>CM068583.1:50209789-51409789 GCA_035048485.1 Pteria penguin | reverse complement strand
TCGAACACTCCATTCATCATATAAATGGTTCAAATATACACAGTACTATCTCTTGTCTGTCTATATGTGTCTATGTAGAGTGACAGCAAATAAAAACAGGTTGATCAAATTTTACCATTTGTATTTGAAAATCATTGCATGACTTGAAAACTTATACAGGTGGATCACATTGGAGAGATATGAGATGCGGGAATCGGTCTATTTTTCTGGTGAAATTGCCAATTTGTGGGCTGGACAACTATCCCTCCCCAGCAATTTTTTTCTGGATCTGCATTTGTACTGTTATTATTTTATACGTCTAGTTTACAGTGCTTTTAACTTTTAACTGACGTTAAATATATACTTAAAATTTTCAGTCATGAAATTTTGTAAATCATTTTTCTCCCTCATGCATAGCTTTGTCTTTGGCTCACCTTTTCGGCTACGAAGAGACATACGTTGTCGAAATGCTCATCTGGTGCACAAAATTATAACGTATACATGTTCTAATATTTATTTTTTAAGATATAATATAAAGATAAGAGATTTGACTTAACACTTTTGTGATGGCAGTCAAAATATAAATGTAAATTGATATGGCCTTTTTAGCAAATCTCTTATTTTCATATGGTAAACATCTATCAATCATTACTACTATTTAATATTTATGTTTTTCTCCATGGTGACTTCTGCCACATAACTGAGCCAGTAACTCCTCTTTTTTTCTTACTCTACACAGTCAAATGTATAGATTTTGTGAATGTCAATTTTAATGACATTCAGTTTATACTGACAATCTGTCAGTGACCCAAGACAATCGTGTTGATTTACTTGTTCATAGTTATATATCTTATTTATATATGATGTTATATTTTCATTATCATAGGTGATAATGTTGTAGTGGTCAAATATGATGACAAGAGTAGTCTAGGTTCATGATTTTATTCCAGATAATATAAACAGTCCTGGAAATTTATAATAACAATAATAAATACAAAATAAAATTACAGTATCTAAACATATATGAATTATACAGTTCCCAAAAATATATCTGTATGAAAAATATAATTCATTCCTCAAAATTACACAATTAGAAATCACAAAAATATGATTATCAAACAGAAAATCACACATTCAAACAATGATTAATTCAATAATAATTCACACAATAATTACCTGTATACGATACAAGGCTCTTGTGAAAAATATACATCAGATGGCAAACAGTCAATAGATGATTTAAGATGAAAATTACAAATCTCTTCTTATGAAAATAAACATAGACCAATATAGACCACTGACTATAAATTGGTGGGAAAAATATAACCAATGAAAAGAGTTTTAAAGTTGAATTATGCTTGACCAATGACAGGTAATGTTATACAATAACTGACCTCAGTAATGTCATACTTGTTCCTGTTATAAAAATAGAAAAGTATGTAGGGAAAATCCCTTCAGATCTAAAAAAGGATCAAAATAGTAAGTATTATAAAAGAACAATACAATACAAGAAAATACCCTGATATTTATTACAAATATGTAATAATCACTCTACTACAATAATATTAACTACGGTCAATTCATCAGGATATATTTATCTCGAGTACACTTACGATTAATAAATGAATTCTATTCAATTGTTCTTGTCAGTTTTACATTAGTTCTTGCCAAAACGTGAGTTAATCGGTGTGAACTTCTTTGGTTTGGATATTCTGTGGTTCATGAAATTTCTTACATTGTATATGGTGAATTCAGGTATTGTCTTCTATTAAAATAGCAGATGGTGTAAGCTTCGATCCTACCTTGAATTGTTAGACTTGAATATGTTTGGTACATTTTACAGACCTCAACTGTGCAAACACTATATGACATCTACTAGAAAGGTCAAAAGATTTCTGACTCGGTTGTGTGAAAAGTCCCCACGAACATACAGAATATCAAAAAGACGTCACCATGCGATTTGTAATACAGATGTGGTACCACATATGTGTGATTAATTGAAATGGATATCGTCACTTATATGATGTGGTTAACCACCTTTTGGCTAAGCATAACTGAAGTTCAGGTGAATGAATATCACTAATGTATCTTTAAACCTTATGGTTATCAAGTGTTAATATATCATTTGTCATTAAACATGTCGATAAGGTCTGTACGTTTTGATGTTTGAAGTCGTATCATGAAACTCCTGGCACAATGATACATAAACATGTCTACTATATATGAAGCCCGGTTAGTGCCCATTGGAATATCAATTATATTATTTCAAATTTTGCCATTAAATGATATATTATGGATATCTGATTATCATTCATCAAGACATCTGAAAGTGATTATTGAAAGCAAAGAATCTTCGGTCCATAAAATTAACACAGGAGCGTCAGAAGGGTATACCTCTGGATTTTTCTCAAACAAGCAATAAGATAATTATAAATATTGGACTTGATAATTATAAATATTGGACTTTTGTGTGCAAATCCTTGGTGGTTTGTGCCATACAGCTTTGTCAGATGTCCTCTGTTTTCTCTTTTGTACGTATGTAATGTCATCCCATTTTGATAGATAATATTTATGTGCAGATTACTGGGATTCCTATGGGCACTAATTGCGCTCCCCTTATAACAGATTTATACTCCCATCGTATGGTATTTATATTTCTCAGTTGGTTAGGTTCTTTAGAGCTTGCATTTACGTTTTAGACTTTCACACTAAAAATTTACAAATCACATCGAAACCATTGACTAAGTAATACACATACCATAAATTTAGAAAAACTTTTGAAAAATTTTATAGATCTAAATTCGGAGACACTAGTTTTCAACAATTTGTCTCTAACGAAATTTCCCATCCCAATTTCTACGGTGATCTAGCTTACAAATTAAAGAGGGTCATATATTATGATAACTTAATTTTGTCCGAATCTAATCTTCATCGACAATATGACCCTAAGATTATCGCTAAGACTATTGGTTTTGTATTGGGCCATTAAACAGCATAATGCAGACTTTTCCCTGAATTTTGCACACTGACTAATAGGACGGTTGGGATTCCATGACGGGCCTTGTCTGAACCTTTTCAGAGGAAGCATGATCCCAAAACTCGTCTCTTCTGATTGTTAGTCGGGACTCCTACTGATCAAGGGTCTGAGCTCGCTTCCTGAAGCAGAACACAGTTACGTCATGTTGATGTCTATGGAAAGCCAAAGGGTTCAATATTCTATCTATGTAGTTATGTATTTGTTGTTGTGAAATGCGTTATTGGGTCATTGTAAACATTGAAATGTTAATCCGTAACTTGACATTTGTAGTACATAACTGTTCGTTTACAAAATGAAGATGTAAGATGTTGTCTGTGTAAATGTACAACAAGTGAATGCTTTATTCGTTCATTGTAATTCAAAATGTATATCTCCGTAATTCTTATCTGATCTTCCGTAAATTGCAGTTGCGAGTTTTCAGAAACTTGTTATTTGTTGATCCGTGCAATTTTAGTTCGACATTCGTATTTCATCATTTGTGATTTGTTTTCAACATTTGTACGGTAATGCACCATTATGACGACAGAGGGCGCTCACTACGGCGAATCTTCTGTGAAACAGACTATAGAATCTATAGGGATAGTGTACTTAGCGGAGTGGAGCTATGCTGTGACGTCAGCTATACATAATCTTGAAATTTGCCATATATTTTAAACTTATGTGTGAAAATTGTAGATCTTATAGCTTTTGCAATTTAGGAGTAGAGGTCAGCACACTTGTCGACCTAAGGCTAAGCTAATGCCCTAACATGTGCTTTCGATCTCCATCTAGACTAGAGTGAAGGGAGTCTAGTAAAATGGTGGTTTTGTTCACAGGATAATTATAACCCCCCCCCTTCCCCCCTCTGAGCTGACTCTCTCTCTCTCTCTCTCTCTCTCTCCTCGTGAAATGAAAACACAAAGAAAAATATATAGTGGGGGAGGGTTTTTAGATTACCTTAAAAATTGAATTCACCAAGAAATTTATAAATAGAAACTATAAGCTAAAGCAGTTTATTTAGGGAAGGCCATAAAACACCATGCAGGGCCCAGCAGTATTTACAAATCTCTGTGAGGGGTGAACCCCTCTCCAACCTCTATCTCCTGCCGTATCCAGTGCGATATTTTTGTCGTTTTTAAAAGAAGTATAAGACCCTCCCCCACTATATATTTTTCTTCCTCTCTCCCCTCCGTCCCCCTTGCCTCTCCTCTCCTGCCCCTTAACACCCCCCCCCCTTTTCTATGTTTGATGATATTTTTCAAGTACAGTATAAAAGAAAACAACGCAATATAAATAACAAGTCTGAGAGCGATTCACCGCCTATTGTCAATTTAAATGTACTAGGCCCCTATCATTTATCAAATTAACGAAACCGCCTTTTTACTAGACTCCCTATGCCTTGATTTTAGAATTGATAAAATTCACTCTAGATGGAGATCGAAAGCACATGTTAGGGCATTAGCTTAGCCTTAGGTCCACAAGTGTGCTGACCTCTACTTCTAAATTGCAAATGCTATAAGATCTACAATTTTCACACATAATTTTAAAATACATGTATATGGCAACTTTCAAGATTACAATGTATGTACAGCTGACGTCACAGCATAGCTCCACTCCGCTAAGTACACTATCCCTATAGATTCTATAGTCTGTTTCACAAAAGATTCACCGTAGTGAGCGCCCTCTGTCGTCATAATGGTGCATTACCGTACATATGTTGAAAAACAAATCACGAATGATGAAATACGAATGTCGAACTAACATTGCACGGATCAACAAAATTAATAACAAGTTTCTGAAAACTCGCAACTGCAATTTACGGAAGATCAGATAAGAATTACGGAGATATACATTTTGAATTACAATGAACGAATAAAGCATTCACTTGTTGTACATTTACACAGACAACATCTTACATCTTCATTTTGTAAACGAACAGTTATGTACTGCAAATGTCAAGTTACGGATTAACATTTTAATGTTTACAATGATACAATAAAGCATTTCACAACAACAAGTACATAACTACATAGATAGCATATTGAACCCTTTGGCTTTCCATAGATGTCGCTCTATATATTTTTGAAATCCTAATCTTACTCTATATGACTACTAGTGTTTATAGATTTTTATGATCTCTCAACCTGGTATACTCGTTGATCTTTTTTCTCTATATGGATGATTATTTATAGATTTTTTTATGTGTGTCTTTTGATTGTACTGCATTTGCGATGAGTGGGAAGGTAGGCCCGTACACCTGTTGACCACACCAATTGAGTATCCTTTGTTACTCGATTGCCCGTCCTAAGTCGGTATCGCATCTGTCGTACAATAAATATTTTTGCGTATTTCATTACTTATTACTTTTATTGTACATCTCTTTGGTAACTTCTGCCCTAAAGCTAAGTCAGATGCCTTTCTCTTTCACTTTTATATTGTTATGAGAGGGACTTCATGCATTCCATTCAAACTTCGATAAGGTTCGACCTTATTGATAAGTTTAATAATGGCATCACTAGATATATCGCTGATATTTTAGTAATTGATAGCCCTGAGTTTGAAAAATTTATTACTGACATTCATCCACTTGACTTTATTTAAACAAAACCAAAACGTGGGACTTGGGATTTCCTATTGTAAATTTCCCTTATTCAGATGTGATGTCCCAAATTTCCCATCATATGGCATTTATACAAATTAAATGAAGGGTCGCCAGATCCAACTTTAACCACGCTCTGTACGTAGTTCCATTGTGACGTCATTGTTAAATTCATGTTTGACGGGCCATTTATTTATGAGGTCATAATGAACAAGTGTGCCAAAATGTGTGATGTCGGGTATTTGACGATCACTCAATTAGTTTGATTTGCTAGAACCTACACTAAAGGTCTAGATTTTCACACAAAAAGATTCAAGTCACTTTGAAACTCCTGACTCAGGGTATAGATATCATAAACTTCAAAACACTTATGGTAAATTTTATTCAGACATTTTGCATAAATTCGGAAATGTGACTTTTCAATAATATGTATCCACAGGTCGTAGATGCAATGACCCCGTGCCCCCAATGTGTATGATATGCTTTAGCATCTATCCAGCGCAATTTCACACCTGATTTTCTACGATGATATAGTGTATAAACTTGAGAGTCAAATGTTCCGATATTTCATAGTGTTGGGTTCAAAAATGGTTAAACGCCTTCGACATCGCAACGACAGTATAAGTCCGAGATTATCGTAAAGACCATAGGTTTTGTATTAGGCTTTTCCTCAGCGTTATATAAACATACCTGCCAACCCTAGAAGGCGGTTAAGAGGAACAGAGGGTGGTCAGGGGCGCAGCCCCCCTCGTTGTCGCTGAGAAAAATTTTCAATTTTCGACCATAAAATGACCTCACATATTGACAGTTATCAACAAATTCCACAGAGAAAAGAATAAAAGATTATACCGTTTTTGAACACTTTTGATAACAAACACAAGTCTCCTTCCTGGAAATAACAAACAAAAGGGTGAACACTGATGCCACAAGGCGAAGAAAGTCCAGAAAGTTGTCTATGAAGCCTTTGAGAAAAACGTCGATATTTTCTCATTCTGTTGTTCAGAAACCAAAGTGTTTTGGTGTTTTTGATTCCCAATATGTCTGGTAATGTCTTTGATCCCCCATGGAAGATAGTAAAATCACATCTGCACACCATACAGTAAGCGAACTCCCCCCCCCCCCCCCCCTTTACTTTGGGCAACGACCCCGTAAAAATGAGAAACGTATTCGTTTCTGAAGTTTTGTTTCCCGTGTACACTATTTTTCTTTTTAGGCGACGTCTCGTCTTAGCTATCGCCACTGTCAGTATTGTTGTTTTTGTCCTTTGTCGGTCCCGGTCCTTGCATTTTGTTTCTGCTTCTGTACTGAGGACGCCATGTTTGTCTTCGTTTTTTTCATGTTCGTCCTCGGCCAGGTCAAAGATGGGTCGTTAAAAACTTATCGTTAAGCGTTTACAAGAGTGTGACGAAAAAAGATAGGTAATTCCACAATCTCCACGCATGCGTCCGATTTCAGTTCCGCTTCTCTCCACTACGAAATCTAAAGTGCGCAATGTTGGCCGAAAGCCGAACGGACAAGTCTAAATCCGGAATGCGGAATTAGCATGTAAAAATCGGGAAAATTCCGCCAAAATCGGAACAGTTGGCAGGTGTGTACAAACATCAACTTGGATATTGCACGCTGAATAACAGGGCGGTTGGAGATATAACGAGTCTTGCTCAATGCTTTTCAGAGGAGACAAGGTTCTTAGCCTCGTTCCCTCTGACTGTTAATCGAGACTTCTACAAATCAAGGATCTGAGCTCGCGAACGGACGAGCAGAACTTCGTATCGCTTAACATATTTTTATACTAGCATATTATTCCATCAAACGCATCGCATTAGATTTTTATAACCTCTCGTATTGAGAGATTGTTGATCCTTGTCACTTTAATTGACCAGCCTAGTCGGTTCCGTAAATGCAATACGATAAAACATTTTTGTAATGTTTTCTGTGTTCATATGACTATAATCACGTTTTATGTCTATGTCCTTAATTCCAAACTGTAGCTTGTTGACATCAATTCATACAGAACAAAAATTATGCTGATTTCAAGAAAATAATTTCAAAATCAACACCCTTTCTTTATCCAAACAGCATTTTAATACATGACGTAAACTGGATTACGGGAGAAACCTACCCAACTCAGATGTATTACAGTGGCGGATTTAGAGGGGGGAGGAGGGCCCCCCCCCTTTTGGTCACATATTTGCTAGTAAAAATCCAGATTTTGCACCAAAAATGGCTGAGAAGTTTGGCTAATACCCATTTGCCCTCCCCCTTTTCGGAAATTCTGGATCCGCCACTGTATTACATTAAATGCTTAAGAACTGGCGGGTACTTGTTGCAGATGGACTCCAATGTGATCACGAAGAGGACAAGAAGGATATAGGCAAAGCAATAGACACCTATTGTAAAGGTCACATAACGTATATGAGCGTTACATATTCTACTGTAGAAACCAGGAACGGATCTGTGTGTATGTTCAGAGATACATGTGTGTGTATATGTCTCTGGTATGTTGCAGAAATGTGTATGCTACAAAATCACCCTAATATGGAAACATGGAGGATAAGATGATTTGAGAATGTATTATTATTGATGTCCAAAATAACCACACTCGTAGAAAATTGTTAAAAGAAGAAATAGCTAGACCTTCAACGTTGCAGATATATGCCTGTCCAGAGAAAAGTCTGAATATCAACTGAAATGCATGGCTAAAGTCAAGCCGAAGGTAAGACAAGACAACCCCTTAGAAATGACAAACGTAGGGATAACCAATGAAACTCTAAATTAATTACTCAAGCATATCGCTATTGTGGAAGATCACATCCGTGCAATAGTCATAGAGAAAAGTGTCCAGCTTATAAACAGACTTGCAATAAATGCCTTAAGATTACTTTAAGAAAAGATGAATTTACAAAGCACTGTCTAGAGTTAAATTACAGGACTGTAAAGCAAGGAATCGAAGAAAGTTGATTCATTATCATCTGATGAATTCTTGTTTTTGTTATCGAACAAGTGCACTCATTATCAGTCAAACGTCATACAACGGTTCCATTTGGAAACCCGATCCACTGTTAACATCCAATCGTAATAACTCGTCCATTTCCGGCAATTATCGTCATTGTCTCTTTTTGTCTGTATTTGTTTCTCTTTGTATGGGTGATCTCGTATGATTTTTTCATGGCAAAGTCTACGCACGTGCATTGGTTAAATGTCATTTCGATTTTCTTCTGATTCGATTCCAGTATTCTAACAAATAAATAAAAGTGAAGCTTCGCTATAATTGCTGAATTGCCTTTATGCTTTTATAATGTTCGTTAAGAAGCGCATTACTTTCATAGTGAACCTCCCATATCCTAAATTACAAAAACAATCCTCTGAACTTTTTTTCGCCTAATTTCACATTGTACTCGTACGAGGAATCGCTGTGCCGTGGGGCTTCAGAATCTATTATGTGAAAAAAGGCGATAGCGTTCCGATAGTGTTAACATCGTGCCACCTTGTTTCGGTATTTCTCACAGGTGACAAAATGAAAACATAAGAAAACTGATGTTACCATAGAAATATACAGCAAATCAGATACAAAGATCTTTTATTGGGCACCTCTAATGTTGTAGACTTGTTTGCTTGATAGCTGCACACTAATATGGCAGTCAGGGGCTCTGTGAAGGGCTTAGTCTTTACCTTTCAGGAGATATAAGGTTTTGAACCTTGTGGCTTTTGCCTATTAGTCGGGACTCTCACAGATCAGGGACCTTTTTCCCCTTTTCGAGCACGATTGGCTAAAGTTAATGTCACTCGTTTTTGTATGTATATTTATATTTAATCCATAATAATATTCGTATATTTTTACCTCTTAACTTCAGTAGAATGGTCCTTGATTTCTTCATAGAAGGTTTTTTAACGTGTGTTATTGGATTATACTGTTTCTGTGGTGAGGGGGGGGGGGGGGGGGGGGGGTTGGGACAGTTAACCACACCAATGAAGTAACAATTGTCATTTCAACTAACCGTCGTAAGTAGGTGCCTCAACTGCTTTACAGTGGAATATTTCTGTGATGTCTTTTTGTATGCTTGTTTGTTTCTTATTATCTGCATGTATCGAAATTGAAGTCACTCGTTATAATCATAATAATTTGTGATGGTAAAGACAAATTAAAATGTTGCTAATTTATTAATACTGATTTAGTCATTAATACTAAATGGATTCGAAACTTAAAATGTCATTTTCTACTTTCGAGATCTCTAGACTGCTGTATATATATTAATTCATATCTAACATAAAACTGTTTTTAAAAATGCTCAAATCTATATATTTAGGTAATTTTATGTTGATTATCAAAACTTCACAATTTTGAACCCTTGGTATCGATAGATTTATGGACGGGTATCTGGGCAAGGCCCATATGGCAGAATGGTGCTCAGTTTATTGATGTGTGCAAATCTTATGCGCATCACGTAGCTTGACGATATGGACCTAGTTGGCACTGCGCGAATACAATATGGCGCCTATGCTTCTCAAAAATGTCCAATTTTTGACCCAAAGGTGCGGAATTTCTTATCTCAAACTCTCCGAAACGGACCAGACAAATATATGGCTCGTAATATTTTCTAATGCATTTAAAATGCAAATTTGGCTTTTTTTCGATTTTTGCAGATTCTTTACATGGAGTGAATGGACATTATCGCTTCATAATTTCATCCTAAAAGTGACGGGACTTTGTCAAATTTCGCTCAAAATTTGATGTTACTTTTAGTGTCATAATAAGTATTGATTTATCTTCAACACAAAACAGTGAGTATTATGGATTTTTGGTTGGTTCCCCGTCAAGTTTAAGGTAGACATAGTACATATATATAGCTTCAAAATGACCGCATGCAAATTAGGAAAATGAGCGCTATTTGCCCAGAGACATATATACACATGTGTATATATGTCTCTGATTTGCCATATGCCCAACCCAGATGCCATTTAAACTTCGACAAGTACACTTTCTAATGCGGCTTCTGATTGGTCGGAAGGAACTCTCGAGTTTTATCATGCTACGAACGACCATTCAGAAACCGTGTTAGGAAGTGTACCTGTACGTTTAAATTAACATCTGGGTTGGGGTCATGGAGAATGGAAAACATTCAAATGTAAGGTGAGGCGATAGGAGGGATAATTTGACATGTCGACTGTAGTGAGTTATTTACTTTTGTTTATTGTACATCCCCAGAGACTGTTTTAGCGAGGCTTAATGCCGAAGGCATAATCCAAGGCTATAGCTGCCGAGCACGATTCTCAAAACGATGCAGTCTAATTATACGTTTTAAAGCCCTCTTTCTCACTCATTGTGTTCTTGCGCTTCAAATCATAATCTATGATGTAATCTCTAACATAATATTCAGAGGGTATTGAATCTTTATTGGATCACTAATTATATGTAACACTACAAATAGAGATATACATACATTGTATATTCGTGTAGAATGAAGTTACCTGCTCTTGCTTGATATCGCTGCGCGAAGAGACAGGTGACCACTACCATTCTGGAGAGACTTCTTCTACTCTGGCTAGTGTTATATATAGCACAGGCCGTATTGGCAGATAACAAGAAGTACACACTGCGTGTAGATGTAATTCGTCTGCAGTAGCATACACAGCATTATTATACTGTATTTAATGTAATTTATAAGAGGTGCGTGATGTTTAGCATCGACTGGGACTGACGTATATATCTAAATTTAGATATATACGTCCCTGGCGTTGAGGATGTAATTAATCGTTAATATTTGTTGATTCTAGGCTAAATGAATAAAACAAAACGAAATCTAGTGATATAAAAATAACCGATGACGCGTCACTTGAATCTCAGTCATTCTCGTTGTGGTCACTGTCTATATATTTTGAGATCTAGACAGGCATGACATTGCCAACTGGTCTAATATTTGTGTACATATGTATGTGAGGGGTTTTCCTATGTCTATTTTTGCCGATTGAAGCATTCAAGCGTCATACATAAACACTGGTAAAGCGTTGTGTATTGCCCATTGTCTTATCGCTTGGCAGAAAGAAAATGGGTACATGTATTGTTCCCTGTGCTGATTAGCATGTCTGACATTACTCTCAGAGATCGACGTCATTTCCAGCAAAGTAGTAATCAAGATGTAGTTTATTCTAATGTCGCCGGTTCATGAATGGAGACAAATAAACCAAGTACCATTTCAGGTTTTCTCTCGGATATGTTCCGTAACATCTAGATTTTTGCAACATCCTGCTAAACAGAGTAGGTTTAATGGCCATGGATTGTCAATGCAAGTGAAATTGTACTAAAACAATTAATCCAGAGATTTATATAGTCAAAACGGCTCAAGAAAAAATGCTCCACAACAGAACGGCCCACAACAAAACGGCCCATTTTTTACCACACCGGCCGAACTTTGTAATATTTTGAGAATGGATATCGACTTTGATTTCAAAATAGATTTTTTTCACCTAGTGTTTAAATATATATTTCATACAGATAGTAAGAGGGCAAATAATTTGACATTTTAATGAATTGCCTTTAGCATAAAATCATTCCTATTTTCGTGTGGGCCGTTTATTTTTTGGGCCGTTTTGACTATACATCAATTAGGAAGAAAGGTCATAATTCTGCTCTCTATAGCGATAGGAGGTGACAGATATAACTTATGTTCAAGAGAATAAAGCATAACAAGGGTAGTGTAACTTTGAAAACAGTAAGGAATCTATGGTTTTCATCATGATTAAGGGTAGATGCCATGCCTCACGAGATATTTTATCAAAGTTAACCAATGATAAACTTCATTTTACTATTACTTAAGAATTCTTCTTCCATAATGAAATGTGTAAATTCTTCTTTTCTTGAATTTGATATCAACTGTATTTTAATTCCAATTTAATCTTTTGCTACTTGACCAGTTACTAAAAGCCAGGCTACCAGTACTGTAAGTACTTTGATTTAAAAGGGAAAGCGGTGTCCGACTACACTTTTTGAGCAACATTTCGAGTTCCGTGACTCACTATGCCCTCAGTTTTGCATGGACTTGGACAATTTATATATGGATTTGTAGATATGTCTGCTTTTATTTGATACCACGTTTGAGACGATTTGTGAAGAATTAAAAAAAGTTCTAAGACACAAACGGGAAGAGGGATGTTTTTTGGTAAATCGGAAGTTCTAACCCTTCTTATTATATTGGTGTAATTATTGGGGTGGGGGCAACGAGCCTAAAGCCCTGTGGTTGGATGCAAAGTACGGCTGAACATTTTAAAGCCAAAATATCATCCATGAAAAATTTTCAATTATTACGGAAGTTTTAGTACAAATATATACTTTTTCCTAATTATTTTAACTAATATTTCTGATATCCCTCAGTTTTCGGAATTTTAATACAATTTTAAACTTACCCGTTGTAATGCTCATAGTATTTTACTATTAATTAACTGTAGCTTTTTTTGGCCGTCTGTCGTGAAAAAAAATAAAGTTTTGGCGTACGCCGCGTCAGTCGAACTTTCGAAAAGAGCGCTTCTTTAGACAGCACTCTGGATCACGGACAAGGATTGATCATAATGGCTCACTTGAGGCTTCTACTCCGATCATTTTAAAACAATGAAATAACATACATACAGATTCCGGAAGGAGCTAAGCCGTATCCGAATCCGAATCGTTATAAGCGTCTTAGAGACACAGAGTTTACACGTTGACCGGGTGCTTTCCTTTCCAGCTGGTTAACGTTAGCTTCGCGTTTTCTCTGATCAAATTAGATGTACATATAGATAGATATTGGTGAATCAACAATGACGAGAAGACGAAATGTGCAACATTTAACGAAAGACGAAGAAGAATTACCTACATCGTCCAAACCACACAAGAAACATCATAGCAAGACCGGCAGTAATTCAGTTTCATTAAGAGTTGGAATTTGTGGATTGCTTATTCTGTCGATTTCTGTTTTGTACTATGGTTATACTTTGTACCTCCAAGGAGTCGTGTCAACTCCTCTCAATGTACCAAAGATGAATAGCGATAATAGCTCAAATGCATTAGTCAGTCCAGAACGATTTTGGGGTTCTTACAGACCAAATCTTTATTTTGGTCTTAAAACCAGAAGTCCTACTTCTCCAGTTGTAGGACTCATGTGGCTTCCACAACTAACCAATGAAATGCCACCTCCCATTCGTCACTGGTGCAGTCAGGATGATCACCTTCCCAAGTATGGTTGGCTAAAACATGATGGAATTAATTTTGGGATTCAAGAAATTGAAGAGAAAACATACAAACTACGCACAGAGTTTGTCAAAAGGATGGGTGGTACACATGGTGGTGACTGGACATCCAAAATTTCTGTAGAACCAAAGGTAAACATATATTATGATTATAGTGAAGCATTGTTTTAAAACTGGATGGGATCAACCTTTATTTGAGATATATTAACACAAATGAGTAACAATCTCTGTTTTCAATTATCACATTCAGGGATTAAGCAGAAGTAAACAAGTTCTACAAATATGAATTGGCTGATTTCCCAAGGTTTCAAAACATTACTAATTAGTGATGACTTAGCATAGTCATTTGCGTATTCATAAACAACTGACTGCTTGAAAAAAAAATTGCAGCAAAAAAAAAGGCACAAAAATGTTTAAAAAAAAACAAAAAGACTATATCAGAATTGCTTTCTCCAATTTTTTCCTTAAATTACTTAGTTAACATACTGAATGCAGCATGACATTTAAATTCTTGTTTTCCGTGTAAAATAAATTAAACATTTGGTATTTTAACAGGCTTTGATTCTTTGAACCACTACCCTTTTTCAAGCCAATTTTGACCTGTATCAAGAATAGAGTTTTCTTATATGATGTCGCATTACTGGCATTAGCCGCCATGTTGGATGTCAGAAATTTTCCATCACTACCATGTGAACTTAATTGAATTTTTGAGAAATTTACTAATTGTCAGGGCAGATTTTGTGACTTCAGTCTCAATTACTCAGTGAATATAATCAATCAGTTGCATATTTTCAATTTGGTGCCGTGATTCTGTAACAGGCAGGGTGAAAAATTGTGGCCGGACTAGGGAATGAATCCAGAACCTTCTGCTATGAAGGCCGATGCTCTAACCATTGAGCTCTCTGGCATTCGTCACACTTCCACACTGCCAGAGGTTTCCAAACCCCGAAACCCAACAGAGAAATTACCCTGGTTCTCTCTCACATGATGGTCACTCTTACGGCACCAAATTCTGTAACAGGCTGGGTGAAAAATTGTGGCTAGATGTGATATCTAGCTATAAAACATAAATAGATATGCCAGTATAATCCATTCATATTTCATATTTAAGTTAAATCAAGCAGTTATGTATGGGCAGTATTTTGCACAATATAAAGGAAAAGGCTGTAATCTATACTAATTCAATGAAATAGAATTCCAAAATTTTATAAATGTTTACAAAATCAAAAATGTTCAATTGAATATTAATAATTTATCAAAGAAGCAGAGATCAAAAGAGAAGGGAGAGAGATCCCTTTAGTTTTAACTCATTCCAAAATATTACTAAATGTACAGGATATCTTAAGGAGAAATCTAAAAAATATCTGAAGGAAACTTTAAAAATATTATTTATTTCAAACTGTATATGGAATATTTTCCCAGAATCACCGCTGTTAGCTTTTTAAAAGCACAACAAAAACTTGTGTGACACCTTGTGTAAATGTAAACAGTTTACAGATAATACTTTAAAACAAGGGGAAGATATATGTAAATGTGAAACATGCAGTATTGCAAATATGACATTTTGGACATAAAAAAAACATTAAAAATATTAGATTGTAATGCATTTGCATGTGGTACCAATTAAGGGTGATCAATGACATTTCAGTTTAATTTAAAAGAATTACAAGTCAAAGTTTCTCTCATTCACAAAATAAATTTAGAAGATAATTCATGTTTGTTGAAAAAATGTGCATGAGGAAAACGAGGCTATAACCTGCAATAAACGCAGTACATGGAATCATCAGAAATGCAACACAGGTAGAAATGTATTTTTTGTGAAAAGAAAATCAATGAAGTACATCAATAAGCAATATCATTTTCATATATGAATTGGACAGAAAAAATTGGCAGAAGTAATTCTTGAGTGTAAGGTCAAATGAGGAGACGAAGTGTCCTTTTGAAAGGCCAAATAGTCTTGGGCGGGAATTGTAAAAGTCAGAAATGACTGTAAACAGAGATGTAAAAAGACCAAAGTGTCTGGCAACTGTAGCATTTTACCTATAAAAATGTTACTTGCAAGTATTTTTAACTAAGCCACCATGTCTGTGTGAGAGTCCCTAATGATTAAAGAATTTAAAGTTCAGGGATATAAGTAGACCCTTTAGATAACTTGATAGGGTTACTTATAAAATTCACAAAAAAGTTATCGACGTGCAGAATTTGATTTATCATTCATTCCAAAAACTATTTGCACATTCATGCACAATAAACAGAGATAATAACAGCAAGTGTGAGTTTTACTGTCACATTTCTAACCAGTGTCTGTCTGTCTCTTGTTTGTTTGTCAATCTGTCATCTTTTAACTGTCAGCATTTTCAACTTCTTTTTTAGTCCCCTACCGGCATCGCCGAAGGGGACTATAGGTTTGCACTCTGTCCGTCAGTCACACTCACATTTCTGGACTTTTTTTCTAAACGCTTGCAGATATTCATCCAATTTTTGGTGTGTGAGTATACCACCATGAGTTACAGATCAAGTTAGAGTTTCGTTACGGTCCACTGATTTTTGACGGAATTACGGCCCTTGGAATTAGAAAATTCCTTTAAAATGACAGTTTTCTGGACTTTTTTTCTAAACACTTGTAGATATTCATCCAATTTTTGGTGTATGAGTCTACCACCATGAGTTACAGATCAAGTTCGAGTTTCGTTTCAGTCCACTGATTTTTGATGGAATTACGGCCCTTGGAATTAGAAAATTTCTTTAAAATGGCAGTTTTCCGGACTTTTTTTCTAAACGCTTGTAGATATTCATCCAATTTTTGGTGTGTGAGTATACTACCATGAGTTACAGATCAAGTTCAAGTTTCGTTACGGTCCACTGATTTTTGACGGAATTACGGCCCTCAGAATTAGAAAATTTCTTTAAAGGTTGTGATCAAATACTTAACTTGCTGGCAGCCTGAAAGACAGTATGTTGTGTGTGTGTGTTTGTAGGTGTGTGTGTGTTTTGGGGGTCTTAGTTTTCCATTTGCCGGTAGGGGACTTAGTATTGCCTAAGCAATACTTTCAGAATGCTTGTTCTGCCTGTTTTATAACCACTAAATATCAAAAGATCAGATATTTGCTTTTAACCAAAAGCTGGTCTATGTTTTGATTGCTGACATGGGCATACTGGTTTCCTGTCTTTAGGACACAACAGTGAAAACTGAGACCATGTGTTATGGTAGACAAGGCACGTAAAAGATCACACATTGCTTCGGGTGGGTCCATCAAAAAGGTATATATTTCTATGAAATGTATCCGGCAGATGCTGTCACCATGCATTATATAAAATAATTACAGAGTGATTTAAAACAGTAATTAGTCAATCTGCCAATCAATCAAATGTTAGATCAAGAGTGTGGGGTAAATATAATGATCATACCATGTTTATGTAATTAATGTATTACAAGTTGTATTTAAAGCATAATTAAGTATTCAAAATTACAGGTAGCACAGAGACAGAGTGTTGTGTCCCTCATGTTTTATATTGCCCTTGATGGTAAAGGAAACCTGCAGCCAACTGTCAACAATAACTATCTCTCTTCCATCACTGGATTCTCAGAAGAACTGGGACATTTTAAAATGTCATTTCCAAAATCTCAAAGCTCTGGGAATGTAAAATACCACCATCTGGTATCATATGCAGGTATTAGATTTATTTCCCTATACTGAGGTACTTTTCTCTATCATATGGAATGATATAATAATGTTTTTACATTATTTGCTAAGAGGATATTGACCTCCAGTGTAACCTCTTGGCAAGCAGATATGGTTATGCTGCCATATGTTTTGTAGACACTCTGGAAAGCACATTTTACAGCAGAGGTTTAACAATTTTCAAAAAATCAAAAGTCAGTATCTTGCCAGGAGATGCTATGTTGTTCTTGTCATTACGTTGTGGCCAGGTAGTGCAGTCGGTATTGCGCTCGCTTCTCACCAATGCAACTAGGGTTCGATTCCTGGTATGGTACACAAGATGGTGAGACTGTCACCAACCTTGATCTTGGGTTTTCTACGGGTAATCCACTTTCCTCCCACACAAATACACCCTTATGCCAACGATACCAACGAGCAAGATTTATATCAATTGTTAACTTGTTTCTTAATCGTTGCAAAACAAATAAAGTTAAAATTTTCTATGTTGTGGTTCATGATACTATTCTCAGGATTATCATTATTGACTTTTACATTTCACAGCATTTTAAGTCCTTTTGAATATACTTAAGGGCAAACTTAAAAAAAAAATTGATTGTAAAAGGGCTTATCAAAGCACTGCAATTCAGTTAATCATTACCTCGGTCAAGTCTGGGTTTGATCCTAGGTCAAGCATAAAGAAAATTGTACCAGTGCTTCAGCAGATGATTAATGGTTTCTCCTGGCACTGTGGTTTTCTCTACCACTAAATACAGATCACCATCATAAATAATCAGATGATTTTAAAGATCTGTAATACCCTGTTGCTAGTACAAGCTAGCTGCATTATATTGAATAAGCCTTTTTGAATATATCTGAAACCTAGTACATGCATGATCAGTAGACTTCTGGCATTGTCAAAAGGGACTACAGGTTTATTACTAGTAACCTGTATGTCTATCATTCATTCCATCATAGAATGATTTCTGGTTGACAATTCAAGTACTTTTCATCAGATTCAAATTAAATCTTGATGTATGCATAATTACAGGGTCACAGGCCACAAACGAAAAAAAGGCCAAACAAAGAAAAAGGTGAAAAAAATACCTTGCAAGGAAAAATCAGGGAATTTTAATAATTCATAAAACTCAAGGACTATCCCAGCTCATGTTCAAAATAAAGTTGACTTTTTCATTAAATTTTAAGATTTAAGTAAGATTCAGCATGTTATCAGAATAAAACTGTGATAATATTTACAATATGTTCTGAAGTATTTTAGTTGGTTGATTTGTGTTTTACGTCGCTTTCAACAATATTTCAGTTATATCACGACATGGAAGCAGGAGGTTACCAACCTCTTAAACATAGTGGCGCAACCCGGGAATCGAACCCGGATCGTCGGCGCCGCAAGCCAAGTGCTTAACCACTACACCAAGCCTGCCCCTCTGAAGTATTTTAAAAACTTTTATCACAAAAGTTATATTTCAGAATTTAGAAAGAATACTCTTTGTTGGTTTGAAATATTAAAAGTACTAAATATCAGATTCAAATCAGATTTGGAATTAATCTTAGTTATGAAGAGAGAAAGATGCTGTTGGCTTTTAAATTAAAAGGTCTTGGGTCAAGGTCATAACAGCTGAAAGTTTGTTCTTTCTTTGATTTTTATTTTTTGTCATGCCAAGATTGATGCACTTATATGGCGATGACATCTGCCAGAGTCTTTTCACAGAAATTACGACCTATACTAGGACCTATTTGAAGCAATGAGGGATCTTTTACCTGCAGTATCTATCATGACATGGGGACTGATTTTTATGGTCTTTTCGGAAAGACAGCCAGTGAAAGAGTGAAAACCAGGCCTCTTGACAAGGACCATTGAGCTACATTGGCTCACAACTGAAAGTGAAAATATGTATAAAATGTCAGATTAAGAGAAAAAGTCAAGGTTAAGGTACACAAGATGCAGCAAATGTGAAAGTACTTTAGTGGGGGACATACTATTTTTCATACATCCGTCGGTCCGCTATGGAAGGCGATAACTTTAGTCAACGTCAGCTGTTTTTCATGAAGCTCATACAGAATGCTTAAATAGTGTAGGGGAAGCTGCCTTTCAATCTTGAGCAAATTCTATTTTGTCGATATGGAGTTATTGGACTTTATTTTTGCTGTGATAAGATGCTATGGAATGCGATAACTGTTGTAAACTTCAACTGTTTTTCATGAAACTCATACAGAATGCTTAAATAGGGTAAGGGAAGCCACCTTTCGATTTTTAGCAATTTCTGTGTAGTAGTTACGAAGTTATAGGACTTGGATTTTATTTTTGCTGTAGTAAGATGCTTTGGAATACAGTAACTTTAGTAAACGTCAGCTGTTTTTCGTGAAACTCATACAGAATGCTTAGATAGGGTAGGTGAAACCGCTTTTTGGCTTTGAGAAAATTCTGTTTTGTCGGTACAGAGTTATGGAAGTAGGATTTTATTTTTACTATAAGATGCTATGGAGATGCTATGTCATGGGATAACTTAAGTAAACATCAGTTGTTTTTCATGAAACTTATACAGAATGCTTAAAAAGTGTAGGAGAAGCCACCTTCCAGTTTTGGGCAAATTTTGTGTTGTCGTTTCAGAGTTATGGGACTTGGATCCCTCCTTTTGGATTTCAATATTTTATAAAAGTATTACCAAAGAGACCCATTCACTTTGATCCCATCCATAGTAAGCAAAGGGTGTATTAAGCCACGCTAGGCGTTGCTCTTGTTACAAACATACTTTAGTTATAATATATTATGGATCAAGTTCAAGTGTAGTCAATTAAATCAATGTTGTTACAATCAACCTACTTTTTTCAAATTTAATGTCCCCTTTTTGTGCAAATTCTGATTGAATATAACGAAATTTGTAGTAGACATGTTTTGCTTCAGCAATGCTCTCAAGAATGTTTGATTCTTTTAATTTAACTCTTAATTTTTTTTTTTTTTTTTTTGCACTATCAGGTAAACTGGACCGCCTGAAAGACCTTGTTTCAAACTCTTTCCGTGTGGATGCCTGGGACAAAGCTCGCACAATGGCATACTTCACATTAGGGGGCCGTTTGGTACCAAGAGACAGTCCACCACCAAACTTCATGGTTCATCAGGTGACAGCTCAAGTGCCTTTCCAGATGGAGATTGTTTTTGAATCAGGCAGCTTTGTTGATAGACCAAACACATTATCAGGAGAAATTTTCAAAGCAGAGCTTGAAAAACTAACTACAAACTTTGACAAGAAGTTTTCCAATGTATTTAATCTCAAAGAAAAGGGATTTTTGGAAACAAAAATAGACTTTGCCAAAGCAGCCATGAGTAACATGATTGGTGGCATTGGGTATTTTTATGGTTCATCTATAGTTCAGTCAAAATATAACAAAGAACCTGTAGAATACTGGCCAGCTGCCCTCTACACAGCTGTGCCTTCTCGCTCGTTTTTCCCTCGAGGATTTTTGTGGGATGAGGGATTTCATAACTTACTAATCAGCCAATGGGATCCAAAGATCTCAGAAGATATCATATCCCATTGGTTAGATTTGATGAATGCTGAAGGCTGGATCCCAAGAGAACAGATTCTTGGATTAGAAGCAAGAGCTCGAGTGCCAAATGAATTTATAGTACAGAAAAATGAAAATGCAAACCCTCCTACACTTTTCTTACCATTGCAAAGACTGATCAAACAAATGATTGGAAGTAAAAATGTGGATGATCATAAATTTCTGAAAGCTGTATTTCCACGTCTGAGAATGTGGTTTAATTGGTATAATACCAGTCAAGTGGGCTCTTTACCATCATCATATAGGTGGAGGGGACGGGATGCTAAAACTAACAAAGAATTAAACCCCAAGACTTTAACTTCAGGTCTTGATGATTATCCCCGAGCCTCTCACCCTACTGATACCGAGCGGCATGTGGATCTCAGATGCTGGATGGCGTTAGCATCTGGCATTATGGCTGACATTGCAAAGGAATTAGGAGAAGATCACAAAGAGTATGCGGCCACTCATGGTCTTCTGACCGATAATGAATTGCTTAATAAACTACACTGGAGTTCCAAGAAACAAAGGTACTGTGACTACGGTCTGCATTCTACCAAAGTAGCATTAGATCGACCTAAACCAGCGAACCCCCAACCAGGACAAAGGGTTGTATTAGAGAAGATCAGGGTCGTCAAGAAAGAGCCAACCATACAGTATGTAGAGTCATTTGGCTATGTTAGTTTGTTTCCATTTCTGCTGAAAATTGTTGATAAAAATTCCCTGAATTTGTTTAGAATATTAGGAGATATAAAAAATACTGAATTATTATGGACAGATTATGGTTTACGTTCCCTAGCAAAAACATCTCCACTTTATAATAGACACAATACTGAACATGATCCACCGTACTGGCGAGGAGCTATCTGGATTAACATGAACTACTTAGCTCTAAGTGCATTACACCACTATGCAAATTCTCCAGGGGAGTACCAACAACTTGCTCATAAAATTTATGTTGATTTACGTAACAATGTGATTAACAATATAATCAAAGAATACCAAAGGACAGGATATATATTTGAACAGTATAATGATCATACTGGAGAAGGGAAAGGAAGTCATCCCTTTACTGGCTGGTCAGCTTTAGTTGTATTAATAATGGCAGAAAAATACTAATTGTGATGAATTATTAGGTTTAAAGTCTGTTTAATTCACTGAAAGGTCAAGGACATAGTGTGACCATTTACCATTTTTGTGAAATCCTGTCATATCATACATACATGTAATATTTGAGGAGTAACTGTATCTTCTCTTCTGTATATAATAAATGTTACACTATTACATGTATTAAGATGGACAACATACCCAGTTTGAATGTATCAAAGAAAATTTTATATATTTTGATTGGGTTAAATGTTAATATACATATACATGTATGCATTTGATTCTGTAAATATTACTGAAGTCTGATTTAGAAATAAGTATGTCAAAAAGTTGTGAAATTATACAAGCTTTTGTTAAAAATGTCAATGAAAAACAGAAAAGTTTTTCCATTAATAACCCCCCCCCCCCCCCCCCCCATCCCTTGCAAAATGGATGTGCATCAAGTGAAATATTCCCTTTATAATGTAAACATTAAGTGGTATATATACTCGTACCTGATTATTTAATAAAAAAGATTTGAGGTGGGCTTAGTATGAGTGCTTTGGTACATTACATGATTTTAATGAAAGCTACGACTGTGTACACATGCTTGTATGTTCAGTATTTGAATTTTGATTGAGGACTAAGAGAGAGATTGCAGATAGGTAGAGGATATAAATGGAGGGTGAACAATGTGATTTCTTTTGAGGTTTTATTAATGATATTTGTATTAACTTTGTTTAAGATATAATTTTTCATCATATATATCTATTGAGTGTTTTTCTGTGATCAGGAATCACAATCAAACAGGTCAGTAAAATCCAGATTGATGGAAACAAATGTATGAAAGAACGGTATCTTAATCATTTCTAATTTTCAGCTCACCTCGACGAAGTTGAGATGCGCGGATGCTATATCCCGAACGTGCGCCTCCCTTTAAGCAGTTTGGGATAACTCAATATCCTATTCTTTTTTGTTTTTGTTCGAAAATATTGTATCGAGGTGAGCGTTGTAATTTTTGATTACACTATGTTTGTATTTGTTCGTGTGTATTTTGTTTGTCAAAATGTTTCTTCTGTAAAATGATAATAAAGTATAATTAGATACACACCATTTAATACTTGAAATGGAGATTTCTAGTCACGTGGAAAGCAATACCCTTTTCTTTTAAGGCAAGAAAAAGATATTTGCAAGAAATGAGTTTTTCACAATGACATCAAATTTGCTTCAAAATATATTCATTTCAAGTTTTAATTGACATTATAAGAACGCGAATTGGAATATTTTAGTAAAGAATTGAACATTACAATCCATTTGCTCATTAATGTTAGTGGTAAGTCAACTTCTGTAAATTTCTTATTTCAACCAAAAAAGGTTTTAAAATAGAGCATAGACATATTTTAGGAAGTTGATGGATCACACACAAACACACACACATTTAATATTCATACATGTTCTGTGAAACGTCAGTGCCAATATATATGGTGTTAGTTTATCTTTCTTTCAGGAGATGTAATGTTTATAGATCACAGCACATTGATCGTCTGATATCACTTTGTATAACTGTGTGTTAATGATGCATACTTGCGTGTGTAAGTCGTTAAGAAGCGGTATATACATAGACTACGTCATACTTCACTTTCAATCATAATGCATGTCTAAATTTTTATACCTCTTGTGTGCTTTGTGCAATAATTACTTGACAACAAATAAATACGAATCATTGATCTAGTCTCCACATTTTGTTGATGTTTTCTTTGGGTAAGTTATCTTTACATAATAACACTAACAGAGAAAGAAATCAAAATCCCTAAATTTATATATTTATATAAATTAATAGGTACATATACATATGTAAATGACAAGGGCGCTTGATTATTGTACATGTAGAAATATTTCGTTAAACGATATACAGTTACACGCTTTAACAGCATTCTGTTATATATACATCTCTTATTATAAGAGAGCAATCGTATATTTCGAATCTTTCCGTCGCTTACTTTTATGAGCTTGCCGGAAAGGCCAAAGAAGATGCGATTTTTCTGTAAAGCAAGATCTTTCTTGATGAGGTGTGAGTTTGGACGCAAACCTTTTTGAAAACATGAACTTTTCTCTGTACCCGGAACTGGTAGGTCAACAAAAGCGTAACACCCCCCACATTCCCATTGAATATGGACCCCGGGTCCGTATGTAATGGAGTTGTTGTTTTGAATTATTACCTGCCTTGGCCGTTGAATTTTGATCATGCTGTTGAATTTTGACACCAATTGAGTCAAAGTTCTACGGATAAAAGTTCCACGAACAGGTCATAATTCCACATTGAATTGTGACCACGGGTCATCATTTAATGTTGAATAATGACCGGGTCGTAATTCGACGTGTGTCATTGAACTCATTGCAGTGATTTCAGATAGGAAGCAGAAAATATGAAAAGTTAACCGGCGGACGACGGAGAGAGAGAGAGAAAAATAATTGATGCCACGAAAATAAAAACAGGAAGAAAAAAGTGTAGACAAAAGGGAAGAATTGATGTCCTTTGTGATACTCTTTTGCCATTACCACAATGACATAGTATCAATTCCTTTGTGATTTTACATTTTAATGAGGAAACGGATAGATTAGTATTTTAATCCAGAGTAAACTAAAACTGTAACGGTGCGGTCATAATTCAATGTGGGGTCAAAATTTTATCCCTGGGTAGGGTCGTAATACAATGACCAACCACCCAACCCCCTCCCCCGGTCTCTATGGTCACAATTCAACATGAAAAGTATGTGGAATCTTGATCACAACCCGGTGGGTCTAAATTCAGTGGGGTCAAAATTCAATCCTACACCGGCGTAGTAGCCAGTAGGTCTTAGTCCCTTAGTATTATGGGTCTTCTTTTCTTTGATACTCTCAACATTTTACTGAGGTGCAATTTCATCTGCCATCCCTCTGCCCATTCCGTGGCTTCTACCTGATCTTGCTGTAAATGTTCACTATTGTTGTTGCTACTGATAACAGTGAACCGTGTTTTATGTCATTGATATATTTGAGCAAACATAGCGGTCCCAGTACACGCCCTTCCCTCTCCCTTAAATTTTAAAAGTGTAATGTTATATTCTTTTTTTATAATAAAAATGTAATCTTGGGGTAATTAATCTCGGTGGTTCTGACTTTGTTAGAGATACATGTAACTAGGTCTTTTTATATTGTTAAATTATGGTGTAGGTTCTGTTTGTGGTATATCTTTACAACTGAGTATTTCAACTGAATATAAACACTGTGGACTAAAATACGACTGATTTAATATCAGATTTTTTTATCAAAATGCATGAAAACTCGTGAGCTTTCGTGGGTTACTTCTCTTGGACACCAACCACGGCTTCATCGTGGACCTACGTGGGGCCTTAAAGCAGGCCCGATCCCTGTCTCTCTATTACCAAAATGCATGAAAACTCGAAAGCTTCGATGGATTACTCTCTTAGGCCTTACTACGACTTCGTCCTTGACCCTCTTGGAGCCATAAGGCAGCCCCAGACCTCTGCCTCTCTGTTATCAAAATGCATGTAAACTCCTGATTTTTCGTGGGCTACGTCTCTTAGGCCCCACTACGACTTCATCTTGGACCAACTTGAGGTCTTAAACGACCCCAGAACTTTATATTTCATGTCCCTCCAAACACAAAAATTGATATCCTTTGATGTATCTTTGTATTTTGTGAAAAGGGTACACATTCATATATTGCATTGCCTTAAAATATACCCCACTCCAGCCGCACTTCTGTATATATACTTTTATATAAAGTTAGTCCCAACCCTTGTGGACTGTCTCCGATGATTAATCTCCATAGCAACTGCCCCTGTAGTGATTAACTAACTACGGCTCATATGTACGCTTGGGTCCGACTTCATGCTAAAAATCAAATGGTATGCTGTGCTCTTATTATAAATGTTCCCTGCCTATAGATGACATGCTCCATGACTTTGCAACAACCACAGACATGTTTTGTATGTCTCTGGGAACAATCATTCGATTTTAAAGGTTAAAAGGGGGGCGCAAGAAAACTGAAGATAGCACAAATCTCAATATTCTACTTTTCCCAGAACCATCAGAGTTGAAAAACAGTTTTGCCAAAAACAGTCGGTTTTATGTTTACTCCTTTCTATGTTACCAGCATATGTGCTAGGTGTGGGTACCCGGTTGTAGCATGTTCTGTTGGTCTTAGTGAATGCAGTATCATATTTGGTGGATGACAGTATTTCAGCTTTACCATTGCTGTCTAGGACATGTTCCCTACTCTCATTCCTTGATACCGAGATTCTTATAACATCATGTTCACTTGACTCAAGTTACTTTTAACAGTTTTTTTTCTAGGTATGTAGGTACGTTATTTTCTTTGCTATCTTGATTCAACATACACAATCTCCCAGCATGGCCAAAACATTTCAAATTGAAAATGATTTCCACAGAGACATTATATATTCTCTGGATTTCCACTGTAATATGAGAACAGTTGCAACAAAAGTCAAACTTCATATGTAGGACCCCATATTAAATATATACACTCAAAATTTAATCTCTTCAAACACCGATGACAATTTTCTAGAATACCAATTTTCATCAAAGGGCAATAAATCTTGTGATAGAAGTCTGAACTCCATATAAAACATATATAAAGAACCTCAGAAAACCAGAGACATAGACTATTTTCAAGTAGAAAGTAGTGTATGTCTCTGAGAAAGCGTACTGTACACTTCAAGTTTGGCTTCAGTGTCTTCTTGCATGGTCCAAAACAATCCCCAGAAATACTGATTTTCATAAAATGACATGAAGTCGGATAAAGTGAGGGCAACTGGGACAAAGGTCGAACTTCATTTGTAGGGTCTCGTAATAAAATTTACGACGATTTTCACGTCAATATCTCAAAGCATGACGCGTTGATTGATTGATTGACTGATCATTGTTTTACGTCACTCCACGATTATTTCACGTATATGGTGACGGCAACTTCATGATGCATTGCATTGCATACAAATTTAGACCTTTGCAACGGACCCACCAGGAGCAATAAGGGATCTTTTTAATGCCACGCCTACCGTGACACGGGACCTCGGTTTTTACTGTCTCATCCGAAAGACAGAACACCTGTGTGCCCAGAGCGGGAGTCGAACCCTGGACCTCTCGATCACGAACCAAGCACCTGATCCACTAAGCCACACCGGCTTCAAAGCATGACCGGAGACTTTCTGGAAAAACGGCCTTGGACAGCACAAAAACATACTACATCCCGTCTATTCAATGGTGCGTTATTTGGATTTTATCTTATTCATTTTGATAACCGAACAAATCATCTCTATTGAAATTAAACATTCAAGTGAAGTCAACGTATGCGTTATTCGTTATAAAACCTCCAAAGATACCTGTACATGTTAAGATTGCAGACCACAGACACTGTAAGATTGCAGACAAAACAGCAGTTATCATGCACAGACACATTGATATGTAACCAAATGTTCTGCATCAGGAATAAGATACAACACAGCTTAATTTGCTTTAATGATTTGACATCTTTATGCATACATGCATGGTCTGTCATCATAGGCTCATATGGCAGTTAGAATACATTTACTTATAACAACATTGATCACTTGGATTACTTTAGTTACATTTTCCTTTACATACAATTATCGATTTTATGTTTCCTTATTTATGAATACCAGTCTTTTTCTAAATTACATGCTGCTTGTTATTTTATCCTTTAATTTCTTCCTTACCACATTACATATATTACCTGGACTTATTTTCATACTGTCTTACCTAGTTTACATAAGCACTGAACTTACTGATGGTAAACAAGGTTATTGAAGGAAGATATGGGAGAACCAGGAGTAAACCATGAATTGTACAGCAAAAAGAAAATGCCTTTTATAAAGTGTGTACAAACACTTAAATGTATGACTTACAAGAGCAATTACTGTGCACTGAAATATATTTTTAAAAAAACCATACATTTTAAATTTACCTTACTCATGATAAAAATAACACCTTTAGTATATGACACCTCTTGTACATAAGCACCTCACACCAAATTCTATAAGTGGCAGTATCTATATTCAATATTAAAAATTGATTAAATGATGAAAAAGCTACAACCAATTTATGGAAATTAAAAACATTACATTGACATGAACAAGCAGCATAGTTTTCAGTAAATGAAGCAAATCCAAATATGCAACAATCATTCAGCAAAATTTGAAAGATCATCATAAGACATTTACTACCATGTCGTTCACAAATCAAAGGCTTGACTAGATGCTGTAAGTTGTAATAGATGCAAGAAATTGATATACTCACTGTCACATATTAACCTAGTTCTAAACACATTTGCCCAAATTACCAAGATGAGAAAAATTGTACATGATGTATATATTAAATTACGACTTAAATACATTAATTAATTAAACATAATGTACATACTTCAATCAAACAAGCCTATATCCTCAGAGTAGAATTCTAGCTACAATATTTCTTCTGCAGTAGAGATTCAATGGTGTTTGTGTGATCTTAAAGGCTCTCATTGCAATCATAGATAATAATGACAATGCTACACTATATACCAGTATAATACATATGGATTAATAGCCATTAAACTTTGTATTTATTACAAAATCTACATTAGTACATGTACCGGTATTCCAATTTCATGTCATACAAGGAGTATCCAAAGGATTGAACCTAAAGTTACCTAGAAATGATAAAAAGGCAGTGAAGCTTTACATTACCTATGTAGAAGTTACTTTCACTTCTCTTGTATGAAGCAAACAAATTTATTCATCACATATGACTACCTTCATAATACAAGCAGTGGACACAACAGTAGATATCAAACCTCTTCAACACATTATGCTTTAAGTATACATCAGTGAAGGGAATCCTTCTTAGTCTATGAGAATGAACAAAATGTCACTGTCCTTAACATGAAATTACACAAATGTATCTGAATGTATTACTTAACTGGGAAAGAAAATATAATACTGAATGACAGCTTTTAACAAGGGAAATGAAAACCAAACCTTATACACAGGTATTTCACTTGTGTAATACCAAGTTTAGGTGATATCTGAAATTATTACAATGATTTGGTTCATGTAAACAAATACAAAACCTTCTTAAATACTGAACCAGTGTAATCTACACTATCTTGAAATGATAGAAATTAATTTTAGATATCCTGGTATCTAACTTTGATCATTATTGTAATGTCAATACAATTCAGGATTTCTGTAGAAATACTATGAATATTATCAATAAAAAGCACTTTATAGGAAGCATACTGGTACATCAGGTCTAGTATGGTTTAAATAGTATCACATATTTACATGATAATAAGATTTGGTTCAAATTGCAAAATAAGATAACCTAGAAAACAACAAATTAAAATGTTTTCCTATGTATTGCCTTCACCCCTTCTTCATTATATTCTCTTTTGGACACCCACATTTTCTTAAAAGTGTCTAAGGAAGCTAGAATGGAACCCCTGAAAATAGATATTCAAGACATATAAATTCAACAAGAAAATCAAAAGACTATAGTAAAGACGTGTAATCTATGCAATGGACAGTGTGAAGTATAGAAGAAAATAACCTACTCATCAATATCTAATTCACTAATTTCATTTCTCTTTATAACATGTTAAATTCAATTTTGTTAATGTTAACATTTCCAATGTTGGGATTTGAAATCTGAGATGAAAATCTTTCAATAAAATGTTAGGTGTCAAATTTTCAATTGCATCTCTATAAATAATAAATTTCCTGTAACATATTTTCTGGTACAAAGTACATGTAAATACTTTGTTTTTAATTGTGTTTTAAACGCTAAGTACAGGATACATTTATATCCTGTACATTATTTGGAAATGTAAACGTCAGATTGCAACTTACCCTATCCATGTTGAGTACAACCTTTCTTGAGGTGCAGAAATCTAAACAAAAAATACAATTCAAAGATTACACTTAGCAACAGTTGTCAGACTACAGTTACAGATGTCTTCATATGAATAAGAATGACTTTGACTTCACTAATCACAAGAGTTGTCAGAAGACAGTAGAGCTCGCAGGTTTCAACCAAATTTAAATAGCAAACGTTTTTTTAAGTAGGTCAATCTTCAACGTTAAGGTCAAAATGTTCAAAAAAATTCTATATGTAATGAAAGGTCTTATCACAAGGAATTTCTCTTAATGTTCAAAAGTTATGACCAAAATTAAAGTTTTTTTTAAAAGTAGGTCAAACTTCAAGGTCACTTGGTCAAAAATTTTGGCAAAAAATGAAGTCTTGGCACAAGGAATACACATGAGAAATATTAAAGCCTTGTCTCTAATTGTTTTAAAGTTATGATCCAGGTTAAAGTTTTTGTCTACAGATGATGACAACAACAACCACAATGCCAGAGGTTTGACAATCATCCCAGCTAGTTAAAAAGTAGAAAAAGAGTCACAATAAGAATTTTTGGACTGCAATGTTTTGGTCCAACTCTACATCATGATTACCATGGCAAGTGAAAACTAGAGGTACCACAATCACCGGATGCCCGTCTGCTGAGGCAGGTTTTGTTTAAATGAAGGCTTTATATATTAAGTGGATCATCATATTTCATTCATACATTAACAAAGTATAAAAAGAAACACAACAAAATGTGTTTGGAAAACACAGATGCCTTCTGCAGCAACAACATTCATATAAGGGAAAACTCTCATTGACCCCATCCCAATCCGCAAGGGTGTGTGATGTAAGATAAGTGTGGGAAACTCTTAGGTGAACTAACAGTCCAAGTTTGGTTACTGCATCTCCATCTAAACTTTCAAAAAAGGCAAAAATTTCAATTTCCTACATTTTGACCCCACTCAACCACCCAGGGCATGTGGTGTCAGTCAAGTGTGAGAAACCTTAAGTGAACTAACAGTCCAGGTTTGGTGACTGTATCTCCATCTAATCTTAAAGAAAAGGCAAAAAAAGACTTAAGTAAATCAATCTGTGTTCACTGAAGTGTGAAATCAAGGTCAAGGTCACCAAATTTTAGGACAGTCTGAAAGAATTCATCAATGTTTACAAACCCACCAAGTTTGACATAAGTATCATTGATGGTATTCAAGACACCAAGCTAAATCAAACTGTTGACAGAGGGACAGACAGAAAGACTTCACAAATTCAGAGACCAAGTTTGTGTTGCAATACGGTCAACAAAAGTATAAAAAGAAAAGCTAAAACAATACAATTTCAACATCTTAACATGAGCCCTATCATTTCATTATAGTTAACATTTCCCAGCCCCACCGCTCAATCAAAAGGATGTAATGATATGGGACATGGGTGGATATTGTAATTCATTATTAGTTAGCACTCAAGTCACAAAAATAAAAAAACAAAACACACAAAAGCACTGAAATTTCAACATCTTAACATTAGCCCTATAATTTAATTATAGTTAATTACCCCCAGCCCCAGGGCTAAATCAAAGAGGGTGTAATGATATGGGACATGGGTAGATATTGTGATTCATTATTAGTTTTCATTCAAGTAACAAAAATAAAAAAAACAAACAAAACACACAAAAGCATTGACATTTCAACATCTTAACATTTGCCCTATCATTTCATTATAGCCAATGAACCCCCCACCCCACCCCAGGGCTTAATCAAGGAGGGTGTAATGAGATAGGACAAGGGTAGATATTGTAATTCATCATTAAATTATATCACATGAGCCCCCCCCCCCCCATCCTAAGAGAATTTAGAAATACAACTAGAATTTTAAAGTGTCCATGCGACACAAATACCCCTACTGACAGCTAAAGTAGTGAAATTTAACTGCCAGAGAATATTTGAAAATTCAAAAACTTTCAAATGTTCAAAGCAATTACTCTGTCAGAAATTACTGGAACACACCCATATTCTTGACCTGCACTTTCCCTTGACACATCTCTATACCAAATATCAACAATCAGTTGTCCGTAGTCTGCATATTAAATCTAGGTTTTTAACGGTCCTTTCCGGTTTCTTAAAAATAGCCTATTGCTACCAATACCTTCTAGATTTCTTTATTCCATTTTCTAGTTACAAAACCAAAACCTGGCAATGTCCATATAGATATCCTGAACCATGATCATGATTAAAAATATAAACTAAACAATAAGAGGTTTTTTCATAGCATTCTATGTCATGGCTAATCATTGCACCCTTATTATATCATAAGAAACTAAATTTCTTTGGATTCAGTTTTGTTGCCTTTATGATATAGGACAGACAGATTTCTTCCATATCTCAATTTGAGTAATCTTGAAACATCCAATTTTTCAGTGGGTAAATCTTAATATTAGGCAGATGAAACTATATGTTTTACAAAACCAAAGTTCCAGCTTGGTCTTCAAAATAACAAAGTTTTAAATACTGAAATACTGAAATACACACAAAAATTAAATCTCCTCTTACAAATCTCTATAATCAATATCATTACTTACTCTAATTTTAATGTCTTTTGGTGCTAATTTCTTAAGTTCACTTAGCAGTCTGTCTCCAAACCCTATGAAGTTATAGAGCTTTCATTAGATTTCAATAAAACATATATTGTATGAACATCTTTATAGATTTTATAATACAGTCAAACCTCGTTATCTCGAAGTCGGAGGGACCGTGGAAAATACTTCGAGATATCCGTAGTTCAAGATATCCAAATTTCGAGTTTAGGATCACAAATCTTGGAGTTGTTAATGTACGCCGATTCATTTGACATTTGTGATAATTATAGTAGATGTTTGAGATATACATGTATTTATTAATAAATACGCTAGAAGATGTGCGTATTGTATTGCTCCTGAATAATTAATCTAAATCTCATCATACCTTTAATATTTTATGAATATATAGTGAATATACTCCAAAACTGAAAACGCCATGTTTCCTTTTCAGTAACATCGTAATTTAAATCCAATACTTAACTTAACTTTAACTGTCTTATACTATACCTAAAACCGAGGACGGGCTAACACGTAAGACAAGATAAAGACACACGTCATAATTTGATTTAATTACTATTACTTTGCATAAAAATGCATAGACATACACACGGATTGGAAATAGTAATAATGAATGAACAGTTTAAAGAAATTTCTTTAAACGCAGGTATGAAAAAGCACTAATTACAGTTAATGTTAATTATCTAATTTTGTGTCGAGTTTAATAAGCTATCATCATTTATTAATATAAATAACAGGGTAGGCACGGACGCGATTGATTATGTAATTACCACGGCTTTGTACACCGACACGGTCAAATGATCACACCACGCGAGCGACTTGTCATTTAGGGTAAACGCCGCGGGGATTATTGTCAATAAGAAGCCAACTTCGAGATAAACCGGGTAAATCAGAACTTCGGGACTTGAAAATGTATTCGAGATAAGCATGGTATTCGACATATCAGTGTTCGACACATCCGGGGTTAATTTAATCATAATATGAAGGATTTTTTTGGGACCAACGTTCGACTTCAAGATATCCCAGGTATTCGAGATATCAGTGTTCGAGATATCGAAGTTTGACTGTATTACATTAAGGTACATTAAAGTCATATAGGAATCTCATGTATAATGATAAGAACTTGGTCTTACCGGTATATTCTTCAAATCAATTAATGAACTGTATTGATATATACATGTATTAGCATATAACCAAAGAATGATGATTTAATTTTTATCTTACTTTTAAACAATGTAGAACCTCCAGAGAGTACAATATTAGAGTATAACATTCTTCTAAGATCCATATCTGATTTACGAATAGAGTAGGATAAAACTTCATGTATCCCTTCAAACTCTTCCCCAATTAAGTCTGGCCTAAATAGAAGCTCTGGGGCTCTAAATCGTGCAGGACCAATCTGGAATAGCAATTTGATATACAAATTCCTAATTTCAACTTACAGATTATTTATCAATTATTTCATTACTTTATTTGTTCTTTTTTTTCTTTTAAAAGACTGTGACATATACTGAATGAAACATTTATGATATAGATTTACCTAATTCTGTAATAAGATCATTTCGGTGTATATTTATTGACTGGTGTTTGCTATTTCACTAACCTCTATAGTACTACCATCTGGCAAGGTATATTGGCCTTTCTCTGCCTCCACACTTTCCTCTTTTAAAGGATTATCAGATAGATAACATGCTTTCTGAAATAAACGAAGAAATCTTGAAAATTAACAAGCCATCAGATTATGTAAAAGATACTTTTGATAGAGTTGATCCCCAGTATTTCATTATTTATCCCATTTCGTTTATACAGCTGCAAATTTCAAAAGAATTAACATTAGTGATTTTACTATGTCAGTTGATAACCATTTATAAATTCAGTAGATACATGTTCCCTGGATAGGCTTCTTAATATACTAAAATTGCTAAGTTAAAGAAAGTTTCTTTCTTCACCTTAAACTACCTATCTTTCTGAATATCCATATTTCAAAAATAAACATACTTTATCATTACTGGTATTACCTTTCATATCAATCATTCTTAAAATTTTGTATATTTCAATGTTATCGCATACTGATGGAATCTGTACCTCTTTTATAGTCTTGACTATTTCCAATTCAGCTGAAGTATGGAAGTTGTACCCTTCTTTTCTCAGCAGAAGCCTAAGGTACCGTGTAACATCTCTACCAGCTATGTCAGACCTCATGATGCTATGTGGCATAGCAAAGCCCTCATAAATAGGTACAGCATGTGTCACACCATCTCCAGAGTCCAGTACTACACCTGTTGTACGTCCTGTCGCATATCTGTGGATTAAATTGATATTCTATGAACTATAATCCTACTTCTGCCTAAACTGAAATTTAAAACATTACAGAGAACATAAATAAATACATTTAGATATTGACAGATCACCGTTCAGTGAGAAGTATTACTGGAGATGCTCCCAAGTCTTATTCTGAATCTAAATGCATGGTATATAAGTCATTCAGTGATATTATACTTTGACACAATATTTCAACTGTTACCACACAAATGTCTTCAATATCTAATTCATTTTACTGCAAGATAAAGCTAACAAGTCACGTTTTAAGGATTATTATAATACAAAACTTACAAACTTAGAACTGCCTGCATTGAAATGAACAGTGCTGGAACATTAAAAGTTTCAAAAAATATTTCTGCAGCCTTTTCTCGATTGCGTCTTGGATTAAGGGGTGCCTCTGTCAATAAAACAGGATGTTCCTCCGAAAAAGTCTGTAATTGGTCTTTAGAGTAAATGTATTGCCATATCCTCTCCATATCATTCCAGTCTTTGACTATTCCATGTTCCATTGGATACCGTATAGTCAGTAATCCTCTATGTTCCTGATAGTTAGATTGAAATAATGTATTAAATGTCCAGCATCCAATACAATATATTAAATAACAAAATGCATACACTGCATAAAAAAGCCAGGCAAAGAGTCAAAACAGTATCTGTGATCTTGACCTTTAACATATGACCTTGAAAAAAACAATATGCCTAGAATCCTCTATCCATAGGAAACATAAGTGGCAACTTAAAAATGAACTTTAATGAACCTAGCTTCTGAAGCACATATTATGTCTAGCCTACAATGCTTCCGAACACTCTTTAACTGTTACCTTAACCTGTGACCTTGAAAAACAATAGGTGTCATCTTCTTACTGGGGAAAACATCCTAGTCCTACAATATACAATTTTTATTTTGCCTGCAAAGTTTCCTAACAATATCAACTGTGACTTTCACTTTTGACTTATGACCTTAAAAGTATATGTGCCAACTTTGATGATCCTAAACCCAAAGTACAGTTCGTATTTTGCCTTGATGGTTCAACTGCTAAAGGTCCTATTGTAGCCTTGACCTTTGGCTTTTAGTAATAAAAAGGCATTTTCTCCTCATCATAAAGAACATGTGTACATGTACCAAGTTTGATGTGTCAGTCTAAATGGTTCAGTTTGTATCTTACCTACACCATGAAAAACAGACAGATGGAAGCACAGATGTACCTTACCATACCAAAACACAACTGTCTGTCTGTGACTGGCATATAAAAATAGCAATATATCAAGAGTCTGGATAATTCTTTAAAATAGAAACCAGTGGGCTCTATGAACATATTGACAAAAATCCCAAAATCGATATATTGTAGCTAACAAAGCACCCTATATTTCACTTATAATCGTTCCACGACGGGGACTCAAACCAACAACATATGGTACAGAATCACCTAGCTGTCATATATCTGACCCTCTAACCGACGCAGCTACTCAAGCTCCACAAAAATAGAGCTTTTATATAATATATATATATATATATAATTTTTAATTAATACATGCTTTTAACATATCCCAGGCACTTTAAGTATTTTTGTAGAGAAAGTATTTTGTTTTTTCCCAGCATACATTCTGTTTTCATTTACGATGAAAAGAAGATCTGAAGTACATGTATTATACATATTAACTGGTACTATATATGACCATTTATCACAACCCTTGCACATAAGCCACAACCTAGGCTAATGATATGTTTAATTTTGATGGAAATTTTGCTAAACATGCCTTTTGTTTTCATTTAATATTGGCAAGTGTTCAGAAGATTTTTTAAAACATTAAAAGATTTGACTTTATAAGGAACTGTCATGACTCAATGGGTAAGGTGCCTGGCTCAGGACTAAGCGGTTCCAAGTCTGAGTGCTGAAAGTGTCATGTCAGGATCATCTCTTTGGATATGACCCTGTGTCACAGTAGATGATGCATGATTCCTTCACTGCTTCACAGGGGTCCATTGTATGAGTCTACATTTTTGTGCAATGCATCAGGCAGATGGCTTCATCAAAAGGCGAATTACTCTTGGGGTAACATAAAACAAGAATCAAACAAGCAAACTCTACATGACCAGTTGACCCAAACTAAAAGACTGAACGACTACCAAGGAGTAATTAAATATTGTATTTTGGTAGAGATCAACATGCTCATTCTAAACATTCATTCAATTTTCTTTTCGTAACAGCAAAAACAAAGATTTTCTAATATTTTCGGTTTTGATAGATTGATCAGCATGTCAGATATCTATCAATATCAAATTATCAGCATGTCTAAGTGATAACATTTATCAATATCAAATTTTTTATAGCATTACAGATCCAAGACAATTACATTTTTGTCATCAATGTGGAACTTCTATCAATTTATGATAATTTCTTCTGAATAATACAAAATGTACTATATGCCCAAATGAAGCCTAACCCCCTGTCAGAAGGGTCATGTAGTTAACAATTTCCATAGAGGACTTCATGATCTATCTAAATCTGTATTTGGATTTTCTTCTGAATGTAATGGAGTAGATAAAAAGAGTTTTGAGAATTTATCTATTTTTTCAGTTTTGTCCTTGCCCCTTTGTGTTCCAAGGGTGGAAGCACCATGAAATTTGTAGTTCATTTCAGTTCATCCTGATTCACTCAAGTGACCTAAAACATGTTTATTGTTGTGTTCATTTTATGCATGATAAAAGTGACCATATGAAGAACAGTTTGAGTGGTTATATTACAAAACTGTGTCTGATAAATATACCTTGTTATTACCTATGTTATTATTAATATTGAATTTCAATTGCACAAATATAGGATCTGAAATGATTTTTCATTTCATACAGTATTTATGAAACAAGTTGTTTGTTTTACATAAAACACACAAAGAGTTTCATAATTACTGTATGAAATGAAAATTCACTTCAGATTCTTTTTATCAGATGTTTACACTCAGTTTAAATGTGTTTATGTCATCAAACACCGGCTTGACACAATTCTTTTCCACACTATGACGTCACCTATGTCATAAAGTAATTTATGACATAGCGATATTTCACTGCATAAACAGTAAAACATGTGATAGTATACAGTATTAAATCCATCACAGCATTCTTAGACATTTATGGATAGACTGACCTCTGCATCAGGTCCGAGGAATACATCCCCCTCCAAAGCTCCTGCCATAACTCGTACATGTTTTGGTCGACCTAGACTGTAATAAAAGCAAACCAATTATGTACTGCAATCAGACAAATCTATATATACTAAAGATATAAAATCCAAAATCCCAAAGATAAACTGATTTTAAATTACAGCTTTTTTATCAAAATTTGATTATTCCAGTTCTTCATCAAAGTACAGTAAAACATGTTTATAGCGAATCGCTAGGGACCAATAAAGATGGTTCGTACTATGAATAGTTCCCCATGTGCATATTACGAAATTTACAGAGGGAAGAAATAAAATTCGCTATAACCAAAATATATAGCAAATCCTGTTTATTTTATTAAGGAACAACATGGTAGGCCGTTTACATACTGAATTTATAAACAATGAATATATCATACATGTTTGTACATGTTTGTAGTCTGCACTCAAAGATTGTGCAATGCATCCAGTCTTCATCAGAAGTCAGTTAATGTTTCTCTTTTTCTTTGTATCTGATATTTTATTTGACAAATTTTTTTAATGTATGAAGACAGTTGAAAAGGTCAACATTATATCACAGTTTTAAAGTATTGTACTCCATGTATTTTTGAGAATACCAAAGTCCGCCACAGTGTCCTTCTTTGTCCGATATTTTTCATCAACTTTAACAATGAGTTGGTATTTAGTTTCTAATGATGTCGCTATGCATTTCCTAGATGGGGAATCCATTAGCTTAAAATATTCACTCCAAAGTAAGATAAACACGGGTAAGACAGATGCACTTTGTTTGTCAAACAATTATTGCCTCAAATCTGAACTATGGTGACAAACAAGTTGTTATTACTAATCGTGTAATTGTAGTAATCACAGGTAATCAGTTCATAATAACAGTGTGTATTTATGAAGAAATTTAACCACGGGGCCAATGGTTTTGGTTCGCAATATGCATTAGTTCGTACTATTGATATTCGCTAAAAACGGAAAATTTCCCATAACTTTGCATGATGATAAGGTCGGGGAATTCTTCTTGGTTCGTAAGAAGCATGAATTTGTAATAAACATGTTCGCTGTATGTGGAGTTTACTGTACCCAGTACACACTATTATTTATTATAAGAGGGTAGTGTTCTAAGGAACAAAAGTGTCATCAACAATCATTGTTAAGCAAAGGTGTGACAGACAGAAAGAAAGATGAACCAATGAGCAGACAGACAGGTGGCCAGACAGACACTGGCAAATAAATAGGCAAGCAGACAGATAAGATGGCAGGCAGGCAGCTTAATACCAGAGAGTCTGTGACTATGCTTTGTAAGCATCACAAACTTGTCTTATCATCTAAAAAAAATGGTTTCTGATAGGTATACTAAAATTAACCATTTAATGAATTTGCAGAATTATTTCTTCTAACATATCAACTCTTCTACTGATTCATTTCAAAGGATATAGTTTAAAAGGATGAACTCTTTTTGGGTAAATGTGCCTTCACAAAGGATACTTGGTAACATCTGTTCCCAAACTATAATATTAAAGTGAGTCACCTGTTAAATATTGATCTACTGTACTGGTATATACAAATGTTGCACATAAGTTACATATAAAATCAATAGGGTATGTGTGACCACAAATGAGATTTAACCATGACAAAACTGATTTAATGTGAAATAATGAAAATACTTGTAATAGATTTTAAATCTATGAAGTTTGCACTAGTTTGCAATGACAGGATTTTTTCCTTCTTTTTTTTCTTCTTCTTTTTTTTTTCCTTAAATTTTTCAAAGGTGTCTAGATATATTTCAATTTGGAATAGAAGTGAAATACAGAATGACAATCTTTCTCCAAAAAAGGAAAGAATACAGCATTTATCCAGTCACCCATAGCTACCAGAGTTGGAATTGTGTCTAAAGTTAAGGCCCTAAAGTAATAAATTAAATTTTCATTCAGTAGATTCATCAAACAGATTAAAAAGACGTGTGTGTCAAATTGAATGAAACAATAATCCAATTACAAGTTGAATAATAAGTTTTCCCTTGGTCCATTAATATCAACAGTTAACAGTCAATATTATTCCTGTGTCAATATAACAGATCCTTGTTTCTCTCCCTAAATGTAAATATCTGCTGCTCATTTCCTTTCCCCATCAAAAACAGAAATACAACTAAAATGTAGTACATGTATATTTAAAATGCATATGATAAACTTAAGAAAAACATTACAGATGCACAGAAATTTAGACGTAACAACAGACCCATCAGAGGCAGGGAGGTATCTTTTTGTAGTATAGGACCTTGTATTTCTGACTAATCCAAAAGACATGACACTGATGAGTGAAAACATGACTTGAACTGGGACCTCTATGCTACAAGCCAGGTACTTATCCCATCAAGCTGCAATGTCTCAAAAAGGGGGGAGTCAAAATGACCTTGACTTTACATATATAACCATGGTTGATGATTCATATTCACACTGAGTTTACTTGTTGCTTAATTTCAGAATAACAAATTTCTACAAATGGGAATACCTCTTATAGAATTTGGTCACATGCAGTATAAGTCATACACTAAATATCTACAAAAAATTTACAAATTTAATTATTTTATAATCTAGTAAATAGATGCTCTTTATATAGTTAAATCTAACTACTCAAAGTACTTACAAATTTGGAAAATGGTATTTTGGAATTTGATCGCCAGCAAATCCAGCTTTGATCACCCCAGACCCCTGAAATGTAATAGTCTCATGTAAGAAACATACATTGAACTAACAACGTAAATAAATAAATAAATAAATACATGTAAGCAAGTCAAGGCAACTCATTACATTCAATATTTAAAATACTTGCTTGCATCCAAATTTCCAAACCATGTTTTCATGTCAAAACAAGATGTGTTTGTGAAACATGAAATTGATGAATGCCCCCAGTGGCAACAAAGTCCAAATAAGGCAAATTTTGACATGTAGGCTTAAGGTCATGGTCAAGGTCACGAGGTCAATAACCTTGGTGTAATTTGAAAGGGCTTTCTTAGTGAAGTGTGCATGCCAATTATGAAGTCTCTATATCTCATAGTTTAAAAGTAATGGTGAAGATTAAAGTTGACAACAGACAAACAAACAGACAGATAAAAAAAATATGATCCAGGACTGATTCATGCAGACATGTGATTTTCAACATTCTGGCACCCACTTTTCCATTATTTCTATATTCGAATAATGGCAATTTCACTGTGCAATACAATACAATAAAAAGTTTTAAATTTTTTCAAATTCTGTCCATTCCCTCTATGATCAAAGTTCAGACCTTAGTTTGGAGTAGATCTGTGCAAAAAAAAAGTACAACATACATGAGTACTCAAACAAACATGTAGTGAGCACCACTCTTCAAAATATTTGACTTTGACAAAGTGGGACTTTAAACTTTAAGATGATGAAGAGTGGTGTTAACCACAAGATATTTCACATTTCTGTTCTTGTGGTTTGTTGTGTTCTTGTCGTTTGCTGTGTTCTTGTGGTTTGATGGTAGCTCAAATTTCCTTGCATTCTTAATGTCTTTGTTATGTTCACATTTGACTTTGAGGGGAATATGTACCTATACTTTGGAGAGGGTTATAAGAAATCTTTCACGTATCTTATTCCCATAACAACATTTAATTCAAATGTGTAACCTATGCTATGATATTAGTACACGTGCTTACTGTCTCTGACACAATACAGAGGACACCTGATAATGCCATATCTGAAAGAAATGAAGCTTAAATTCTGTCAGAGTAAAATGTGTGAAACGTATTATATCTTCAGTAGCATCGTCTTTTCGTGCCTTTTGCAGTTGTCCAAGCCTACCTTTCTAATCTTATTTTATGACTGATCTGCACTAAACATGGGTGAAGTATCATACGCACTTAAGCATTGTTTCATGGTGTCTCTTGCATTTCAGCCATATACTCATCTCAAGTGTTTTACATGTTTAAATAAGAATAACATTGAAACAATGATCAAGGGATGCTACTCATTCATAGTTCATCTATAACTGTACATCAAAATCTATGATATTTAAAGCTGTATTCAGTAGCAAAGAGGACTGATTACATCATCCAGTATGAATAACACAGATAATCCATATTCACCATATCATTATTTTTCCAACGTAATTGAAGTTATTACTAAGTTAGTGTTTCTCAAATGTCTGTGATTTGTATTTGATGCTGTCATCTTATAAGTTTATCATACTGTGGTATCAATATTTGTATGTACATGTATATGTATATACAACCATATACAGTTGAAACTCATTATGTCGAAATCGACAAGACCAGGGCAAATAATTCGACTTAACTAGAATTGGATATAAACATCAGCTGTTTATATACCCATTTTTGATCATTCTTATTAAGACATGAATACATATATGTATTGTATTGTTTTAACTGTTATTTTTTCACATTTCAGTCTATGTAATGCATACTTCTACCGACTAAATTTTAACTACTACCTGTTACCTTAATGGCAGGTCTATAATTGAAGAAAAATTTTCAAAAAATTGTATCATCAGCTCTTTATATTTAAGAAATGAATCTAATTTTTTTTTTTGTTGGATGGAGGTATACCACGAATAATGGATGGAAAATTGCATTACTGCACTTAGCGCATGATGCACAAGTTTTCTGTCCTTATTTTCGTAGTATACCTCCACCTAATGAAAAACAAATTAGGTTCATTCCTTATCATTTAATTCCTTTCAAACATGTTTTATATTCTTAGAATTTGGTACATTATGTATGCACTATTTCTCAACATCTGTAAATTTCTGCTGCAGTGGTGTAAATATTGAAGTCACAGTTAAGAAAACGTAGGAAATTACATCTTCAGAGAAAAAAAATTTCGTGGATGAGATATACCACAAATTTTTAAATCAATCAAAATGCGTGTAACATGTAAAATCAAATGATTTTTAATTCATTTAATAATTTAAAAGCTGCGAAAATGACACCAACCTTTAATCTGCCCTATATGAATATGTTTCTACTAATAAAATGAGCATATTTTAAAATAAGAAGTGCCAATGTTATCCAATTATCTAATCTTTGTCAATCAAGGTGAAATGGCTTTATGGTCAAACAATCAGCCATTTAATACTGTACACCCTACTGTAATAATTGGTTATTTGCATTTTTTCTAATTTTATTGCTATGTCAATCAATTTGTTTTGTACAAACAATGACACTTTGAGATAATGAGCTTAAAATATAAAGAAAATGTAGTTTGGGGACCGTAAGTTGCCTTGACATACACAGAATTTTGACTTAACCAACTTTGACTGAACTGAAGTAAATTTGTAAAAAAATTAAAGGAAAAAAAATATGGGACTTGGACTTGACTTTGAGATAAATAGATTTTGACTTGCGTGACTTCCAGATAACAAGTTTCAACTGTATGTTGTGTTTTAACTTATGCCCCAAAGGCCGAAAAGGCCCTAATTTGGAAATAAATGATCTTGTATCTTGTAATAATTCTGAAATAAAGTATCAAAACTACAAAACTGTTATTATAAGAGCCATTTTGGTGCCAACCTGGTAAATATTCTGCCATTTTTGTAAATGAGGTGCCATTATAATAATTTGTGAAACAGGGAATTTTAAAAGTGGAACCAACTCTGTCATTGAATCTCGTTACCAATACAACAAGAGCAACGCTAAGCGTAGCATCCCCTCGCGTGGCATAAAATTCAATCAATTTTTTACAATTCCAGCCCATCATGACCTTGACCTTGAGAATTTGACCCTGAGACAAAGTCATGACACTTCCTTGAGATGTAAGCAACAATCATGTGTAATATTATTGAATTCCATAAAAGCATTAAAAAGTTATGGCCCGGACAAGCGAACACACACACACACATACATATACATACACACATACCTACACACGGATGGTGACGTTACTATATCCCTCCACAACAAGTTGCACAAGGGGATAATAAAAAGATACATCAGTGCATGAACTCAACCAGATTTATATGTTGCAATGGTGCTTTAGCAAATACTGTTGTAAGAGCTCTAAAATTTATCTATATATTTGATAGAAGATACATGTATTAGTTGAAAAGGCAAATCTTGATGATTTTCGAGGCTTTTTGAGATCAAATCCCTAAGTATGCAACCAAGTTTTATGGAATTTGACACATTAGGATAGTTGTATCTTTTACACAATTGGACTAATACATTTTTTTTTTTAAGAAACTGATCATAAAATACTATCTCGATGGAAAAATATGCCAACTCATAAACATCGTTTGGACAAGGTGACTAAAGGTAAATAATGAAAATTGATAAAATCAGCTCCCACACAGCACTAAATACATGAAACGTAACCTAAATTAACAAAAATGATATTCAAACAATTTTTTGACTGCTAGGTAACCAAAACATGAAAAAAAAAAGATAATATAGACCTCAATTAGCAAATTTCTCGAGGTAGTGTTTGTAAAATGTTATCAATTTCGCTTTGCTGTCTTGTCATGTGATTTGTGATTACGGGGTGTCCCATTGGGGACTTGAAAAATGAGTTATCTTCTGACTTCCAGTTTATTTAGTTTTCATTTGTGGTATTTGATTTAATTTATTCATTTTCATTAATTTGTATTTAGATTTCCTTTTTTTTTTCATTTCCATGGATCCATTATTAAGTTATAAACTGATAAATTTCTCTTTCTGTGTCCCTTTCAATTACACTGCAGTGTCCGCCAAAGACATCGGACCGGCCGGACAAATTTTTGATCGGTCCGATTTGCGCCATTTTGTGACGGACCGGGTTGTCCGATGTTCGTTCCGCTACTATGATGTCCCGTGTTGTTCCCGCTACTATGTTTATTCCGAGTCTCGTAAATTATTATGACCAAAAACAATTTTGTGACCTATTGGTCAGTATTGGTCAAATCCCGAAAGATCGTATGAGATTATGATGTTGAATTTTAAAGATACCTTTCATATTTTGTTACATTGCCCAAGAATACTGCACAAAACTGTTATCAAAATAATTGTAATAATTGTAATCCATACGATATTTCCCGAGGTGGATATAGTAATTGTACAATTCAAATCTATCACCCGTACACAAGTACTAGAAACAAACCATTTACACTTAAGAATATAAGTATTTTATGATAATTGTTTGTAGATAATTATACCACTGTAAAAACACAAGTAAATTAAACCCAGGGCGAAACAACCCTACAAAAAGGGCGAGCGGGTCAACCTTAAGGGCGAAACTACCCAAGGCGAACGGGAAAAAGGGCGAAATAACACGAGGGCAACCGGGGAAAAGGGCGAAACTACCCGACCCCTTCAGGTGCTGGCTCTTATTGAAATCCCTGTGTAAGTAAAAGTTATAAAGTTCTTTTGATTTTTACAATTAAAATTACTGAGAATGGTCTATAGATACCAAAGTAGCAAACAATCTAGATTTATAGCAAGTCCAGATTTCCCTTTCAGACAAGTACTGTAGTTGACAAGGGCAGATAATTGAGAATCTGTCTGGTTTGCATGATGTTGATAATTATACAATATACACTGTCGAAATGCCATCATTCTATAAATATAAATAAAGTTGAAATGAAAACACTTATTTTTGTGGTCAGGTATTTGCTATTGAATCGTGTGTGACACTTGTATCAACTTATGTCATGAGTCATTGTAGAGCATCCTGATTAATGATGAAAGGGGGACAGATGCTGAGGTTAATATTTGCCAGTATAGTGAGGAATACAACATATTAGTACCAAGATCCACAGTGTGATTTATTCTTAAGGACTTACATTGTCTATGACAACGGGCTGGTTAGCAATCACATCGGAATAATCCATTTATTTCTGCAGTCCACATTCATAAATTCATTGATCGATTCGGAAATAGTGCAATAAATAAACCGATAACGGTAAAAACAGAAATCCGAAAAATAAATTCTCTTTGATTTATGAAAAAACAAAACAAAACCCCAAACAAACAAAAACACCCCCTAACCCCCCCCCCAAAAAAAAAACAAACAAACAAAACAAAACAAAAAAGATTAACAGTTTTATACACTATTCTTTTCAATCTTCTTCTTCCATTAAAGTGAAGGACCTGATTTATGAGTGGTGGAAAAAGAATGATGCTTGGAACTTTGATTTGGGAGAGGACGCATTTTGCCTGCTCTCTAATTCATGATATATATCTGTCTGCTACACTTATTCAGATAAAATCAATGTGTATGGTACAGACACTCAGTATACAATAAATAATACAATATTATTACAAGTTGGAATTTTTAGATTTGATCACTGTCTTATATGAAATGAATACTAATTACCAAAGACATATATACACGTGCGTATAGGCCTATATGTCTTTGCAATAACCAAGTATATTTATCACTTAAAAACACGATGCCTAAGTTTAAAATCATTTCAAATTTTAGGAGTGGATCACTCAGACTTGCAGTTGAGGCTGGAAGGTACATGTATGCCAAGCCAAAAATTCCCATACAAGATAGACTTTGTATATTCTGTGAGAGTGCTAATATCGAAACTGAATCACATTTTTTATTACATTGTGAATTTATGATGATATTCGGCAAGATCTTTATAACAAAGCCAGCCATATTTGTAAATGCTTTTTTGACATGAATGATACGAAAAAAAAAAAAGATTTTTCTAATGAACGACGAAAGTATTGTCAATCATGTTGCCAAATGTCTACAACTAATGTTTAGTAGACGCAAATTATTCCTTTGATATTTTTGTTTCTTACCTTAATTAAAGGGCAAATTGTGATATTATTTTATTCACTCTACATATGTCTCAAACTCAAACACTGTTTGCAATATGATACCAGAGACCTAGGTCTATGATAATACCTCTGTTTTAAGCCACTTTGTGCCAAGGAGTCTTGTTTAAATCGCATAGAGCTAGACATCTAGAAATTTTTTAAAGTGGCGGGGGTTGGGAGGGGGGGTGGTGTTGCAGTCTGCCATGACTACTACTTTCACTATTCAGTCTGGAATGGGGTGTTGCAACATTGACAATGGCCGAAAATAACCTTTTTTGGTAAAATTTACCGACCAAAGTGGGGTTGCAATTCCCTCTCAAAATCCGCCAATATTGACAGTTAATAATAAACTCATTCCACCTCCCAAACACGGATAAACAGTGTACAGCAGTCGGTGATCCAGCTGGGGGGGGGGGGGGGACGTGCCCTCGTGCGCCCCCCCCCCTCCCCCCGGCAGTCGCACCATGCATAGGTCCCCCGGCGGTAACAGGACTATACATACATCGAATACAAAGTCCATGCACTGGCTTCACTGTCCACTGTTAACACTGTCCCCGGTTAAAGCGTCTTCAGTTATTTGTAAATACCAGTGATAGTTCCCAGGCTGTACAAACATTACGCTTATTACGTAATCGATATACACCGTCCACTATAATTAACAGTTTCTATAATAAATATACCTGTCTGCATACTTAGTTTAAATAGGAAACAATTATTTCTTGTGATATCTATATTGAATCCCCCCCCCCCCCCCAAATGTATATATACACATTTTGTATTGCTATAAAATTGTACTTAGTTGTTGGCTTATGTTTTGTTTGTTTGTTGTTATTTTTTTCTATTGAATTTAGAATAAAATTCACAAAGAAACTTAACTCTAAGTCTAAGAATTGAGACCTAAAATACCATGTGTTATTATTCTAAGAATTTGTCGAAAGTTTGTCTGAGAATAGCTTATCAGATATACTGTTTACAGGGAAACTTCCTAATATTTCTTAGAATTAAGACACATGCTACCATACAGGTCTCAATTCTTAGACTTAGACTTAAGTTTCTTTGTGAATAGCATACCAGAGACATATCTTTATAAAATATAGAAGAAAAAGCCATAAAATTTGGAAAATAAAATTGAAATCAAGTAAAAAAAATCATATATCTCTGATCATATTTTATAGTCATTGATATTATCAGTGAATGGTTAGGAGACAGATAAAGTATTATAAGTAGTTTAATGTGTTTTGATTTATTTGCAAACAAAGGATGGATAGACTATGTTTGGTGTAGATGGTAAAATTAATGAAATTAGCGGACGCATGAATTGGACCCGGATCGCCTGGGGACGCCGGAACTGTCAGTGGACGGATCGTCTAGAAATCTGCCAGTGCCCCCCTTCCCCCACTCCCATTATGAAAGTAAAGTGGGTTTTTTTGTGTTTTTCTCTCTTTTTTTAAGTTTCACTTTCAAAATGTGTATTTATAATCTCAGAATGTGCTAAGAATGCATCATTTTGAACCATTTTATCACCCAGACTCCCACAAGTAGGGGTGTGTGACCGGCCTCTCCTGCATCCACCACCTTTTGGTACTATGCGCCCCATTGAAGTCTTCGGCTTCAATTGTGCACCCCTTTCCAGCATTCATCTTTCTGCATCCGCCCCTGTTCAGGGCCTATCTTCAACTTAGAGGCATTAAGAGGAACGGGAAATTGCATCTATGTTGGCATGAGTAAATGTTTTCCAGAATCCGAACACTTTTCATCTTTGCATGATGAAAATAACTTGTTGTATTAATTTCAGAAAAAAAGAGCAAATTTATACACACTGCTGCAATACAACTTATCAGATTGCACCAGGGACTTATATCTTTAGATATATAAGTCCCAGATTGCACGTTTTAAAAGAATAATTTAATGAAAAAAAAAACAATTAGTTGATTAATTAGAAAAAAACCCCGTATGAAACAATTACGATCGGCCAAAAAAAAAAGGGGGGGGGGGATGCCATGTGTAGACGAAGATACACGATTGTCGTCCGTAGACTGGGGAATGTAGTACATTTCCGTATTTATAGAAGCGAAATTGGTTTTACATTTTAGATTTTGGAAGCCTGTGTCGAACAATATTGTATAGACTATTTATTTATACTCAAACATAATTTGTTTATTTGTATTATCGTTAGTTAATTATATTTTACAAAACGTTGAATACAAATGTTATTTTTTATAACATGACATAAAATGTACGAGATTTCGAACGAGATTTCATGGGTGGTCTCAACGGAAGCCAGATTGTTGATTGCCGTGCCATTGGAACGTTTAGAGGTCTGATGTGAATTTTCATGATAACAAATGGAGCCATGTAAATTTGTGAAAATAGACCGTATGAATAAAAAGAAAACAGACAAGAAAATGCTCAAGTACTGAAGGATGTAATTATTGGAGTATTCATATTACAAATTCGGAAATTCTGAAGCAGGTGCCTGTTGGTTTAGTAAACGGAACAGCCAGTATGTCGAATATGGAAGATAGGGAATCTGTGTATTCATCGAATTATTCTTCGTCGTCTGTACCAGTGACACCCCCGGGACTAGAGGCAATATACACAGCATGTCGGAGACTTTATCCAGACCAACCAAACCCTCTTCAAGTCACAGCTCTTGTCAAATACTGGTGAGTTGAAGAAGGGATTCAAAGATGTGTATTACATTTGCTATTGGCTTTGTTTAATTGTTAACTGTGTGTTGTTTCAAATACATCACGACTATTTTTCGTGTGATAATTAATTGGAGTTTAAAATGAGCAGCAAATCTGTATTCTTTGAACAAATTTTCACAAAACAAGGTCTCATTTTAAATATCAGTATTGAAATTAAATTACATTTTAACAGGTTGAGGGCAACCTCTCATTTGAGAGATAATCACTGAAATGAGTAACTATCACAGTTTTCAGTAATCAGTTTCAAGGAATGAACAGAAGTGAACATGTACTAAAAATGAAATTTTGGAATTATGATTTGAAATTCAAAAGGGCACATATTTACAAGATACTGAATATAGTTTGCAGACAAGTTGACAATTTTAACTTAACTATTTTGGAGTTTATAGCTGCACAAGTGTTGCAGCTATTAATATAAACTCCAAAATGGTAAGTTGAAAAGGTCAGCTTCTTTTGTATTTCATGTTCAGTATATCATAAAGATGTGCCCTTTTAAGTTTAAGTCAAAATTTTTGAAACTTTAATTTTTTAGTACTTGTCAACTTCTGTTCGTTCCTTGAAATTGATTACTGAAAACAGTGATAGTTACTCATTTGAGTGATTATCTCTCAAATGAGAGATTGCCCCCAACCTGTTATGATAAGACAGGACTCCACCAATGAAATGTTGATATTTGTAAAGTAGTTATCCATGCTGTAGTCTTGAAAGTAAAATAGGTAGAGGACACCCTCTCATTTTAGAGATAATCACTCAAGTGAGTAACAATCTCTGTGTTCAACAGGTTGGGCACATCCCTCTAAAGAGAGACATTCCCTGTTTAGAGAGACATTTTGCTGGCATTTATAAAAATGTCTCTCTAAAGAGGAATGTTTTCAACCTTAATGCATGAGTTCCCAAGGACTAAAAAATCTAAATTTATAATTTTGATCTGAAACTTAAAATCGCACATCTACAGTGCATACTGAACAATGTTTGTAAAAGATGTTGACCTGTATGATGTACCATTTTCAAGTTTGATGATGTAAAACTTCTGCAGCTATAAACACAAAACTGTTGATAGAAATTCCAAACATTCTTTACAATATTGTTTAGGACATTGTAAAGATATGCGCTTTTAATTTTCAAATCAAAATTCCAAAATTTTGATTTTTAGTATTAAGGAACTCCTGCATTAAGCTGGAAAAAATCCCTCTTTAGAGAGACAATTTTTTAAATGCTAATGAAATATCTCTCTAAACAGGGAATATCTCTCTTTAGAGGGATGTGCCCAATCTGTTCGGTACTGAATTTCATTAACTGAGCAGAAGTAAACAAGTACTAAAAATTTGTAAAATTTTCACTTCAAACATGATGATGAAAGGACATGTATCTTTATCATAGTTTACATGTTTATAAAGTTGACTTTTTCAACTTACCATTTTGGAATTTATAGCTGCACAGATGTTGATTAATTAAAAATGTCAATTTGTGTTTTTGAATTTCAAATCAGAATTCCCAAATTTTATTTTTTTAATACTTGACATTGATTACTGAAAACAGAGATTGTTTTATATTTGAAGGTTTGTCTCTAAAATGAGAAGTTATCCCAAATTCGTAATACTTTTACCAAACATTTATAAAGTAGTCTGAGAAAACAATTCTTTTTTTTCCAGTTCCAGTAAATCTCTGTTGTACACAAACATCTTATCTGATATATCTTTTTGAAACATGCCTTTTTGTCTTTATACTGTATACTGATGTTAGGAGTGTATTAGCAAAGTTAATTAATAAACACTAAACTGGTTGGGAACAACCTCTTATATGAGAGACAATCACTACTTAGATGCATAACAATCTCTGTAATCTCAGTAATCAATTTCAGGTATTAACCAAATATTAAAAAATAAAATTTTGATATTATAAGATTCAAAAGGGCTCTCTTTACAACATACTGAACATACCAGTAGTTTACATAACAAGTTGACCTTTTATTAACTTACTCTGGTACTGTTTTGAAGTTTAGAACTGCAGTATTTCAATAATTTGTGCAGCTAAAAGCTCCAAAACAGGAAGTTGAAATGGTCAACTTTGTTGTCCCCAACCTACTAAACTTAAATAAACTAAATAACCATATCATACCATCTCCATAATGACTTGTATTTTGTAATATATAGGTATGTATAAAATATGAAAGATAAGAGATGTGTATGTGCCTTGTAATGTTTAATAATATCAAAGTTATAGATGACATTTTGTCTTTGATTTTAAAATAACATTGAATATCAAGTTTAATATGTAGTACATGTAATACTCTTAAATTGAAACCATAAATAGATTATTTTAAATATTGTAAATTAATTGGTAATTATTAATTAAGTGTGCTTTATTTCTATATATATTATATAATCTTTACATATATATATGTATCAACAGTAGACACAACAAAACATAGAAGATTTGCTATATAACTTTTATCAGCCTTGCACCAATTTCAGAGACTTGAATTATAGACCCTTTTACTAATATTGTAGGATTGACATTTTGGTTGGCAAGATCATAACTTTTCTTGCAAAATGACACCAGAGACAATCAATACTTTATTATGAGTAATATGACATCAAACATTTTACAGGATATGTTATCATTTGTCAACGAAAACGTCAGTCCCTCAGTAATAGTGAAAGGGTCTATTGAAAATATTTTCAATCACAGGCTGGCCTGCAAACTGTAATGTTATGACAGGCTGTACCATACAAAGTTTTCAAAGGGAAAAATTGTAAAATTTCTCATGTGTGGCAAATTTCATGTATATCAGAACAATATTTGATTTTTCCAAAATACCTTTTTAAAAGCATAACATATCTCATTTATATTTAAACTGTCACTGTTATTTTGGATGTTCCATTGTCAGTGCTACATATATATATATATATTCATAATTCATCAATCTGATTAAAACCAAATCTTTATTCCGCTTCTCTATCCGCAATGGAACAAATAGAGAAGAGGAATAAAGATATGGTTTTAATCAGATTGATCATTCCTTTGTCTGCATAGTCCACAGAAAAAAAGAGCCAAAGAGGACAGGTCTGCCTTTTTGGCTTTCAGAGGGATATGGTGGTTTTCCTCCAGTTAATTTGCTTTCATCCACCACTACATGTATGTAATGGTTCCTACCCCTATTGTAGAACAATAGATGAAATAATCCTAGTGTGGTCAGTAGATAATTTTCAAATATTTTTTAAAAAGTAACCATTTCAATAATTACACCCCATATTTCTTTGAGGTAAACCTTAAGTACTAAGTGCATGTACCCAGAGATCTCCTTCATATATTAGATGAAATTTATAAAATACTTTATATTAAGTGTAAACATTGGGCAGTGAAACAGGTAGAGTTATTCTGAATCTGATTAATGTAAATGTGAGTACAGAAAGGTATTTAGTCCGGTAAAAGTTTATGTAGATTTTACTTCTTTTAAAATGGACCCACTTGAAGAATTAAGAGCCACGTATTTATATATTTCAAGCTTCCTTGAGGTCATACATACTATGGAAGAAAATCCACACTAACTATAGAAATTATAAAATCAACGCTCCGATCTTATCATGACGGTTGACTACTTAAACATATATACACTATAATACAGCGCATTCCATCAATTTAAAAAAGCAGATGCGAATTTGCTATCTTATCTTTAGAGAGATGATTCAGATAAATAAAAGCCTCTGATGTAGGGGTAGAATGCATTATTCCTTTTTTCTCTAACGGAAATATATCCAATAAAGCCGCAATGGGGGGTACTCCATTATGGTAAATAAATCGTTTTTGTACACGACCACCGTGGACAGATAGAGCCTCAGGAGAGAAAATCAACGTAATCCCTTCATCAGTGCTTCCATTGAATTGGACCGAGTCGTGGGTGGTTTCATGCTATTTGCATTTCGAATTCATTATTTAGGACAAAGTCCCACTAGATTTAAATCTAAAATATATATAAGAAAGAAAACTAAACGTATTTCTAATGTTCATAATGATACATAAAGATTAATTTCTGAAAAATAAACATTTTGAATGTTAAAAGATAAATATTTCGTTTGACTTTAATAATTACACTTTAGGTTTTGCTTTACTACACTAAAATGGAAAGCGATATATTTGCCTTGGCATATACATGTATAAGGGTAAAACAATTCAAAACAATACAAATATCGGTCAGTTATATGTTTCCCGAGCTCTACTCAATAGTTCTGTTCGCGTTTCTGCTTTAAAAAGAACGACGAATTTAACTAAACAAGCTCCAGGGTTGAACCCTTCGGCAAGTAAACACCTTATGATATGTGCCAAAAATAGATATATGATCTTAAATGTATGTTGATTTAGTGACAATATTCATTGAATGCTTTTCAAAACTTGGCAGAAGGTCATATTTATGTTCTGAAGTGTAACCAAATTGATATATAAGATAGCCATTGTATTCAGAAACTGCACGTTCCACAGTTGGGTATATATTTCTCTTCATGGAACTTTTGCCAACAGTACTATTGACACCGCGTTGATGTATTAGACTGACTCAGAAAGTCGGATTTGAACCTGCCGATCCCGCGACCTCCAAAACACATCTATAGTATTCAGCTTTACTGATGGAACTTATGATATGCAGTGGGCCATCATCCGTTTTCTGTCCTCAGTTGATTTAGATTTTGCAATGGGAGTTTGCAAGAGCAATAGGGTCTAATTTGCAGTCTCTTCCAATGTTTTAATTATGACTTGTGAGTCCCCGTAGCCCGTCTCTCTCTTTTGTCTGGACCATACACAAGTTTACACAACATAGTCCACAGGGGTGACCTTACATTGAGAAATTCATTTCATAAGACGTAATTCGTAATAGACTACTGCAGTAGTAATACGTCAATAGGTACCTATTGACGTATTACTACTGCAGTAGTCTATTACGAATTACGTCTTATGAATTTCTCAATGTAAGGTCACCCCTGTGCATAGTCGTCATACACAATGCCAATAAAAAGAAAATTTACGGCTGAAGTTAAGTATCACTATGGTACATATATACGAGAATATTAGAAAATCACAAAGTGAAATTGAAGTACGCTAGTAAGTTGCTGGTTAAGAAGGGAAGGCGCTTTTCTTTTATACATTTATCATAAGTTCGTGTTAATTATTATCTTTTCTGTATTTTCAACCTGAAACCATTGTAATTGTAGCCTGTCTTTTTCTAAAATCCTCTATTTGCCACTGTACATGACCACGTTTTGTTTAGTCAATGAAAAATAATCAAAGACCGAAGCGATTTCGTCAAAGTAATAATGATAATAATAAATGAAAATGATATGAAATATAATGCATAATAAGATAGTAATAATGATGTTATGTAACTGAATTCTATAGACTAGAAGCGTATACACAAATACCGATTCCAGTTGATGTCATATACTAGTATTTTGTTTGTGTAATGTGATCACTAATTCAGTATAGCGATTGGTGCGTCATGAATAACATAGTTTGACTGTTTATGTCCTATAACCTTTATTGCCGATATCACCCATTCGAATAGATATACATGTATTCGAGTGAGAGGTTACAATGATCATATCGCCCATATGCTGGTGGTATCACGGTGCTCAAAATACATTTTCGCCTTTGAGTTACTATTGTCACAATAATACTATTTAGTGACACCATCACGACCTGTTCGATATCTTAGCGCCAATCTTGAGACGCAAATTGTCAGAAATAAATAGATGACAATCCGAGAGTTGGGAAGTGGCTATTAATCTGTTTACATCTTGCAGGTATTTTGTCTTCGATTCCTCCCCCATACGGCGCGATTGATTTGAGCGCAATTTAATTAGCGCATTTGACGCGAGTTATTATAAGACTGTAGGAGAGCTAATACCCGGCGGGAGATCTCCTATGAGGTCTAGTCTACAACATTATTCTATGTATACCCATATTGATTCATCGCAATGGTCGACTAATCTTAAACTTCCAGTCATTTAAAGGTATAACTGGTGTTGGCGAATGCTTTTGTGCTGAGCTAGAGGGGGTCTTGTACGACAGCTTAGGCGTTGGCCATTCGCAGTGAATTTCGTATCTCTTGTTGACTTTAAAATTCCACGGGGGGTGATCCTATATTGACAGAGGCCAACTTGGGTGGTATTTAAGAAGCATCAACCAACCTGGCAACTATCTCTACATGTAAAATGTAGTCAATAAATTAAAGTCGTCCAAGGTAAAAGTGTTAATAGTTGAAAACGGCACATGAATTCAAGGAGATGTGATTTTCTCCTCGATGTTAAATGTTGGACAGTACTCTTGCTTATTACTCAGTGTAACTATTGACATCAGTATTGGCCAGGAACAGAGGGTTGTTGTGCCCGTCAGTATGAAAGAAGTTGAAGTGTTCAGGTAGATCACTTGATAATGATAAAGACTTCAGATAACGCTGTTCGATCTACACGCTTAGTGCGCCTCACTTGGTTCTTTTGTCAGGAATTGAGTCTTTGGACAAGTGAATGTTCTATTGTAATGTTTCGCAACTACATGTATTTGTGTACCTGTTCAAAGGGACGTTGTAAAGAGCGATTATGCAGTATGATTTTTTTCAAGTTAGGCTACGAGATCCCAAAAGACAATGTAACGTTACAAAGAAAGAAGGGTCTAAACCGCCTTTGTATATATATATATATATATATATATATATATATATATATATATATATATATATATATATATCATTTTGACGAATTCGGAGAAATTTCATGATTTAATTAATTTGTATTATTGAAGTGAAAAGAAAACATAAATCTTTTAAGATTTTGATTTTACTCTCTAGAAATTAAAGAGAAAGGAACTCTAGCCTGAAATTGTAATGTTAGAACACAAGACTCATTAATGTTATTGTTGAACTGTGAACATCAGAACATATTGATAACATTATAAAATCACCCGAGATTAATAATTTATGGTGTTATTCTATAGGTTAGGAGGTCCAGATCCTTTAGACTACATCAGCATGTATGCCAACCCAGGGGACGAAAAGCGTGGTATACCTCCACATTGGCATTATATAAGTTATGGACTTTCAGATCTTCATGGTGATGGCAGAGTTCACGAGTAAGTCACTATCACTAAGTCACTTCATATAGAAGAGTTCATTCATTTCTTTAATGTCTTTTGTGTTTATGTTGCATGATAATATAAAGTGTTCTGGTGGAAAATTCAAAATAAATATCCAACATAATATGGCAGTACTTATCAGAATAATAAAAGTGACAGATTTAAATATACATGTATACTTATTCAAGTATTAGTTTTAATTTGTGATAGTTTGAAACTTTCTACATTACATGTTATCTGTATAGTAATATTATATCAAATATGATTTGATCTTTTAGTCATGCCTTCAGATGTACAGGAAATGAAGGACCTAGTGGGTTTGGATTTGAATTAACATTCAGACTTAAAAGAGAACCAGGAGAGACAAATCCCCCCACATGGCCTGCCACACTCATGCAGGCATTAGCCAGATATGTCTTTCAAACAGGTAAATTTAACTAGCTGAGGTAGTCTTGTTTATTTATTGTAATTCAATGCCTACTTGATGTTAGAATTTAATAAATGTAAGTTGTTAAAAAGTCATAGTAAAGTTCAGTTTGTTACAGAGTTAAGTAGTACAATTAGCTGTATCAGTGCTTGTACATGTTTAATTGCTACACATAGATCTGCTAAATGTTTATAAATACTTGTTTTGCAGAAAATGTTTTATACAGTGGTGACCATGTACCATGGCACATGCCTTTAGATGGCAGTGAATCCAGAATCCAACATATGCTAATGTCTGAGGATGCACAGTTATTGCCTATTACTACTCCATTTGGCATTGTCAATTTTGTTCAGGTATTTTAATATATGTATACAGTGTACATGAACATTTGAATGCAATTTTAACTCATTATGTGTCATCTGCTTGTTTTGGTTACTTGTGGTGGATTTAACAGTCAGGAGATGTTTGTTCCTCCCATGCTCCCTTCTTCCAGACACCTAGTCTCACTCCTCTAAGACACCTAGTCTTACCATTGCTTACTCCTCCCAGGTACCTAATCTCACCCCTGCTTGTTCTTTCCCAGACACTTAATCTCACCCATGCCCACTCCTTCCAGACATCTAGTCTCACCCCTCTAAGACACCTAGTTTCACCATTGCTTACTTCTTCTAGATACCTAATTTCACCCCAGCCTCTCCTGCTTGTTTCTGCCAGACATCTAATCCCACCTGTGCTCACTCTCTCCAGACACCTAATCGCACCCTTTCTTACTCCTTCCAGATACCTGGTCTAACCATTGCTTGTTCCTCCCAGACATCTGGTCTTTCCTGCTTGTTCATCCCAGGGACCTAGGGACACCCTTGCTTATTTACTCCATCCAGACACCTAGTCTCACCCTTGTTTGCCAAATTACTTCTCCCAGACACCTGGTCTCGCCCCTGCTTACTAATTCTTCCCAAACACCTAGTCTCAACCCTCCCAGACACACACTTGTTCACTTCTCCCAGCGTCACCCATGTTCACTTCTCCTAGACACCCAGTTGCCATCCTCCCAGACACCTAGTCTCACTTTTGTTTATTCCTGCCAGACACCTAGTCTCACCTCGTCTTTTTTTGGGTCCATGACAGCTATGTATATTGTTATGAGGGCCACGGTGACATTGCATCAGAGGTACTTGCATATTCATATTGATCATAGTATAGTTTAGAGATAATTTCCAGAAATGTCTTTACCAAATAGAATATCAATATTAAACTTATTCATTGTATTCCAGTCTTCACATAAACTCAATAGCCTGATGCTCAAGGCTACCAGATTTAGTAAAAGTTTACTAATGAAGTAAATGTGCTAGTAAAATTTGTAATTGGGTTAGTGATTCAGAAGTTTTCATGAAAACTTGTATTCTTAATTTATTGTAAAGGTTTTGACAAACAACAATATTAGGTAATTTTGTGTCATTGTGCAGGTAATTGGTGTTTGTGAAGAAGAATTAAAAGCAGCACAGCACTGGAATGGCCCAGGTGTAATAGAGCTCATTAGAGTGCTTCCATGGTAAGTGTAATACTGTTGAATTGTAAAGAATTGGGAACAGTCTTAAGTATTAAAACTTTCTATTTTCCATTTGTTGATCTTTGATCTCCATATGGAGGAACATTTATATTTTTAAATGTGTGTCCTTTGATTATTCTGCTGTTGTGGTGAGTGGGAAGGTAGGCCCATAAACTAGTTAACCACACCAATTGATTGACTATTGTCATTTCAATTGAATGTTCTAAGTCTAAATCGTACTGTATTTTCCAAATGAAATTTATATTGAAACAAACAATCAGTATATTTACCTTAATTGTGATCTACGTATTTCTAGTCGTGATAATAACATTTGCAGAATACTTTGAAGATTACAATATCAGAATTATATCAATACATGTTTTCAGATATTCACACAGTAGTAATTTACAATTACTCCACCAGGGTACCCATCTCACCTCTGATTTTCACGAGATTGTGAGTGTCCATCATAGTATCTTGTTGTGAGTTCTACACTGACATTGCATCAGTTAATTTTGTATTTTAGATTAAAAACTTCAATTTTAGAATATGTTTTGTGTACTTTCAGTGCTGGAGGTCCATGGCTTATAACAGATATGCGAAGGGGGGAAACAATATTTGAAATTGAACCTCATTTGCAAGTAAGAATTTGATACATTTTAAGTCAAGTATTGGATTTTTTATCAGTGCTTTAATGAGTGTAAACACATCATTCAATGAAAAAAGAAACCGAAATTTAAAGAAAAAATGAGATTATGATCCATTTGACACTCCATTCATCACAGCCACTTAATAGTTATTGAAAATATGTTTGTAATATTGGCACAACTTTGTTATTTTAGGACCAAGTTGATCAGGGAATTGAACAAGAAGGCTCCAATTTAAGTGGAGTCAATAGCAGATGTTCATGGGAAGAACCTGGAGATGGAGGTGATGATTTCCTCAATGAAGACGATAAGGAGAGCAGAATGATAGAGGAAAGAAGAATGAGTAATGATATTTCAGACAGACCACATATATCAGACTTTGGTAAGACTTCAGAAAAACTTTGATGTGGTTGAATATAAAATTTAACATAAGATTCGTTTATTAGAGTCTCTACATGGTTAACAGATAATTTATTTCGGACAGAAATCAGTAAAGTGCAATGTATACATGTATTGGAATTAATTGAACGAAGTGATAAATATAAAACAGTATAACTTTACATTTGCCTGAAAGTTTAAAAGTGAACATACTGTGTTCTTAAAGGGTTTTGTAAGATTATTTAAAGTTTTTTTCCCTGATTGAATTATTTTTTATATTTTTGATTAGAATCAGAGCAAATCAAAGCAGCATTACAAAAAGGATTACAGTTTCCGAGGAGAAGTTCCAGAGACTTTGAAATAAATGAAAAGTTAGTATTTGTACGAATTAAATCATGAAGTCGTTTTGTCGTAGAAGAATTAATATGTTCAAGATACTCAATTTATAAACCAGACAGTTGCTCAAGTAAGTAAGTTGACTATGCTAAACCATATCCATTCTTTTATTTCTTTCAGTACAAGACAATCTCGGAAACAGTCTTTTGACAGCACAGCAAGTTCAGAAGGACCTACAGAATTATTAAGGACTCGTACTTTGGACTTTGTGCATTTAAAATTCAATTTAGAAGCAGGATCTTTATTACCATTAGCTTTGAAAGGACGTTTACGGCATGGTCGCCATTTTACTTACATGAGTGCTTTGAATGACACTGCTATTACTTTAGTTTCAACAAGTGTTAATGGATCAATAGCAGATGAAAATCATCCATTTGCAGCACATGGCCCATGGCTGCAGGTGAGAATTAAACTTTCTTCTTAGCTGTATTGGTTGAAATTAGTTAAGCTTATGCACTACTCTGTTGTTTAGCATCAGCTTAGCTTTGAAACAATTATTCTTGAGCATCATTCCTTTGATATTCATATTAGAAAAGTACATGCAGTCTGTATGTACATTGTGTATATTTGTTAGCTGGTTTAGCACAGTTGGAGTTTCAGTCTTTGATTCTGATGTCCAAAATAGAGATATGGCCACTTTCTTTAAGCAAGTCTATCTTACCATATCTTTGATTTATGTTTTTTTTTTTTTTTTGTTTTGAACAGGTTCACAGACACAATAAATTTATAGATTGAAAAGATTACAAATAAATATTACCTGGTATGCATATGAAATATTTTGAAAGTGAGCATCTAGAATAAGCCTGTCAATGACTACAGTATTCTTGTCTTTTAACAGGTTTTATTGACAGATGACTTCATCGAAGAAATGGTGATTGAAACAGAAGAACTTGCAAACCCTGATGAGGTAAAGACAAAAAGTCATTTACATTTGTTTAATATGTTTATTTCTTTAGTAAATGTACTTGTACAAGCATAACAAGAATTTAATTTAAGAACTGCTAAACTAAGGTATTGGTGAAATTATCATTTCTTATGAATACATGTACAATTGTGACAGTCATAAATATTTGTGATTTGCTGATAAATGTAGCATTTGATTCTGAAGTCTAAATTTATATTCTTTTCTTTGCAAAGTTAGTAACTGATTTCTGTTTGTTTTGTTTTGCTGAATCAGTATTTGATTTATTTCAGATTATGTGTCCAAAGACATACAGCTGGCCTGAACGTCGTTTATGTATTACAATTCTCCCAGATGAAGTGTAAGATCAAATGTGCATGTTGACATAATGGCAATATGGTTTGTCTTCTATTTGACATCTTGTGATTCATCCTCCATGTTCTGTGCTTCATCAAAATTGTGAGAATGAACGATTATTATTGTGTTCTTTGTACTTCATCAGTATTACTTCAAATACAACTAACTAATCAGTGTGGTGAAGACAAATATTCAGCATGTTGAATTTGAGGGATTAATTTATAACCGACACTGACGAGGGATTAATTTATAACCGACACCGACAAGGGTAGATCTGGTAGTACTCAGATTTTTCCTTCTATGTGCATACATGTATACAGTATCTTTAGTGATAATGGATTTGTTAACTAATCTTACTCGTCACAATGTGGGCAAGACGGTGCTTCCTTCTTTTCAGTATAGAACTATAATCCCATTCTTTGAGATTTCTTAACTTTCAGACTAATGTTCAGCATTACAGTTAACAAATCTGTGTGTTCTTACAGGTAAATTTCTCACCAACTTAATTTGTACAATATGAGTGAATGCCTAGTAACACTGGATACCCATATGTTGTTAACATATAGTAGTGCGTGTCAGAACCTTGCATTCACTCAGGAAGTGAATGGTATGATCTCAGGATCATGATAAACTTTCTAATTTAATATGTTTACATTGTGCATATGGTTTTTGCATAATGAATGAAATGAGATTTTTTGAGATATTTGTATCTCGTGTGTATAATAATTGTGCTATTTGATTGTGTACATTTTGTACCGTAGAATTTTAATGTAAATAAGTCATTAAGCATATTTATATTTTGTTCATATATATCATGTTCATTACTAGACGCAACTCACCTATGTGTATTCACATTGGTTATTCAGTGTAGTCCATTGGTATGTTGATAGGGCTTCCTAAAAGCCTTTTAAATACATTGTATAGGAATCTTTATTTGATTGCCATTACATACGTTTATGAGTTTAAAATGTCTAAGTTTTCCTATAAAGTTATGTTCTTCATTTGACACAGACATAATGACTATTTCTCCTGCTATGATAAAAATAGCACATGCATGTATTTTTTTTTTACTGAGCTTACACGCTCTTCAGCATTCAGCAAGTCTCTTTTCGCTGAAAACATGGAATTAATGACTGCAAAATAGAGATTTAATGGTCAAACATGGGATTCCAAGGGAAGAAAATGAGAACTGGCTATTCCTAACCACTCGCTCAGTAGTACAGATGGATTGTGTATAAATGATACTGCATTGAATTTATTAGGGATCCTGTTTTAGTATTTGTACAAGGCAGCAATTTGATCACTGCAGCCTTTTCAATACAGTTGTGTAAGATTAGTGATTTCTTGATCAAATTTACCATTATGGTATATTTGAATGAACCTGGTAAATATTACAAGGCAGTTTCCTTTCTACATTGAAGTAAATATAGACTTAATGCTACATTGAACATTTTATTAAAGACAGAAATGGAGAATTGTTAAGTCAGTCATTTGTTTTGTCTGTAAAGTTTGTCCAACATCTAGTCAGTTTTACCTCATGTATATTTCATTCAGCTTTGTAAATGAATCAGATAAACTCAGATTCTATCTTTAAGCTTCTTAATATATATTTAATTTAGGTAAAATAACATTTACATACAGATTTCAGTCTTAAAGTACAAAGATAGTTCATTTGAAGAATAGGTCATTTCAGTTCTTGTTTTGTTTTGGATCACGTTTATTTTTAAGCACAGAGCAGCCTGTTCTAATGTCAATTTCAAGTTTTATATTATACATGCGATCATTATGAGGATATAATTTGGGTTTTATTGTATGATAAAGTTAGATGTATGGTATTCAAAGTAAATCGACGAACGAATGAGTTATGTTAGATGAAGATGTGAACATGGAAATGTTATATTTGTATGTTATGAATTTTTTATTTAAAAATTTAATGATATTGTGAAAATTGTACATGAAATAAATGCTCTAAATTAACGTTATAAGGATTTGTTTTTCTGTTTTTGTTTATTGCTGAAGTTACAGCAAATGTCTGACTAGAAATAGAGAAAATTATAGTGTAAATTTAATATGCTAAATCCTTTGGAATTAGAACTACCGCTTTCTTATGCATCAGAAATTTTACATCGAAGTTAATTCATTATTTTTAGCTCCCCTTGACAAAGTTGAAATGAACTTACGCTATAACTCTGGCATCTGTGTCCGGTTAAGTAGTTTTGGGTAACTCAATATTGAAGAAAGTATATGTGCTACAGTTACCAACCTTGCACCATAGGTTATCTTGGGATGCTGACATAAGCACATGCACGCTATGATGCATCTGACCTATGTTTTACACTTGAGTAATTCGGTTAAGTACTTTGAGGTAATTCAGTATTTGAAAAAAGATAGGTGCTACAGATACTAAACTTGCACCATAGGTTCATCTTTGAATTCTGACTTCAGCACATACACCAGATTGTGCATCTGACCTACATATTCTGCATGAGTGATTCGGTTAAGTAGTTGGGGCCATTTCAGTATTGGAGAAAGCATATGTGCCACAATTACCAAACTTGCACCATAGGTTTGTAGGGATGCTGACTTGAGCACATGCATCCTATCATACAGCTGGCCTACATTTTCTGCTTAAAGATTACAAGGTTCTTCAGAACTTTCTATTATTATTTTTTGTTTGACTAATACTGTATCGAGGTGAATGTGGTTATATTTTTTTACATCAAGTACATACATCAATTACCTTACACGGTTACGATAACGAGGATCTTTGTGTTGTTATCATTTTCATTGAGACGGCTGCAATGGTCTTAAACTTTACCAATTCTAGTGGGAAGTTTACTCCAAAACATGATGTCATTAGCAGGATAATAAATCAATGTACCATAAAAAGACGTACACTATTAAAGAGATCATATCTTACACTTTTAATGTCTGGAGAATAATATTTAATAGCACAGGTAAATAACGTGTACCTTGGTTGCCATGTGCAGTATCTCCGTTGTGATTTCCATTTCAGATCAGCAGTCGAGATGTAGATGTACGTACTCGGTACATATTTCAAAACATATAAGCTATAACAAGAGCAATGCCAAATAGCCTAATATGCCCTTTCTGTATTATTTCAAATGCAACAGATATCTTGATGTGCATATCCTAAAAAGATTAAACCAATCAAATGCATTGTGACCTTGACTTTGGCGGGTCACGGTCATGATACTTTCTTGAGTGATGGGCAACAATTCTAAGAAAGATATAAATCCATGAAGGCAGTAAAGTTATGACTAAAAAAAGATTTTACCCACCCAAATTTATCATGACCTTGCTTTTGGAGGTATGACCTTGGGCCAAGGTCATGATACACCCATGAGACATGGGCACCATTTCTGTGAATGCTTTACCATAATATATTATAATTTATGACTACACTAGAAAAGATTTAGGTTTCTTGCATATAAGAGATAAGTTTTCCGAGTTTGAAAGTACTAGTTTGAACGGATTTGTCTCTCTCTCTCTCTTGTTTAAAAGTTTTAAAGCACAATTTATTATGGGAGCATATGTTGAAACACACCTCCCCCTCCTTTAATGCCAAAACATTTCAGTATATATATACATATATATACATTAAAGTTCATACTTAATTCTTGCTTCTGTTTAAATTTAAAGGAGTTTGATGTGAGAAATCAATATTTCATAATTTTTTTGATATATTTTTCTTTAAGAAATTCACTTATTACCTCAAAAGTTAGCTTGCCCTTGGACCTTGACTGAAAATCAATAAGCTTCGTCATCTTGTCATAAGAAATAAGTGTACAAAATTTAAATTTCCAGCATAAATAGTTTGGTCTGTATCTTGTTTACAAAGGTGCTTTCTCAAAAATTTGAAATTTTTGCCCTCAAAATGGCATTGACCTTTGATGTTGAAAATCAATAGGCTTCTAAAGTTGAAGAAAACGGCACGGTCTGTATCTTGTTTACAAAGAGCGGACAAACAGACAAACAGACACACTAACAGTCAACGCCATACCATAATACCCCGGTCTACAATGGGCGTATACATACAAAGTGAGAGAAAAAACTTTTTGGAGGGGATTTTACCCCACTTCGTTAACTTTCCTAAAATAGATCGGAAATGGCAAACTTGTCAGCTTTATTACGATGCCTACTCATCTATCACAAACAGTTTACACAGAGACTTGTCGTATTGTTTTCGACAAAGTTGACGTAGAAAATACCGAATTTTACCATGGCCTATATTGAAGAGCTCACTAGGAGGAACCCCAATCGTATGTCCCAAATTCACGCGCTACACACATGAATAGTTTCAAAGCATATACATTAGTCTTTTGCACATATCTTACGAATTTTGATAATACCCCACTACAATCGCAGTGCTGGATTTCATTATATAGCTTATGTCGATCAAAAGCTTATTTGTATTGCTCAAGATAGGAGAGAAAAACACAAAGGAAAGATAAGCTAATGTAATAAAAATGGTATAATGAATGGTCGAAATGTTTATTTAAAAATCAAATACCCCCCCCCCCCCCAAACCATGTTTTGTTTATTTTCACAATTCATCAGTATGATGCCATGGAATATGTAATAATGTAGACATCAAACATAAATCTATAGGATAATACTAGTAAAATAATAAAAAAAATTCTAAAGTTGTGTTATTTACATCTTATTTAGTTCAAAACATAAACAAAACGAAGGTTCGTGCATTTGTTTACAAAGATTTCAACCATTCATCATACCACAGTGAGTGGTCATATCCCATTAAGGTTTTTGTCTATTCATCCACATAAATGAGATCTACAAATGGTCAAGATTTAGAAGGTAATTATTTTTTTTCAACAATTATAAACTGAAACGTGCACATCTTTCTTTAAATCTGTCTATTTAATTTTTGGTCAGAAAAAAAATCAGATAATGAACTATTAAGGCATAAAGTAACGAAATACGAACACTACGATTGAACATTAGTTCCTATGTGACATGCATGTAAAGCACAGAATGTATAGTGTCAAGTACGAAAGCTTGTCATAGCGTTTGCCAGAATTACAAAGTCATCAAATTTTAGATTTGTAGTTTAAATCGTTTGCAAATGTTGAAGTTAGATTTTAAATCTAGATTGTAGTGAATGGAAAGACGACTTTGTTAACGTAGATATAAAGATGAAGTTTATACGCGGCATTGCCAACTACACCTATTGCATTGCAATTGATCTGTCAGTTTGATTTTCGCTTCAAGAGAATTTACACAATCTAACCAGGGCGAGACACTAATATAAAAAGCAGGTCATATTTTTGAATGAATTCTTTGTTCGGTATTTTCTTTAATCAGGCAACACGAGACTACGTAACAACAGGGTACCTGTCGTTGGCAATAGAAGCAGAAATCGTGGTACAGGTTAACGTAAAGTTGGAGAGACTTGATTGCGAGTTGGAATTCATAATACTTGTTATTACACTTGTTGAAAATTTTATCTAAATAAATCTCACTAAATATCAAGCAATTGACCCCGATAGCAAATCTGAATCAACAGGATGAGGGGTGGATAAGCTATAAAATTGATGCTCTTTTTCTTTCGACGTGTTTTTGAACTGAAAATCATTAAACGTTCAGTATTTTCACTCTCTTCTGAAGTTTGACACTCAGTTGTATTCATTTGCATTTCTATTCAGAAGAATTAAATATTTTTAGGTTTCCTTTTAATATTTGTCATAATTAGTTTATTTCCTTTGTTATTCATACTGATTTATATACTGTTTAACAGTGTTGGAGGTTTGATTTCAGTAACATTCATTGGTTATTGGTATCGGTGTGTTCCCATTTCGCCTTAGTTGTAAATTCCAGGTAAAAGTGTGTGAAAAAGTACCAAAGCAAAATGGGAATTTATCTAAGGCGAGATGGGAATTTTGCTATTACAATTAAATCATAATTAAATAGTAATTGTAAGGGCTTAAAATAACATTATATATATATATATATATATATATATATATATAAAGCACAAATAGAATCAGTGAAACACCTGGGAGTACTATGGACCTTGGATCTCCGAAGAAATACCTGTAGAAAATAAAGACAAATTAGACAAACATATAAAGCACAAAGACACTACAGTTAACAAGGCACCCTATATTTCACTTATATTCGTTCCCCGTCTGGGACTCGAACCCACGACCTATGGTACCGAATCACCTAGCTGTCATGCATCCGACCCTCTAACCGACTGAGCTACCCGAGCTCCACAAAAATGGAGCTTTAATAGCCAATCATTAGCTAATCGCATGCATGACAACACGGCCGCGGAAAGTGAAGGAATTTACCCGACGTAAATATATATTTATATGGTATAGTGGTTAAACGCTTTGCGTGCGGCGCCGACGATCCGGGTTCGATTCCCAGATTGCGCCACTATGTTTAAGAGGTTGGTTACCTCCTGCTTCCCTGCTGCGATATAACTGAAATATTGTTGAAAGCGACGCAATGCACTAATCAACCAACCAATATATATAACTAATGATTGGCTATTAAAGCTCCATTTTTGTGGAGCTCGGGTAGCTCAGTCGGTTAGAGGGTCGGATGCATGACAGCTAGGTGATTCGGTACCATAGGTCGTGGGTTCGAGTCCCAGACTGGAAACGAATATAATTGAAATATAGGGTGCCTTGTTAGCTGTAGTGTCTTTGTGCTTTATATGTTTGTCTAATTTGTCTTTATTTTCTACAGGTATTTCTTCGGAGATCCAAGCTCCATAGTACTCCCAGGTGTTTCACTGATTCTATTTGTGATATATATATATATATATATATTAGGAAATCAAATGGAAACAGAAATTAGATAATTTGTTTTTTAAAGGTATTTTCTTCTGTTTTCCTTTTTTATTTCTTTTCTATTTTCTCTCTCTTCTTTTATTCTTTCTTTTTTATCGACTGTAACTTTTTAAAATTATATCTAACGGTGTAGAATTTGGATTTTTTAAAATAATCAGCTGGGATTCTGGTAAAATTAATTATAAAATTATCAGCTTAGATATTGTTCACATTAAAAGCGTTGTTTTGTTAATGACACATGGATAGTAAGTAATCAAGACGAATTACGAAATCTTGGTATATTTTATCTATGGGACAGCGATATTCCAACATCTGCAGCTTAAAAGATAATCGAGGAGAGACTATACGGTGTTTGTAAACAGAAGATGATAGCCGAACTTGTGAATTCTCCAAAAGGAGTAATATATTAACATTAAATAGACGATTTCTCTGTACAATTCTATCAGTTAATCAATTGATACATAGAAATATCCCAAGGAACAATACAACATGTCTGCTCTGTAACTCTAATGAAATTGAAGACGAGTTTCATTTTATTTCAAATGTCCATTTTATGATCACTTACGCTTTATATATATTAAACCATATTATTTTAGATGACCTAGTGTTTTCAAATTAGTGCAACGTTTAAGCGCACAAAATGTCAGAGAATTGTGCTAGTTGGGAAAATTCCTTTATTCTGCCAGCAAAGAAAGAGCCACAGATATCTAATTCACTCTCTGTGTTACATGACTCACTCAACGATGTATTATAAAAGTTAATTGTATTTTGTGTACACTGATATACTGTATGGTATAAAGAAATACAGAATTGAATCGAAAATTATTGTCTGTTGGTTACTGTCCAAATTTTGAAATTATCAGCTGCGATTTTGATTACAATTTAAAATAACACTTATCAGATGATTAGTGTACATCAACGTAAAATTATTTCGATTTTGGCCATTAAAAGCGAGCAAAAAATTTGAACGACATCACAAGTTTCCCGACCACCACAATGGTAGCAGCACTGGTCCGTGTAGAGTTCATCGAGAGCAAGAGAGGCTGCAGACACTTGGTTTGGAATGGTAACAGATATCGCCAGAACAACAGGCGAGATACGTGGATCTCATGGAAGTGCATCAACACAACATGCAAAGTCACATCCTGTACCAGAGACGACTTTCCACCAAATTCTCACGACAGCAGAATCATCAACTTGATAGAGTAGCGATAGAAGACCAGAAAATCATCGACACTGTACGATCCAGAGCGAGAGTCGAGCTAAAACCAATTCCTTCCATCTACGATGAAGAGATGCACCAAACTCAGAGATGCACCATGGGACGCCCAAATGAGAAACATTGCAGCCAAACTATCAATTGTTCCAGCAACAAAGTCTTCTCCAAACTGAAAACAGCTCCACCCGTTCCAGCTACCAGACCCACGGTAGAGCTAGGCGACAAGTTCCAGCAGTCTACTAGCGGCCAAATCTTCTACATGCAGATGACGGCGAAGTCTTTCTACAGGCAGATAACAGCGATGAGGACAGAACGCTCCTCTTTGCAACGGATGACAATATTAGTTATACAGTATTTTACAGGGGGGTATACGAAAATATATTGGGTCCATGAAAAAAAACCATTTTTTCATGGACCCTATATATTTTCGTATACCCCTTGTAAAACACTGTATAACGAATTTATCCTACCGAAGACCTTTTTCGCCCAATACAATTTATTTCATGCACTCAGTATTTTCGTATCCTCCCTTGTCATACACTGTATAACTTTCTTATTTCACTTAAGGCCTTTTTGAATATATTTTGAATATATATATATAATGAATTAAATTTATTTTTAAAAAATGTTTACTCTCGTCTGGCGATAAAATGACGTCACTCAATCGAGGCGGGGTATATCAAAGGTATATTCGGCGGAAGGCGTATATTAAAATAATATAAGGCTGATGGGGGAATGATGGGTAGTCAAATACAATCGTGTGACGACACTTTATACATTGCACCATGCACCAATGTTTGACAACATTTTCATCCATGCCATCAAGCCGGCGTGGCCTAGTGGTATCGTGCTGGACTCCTGATCGGAAGGCCGGGGTTCGATTCCCACTCTGTTCATGTCGGTGTCCTGTCTTTCGGATGAGACAGTAAAAACCGAGGCTCCGTGTTCCCTTACTGCTTCGGGTGGGTCCGTTGCAAAGGTCAAAATTTGTATGCCCCGCATCAGGCAGATGCCGTCACCATATACGTGAAATATTCGTGGTGTGACGTTAAACAAAAATCAATCAATGAATCAATCACTCATCCATGCTATTGTCGGCGATGTCCTGTTCCCTCTCGTGTACTCACTCCTAGCCAAGAGAGACACCACTGCTCTCCATTTCATGTTTACTTCTTCGAAATTTGAATTTTCATTTTTCTTCAAAAATATAGGGTACATAGAATGCTATAAATATCAGTTAGTATTATCAGTAAGTAAATACCTCTGCAATGTTTTTACAGTTAGTGTACATGTACATATTATACGGATACTTACCATTGTACCATATATGCTTATATATGATAGCATGTTATTCAATATATATGTCATTTGATAACTTTTGATTTTTCTGATCACATGTACTTATAACATGAGCGAGTTGTGAATGTAAGTGTGTATGTGTGTTATGTATCTGTCTGTCCTTTTGTGTTTCGTCTATGTGTAATTTATATGTTTATCAATGTAGTTTTTTGTGTGTAATAATAATAATAATAATAATAATAATAATGATGATGATGATGATGATGATGATGATAAACAAATAAAAACAAAGATAACCCAGTTGCAGATTTAGAGGGGACCCCCTTTTTGGCCATATATTAACTGGTAAAAATCCAGATTTTGCACCAAAGACGCCCGAGTAGTTCGGCTAATACACATGCCCCCCTTTTTTCGGAAATCCTGGATCCGCCACTGCATGTTATTTTTATTGTGAAAAGCCATGGCTCTCATATTTATACAAGTTCCCATTTCGCCTTACTGTCGGTCTGAAAATCCACTAAGGCGACATGCATGGGAATAATTTTCTAACCTGTATTTCTCAGCCAAGGCGAAATATCATGCCTATCATGCTCATTTCTGACATGTATTTCTTGACCTTCTTATACCTACAAGTATGCCATGAAGAATGTTAAATCTTAGAGCAAGGCATCATGGGACAAAACTAGAAAATTCTGTCCCAGGACGGTTTTTCCACCAGAGGGGAAACACTATATGGAGGAAACTAATGCTGGTACGGTTTTTCCCTATGGGGCAAAAATGGGCCCGTGTCCATTTTTCCCCCCGAGGGGGAAATCTGTGCGGACAGGAGTCTATGCTATAAACACCGATTTATCCTTTGATATTGAGAGTACGAAGTTCAGCGATCATAATTTAAAGAAAGAAGAGAAAAATGCCTCAAACAAGGCATCCGCCTTAGGCACGACATGGATAACGAATCTTTTTAGGGGATATCATAACGAAAAGTCTAGAGAATCAACATGTACGGAGTTTCTCTGGAGTTCACACAATTGCTGTCGTTTTGTGCTATAAAATATTCATTACATTGCAATTACTGAGATGTAATTAAAGTATTCACAATGACTGCTTATGAATATTTTTCTTTAATTGCAATATTTCATAGGACAGTTTTCCAAAATTGAAATATTTCAACCAAAGTCCATGACAATAATTTTACTTAAATCAGTAAGGAAAGTAAATATTAAGGTTTAGTTCCTTAAAACAGACTTACACAGACACAATACAAAGGTTTATCAAGATGCTCGTAACAACATTGCAATCATAAATCATTGTGCATTATGTTTAATCTGACGACGTACAAAACCCTGAACAACAGCATGACAGTGTAATTTGGAGTGAATACATATCAGTCTTTGTTCAAAGATATCCTAATAGCACATTCAGCAAGTATACTAGATGTAACAATGATCTTATAGATCAGAGTACTGATTTGCTTAATCGATGACGTCACACGTCTAGGCTAATTTTCATTTGATTGACATGCAAGGGTATTCCGGAAGAGCAGACATTGGTGACAAAGCAATTTTATGCTGTCGGTGTAGGATAAACTTTGAAATCAGGCTGCTTTTCATACGCAAATGATTCAAGTAAAAGATATGTGATAAAGAAACAGCGGAGAAATATTCTCGTAAATCTGCGAAGGACAAACAGAGACAAGGAATTGTACAAAACCTAAACACATTGGAATTTTGTCGAAGTATTCATGAGCAAGTCAAGAATATAGTTACAGATGGTAACATAGTTAGCATGTAGTTAACCCCAGTATTGTTCAATTTGCGTTGTTTGACATTTAGTTCATGTACGCCACACCAAGATTATCATTTTTATGGCATCAGCTTGGTGCATTGCCTCACAACTTTTACCAATGCTACCCACGTATTCCAAGACCTAGGGCCTCACCTGGTTATACCGTCTACTCCGAAAGAGTCGATGGTAAATCACTACTAGAATACCGTGCCCTCACCGACTGTTCCGTCCGATTATCTCCGAGTATGATATAATCCTACAAGGCAAGTGGCACATCCGGGCCATGCAATAAACCCAAACGAATCTTGATGTAATATATGATACTATATAATAGAATAAAAATACCTAGATAGACTAACAAATCACTTCATTGTTACATAATAGGAATATACAGGTATAAAACTGTCTCACTTGGATTCTCATGCTTGAACGTTGCATGAATAACTTACCTGCCACCCCTTTATGGTTAAACTTGGACTCGTTGTGTTTATAACCATGCACCACTGTATCATATTTACAACATAACCCTTTCAAAAGATTCACTCTCTTATTGTAATTTATGTATGTGGAAGGAAAAAATATTTGACTTTCTTCGTTTTTTTACTATTTAATACACGTGTCTTAACTGTCGTGCTGACATTTTCATAGCAGCAAAACCTTGAATGAACTCGATATCGTGCCATAAAATTGTCGTGTATAAAACAAGAGTTGTCAGAAGACAACATAGCTCGCCGATGGGGCATAATCAGAAAGAAAGCATGTATTTTCAATGTTTTTCTTATTTCAAGTCGTGGGGTAAAAATTTTGGTACAGACGCGGAGGTCCAGTCACATTGAACAAAAACGTGAAATATGAAAGTTCTATCCCAAGTAGTTGACGAGTCATGGGCAACGTTCAAGTGTTTGGAAAGTAGGTCAAGGTCAAGGTGGCGGGGTAAAAATGATGGTATCAATGGCAAGGTCTTGTCACAAGGAATATACATGTGAATTATGAAAGATTTATCTTAATGGGTTTGAAGGTGTGGTCAAGGTTAAAGCTTCTGTCTACGCGGCAGACGTCGACAATAGGGCTATGACATTAAGTCATTATCCCTCCGCTAAAAAGTAAATAGTGACATGCGGTTCTTCAGTAGACATCTTTTCCTACTTACATCTATGTAAAAGTTGTCGGATCCAAATATTATCCATCCATTTCAAATGTAATTACGTTTCTACGGACTAAATCAAATTATGGTTCGTTGTAAGAACTGAAGGGTGATAACGATACACTCAACCTTTGGCCTTGCTACCACACATGGAAAATGACATGTTTTTACCTTTAAACATCAGGACAACACTAAAAAGATTTTGTTTCTTGTTTTAAATCACACCGAGATCATTTCACTTATCTGGTGACGGCATTTGCCTGATGCATCACACAGAAAGTTTCTAGAACTATGCAACGGCCCTGCATGAAGCATTAAGAGATTTTAACGTGCCACGTCTACCATCACACGGGACCATAGGCCACGTCTAACGTGACAAGGGACACTATCGGATGTTTTTACTTATTGATTTTTCTTATTGACTAAGATACGTCGACACCCACACCCACACAAAATCCAAATCTCTAAATTATTGCATTGCACATTGTGTATCTACAATACATGAGGCTGATAAAAGTTGAAAAGAATGGATTCAAGAGCAAACTTCCTGCTTTTGAAAGCACACCAACAGACCATATGACTTGTGTGGAGCAGGAATTTAATCCATACACACAAGAGGTGTGCGGCTGCAGTAAGCACTAGCATATCGGCTTCCTAAAATAAACCTCTACGGCCTAAATACTGGTATGGAAACGTTTAATTCACGTATAAGCTATTTAATGGCAACAAAGCTATTATTCTGGATCTGTCTATATCCACATTTTTATCACGATAAAGGTCTTGAAGGCAGCAGTCTGCTTGACCACTAAATAATGGCCATTACGTCATTTGAGACATTATGCAAACAGTTTTTCAACGACCTGTTTCATTTACGAACAAATTTCCAAAGTAAGATTATATTTCGTGATTTTTATTGAAAACTTAACAATTGCGAAAAAACACCAGAAACATTCTAGAATCATGTACTACATCATTTATACTGTATTACTTCATTAGTGACTACCGATCATATCATTAACGGGCACCTTAGCATGGTGGACCAGCCTATACCGCCCAACAATTGAGAGATGGACAAATAGTAAACGAATTAGTTAACAATACAAAGTAGAAAATAGGTAGGACAACACGAGCAGTCATTATTATCATTATTCTTTTGCAGTCATTCCAAGGCGTTCAAATTTGTATACTACGAGGTATCGCGAGGCCTTTCCTTAATTCATTGTTCTCTCCTATTTTCTCTAATTTAGTCTGAAATGAAAGGAACTAGGTCCTTCTACATTATTTTAGGTCTCAGACCAGGAACTCCTTTATCTTGTGCACATGTCATTGGTGATTATTTTTCTATTGCTATCTCTTCTTTTTATCTGCTTTACCTTGAGGAGGGGGAGAGGGAGGTCTTTGTTTACCTCTCTGTACTATAGGAGGTGAATATCTATCTGGTGCTGTATGCCTTGCACGCAGCCTTGATGATACACTTACAGGGGGAGGTGAGGGTATCCTGGGACCTTTCTTAGACCCTGGTATGGGAGGTGTTACTGGCCTTCTACCTCTTGTCATTGGTCTGCTAGGAGGGGATGGAGAATTTGAAGGGGAATGATAGCCTCTAGTTACTGGCCTCCTTGGTGGTGAAGGTGATCTTGACATACCAGGAGGAGGTGGTGAATGACTAGGTGATCGATATCCACGAGTGATAGGTCTGTGGATAGATGGGCTAGCATTTGGATACTCCTCAGGAGTTGGTGACCTTTGACCTCTCAAGGGAGGTGATGGTGGAGACTGACCTCTCCTTGGATATATATCTGGAGATGGAGGCAATGGACCTCTAGAAATGGATGGAGGAGAGGAAGGGCTTCTGTGACCTCGCATGTGAACTGGTGAATATGGTGACTGTGACCTTGGGGGTGGCGAGCGAGAGAGGGATGTCCTACCCCTAAGATGAGGAGGAGTAAGAGGTGATCTACTCCTCCTGTCTCTATTATAAGGTGGAGGAGACTGTGAGGAATCTGAATGCCGTACCCGCATGTGAGGGGGAGGAGAAACTGGACTTCTTCTGGATCTCATGTGTGGAGAAGGAGGTGACATTGTCCGTCTCCCTCTTGCATGAGGAGATGAAAGAGGAGAGAGGGATCTGTCTCTCATATAAGGTGAAGACACGCCTCTATGCATGTGAGATGGTGAGACCACAGGGTCATCATATGGATACATAGACACTGGTGACAAAGACCGTCTACCATGGGGGGCATAATGTGGTGAAAGCCGAGACCTGTAGCCTCTTGACTGGCTGCGAGATGATAACTCCTCTTCAGACTCTGGAGATAGAGACTCCAGGTCCTCATTCATCAGAGGGGAACGAGACTGATCAGACTCATAGTATCTCCTCCCTGGTGACATAGGCGGTGATCCTCTCATATCAGACCCAGAAGGAGGACCTGTACTGGAACTATCCTGATATTGCCAGCCACTATGAAACCAGTTTTTACGTAAAGCATTGGTCCTTGGTACCCCTCGACTGGTAACTCGCTGTGGGAATCCAGCTCTCTTTTGATATTGGCGTCTCTGACTGAAAATCAAATGAAATATAAATATTTATTGTAAACATAAATGATTCCTATATGTAAAAATATCTTCATGATGAAAGCTATATATATTAAACTGTTTTAATGTACTGGCAGACCTACAGATACACTGGTAGACTTCTTTAGGTATAATGCCAGACCTTCTACAGGTATACTGATCCAACACAACCAAGATTTGACAGATGTACCAGATTTGAATGAGTTCCAGTTTAAAACACTGGTAGATCTTCTTTCTACAGTTACACTTGCAAGTACACTGGCAGGCCTTCTACAGGAACTAGCAGTCTTTATACAGGTTTAATGACAGACCCTGTATGAGTACACTGCCAGACCTTCTACAGGTACTCTGCCAGACCTTCTTCAGGTACTCTGCCAGACCTTCTACAGGTACTCTGCCAGACCTTCTTCAGGTACACTGCCAGACCTTCTTCAGGTACACTGCCAGACCTTCTTCAGGTACTCTGCCAGACCTTCTACAGGTACTCTGCTAGACCTTCTACATGTACTCTGCCAGACCTTCTTCAGGTACTCTGCCAGACCTTCTGCCAGACCTTCTACAGGTACTCTGCCAGACCTTCTACAGGTACACTGCCAGACCTTCTACAGGTACTCTGCTAGACCTTCTACAGGTACTCTGCCAGACCTTCTTCAGGTACTCTGCCAGACCTTCTACAGGTACTCTGCCAGACCTTCTACAGGTACTCTGCCAGACCTTCTACAGGTACTCTGCCAGACCTTCTACAGGTACAGGTACTCTGCCAGACCTTCTACAGGTACACTGCTAGACCTTCTACAGGTACTCTGCTAGACCTTCTACAGGTACTCTGCCAGACCTTCTACAGGTACTCTGCCAGACCTTCTTCAGGTACTCTGCTAGACCTTCTACAGGTACTCTGCCAGACCTTCTACAGGTACTCTGCCAGACCTTCTTCAGGTACACTGACAGACCTTCTACAGGTACTCTGCCAGACCTTCTACAGGTACTCTACCAGACCTTCTTCAGGTACACTGCCAGACCTTCTACAGGTACTCTGCTAGACCTTCTACAGGTACTCTGCCAGAAATTCTACAGACACATTATCTACAGGTTTACTTCCAGATCTTATACAGGTACACTGGCAGACCTACAGGTAACTGACAGGCTTTATACAGTACACTGACAGACTTTCTATAGGTAAACTGCCAGACATTCTACAGGTACTCTGGTATACCTTCTTTCTACAGGTACACTTACATGTACACTGGCAGGCCTTCTACACCAAGATCTGACAGATGGGTCAGATTTGAATGAGTTCCAGTGTAGAAACTTCACCCAAACACAGACATCCTTTGTAGATTAAATACCCATGAAACATAAGTATTCTTTCATGCAATCAATTTCTAAAACACATATATCTCATCTCATCATATTGGTACCAGAATTAATGATGAAAGATGTGAAAAGTTAGGTAACATTGCCATCCAATTAAGAGACTACAATACAGTGATCTATGTGCCTTTAATGAAAAGTTTTTCATGTTTTGTATTTCATGGTGAGGTATATAATGATGAATGCTATTCAAATGACTGTGTCTCATCAATGCCTATTGATCATACAAATAAGGAAAGTAAAGCAAATTTGCAATCTTTATACAGTTTTTATATCACTCCTATTTCTTAACAAGGCAGGTAACTCATCTTACAAAAATGTACTATATTGTAAAGAATCATCATGTTATGACACTTACTTTGCATTGTACGGATTCATATCACTGGGGCCAGGTGCAGGTACTCCATACAGAGGAGGTACTCCACCCCTAAGGAATATAAAAGTCAATACATCAATCAATTAAATAATATGCACATATTCAGAAAAATAAAGTTCATAACTCCTATATGCAAATTTTAATACTGCAGTTCTCTTTTGGTAATACTGTTGTAAAAGTATTTTGTAGTTTCTTACTTTTATGAGATGCATTTACTATTTTTCCATGAGTCTATGGTAATTTGTTTGTATTGCGAACATTATTTTCACATCAATATGGTAATGTCCCATCATTAATAAAACAAAAACAAATAAACCAATCCTATCACGACAGCAAAGTTATAAAACAATAACTATGTCCATAAGCAAACTGCGGCCTTAACCTTGGGTCGGAATTAAGACATGGCCTTGTGACATAAGTAAAATGGTTTTCAGTATGAAGCAATTCCATGTTACAGTAAAGTTTTAAGGACAGGACACTACCTTTGGTCATAAGTCCAATGTAACTTGACCTTCAAGTTATAAACCTTGAGTCAGATTATGACTTATCCATGTGTCATGGGGTACAAATATAAGATGATTTATATTACAGCTATGGTACCATGAGGCACACACTATTGTTCACTGTGACTCTGATCTTGGAGTTATGACCTTGGTCTAGATTGTATATCCTTGTATGATGTGTAACATTTGTATAAAGTAAACCTAAATCAATTATAAAGCAGTGGATAAAGTAGTTTCTTTGACTTCACCATATTCACTGACCTTAACTTTAGAAGTATAACAAGTCAAGTTCATAACAAACCCTTGTATCATGAGTAACAATTTTGATAAGCATCAACTACATCAAGAGCATAAAGCAGTAATATTTATATGATAAATTTGTTTTTAAAACTGCTTAACTGGAAGATGAACATACTGAAGAGGTGCTTATTATATCCCCCAATCCTAGTTTATATCCAAGGGGATATTATATTAAAGTCTCCTACAAAAGTGGGATATCCTTCATCACATGTAGACCCTATGCAGACATACACATCAAATCTACCCCCTATGCAAGACATACACATCGCATGTAAATATTTCTAGGATACAAGGTATTACGGTATATATACACCTCATCTTAATTTAAGTTTGTTTCTTTTTGTTTAACATAACATCAAGAATATTCCACTTATATGGTGATGGAATCTGCCCAGTGCTTGGAATGGAAATTAACACCTATGCAATAGACCAACCCTAAGCAGTGAAAAATCTCTTATGTACCAAAATTCACTTATAAGCTCTCTTCTGAAATATGAGACACTGTACAGAATCATATCCCTAGGACATCTAAACGACACAGTTAAAGCAGAACATTGGGTTTCACATCTGTGCTGTGTCTCAAGGACATGACATCTTCAAATTACATATCAAGATCAGGACATTTCGGCATCGTGTCTCTATGAAATGACATCTGAATGTTACACAATGAGTAATACATTTGGTGTAGAACATTGGGTAATAAATCTCTTAGAAATGACATCTAAATTTCAACTTGAGCAGAACACTGGATATCAATAAGACATGTTACACCTAAAGTAAGACACTGGTTACATGTAAAGAGTCTGTAGAATATGACATCATTAGATTACATCTAAAGCAGAACATATGGTATCACATCTGTATTTTAAACAATGACATTTCAAATGTTACATCTCACATAAAACACTGGGTATCACATCCCAAGGAAATGACATCTTAATACCTCAAGTAGAACATGTGGTATGACATCTCTATGCAATGACATCTTAAACTTAAACCTCAAGCAGGACATGTGGTATGACATCTCCATGTAATGACATCTTAAAGTTAAACCTCAAGCAGGACATGTGGTATGACATCTCTATGCAATGACATCTTAAACTTAAACCTCAAGCAGGACATGTGGTATGACATCTCTATGTAATGACATCTTAAAGTTAAACCTCAAGCAGGACATGTGGTAGGACATCTCTATGTAATGACATCTTCAAGTTAAACCTCAAGCAGGACATGTGGTATGACATCTTTATGCAATGACATCTTCAAGTTAAACCTCAAGCAGGATATGTGGTATGACATCTCTATGTCATGACATCATAAAGTTAAACCTCATGCAGGACATGTGGTATGACATCTCTATGCAATGACATCTTAAAGTTAAACCTCAAGCAGGACATGTGGTATGACATCTCTATGTCATGACATCATAAAGTTAAACCTCATGCAGGACATGTGGTATGACATCTCTATGCAATGACATCTTCAAGTTAAACCTCAAGCAGAACATGTAACATAATGTCTCTAGGATGTGACAACTAAATGTTTAATCATCTAGTAGAACATGGTGTAACGTGTCTTTAGGAAATGACGTCTTATTGTTAAACCACGAGTAGAACACTGTGTAATGTGTCTCTAGAAAATGACATGTAACTGTTAAACCTTGATAAGAACTTTGTGTAATGTGTCTCTAGAAAATGACATATAACTGTTATAACTCAAGTACAACATTGGATATCTGTTTTTTATGACATGAAATATGAATGATTTATTTGATGCAGATTAATGGGTATCATGTTTCTAATAAATGTCATCTAAATGTTGCACCTTAAATAAAACCATAGGCATCATGTCTCCAGGAAATTTAATTTACATATTAAAGTAACAACTCCAGGGGAGAACATAAGGTATTGTGTTTCTAGAAGAGGCATGTAAACGTTACGCCTCAAGTAAAACACTGCATATCAATTTTGGGGGAAAAACAACTACATGTCGCATTGGAATGACACCTCTAGGACAAGACATCTTAATGTTACACCTCACATACAGCATTTGGTATTAAGTCCCTAGGGTATAACATTTAAACCTTAAGTAGAACATGGGGTCTCCAGGACGCATTATCTGGTACACTTGAAGAAGAACATTGACTATCACATTACTAGATAATGACATCCAAATGCTTTACCTAAAGTAGAAGTAGGAAATGGCATTTATATTTTACAACTCAAGTAAAATATAAAGCTCTTCTTATCTGTAAGAAATGCCAACATTATGTTATACCTAGAGTCCAGTGTTTGGAATCATATCTCAGAACATCATATTTAAAAGTTACACTCCTAGTAAAACACTGAGTATCACATCTCTAGAGAGTAACATCTAAATTCATACGTCAAATAGGACTTTAGGTGTCATGTCTCCAGAAAATGACACCTACATACTACATCCCAATTAGATTCTTAGGTTTCTCATCTCTGGAAAATGACACCTACATATTACACCTCAATTAGGTCTTTGAGTTTCTCAGAAAATGACACTTTCATATTAGACCAGTTCGGTTCTTGAGTTCCTCATCTCTACAAAATGACATCTACATATTACATCTCAATTAGGTCCTTGAGTTTCTTATCTCTAGAAAATGACACCTATATATTACATCTCAATTAGGTCCTTGAGTTTCTTATCTCTAGAAAATGACATCTACATATTACAACTCAATTAGGTCCTTGAGTAGTCATCTCTAAAAAAATGACATCTACATATTACATCTCAATTAGGTCCTTGAGTAGTCATCTCTAAAAAATGACATCTACATATTACATCTTAATTAGGTCCTTGAGTAGTCATCTCTAGAACATCCACATTTTACACCTCAATTAGATCCTTGGGTTTCTCATCTCAAGAAAATGATGCCTAAATGACACACCTTTAATAGGACATTAGGTACTATGTCTGTTGGACATGAAACCTACAAGATACACCTCAAGTAGAGCATTCAGTATTATGTCTTGGATATGAGGCTAATATCATGATGACTATATAAAATCAAATACTTCTGATTTTCAATTCAATGGGTACATTGAAAGGTCTATACTTAAAAAGTTTTAGAAGTCAGCCCCAAGGTTAGAAAATACTTTTCTATAAAGCCTTTTTTTCAACAAACTTGTCATGTTGACAATGAGTACCAAATATGAAGTCTTTGTGGTTCTTGATAAAAAGAGCTTTTAAGATACTGCCCTTAAAAGCCTATGTAAAAACTGTTAGCCCCTATGGTGGGATGAACAGAAGAGCCTTTTCTAGTGATGCAACATTTAATGCTAATGTCATATACTAAATATGAAGTAATAAAGATTTTTTACAAAAACTGTCAGCCCCTGGGGAAATAGCCATATATATTTGCAAGGCTTTCCTTTGAACAAACTTGATACTGCATGTCATTTGGATGCTGTGTATGGAATATGAAGTGTATGCAACTTGCAGTTCCTGAGAAAAAATGTTTTTAAAGAGACTCCCTATTCAAGACAATTTAAAAACTGTCTGTCCCTTGATCAGGACCAAATATAGCTGTATGGCCTTCCTTTGAAAAAACTTGATACTGCATGTTGTATACTAAATATGAAGACATTGTGGCTTGACGTTCTTGTAAAGAACATTTTTAAAGTTATATCCTATATAAACCTACATGTATATAACATACTCTAGGTCCTATGGTGGAGCCAAATATTGCCACAAAACCTTTGCTTGAAGGCATTACACACAGTAGATCAATTTAATGCTAAATATAAAGTAATTAAGGCTTGTTGTCTTGAGAAGAAAATTTTAAAGATAAATGTATTTCCTCTATAAGCCTGGTAAAAACTGTCAGCCATAGGCAAGTCCTTATATCCATCTGGCTTGCTCTTGAACAAACTTGAAAATTCTTGTCATAATGATGTTATACACCAAACATGAAGTCATTGTGGCTTGTGATTTTTTAGAAGAAATTTTCAAAAAATACTTCCTATATAAGCCTACTAAAAAGAGTCAGCACTAGGGGCAGGGTCAAGTATTGCCACACAGACTTCACTTGAACAGATTTGATACGACATGTCATAAGAATACTGTATACCAAATATGAAGTCTCTGCGGCAAATGGTTCTCAAGAATAAGATTTTTAAGATTTCCTTTAAATTAATGCTGCGCTTAACCAAAAAAATGGGGCACCGTAGGGCACATAATACGCCCACACTCCAAGGTGTCATACAAACTAGAACTAACTATCTTATCTAGTTGTAGTAAATTTAGATTACCTTTGATACTGGTAAAATAATTCAATATTCTTCTTTAAAGGTTTGTAGGCTAATATTCTTCTTTAAATGTTTGTAGGCTAATTGATCTTCTTTGGGCATCCATCATTTTCCAAGTTGACACCCACCTCCTTTCAAAAAGACACTGACTACAATTGTATTGAACTCTGAAGAGATGTGAAAATTCCTATTCAATATACACATCTTCATCTTTCTTTGTACTGAGTTTCATCAAAATCCATTGAAGCAATTAGTAGGAGCTGTAAATACAAGGTATTTAGCATAAAAAAAGGCCAAGAAGTATAACTCCTGTAATTTTTTGGGGACAGCTTTCCCTTTCCAATATGCACATTTCCATAAGGAGTTCTTCCTTTGTACATGTACCAGGTTTCATCAAAATCCCCAAAAAAAGTTTAGGATTAGTTGCAAGGACAAGATGTTTTACATAGTGAAATCTAAATCCAAAGGCAATAACTCCTGGAAATTGTTTTGGACAACATTTCCCTTCCAATATGCACATCTTCATATGGTATTCTTTCATTATACCACATTTCATCAAAATCCCCAAAGGGTTTAGTAGGAGTTGCAAAGACCAGACAGGTGGGAAAGACGGACGACTGCGGTATAGCAAAATACTCCTACATTTATATGTGGTCGTATAAAAAATCAAAAATTCAAAAGTAAATGGATGATAAACAAAGCACCATAATAAAAACTCACTTGAGCCTTAAGGTTCAGGTGAGCTAAAAAATGTCATGTTCAATTGGGTAGAATATACAAAATGTGTGTTTGATAAATAGAACAGTGCTTCACACATTTAAAAGCATTTAGTTACATGATTTGTGTTTTACATTGCTTTCAACAATTTTTACAGGTATATCATGACAGCAGGAGGAAACCAACCTATTACACAAAGTGGTGCAATACAAGAATTGAACCCAGATGGTCTGCACTGCAAGCCAAGCACTGAACAATTACATCAAAAGAATATACACAAATGAAGCAAAATACATGGAACTTCTCCATTCAATAATTTTTCTGTTAACAGCAGGTTTGGAGAACCAAAAAATGATTGAAATGACAAGGATTTCCATGTGTTATGGCACACTTGTTTATATTTTACTGCTCAAGTACAATAAAAGGTATTACATCAGTGACCATTTTACATTGTGTTTTGTGACAATGCTATGTATATTCCTTTAGTTTTACTGATGCAGAGGGGTAATACAGAGAGTATATCCTGCCTCTGATATAGCCATACTTGATATTACATTTATCAAACAATTTTGTCTCAAAATTACCACAATAAGCTCAGGTTAACATCACAATTAATCAACATTTGTTTTGAAGTACCACATTTTCTAGGAATTTGACACAACTTATCACACAAATCCTCCTTACAGACATCCCTTCTAGGGACCCACTTCATCATGCTGAAAGTAGCTGTTTTTAATTATAGTTTTAAGAAACATACTTCCAAAGGCTTCATAAAACCTTTGAATAATTTTCAATAGTAAGTCTGAAGTACAATTTATTCACATGAACCACACAAGATGATGAAAATTGCTCTTATAACATTGTTCATCCGGGCATTGGCATGTCATCTTACTGATTGAGATAAAGATGAAATGTTTACTGAATAAAAATCCGCAAACATTAAAACAGTTCACTCTCAATTAGACAAAAATCATCAACCTAGAGTTGACAGAACAGACAAAATAAACCACGAATGAAATTTAGGCATGACCACCTTAGACAGAGATAAGGTCTTTCATTCACTGCACTCAGAAATATGTCAGCAACATGTTGTAGCAAATGGTTCGTACTTAAGGAAACAAAACTTTGGGCAGAAATGACAACTTTCAGCAATGCAAAGGCTGATCTTTCCATATGGCTAGCTATATATATGATGTGATTCAACAATGAGCTATGGCATATTATGAGACATCAAGACCAGAATCAGACCAAATAAATTCACGATCCAAATATCTCCATGTCAGAGCTGAAATACATTGCATATGTGTAAATCAACTCACAGCATAACAAGTGTGGACAATACACAAAACTTACTTTTTAAAAGGCATGTTTTCAGCACCACCCAATGGGGGAGAGGTGCTAGGCATTCCTCTGAAAGTACAAGGAATGCAGTGTAGGAAATAGTTATGTTTACAAAACAGTATATTAAAATCATTCGCCCTTTCAGTTTCAAGCCTCAATCCACCTCGTTGGAAAAAACTTGATTTACAAAGTGTCATCCAACAAATGAAACTATGTAGTAGAACATAACATCCACAACAAGCTTACACTCAGGTTATTGAATAAAAAGAAATATGATAAGACAAGGATTGTATCATTGATAATGACATACTACCAACACAATTTCAAATTAGATGACATGACAGTCTCTCAGCTATATAGACTGCATCACTGAAAGGCAATCATAAAATATTAGTCACAACTTCACACCAAACTTACTTATGATAGGGGGCATTTTCAGCACCACCCCCTGGTAGAGTGGTACCAGGCATTCCTCTGAAAGTACAAGGAATGCATTGTAAGTATTGGTGGTACATGTAAATATATGCATGCACTTCCCACAGAGAAATCTAAACAAAGGACATACATACAATCATACTGTTTAAAATCACAAAACCATACGATATTTTTTTTTAATGAATGTAAGAATATTTAGGATAAAAGAAATTTAATCAAAATAACAGATAGGTAAAATACGATTCACACATTGTTATGACATTGAAGTAGGACCTCCATTAATATTTTATCTCCCTAACGTAACATAATTAAACATAAGCATACGTTTAATCTTGAATGCCAATTTTAAGCAATAATAACCCAATTCAATGTATAACCAAGCATTTTACTAAGTCTTGTACTTGATTTTTCACTTCCTTTACCGCACAGGGTCACATACTTCAACTTTCTTTATCCATATTGATGTCATCACTCAGTATAATGAAAGTTTGTGATATGCTATTATTCTGTATAAAGTAAATCAACTTACATGAAGACTAGTAAAGACATTAAATGTATTTAAAACATTACTCAGTGATAAAATCAATCCCAAACAACTAAACGCATCTGCTTCTCTTGGAAAAAAGATTTTCTATAAAGCTATCAGGGCTACAAATGCAATACCTATCAACTTGTTTGTGAACACATTAGAAATTAGACTCCAACATTAATCTCCTTTAAAATGTGTCGTGAATTGGATTCATCACCACTATAAGGAACATTACACAGAGTTTTAGATGGATCTCAAATTGAAGGCAACTTTCTATAACAACAGGTCCCAGGTAATACAAACTCCTTTATATCTATAACAACAGGTCCCAGGTAATACAAACTCCTTTATATCTATAACAACAGGTCCCAGGTAATACAAACTCCTTTATATCTATAACAACAGGTCCCAGGTAATACAAACTCCTTTATATCTATAAGTATAACAACAGGTCCCAGGTAATACAAACTCCTTTATATCTATAACAACAGGTCCCAGGTAATACAAACTCCTTTATATCTATAATAACAGGTCCCAGGTAATACAAACTCCTTTATATCTATAATATCATATTGAATATACTGGTAAATAAACATGCCAACACAGTGAACTCTGGGTCCAGAAAAAAAAACTTAGAATACAACAAAATGTTAGCAACTCTGCTACTTTCTTGACAGAACAACTTTAGTTAACTTTCTTTGATAGATGATTTCAAGGAAAATCTTCCTAAAATCACTAGTACTGGTAGCCCTTTACTCCTAGCACTGGTAGCCCTTTACTCCTTGTGATGACAATGGAGCAGTCTGATTTGTTTGTTTGATTTTCGTTTTACATCACACCAAGACTATTCTACGTATACGGTGATGGCATCTGGGGCTCGGCTCATGACCAAGAGGTCCTGGGTTCGACTCTTATCATGCATACACTAGTGTCTGCCTTTCAGATGAGACAGTAAAAACAGAGGTTCCAACAGTCAAATATCCCTCACTACTTTGGGTGGGTTTGTTACACAGGTATAAATTTCCATGCAATGCATCAGACATATGCTATCAAAATATACTTGAAATAATTGTGGATAAAACAATAATAACTCAATATATCATTCATCTGTCTGATGCAATGCACAGAAAATACTAGCAAGACCTTTGTAATTGACCCATCTAAAGTAGTGAGGGATCTTTTATAAGCCATGTCTGTGGTAACACAGGACTTCGATTGACACAGATGAGCCTTTGGCCCGACTGAATTGGGATCCTTTCAATCATGAGCCAAGTCACTAAATGACTGAGCCACAATGCTGGCTCTTTTTACGGTATAAAAAAATTAATATAAAAATCTCTACAATGAACAGCTTCAGACGTTAAGTTATCAGAGTATGCAAAATGAAATAATGACAAACTTGTTTTGTGAAACATTATATATACATGTATATTCTGTGATTTTCAATATATTAAGATTACCATAAAATACTAACAAATGTCAAACAATTTGTGATTTCTCATATCATGCAACTTCCTGTCATTTGTGACTTATCTATTTCTTTCCAAATTCTCCTACATCACGACATAGAAGCATATGGCATAGTGGTGTTTCTCTTGTAAGCAGAAGATCACAGGTCAGGCCTCTTTATGGCCATTGTTGTTTTGCAATGTGTCCATGGACAAGGGCATTTAATGAGTATTGTCTTAATCTACCATCTATAAATGGGTAATATCTTTGGTTAAGGAGTTAAAATGTGACAGGCTGGTGTCCAGAGGGAGTATCAAATCATGTTTTGGAGAAGAATTAACTAAATTTTATAAAGAGACAACATGTCTTAACTGGCAAGTGAGTAATAAAGTAGCCATATTTTTATTATCTGAAATACACAATAGTTAATTTACTTGGGTTAAGAAGCCATTAAAACACTACTAACATAAACTGACACAGTACAAACTATCATTTCTCGGGGTCATTCAATTAAGCAGTATAACTGTTAAATTTGTTACTTATTTGTAACACTTTTACTTATCAATAAATAACATTAAAGGCAAATCTATTAGACAGTCATGAATTGTTTAATTGAACTTTACATCTTTAAAATAATAGTTTTAAATAAATAATGAGTTCATAAAAAATTCAACTGTATTTAGTTTTTCTCTAAATATCTTAACAAGAAAAAGAGGACTACATTTCATATGAAACTTCCCAATGATAGCTTCATAAAATAAGTTTGACTGTATTCTGAATTGATAAAACAGTATAAAGTCTGATCTCTATGGTCTGCACAAAATTAAGATTGCTTTTTTGTCAGTAACATCAATTGCAATATTAAAGTACATGTATTAAAGATATTTTTAATTTGTATGTACCTTTCTTGTTTGCTTCGCCTCTCTGCTTCGCCAAAATCAACACCTACAAGGCTTCTTCTGGCCATCTTTGCTGCCTCTCCAAAATCAACATAATCCAAAGGAATGCTGCCTGCTTTTCTTTTTCTTCTTCCAAATTCATCAACTGAAGATTCTGATGACCTTGACCTTGATCTAGATTTTGACCTTGTTGATTTACTTCCTGATATGGAGGACCTGCTACTATGTCTTGATCTTGATGAATCAGATATAGAAAGAGAGGATGATGATATTGGGCTTGCACCATCTCTAATATTAGAGACAGATCCGGAATGAGACCTTGACCTCTTCTTTACTTTCTTTCGTCGTCTTCTTTTCTTTTTAAGTTTTGAGTTTGAATGAGATCTTGATCTTGATCTAGAGCGAGAATGAGAGTAAGACCGTGATGTTGATCTTGAGTATGACCTCGATTTTGACCTTGGCTGTGGAGTTGGTGACCTTGACGTAATTTCAATTATTTCATCCTCAGGTGGTAGCTGTGGTGTAGGTTTTGGTCTCTGTCTAGCAGGCCTTCCTGGTTTATTATTGACTTTTTCTTTGGTCAAAGTATTTGATGTTTCTGTTCCAGTTCCATCTATTTCTGAAGGAGAGGAGCCTCTTCTCTTATTACCTCGGTGTGGTTTGTAAAGATCAGACTCTACATAACGTTTTGAACGATTTACTTTATCCTCTTCCACTCTGAAATAAAATAAAAATGTGAAAATTTCTCAAATGAATACAAGGATATGTATTTGAAATACATGTATTACAATCAATATAAGATACTGAAAAAACTGTCTTCATACAGGAATAGATTAAAAACTAAAATGATACACATGTTGTATCACTGTAAATATACATGATGAAATAAACAGAATAAGAGGCACTAATCTTTCACTATGACGTAAAATATACAACTGAAATATCAAAATCAGAAGATAACTAGCATATTCTAGGGTATCTTACTTAACTCAAAATAATAAGAAATACAAAAAGGATACCATCATCAATGTCAAATGTCTTAAAAGAATGATATACAAAACATAACTGAACTGATTTCATATATAAACTGAAGAATACTATGTACTTAATCAAATATGAGAATATGAAATAAAACAAATACATGTATAAAAAAAAAAACTGATTATAATTATTATAAGATGTCAAAAAGGCTTATATCACTCTACTGAATTATGAAATGTTTTACAGCTGATAATTCTACTGATGACCCAAGATCTTTCTATGAACACACTAAAAATACAGGTAAAAATTGCTGGATCAAAGGAGAAGATACAAGCCTATGTAAAACTTATTGGTACCTGTGAAGAGGTCAGTAACCACAACAGGTACTTCTCTTGACCATTTATAATACCACATGTTGTATACAGAGTACTGCTGAGGCTTCTGGTTCTCAAAAAGAATAGTAATTCTAAAGTTTGTTTTTTCATCTTTATTCCCTCCTTGAATCTCTTTCACCTACTGATCTCTTAATTAACTATAAACAAATTTATCAAAGCAGAACTTCAGAATTTGAAAATGTAGCCTTTATGTAATGAATAGACAGACAAATTTTGATTGGAACATTTAACCATAGACTTTGACTAGACATCCTCACAAAATCAGTGATTTGATTGTGCAATGAATCATTGCTGTGATGTAGTGCAAGATAGAAAACAAAGACTGCAAACCTGATGACGCGAGGAGGTCTGGTGAAGTAAGATAAAAAGGTCATGTTTACAAGATCATTACACACTTAATGTAAAGCTGTATTCATCTGAAGATATTACTCAAAGTCTCATTTTTGACTGTTAAACGTTTTGACTTCATATTCATTGCTAAAAATTCATTTTTCCAGATGTATTAAAGGGGAAGGTGTAAGCCCCGCCTCTTACACAGCTAGCGGATAGTGATAATTTGAAGCTGTCAATCACGTATCGATTCATCACGCTGACCACAAGAGCGGATGACCGGGGTACTTGCGGTCAACCATGCGAAACCTGGCAACATAAACTTATCCTATATGAACGCCAATAACGATCTTCAAAATTTGTGAAGCAACGGTCTAGACTTTTTTTTAATTTCAGGTGAAATTGATTTCTCCGAAAATGTTAAGGCGTTGTTTTAGGAAAGGAAATTGATTATAGGTAATTAACGTAATGAAGAGAACAAAGTAAAATTTGCAGTTAGAAATTAATTATAAGAAAGCGTTTTAATATACACGTATCTGAGTCTCTTCTACATATCATCATTCTATTTCTAAAACCCAACAATGAACACCGTAACTTTGAATCTATCACCTGATAAGCTTCAAGTGTAACAGGCATTTTTTGCACACAATGACTGGGACTGGACAAATACTCCGCCAGCACTTTGACAGAGGACCTTGTGGACACTGAATCACCTGGCAATGAAGCCTCTCATTCCACAACTTGAAGGGGAACACGAATGTCCAGATTGCTTTTCAGACCCTCCGTGATAGATGATCGCAACCGACAAATGTGGTGATCAGAATCAGAGGTCCCTCCTCAACATCGTAATCATAGAAAGAGAAAGGACCCATACAAGAAGTTCTCGACAATGCTATGCCATTGTGTTGTGTGGGATGATTCTCGGTATTTAGATAGAAAGACTCGGAAAGTCAGTCTGAACAAAAGGCGAAACAGATTTGTATGGCAGTCCCATGGATATTGGGAGGAAATTATGCCCAACTGTGTATTTCGTAAAGTACGGGAGAAATATCGGCTTATGTCCTCAAACTCCTTCAAAAAACCCCTCTCCAAATAAAGATCAAAACAAACAAATACATCAAACACCCACCCCCTAAAGAATACTAAAGAATGTACTTTCTATTACCAATTCAAACCATACACATTGTTTACACCAAACTATAGCATGTTCACACCTCCCGATTACCATGCGCCTCCAGGCATACCCAATACCCCGATTACCAAGCGCCTCTAGGCAATACCCCAAGCTGGAGACAAGCACTGATTTCGGCGACCAGTTAAACCACGCCCCCACTTAATCACGTGACTTCAACCGTACGGTCAAAAAGTTTCCCCTTTAACTTCCTGTACTGATTTTGTTGTCTTTTGTTTTAAGTCCCATCATTTCACTTACATAATGACAGGATTTGTATGATTGAATGCACAGTAATCAAGACTTAAGCAATAGATCCAACCAAAGCCGTGAGGGATCTTTTTATGCACTAACATGAACAATGACACAGGACTTCTTAACCACCTGATCTACATCAGCTCAAATAACAGATTATAATGCATTTGTGTTTCCTGTAACACATGGTAATACCAGACATAAAACCTCAAATCAAATAAAGCTGCATAATGGAAGATAAAAACATGCAAATAATCAGCAACAGTAAATGTAAAGCACAAACTTTACTACATAGATAAAAGCAGAGACATATATACTTTCATATATGTGTATATATGTCTCTGATAAAAGGAGTACATATAATGAAATAATACCTATATAATCCAAAATGGGTATTATTGACTATTCACTGTATACAGTAATCAAATATAGACATTAATTATTAAATGTTCCATTACTTCTTGTTTTGTGATGGCAACTGTGTGAAGACTTGAATAAGAAATGTAGTAATAAATATATACTCCTTTCATTATATATCAAAAATCTAAATGAAAAATTCAAAAATTCCAAAAATGAAAGAAATCAACATAATAGAAAAGAAAAAAATTAATATGAAACTTTTACTCACTAAATAATTGAGTACTGTCTACATATCTATTGCAGAGGGTGTGTGAAAACCACCAAACATCGTTAGGAAAATTAAAACGCATAGTAAGAACATAAAAAAATATTTGCAATGTTGTTTTATATAAAAAAAATACAAGTACACAGAAGCATATATGTATAAAGATTGAAGTTTTCAGAGAAGTAACAGAAGCATTCATACATATGAAGATTGAAGCTTTCTGGGAAGTAACAGAAGAATGAAAGAGTGATAACACATCAGCATGCATCTAGAACAAGCCAGTCATCCACATCGATCCAATCAGAAGGAATATAACAGTCACAATGTCTGTGGTCTCCTCTGTAACTGATAGAAGAGGAGGGTGTTTTTTCACAAGAAGCTTTAAATCTATAAAAACACTTATTTCAATATTGAAATATTTATACATGTATCATTTCTGTTGTTCTTAAAGACACTAAAGCAGTCAGTTTATATATATATATACATATATATATTTCATTGTTTTTGTTTTGGAATGTTTAAATACATATAAGAGAATTACATGAAAAGATTAGAACCCTGGTAAAATTGATGGATACTCCAAGGAGCACAGCAATAATGAAAGAAACGAATGACTCAATATATAGGAAATCGTAGTATTTAAAATTGATGACGATTTCAAATCTTAATGTATCATATGGATATCCAACTGAGTCAACTATAGAACAACAAGTGATAACAGTATCTTAAACTGAAATGAGTTAGCATAACATTAATTAGTTATGAAATAAAACTTTTTATTGTGACCTTAACCTTTGTTCAAAAACCCTTAAAGTAAATAACATTTTGGTGAAGTATGATCAAATTCTGATGAAAGATGTAGGAGATATAAGTACTTCATGACATTTTAAGTTATAGTTAATAAGTGACCTTGACCTTTCAGAAATGACTTTGAGTGACCTTTGTCCAAAAGCCCTTTACCTAAATAACAATTTAGTGAAGTAAGATCAAATTCTGATGAAAGTTATAGGAAATATGAGTTTGAACGGATGGACGGACAAACACACAGACATGACAGCGACTATATGCTCTGCCGAAATTTTTCGGGGAGCATAAAAAAGGGAAAAGTGGGACAGCCTCATATAGAGACAGATGGACATTGAAAAGACAGACAAACAAAATAAACCTTACATACCCTTGGTTCATTCTAACAAGGGATATAAAAATTTTATGAAAATGAATACATGTTTGTTTAAAACACCTCCTAAATAATATCTTTCAAAGTTATTTTCATATATATATAATATCTACTTAGTGCTGATTATTATTTATTATAAACATGCTTGTATAAAAAAACTATAAAACACATACTACAGTATATTCTGTATGATCATACTATACATCAATAATCCTTACTATATACATCAGGACCATTGGCAATAGTCCTCTGGTGACATGCTTTTTTTATACTGGTGAGACACAACGAAATTAAGATCTTGAAACATCTACACAGCAAGATGAAACAAAATGAAATTTACAAAATGTTTAACCAGAAACTGCTAATGACAATATACCGGGTAATCAGATTGCAAAGTTGATAATATTTTAGAGAATCACTCAACCATAAAATGTAGGATATATGACTGGGTTTCATTTGAAATCAAAAGCGCATATCAAAGTCATCTCAAATGCAAAGTATTAAGTCTGCAGTCTTTCTAAGTTTTGAAATTTTATTTCAGCTAAATAATGAATAAGAATGCAGATAACTGACAGAAAGGGTTCCTTACATTTTACAAGATACTTGATTATGCAAAAAGTTAAATCTGCTTATGTTGAAGCATCCAAACATATTTTTTGCTGCATTTATTTCCCCAGTATAAAGGATAGATTTTTAAAACCAAAATACATCTCTTCTGGTCCTACCAAACTATACTAGTTACAAAAGAACCAGAAACTCTTTCAAGCCTGAAGCACTGGTGACCTTTTTGTCATTTTTTTATGTTAAGAGTATGCTCTTAATTACCTTAATTTAATGAAACTAAGAAGTTATCTTAAAGTTGGTTATACTGCATTCAAGTAAATACATGTATATTGATATCATAAGTTGATTGAATTTCATAACAATATTTATCCTAAACAGTGCAGATCTTGAATAGATCTTTCCTATAAGTTTCATCGAAATTACTATACAAATGAGAACAAAATTCCAGTTTACTTTTCATGATGGTTGCCATGTTGGCAATACTGGATTATGTAACACCTTTTTTTCACATAATTTTTCTGGTATTTCTAATATACTATTTTTGTAAAGTTTCATCATATTGCTAGAAAACAATGTCGAAAATCCAGTTTAAAGATTTCATGAAGGCTGTATTGGATTGCATAACATTATTTATTTTACATACGTTATTCATGTATCTTGAAAAGATCATGTAGCAATGCAGCAACATTAGGCATTAAATGATGTTAATATAGCTACAAACTACCATATGCTACCGGTACATTGCAAAGTCGTTAAGGATTATGTATACAAAACCAACATTTATGTACAGGGAAATTTTACATGAAATGCAAAAATGCAGTCTCATTGATTCACTATTATTTCTGTAATGATCAGTATGCATGGTATCAAGTAACTGTTGTATATAAAGCAACCAGCTTATCAACAAATATTCAAAAAGTGTATAGGCAAGTCCTCCAAAATGGCAATCAAATTTTGTTGTAAATTACAGTCGGAAATCTATTATCTTATTATTTATTTATTATTTTTTTTTTTTTGCTGCACCCAACTTACTTAATGTGTAAATCTGCGAAATTATTACAACAAAATTACTAAATTTCCTCACCAAACATGTAGAACTGATTTTTAAAAACTAGGAATTCAACCAACAAGAACCATTAAAAATATGTGATCAGGTTTCTTGATGTGAAAATCCTAAAATCTACTGTGAAAACGAGAGAAAATATTATCTTCAGAATTTTCAAAATGACTGCCAATGTGGCCATATTGGAAAACAAAAAATTATCTTTCACATTATTTCTTCATATACCTTGAGCAGGTAATGTCTAAGTCTCATCAAAATTACTACGAAAAGAGTTGTCAGAAGAAAAGCAAAAGTAGTTTAAAATCTGAGGTTAACATGAAAGCTTTGGTCAAAGCCCTGTTCCTTAAGTTCACTCAATGTTTTGGAAAATGTTAGTGTTTTGAAAAATATGGCAAAGTCTGAAGTCAAAGTCAGTAGATCAAAGTCATGATCCTAAATGAGAGATACTGCCCATGTAGCGAGCTAAATATGAAATAAAAAACTTAGTTCAAATATGACAAAAATAACCATATTGCATTTCTTATTTTTTCCAAAAATGTTTGTCAGGTTTCTTAAGCAGATTATTCCTAAGAGACGATATGATATTGCTGGATAGCTAGACAGACTGATGGCTGTTGGACAGTATCAAACAGACATAAGCAAACAATATAGGATCATATGTCAACAATTTAATATGCAAAATATAGAAATATATGTTTATGAATACTATAATAATTGAACTTTATATAGAGTGAAGGAGAAAAACAATCACTAAAATCAGGAATTATGAACAAGAATATTTCAGGTAAAAAATTTTTCAGTAGGTGTAAATGATAATGAATTGTACTTTCTGTACAATGACCTACAATGAAAACTGTCCAAAGAACACACTGTCAAATCCAGAATTCTATGAAAATCAGACATACCAGTATTTTATGGACCATAATTTTCTCCATCTTTTTCCAATGAATTTTAACTCTTATGAATACCAGACTTTCTCTACTATTACCTTGGTCCACTCATTGTAAAATTCTTTAGCTTTGACTGATAATCCAAAACCATTGAAAACCAAGCTGATAACATGTGTGACTTTTTGCATGTAAGCCATACTTCAATTGAAATGACACCTCAACATGTATCTGTGATTTAAAACCATGGTTTCACTATTCGCTTAAATCTGAATCAAATTTTACACTAGGTCATTAGTGTTGAACATTCAGCTATGTCAGAACCATTTTCAGTAAAACCTGCAATATTCAAACAATAGATCACTGACACAGGGGTACCAAACTAGATCAGTCAACAAAGTGCAATTCCTGACTGAACGGGAAGTTTTACTCTTCCAATAAACTTTCAATGCAATAAAAAGATCCATTTTGGAACCTGATACCACTGTAGCAAAGTACATATGTATATTTCCAAAAGGCAAGCTTATATGCTTTGTACAAAGCTAAGGACATTCACACAAAATTGTACAATGAAAATACAGACATCATTTTACTTAGATAATATGCCATGTACATTTTTTCAACATATACATAGAGTTAAACACAGCAATAATGAAGAAGAAATGACTCAGTATATAGGAAATCTTTGTATTAATTGATGACATTTTCAAATCTCAATCTATCAAATGGATATCCAATTGAGTCAACTGTAGGACAACAAGTGAATACAATATCTTAAACTAAAATGAGTAAGCTTGACCTTGATTAGTTGGGAAATAAAACTTTTTTTAGAAAACATGACCTTTCAAAAATGACCGTGAATGACCTTTGTCCAAAAGCTCTTAACATAAATAACATTTTTGGCGAAGGATGATTAAATTCTGATGAAAGGTGTAAGAGATATAAGTACTTCATGGTATTTTAAGTCATAGTTACCAAGTGACCATGACCTTTCAGAAATAAGCTTAAGTGACCTTTGTCCAAAAACTCTTAACCTAAATAACATTTTTGTTGAAGTATGATCAACTTCTGTTAAAAGGTGTAAGAGATATACATACTTATGTTATTTTAATTAATAGTTAATAAGTGACCTTGACCTTTCTGAAATGACCTGGAATGACCTCTGTCCAAAGCCTTTAACCTAAATAATAGTTTGGTGAAAGATGATCAAATTCTGATTAAAGGTATAAGAGATATAAATACTTCATGTTACTTTAAGTCATAGTTAATAAGTGACTTTGACCTTTCAGAAATGACCTTGAGTGGCCTTTGTCCAAAAACCCTTAACCTAAATAATATTTTAATGAAGTATAATCAAATTCTAATGAAAGGTGTATGAGATATATGTACTTCATGGTATTTTGATTCATAATTAAAAAGTAACCTTGACATTTCAGAAATGACCTTGAGTGACCTTTGTCCAAAAGCCCTTAACCTAATTAATATTTTTGTGAAGTATGATCAAATTCTGATGAAAGGTGTAGGAGACATGAGCTCAGACGGACTGACAGACAGACAGACACGCGGACACGACAGCGACTATATGCTCCCACGAAAGTTTTTGGAGAGCATGAAATTACGGTAGGGCATCGTTGAACGGCACATAACACACCTCCATTTTATTATCCTAGGAGTAGCACAAACTAGAACTAAATAAATAACCTAACTGTGGTAAGTGGTAAATGTAGACAGGGAATAAACTTAACAGAAATTTTTACGAGCCATGTGGGCTCGTAAGACTCTGAATCTACGGGCCCACACCAATCTTTATGAGTCCACACCAAAACCATTCAAAAATTGCAAGAAAAACTAATCAATTTTTTTTTCTGAATTTTATTACATTACACAACAATTTCTCTCCAATTTTACTCCTTGAAGTAATCGTCCCGTTTTGTCGGTGATACATTTCGTTGCATGGGAACGGCGAAAAAAAAAACTTCCTAAGTGGGCTTGTCGAGCCATAATTTAAAGGTCAAAGAACAGTAATTAACGAGAGTCATGATTGGCTGATGGTGTAGGGAGAGAGGAATACTATTTCAATGTATCAGGAGCTGTGATTAAATGAATTTATTTAATCTATCTATAAATAAAGATTGATTCTGCGGTAAAATCATGATTTTTTATCTCATTTCGCTAATGTAGAAATTTTTTAACCTAAAAAGGGGTGGTTGCAGTATATAGAGATAGATAGATAGATAGGTTGTTTACGTTTGAATTTTGGGGGATGACCCCCTTCCAGCATGATTTTCTCAAAATTAAGGTGGATAACCTATGGTAAACTGTTAAAATTCTGATAGAGGACGGTCTGACAAACATTTTGATATATGGATTGTAAATAATTTCTATTGAAACGGTGAAGGTATGAGCTGACCGTTTCGATAGAAATTAGATTGTATATAGCTAAAATGCAGGATGTTGTGTAAATCTTGCTGGAAATTTGTTAATTGAACATGAAACCTTATGGGAAATGGAATTACTATGCTTTAACCTATATAAACAAACGTGAAACCCAAGGGCGTAGCCAGAGCGCAAATCATGTGTACGCACAAGAAAGGCAGGGGTTTAGGGAAAAGAAAACGACCACCTCTCTCCCCCTCATGAGATACTATATTTTTGACAAAATGATGTGTACGCATGTGCGTATTTGGCGTAATGGTAGCTACGCCACTGAAACCAGATACTGCTAACTAACAAATAAAAAGAACATGTCCGGATTTGAAACATCTAGACGCTTCGTTCCTCTTACTCAGTGACGGAATTAAGCGTCTAGATTTTTCAGATTAGAATTCAACAAGGAAACGGCCGATTCGTCTTGCAGATTTTTCGTTCGCCACATGGGCGAGTAGGGAGTGTTTCTTTGTCGTCCACAACAAATTTTACTTGCCTTGGGCGAGTGGGCGAGCGTTAAGTTTATTCCCTGGTAGATTACCTTGATATTGGTAAAATAGTTCAATTTTCTTCTTCAATTGTTTGTAGGTTAACTGATCTTCTTTGCGCATCCATCATTTCCTATGTTGACACCCCCCTCTCTTCATAAATACACAAACTACCATTGTATTAAATATTGAGGAAATGTGAAAATTCCTGTTCAATATGCATATCCTCACATGGCATTCTTTATTTGTACCATATGTCATAAAAATATCCCAAAGGATTTAGGAGGAGTTGGAAGACAAGGTATTATGCATAGAAAAACTGTCCAAAGATCATAACCCCTGTAATTATTTTGGACAGCATTCCCCTTCCAATATGGTGTCCTTCCTATGTACCATGTTTCATCAAAATTCTCCGAAAGGTTTAGGAGGAGTTGCAAAGACTAAATAGGTGGGACAGATGAACAGACAGATGACAGCAGTATAGCAAAATATGTCCACATTTCATGCATGCATACATAAGTTCATGGGTCAATCATAGATATGCCTGCCAACAGGAACTATTAAGGAAGTAGGAGTCTTTAACTGAATCTAGCCTGTATTGTGTAGTTTGTGAGTTGCTTGCCACAGAGGGAAACACTAACTCCAACTCTTTAATCATTTGGACTTCGTTTCACCAAAGGTCGTAAGCTTGGTCAGGCGTAACTTTCGGCTAAGCCAAATTTTTGGACTAACTTGTGTTTTATCAAAGGGTGTAAGTTAGTTATAGGCCTAAATTTTAACCTAAATTTACGCCTCTATGAGGCAGCCTTAACTTTTAGACTAAGACTAAAGAATGGCTGCTATAATTGTACATGAAATTCAAAGAAGGCAAATAAGACACAAACATGTCCATCCGAAATGTAAAAAGTGTGTTGTTCCTGAATTTAAGTGCAACAAAAAGCCCCTCTTCCAATAATTTCAATTATTTTTGAAGAAGTAAAAACATGTGACATGTACACAGCGATATTGAACTGTCCTATAATATACCATCTGTAAGCGTAAAATATGCAGCATATGTCATACACATGTCATGAATCAGTCAAGTATATTAAGGCTACGAACTTGACACAGATATGACATCATATTTTCTTTTCTGCACTATTTATATACATTTTGGGTAGTTATGAAAATATCTAATAAAATATGATGAGAGGAAATGAGTTTCAAGGTAGATCTACCTCAAAATTTCATTTATTTTAATAAAATACAAAAGTAACTGGTGTCACATGACCATGGCACTAACAACAATGTACCACAGTGGACATTCACGGACCCCTGATATACAGAGGTGAGACCAGGTGCCCGTGAGGAGTGAGCATCTCCTGTTTGGCTAGCCACACCTGCCATGAATACCCTGACATACAGACAAAACAATATAATACAGCATTGTACATATACATGAATGTGAACAAACACTGTGTAAAAAGTGTCACAGCCACATAACATCAGGAAAAAGAGTATAATAACACCTAAGCCAAACCCTCCGCGAGGAACTTTTTTACGAGCTCCACACTGCAGAGGGAATAAGTGTGACGTTCATGTAAAATACAAAAGTAACTGGTGTCACATGACCAAGACACTAACAACAATGTACCACAGTGGACATTCACGGACCCCTGATATTCAGTGGTGAGACCAGGTGCCCGGGAGGAGTGAGCGTCTCCTGTTCCGATTTTCTTCAACAAATAACAAAATTAGATTATTAATACATTTGGCTTCATAATTCATATTAGATCTATCAGTAAAATTGTAAAACAAATCCCCAATATCTATTGAAAATACTACAGCTCATACTCATGAAAGTTTCAGAACATAATTCTGATTACCACAGCTATTTGACTCTCAAAATTAGGCTTAATCTTTGGAAATATTTTAAATAAGTGGAAAAAAATGGTTCAACTGTGTTCCTATGTTAAGATATGGTGAAAATGAGAATTTGACAATAAATATGCTGTATAAATGAACTAGCATTTTGAAAGTATTGCTTAGGCAATACTAAGTCCCCTACCGGCAAATAGAAAACTAAGACCCCCAAAACACACACACCTACACACACACCTACACACACACACACACACACACAAAATACTGTCTTTCAGGCTGCCAGCAAGTTAAGTATTTGATCACAACCTTTGATGATGATGAAAACTAGAACTGTCTCGAACTTGATCTGTAACTCATGGTGGTATACTCACACACCAAAAATTGGATGAATATCTACAAGCATTTAGAAAAAAAGTCTGGAAAACTGCCATTTTAAAGAAATTTTCTAATTCCAAGGGCTGTAATTCCGTCAAAAATCAATGGACCTTAACGAAACTCAAACTTGATCTGTAACTCATGGTGGTAGACTCACACACCAAAAATTGGATGAATATCTACAAGCGTTTAGAAAAAAAATCCGGAATCTGCCATTTTAAAGAAATTGTCTTATTCCAAGGGCCGTAATTCCGTAAAAAAATTAGTGGACCGAAACGAAACTCGAACTTGATCTGTAACTCATGGTGGTAGACTCATGTACCAAAAATTGGATGAATATCTACAAGCGTTTAGAAAAAAAGTCCGGAAAACGTGACTGTGACTGACGGACAGACGGACGGAGTGCAAACCTATAGTCCCCTTCGGCGATGCCGGTAGGGTACTAAAAAAATAAACATCTAGGTACCGTGGTACATTGGTAAGGGAATCGTCTATGATTCAGTAGGTCTTGGGTTCAATCCACGCAGTTGTCTCATCTGAAAGATGAGACAAAGAACTCAAGATCTCGTGTCATGATACGTGTAGTATGTTGGATTCCTCACTGCTTTGGGTGGGTCCAATGCAAAGGTCAAAATTAGCACGTCTTTCATCAAGCAGATGCTGCTGCAACATTAAAAAGTGACCCATGGTTTAAGGGTTGACTTTTAACATTAAAAATTGACTCGGTCCGTTATTTAATGACCCCACCCACACATGAAAAAGTGACTCTAGTGTGAAAATGTGGCCCTCATTGAAAAGTGACATGCAGTGGTAGATCATATTCTAATGTTAACAAGCAAATTCAGAGAATTGTGGTCCCCCACTTTGGGGGTTCCATCAGTGAGGCTGCAGTAATCTATGACATACAATCATGGTTGTGCATGTCTACAGACACACATGCCAAATATGGAGGCCCTACGTCTTATGGTTAAAAAGTTACATTGAAGTAGGTCAAAGGTCACAGTCAAGGTCACATGATAAAAAATTCTGGTACCAATGGAAAGGTATTGCAATTAGGGACACACATGCCAAATATGAAGGCTCTACGTCTCGCAGTTAAAAAGTTACATTGAAATAGGTCAAAGGTCATGGTCAAGGTCACATGATAAAAATTTTTTCAAAGCAACAGAAAGGTATTGCAATTAGGGACGCACATGCCAAATATGAAGGCCCTATGTCTTACAGTAAAAATGTTACGACCAAGGCTAAAGTTTTTGTGACAGACGGACAGACAGACGGTCGAATGAGATTTAATGTCCCCATGCTGCTTTCGCCAAAGCGGGGGACAAAAAATAACCCTTGAATATAATACTCCTTTGTACTACTAAATTGTAATTCATACTGTGCACTTCCTGTTTAACAAATGGGTCAGGACGGAATAGTCTAATTTTTACACTGGACAATGACATCATACATAGTTATGCAAATTTCGATCTTGTCAGATGTGTTGTCTATGAGAATTGATACTTCATAGTGGTCCCATGCATTTTTTTCAACGAAAGATGTCATTTTTCCAAAACAAGTGTTCGATTTCTTCATTGCACCTTCTGTTAAAGCTTTAATTTCCTTTGTACACCAGTCACATTTTCTTTTCTTAAAACCAAAAGTTACATCTGAACTCGCCACTGGGCTTTGTGTCATCAGTATGCTTTATTTTCAGTGCGTCTGAAAATGCTACGTTACACGCCTAAGTAATGATGACAAAAAGTGCTACAAAGGCATTAAAGATATAGATCGACAAGCCCATTTATTTATTTATGTCAAAACAAAAGTAATATTATGCATGCGTAGTCTTTAAAGCATAGGCCTAAATACAAGGACTAAATATGGCAACTTACATCTGGACGTACACCCTTTCATGAAAAAGACTTAGGCCGGGCCTAAATCTAATCATAAGCCTTGGATTAAGCTTAGTCTTTGGCCTAAAGTTACTCCCTTTGATGAAACAGGGTCATGGAAATAATTGTAATGACAGATGTATGTAGGGACAGACAGACATGTGAATCACTATACATCCCATCTCGGTCAGGCAATGTATAAATAATAGTTCTCTATTACAAGCCAGATTGATAAATAGTATACATACTTTGATGGTTTTCCTTTTGCATCTGGTTCAATACCATTAGAGTCCTCATTCCTTGATAAATAAGATTAACATGCAAGTGTAAATGAATAAAGATTCTGATTACAGAAATAAATTGTTGGTGCTACTAGTACATGTTTTTGAGAAATGATGTGAGAACAATTTATTAATGCTAGCAATAAACTAAAAGTTCTAAAACTTGTAAACAGCCAGTCATATACAAGCCAATTCATGTAATTATATTTGAAGATGACATTGTATGCCAAATGTTATGAAAAGTTATGATTAGTGAATATGGGCTAACTAACAAAAAGCCTGAAGTACACACAACAATAAACTGATGACATGTTTAATATGTTTGTAACACACCTTTTCCCTTTTGATTTTATATTTCATTCCTTGCCAGACATGCTATAATTTGCGGTGAAAATTTGCATCATTTTACTCTGATATCACTATGCTAGCATTTTCATCAGAATGAAAATCCCAGCAAAAAGACGCATGTCAGGCATAAGGCCCCTTAAATTTAGTTAAAGTGGAAAAACGTCTGTCATAAACAGCTTTCAGGATACTTCACCAATATGAAGCTCTCACTACATCATACATGTGGTTTGTTTGTGAGTACTTTTAATCACATCAACCAGGTGTTTTAATAAATCTAGGTTTGCCTTGATATAGGCACTACCTTCATAGTTACTGCAGGTATGTCCAAGACAAAAACAGAGGTCATAAGGTTTAAATATGCAAACCTTTTCAATCAAAATGTTAACCTTACATGCTTATTAGTGATGTTAACCTTACCTGCTCATTAGTGATGTTCATTTTCATTATCAAATTATTAAAACTTTTTTAAGTCAAATCAATTTGAGAATTTTTTATTTTATTCACCAGAAATAAATACCACATTAAGTTGTTTACAATGGTATCTACTGCATTATCTCCATAATACTGTTGAACAAACATACTTGAGCTGCTAGTTTCTTGAACTTACTAAGTATTAAGGAATATGATGGTTAACCATTCCTATGAACAGATGCATATACTTATTTTATTCAAAGATTATAAGATAGTAAAGTAGATATGAATACCTTTCTTCATTTTCATTTCTTTTGCGTTTGCTGCCCTTTCTGAACTCTTCAGTTTGATTGGCTTGATTATCTTCCTCTGACTTGCCCATGGAGCGTGTATGACGTGGATGACTGTCTGGGGTCTGACTTAAATAATCTGACAAAGGCTCTGGCAATTCATCTTGTGTTGGAGTACCTGGCATGGGTTGATATGCCTCCTCTAAAAAATAAGTATGTCTCTAACATTATTGTTTTGCTGATGCTCAACTTCAGATGCTTATACTACGTTGTGGACTCCTACAATAACTATACCGCACTATAAATGAGCAAGATCCTTATCATTTCTATGTTCTATGTTATAAACTACCTGACCTGTATGTCTTTAAGTAACATTTACAGAGTGATACTCTACGAGATATCCATGTTATAAGCCCCCCTACCAGCCATATCCATGTCATAATCTACCTGACCAGTATGTCCTTTAGTGACATCTACCAAGTAACATTTTATGCCATATCCATGTTATAAGCCACCTGATCAGTATGTCCTTCATTGACATCTACAGAGTGATATCCTAAGCCATATCCATGGTATATGTTACCTTTACCTGTATGTTATATGTCACTTTACCTGTATGTTATATGTCACTTAACCTGTATGTCCCTCAGTGACATCTACAGAGTGATATCCTAGGCCATATCCATGTCATATGTCACCATTACCTGTATGTCCTTCAGTGATGTATCCAGAGTGATATTCTATGCCCAGATCCATGTTATATGTCACCTTTACCTGTCTGTTCTTCAGTGATATCTACAATGTCTACAGAGTGATATTCTATGCCCAGATCCATGTTATATGTCACCTTTACCTGTATGTCCTTCAGTGATGTATCCAGAGTGATATTCTATGCCCAGATCGATGTTATATGTCACCTTTACCTGTATGTTCTTCAGTGATATCTACAATGTCTACAGAGTGATATTCTATGCCCAGATCCATGTTATATGTCACTTTACCTGTATGTCCTTCAGTGATGTCTGCAGAGTGATATTCTATGCCCAGATCCATGTTCTATGTCACCTTTACCTGTATGTTTTTCAGTGATGTCTGCAGAGTGATAATCTATGCCCAGATCCATATTATATGTCACCTTTCCCTGTATGTCCTTCATTGATGTCTACAGAATGATATTCTATGCCCAGTTCCATGTTATATGTCACCTTTACCTGTATGTTATTCAGAGATGTCTACAGAGTGATATTCTATGCCCAGATCCATATTATATGTCACCTTTACCTGTATGTTCTTCATTGATGTCTACAGAGTGATATTCTATGCCCAGTTCCATGTTATATGTCACCTTTACCTGTATGTTCTTCAGAGATGTCTACAGAGTGATATTCTATGCCCAGATCCATATTATATGTCACCTTTACCTGTATATTCTTCAGTGATATCTACAATGTCTACAGAGTAATATTGTATGCCTAGATCCATGTTATACATGTATGTCACTTTACCTGTATGTTTTTCAGTGATGTCTACAGAGTGATATTCTATACCCAGATCCATGTTATATGTCACCTTTACCTGTTATTCTTCAGTAATATCTACAGAATGATAGTCTATGCCCAGATCCATGTTAATGTCACCATTACCTGTATGTCCTTCAGTGATGTCTACAGAGTGATATTCTATGCCCAGATCCATGTTATATGTCACCTTTACCTGTATGTTCTTCATTGATGTCTACAGAGTGATATTCTATGCCCAGATCCATGTTATATGTCACTTCACCTGTATGTTCTTCAGTGATGTCTACAGAGTGATATTCTATGCCCAGATCCATGTTATATGTCACCTTTACCTGTATGTTCTTCAGTGATGTCTGCAGAGTGATATTCTATGCCCAGATCCATGTTATATGTCACTTTACCTGTATGTTCTTCAGTGATGTCTGCAGAGTGATATTCTATGCCCAGATCCATGTTATATGTCACTTCACCTGTATGTCCTTCAGTGATGTCTACAGAGTGATATTCTATGCCCAGATCCATATTATATGTCACCTTTACCTGTATATTCTTCAGTGATATTCACAATGTCTACAGAGTAATATTGTATGCCTAGATCCATGTTATACATGTACGTCACTTTACCTGTATGTTTTTCAGTGATGTCTACAGAGTGATATTCTATGCCCAGATCCATGTTATATGTCACCTTTACCTGTATGTTCTTCAGAGATGTCTACAGAGTGATATTCTATGCCCAGATCCATATTATATATCACCTTTACCTGTATGTTCTTCATTGATGTCTACAGAGTGATATTCTATGCCCAGTTCCATGTTATATGTCACCTTTACCTGTATGTTCTTCAGTGATATCTACAATGTCTACAGAGTAATATTGTATGCCTAGATCCATGTTATACATGTACGTCACTTTACCTGTATGTTTTTCAGTGATGTCTACAGAGTGATATTCTATGCCCAGATCCATATTATATGTTACCTTTACCTGTATATTCTTCAGTGATATCTACAATGTCTACAGAGTGATATTCTATGCCCAGATCCATGTTATACATGTATGTCACTTTACCTGTATGTTCTTCAGTGATGTCTGCAGAGTGATATCCTATGCCCAGATCCATGTTATATGTCACCTTTACCTGTTATTCTTCAGTGATATCTACAGTATGATAGTCTATGCCCAGATCCATGTTATATGTCCCCTTAACCTGTATGTTCTTCAGTGATGTCTATAGATTGATAGTCTATGCCCAGATCCATGTTATACATGTACGTCACTTTACCTGTATGTTCTTCAGTGATGTCTGCAGAGTGATATTCTATGCCCAGATCCATGTTATATGTCACCTTTACCTGTTATTCTTCAGTAATATCTACAGAATGATAGTCTATGCCCAGATCCATGTTAATGTCACCATTACCTGTATGTCCTTCAGTGATGTCTACAGAGTGATATTCTATGCCCAGATCCATATTATATGTCACCTTTACCTGTATGTTCTTCAGAGATGTCTACAGAGTGATATTCTATGCCCAGATCCATATTATATGTCACCTTTACCTGTATATTCTTCAGTGATATCTACAATGTCTACAGAGTAATATTGTATGCCTAGATCCATGTTATACATGTATGTCACTTTACCTGTATGTTTTTCAGTGATGTCTACAGAGTGATATTCTATACCCAGATCCATGTTATATGTCACTTCACCTGTATGTTCTTCAGTGATGTCTACAGAGTGATATTCTATGCCCAGATCCATGTTATATGTCACCTTTACCTGTTATTCTTCAGTAATATCTACAGAATGATAGTCTATGCCCAGATCCATGTTAATGTCACCATTACCTGTATGTCCTTCAGTGATGTCTACAGAGTGATATTCTATGCCCAGATCCATGTTATATGTCACCTTTACCTGTATGTTCTTCATTGATGTCTACAGAGTGATATTCTATGCCCAGATCCATGTTATATGTCACCTTTACCTGTATGTTCTTCAGTGATGTCTACAGAGTGATATTCTATGCCCAGATCCATGTTATACATGTATGTCACTTTACCTGTATGTTCTTCAGTGATGTCTGCAGAGTGATATTCTATGCCCAGATCCATGTTATATGTCACTTTACCTGTATGTTCTTCAGTGATGTCTGCAGAGTGATATTCTATGCCCAGATCCATGTTATATGTCACCTTTACCTGTATATTCTTCAGTGATATTTACAATGTCTACAGAGTAATATTGTATGCCTAGATCCATGTTATACATGTACGTCACTTTACCTGTATGTTTTTCAGTGATGTCTACAGAGTGATATCCTATGCCCAGATCCATGTTATATGTCACCTTTACCTGTTATTCTTCAGTGATATCTACAGTATGATAGTCTATGCCCAGATCCATGTTATATGTCACCTTTACCTGTATGTTCTTCAGTGATGTCTATAGATTGATAGTCTATGCCAAGATCCATGTTATACATGTACGTCACTTTACCTGTATGTTCTTCAGTGATGTCTGCAGAGTGATATTCTATGCCCAGATCCATGTTATATGTCACCTTTACCTGTTATTCTTCAGTAATATCTACAGAATGATAGTCTATGCCCAGATCCATGTTAATGTCACCATTACCTGTATGTCCTTCAGTGATGTCTACAGAGTGATATTCTATGCCCAGATCCATATTATATGTCACCTTTACCTGTATGTTCTTCATTGATGTCTACAGAGTGATATTCTATGCCCAGATCCATGTTATATGTCACTTTACCTGTATGTTCTTCAATGATGTCTACAGAGTGATATTCTATGCCCAGTTCCATGTTATATGTCACCTTTACCTGTATGTTCTTCAGTGATGTCTACAGAGTGATATTCTATACCCAGATCCATGTTATATGTCACCTTTACCTGTATGTTCTTCAGTGATATCTACAATGTCTGCAGAGTGATATTCTATGCCCAGATCCATGGTATACATGTATGTCACTTTACCTGTATGTTCTTCAGTGATGTCTGCAGAGTGATATTCTATGCCCAGATCCATGTTATATGTCACTTTACCTGTATGTTCTTCAGTGATGTCTACAGAGTGATATTCTATGCCCAGATCGATGTTATATGTCACCTATACCTGTATGTTCTTCAGTGATATCTACCATGTCTGCAGAGTGATATTCTATGCCCAGATCCATGTTATACATGTATGTCACTTTACCTGTATGTTCTTCAGTGATGTCTGCAGAGTGATATTCTATGTCCAGATCCATGTTATATGTCACTTTACCTGTATGTTCTTCAGTGATGTCTGCAGAGTGATATTCTATGCCCAGATCCATGTTATATGTCACTTCACCTGTATGTTCTTCAGTGATGTCTACAGAGTGATATTCTATGCCCAGATCCATGTTATATGTCACTTCACCTGTATGTTCTTCAGTGATGTCTACAGAGTGATATTCTATGCCCAGTTCCATATTATATGTCACTTTACCTGTATGTCCTTCAGTGATGTCTGCAGAGTGATATTCTATGCCCAGTTCCATGTTATATGTCACTTCACCTGTATGTTCTTCAGTGATGTCTACAGAGTGATATTCTATGCCCAGATCCATGTTATATGTCATTTCACCTGTATGTTCTTCAGTGATGTCTACAGAGTGATATTCTATGCCCAGATCCATGTTATATGTCACCTTTACCTGTATGTTCTTCAGAGATGTCTACAGAGTGATATTCTATGCCCAGATCCATATTATATATCATCTTTACCTGTATGTCCTTCAGTGATGTCTGCAGAGTGATATTCTATGCCCAGATCCATGTTATATGTCACCTTTACCTGTATGTTCTTCATTGATGTCTACAGAGTGATATTCTATGCCCAGTTCCATGTTATATGTCACCTTTACCTGTATGTTCTTCAGTGATATCTACAATGTCTACAGAGTAATATTGTATGCCTAGATCCATGTTATACATGTACGTCACTTTACCTGTATGTTTTTCAGTGATGTCTACAGAGTGATATTCTATGCCCAGATCCATATTATATGTTACCTTTACCTGTATATTCTTCAGTGATATCTACAATGTCTACAGAGTGATATTCTATGCCCAGATCCATGTTATACATGTATGTCACTTTACCTGTATGTTCTTCAGTGATGTCTGCAGAGTGATATCCTATGCCCAGATCCATGTTATATGTCACCTTTACCTGTTATTCTTCAGTGATATCTACAGTATGATAGTCTATGCCCAGATTCATGTTGTATGTCACCTTTACCTGTATGTTCTTCAGTGATGTCTATAGATTGATAGTCTATGCCAAGATCCATGTTATACATGTACGTCACTTTACCTGTATGTTCTTCAGTGATGTCTGCAGAGTGATATTCTATGCCCAGATCCATGTTATATGTCACCTTTACCTGTTATTCTTCAGTAATATCTACAGAATGATAGTCTATGCCCAGATCCATGTTAATGTCACCATTACCTGTATGTCCTTCAGTGATGTCTACAGAGTGATATTCTATGCCCAGATCCATATTATATGTCACCTTTACCTGTATGTTCTTCATTGATGTCTACAGAGTGATATTCTATGCCCAGATCCATGTTATATGTCACTTTACCTGTATGTTCTTCAGTGATGTCTGCAGAGTGATATTCTATGCCCAGATCCATGTTATATGTCACTTCACCTGTATGTTCTTCAGTGATGTCTACAGAGTGATATTCTATGCCCAGATCCATGTTATATGTCACTTCACCTGTATGTTCTTCAGTGATGTCTGCAGAGTGATATTCTATGCCCAGATCCATGTTATACATGTATGTCACTTTACCTGTATGTTTTTCAGTGATGTCTGCAGAGTGATATTCTATGTCCAGATCCATGTTATATGTCACTTTACCTGTATGTTCTTCAGTGATGTCTGCAGAGTGATATTCTATGCCCAGATCCATGTTATATGTCACTTCACCTGTATGTTCTTCAGTGATGTCTACAGAGTGATATTCTATGCCCAGATCCATGTTATATGTCACTTCACCTGTATGTTCTTCAGTGATGTCTACAGAGTGATATTCTATGCCCAGTTCCATATTATATGTCACTTTACCTGTATGTCCTTCAGTGATGTCTGCAGAGTGATATTCTATGCCCAGTTCCATGTTATATGTCACTTCACCTGTATGTTCTTCAGTGATGTCTACAGAGTGATATTCTATGCCCAGATCCATGTTATATGTCACTTCACCTGTATGTTCTTCAGTGATGTCTACAGAGTGATATTCTATGCCCAGTTCCATATTATATGTCACTTTACCTCTATGTCCTTCAGTGATGTCTACAGAGTGAAATTCTATGCCCAGTTCCATGTTATATGTCACCTTTACCTGTATGTTCTTCAGTGATGTCTACAGAGTGATATTCTATGCCCAGATCCATATTATATGTTACCTTTACCTGTATATTCTTCAGTGATATCTACAATGTCTACAGAGTGATATTCTATGCCCAGATCCATGTTATACATGTATGTCACTTTACCTGTATGTTCTTCAGTGATGTCTGCAGAGTGATATCCTATGCCCAGATCCATGTTATATGTCACCTTTACCTGTTATTCTTCAGTGATATCTACAGAATGATAGTCTATGCCCAGATCCATGTTATATGTCACCTTTACCTGTATGTTCTTCAGTGATGTCTATAGATTGATAGTCTATGCCCAGATCCATGTTATACATGTACGTCACTTTACCTGTATGTTCTTCAGTGATGTCTGCAGAGTGATATTCTATGCCCAGATCCATGTTATATGTCACCTTTACCTGTTATTCTTCAGTAATATCTACAGAATGATAGTCTATGCCCAGATCCATGTTAATGTCACCATTACCTGTATGTCCTTCAGTGATGTCTACAGAGTGATATTCTATGCCCAGATCCATATTATATGTCACCTTTACCTGTATGTTCTTCATTGATGTCTACAGAGTGATATTCTATGCCCAGATCCATGTTATATGTCACTTTACCTGTATGTTCTTCAATGATGTCTACAGAGTGATATTCTATGCCCAGTTCCATGTTATATGTCACCTTTACCTGTATGTTCTTCAGTGATGTCTACAGAGTGATATTCTATGCCCAGATCGATGTTATATGTCACCTATACCTGTATGTTCTTCAGTGATATCTACAATGTCTGCAGAGTGATATTCTATGCCCAGATCCATGGTATACATGTATGTCACTTTACCTGTATGTTCTTCAGTGATGTCTGCAGAGTGATATTCTATGCCCAGATCCATGTTATATGTCACTTTACCTGTATGTTCTTCAGTGATGTCTACAGAGTGATATTCTATACCCAGATCCATGTTATATGTCACTTCACCTGTATGTTCTTCAGTGATGTCTACAGAGTGATATTCTATGCACAGTTCCATATCATATGTCACTTTATCTGTATGTCCTTCAGTGATGTCTACAGAGTGATATTCTATACCCAGATCCATGTTATATGTCACCTTTACCTGTATGTTCTTCAGTGATGTCTACAGAGTGATATTCTATGCCCAGATCCATATTATATGTTACCTTTACCTGTATATTCTTCAGTGATATCTACAATGTCTACAGAGTGATATTCTATGCCCAGATCCATGTTATACATGTATGTCACTTTACCTGTATGTTCTTCAGTGATGTCTGCAGAGTGATATTCTATGCCCAGATCCATGTTATATGTCACCTTTACCTGTTATTCTTCAGTGATATCTACAGAATGATAGTCTATGCCCAGATCCATGTTATATGTCACTTTACCTGTATGTTCTTCAGTGATGTCTACAGAGTGATATTCTATACCCAGATCCATGTTATATGTCACTTCACCTGTATGTTCTTCAGTGATGTCTACAGAGTGATATTCTATGCCCAGTTCCATATCATATGTCACTTTATCTGTATGTCCTTCAGTGATGTCTACAGAGTGATATTCTATACCCAGATCCATGTTATATGTCACCTTTACCTGTATGTTCTTCAGTGATGTCTACAGAGTGATATTCTATGCCCAGATCCATATTATATGTTACCTTTACCTGTATATTCTTCAGTGATATCTACAATGTCTACAGAGTGATATTCTATGCCCAGATCCATGTTATACATGTATGTCACTTTACCTGTATGTTCTTCAGTGATGTCTGCAGAGTGATATTCTATGCCCAGATCCATGTTATATGTCACCTTTACCTGTTATTCTTCAGTGATATCTACAGAATGATAGTCTATGCCCAGATCCATGTTATATGTCACCTTTACCTGTATGTCCTTCAGTGATGTCTACAGATTGATAGTCTATGCCCAGATCCATGTTATATGTCACTTCACCTGTATGTTCTTCAGTGATGTCTACAGAGTGATATTCTATGCCCAGTTCCATGTTATATGTCACCTTTACCTGTATGTTCTTCAGTGATGTCTACAGAGTGATATTCTATGCCCAGTTCCATGTTATATGTTACCTTTACCTGTATATTCTTCAGTGATATCTACAATGTCTACAGAGTGATATTCTATGCCCAGATCCATGTTATACATGTATGTCACTTTACCTGTATGTTCTTCAGTGATGTCTGCAGAGTGATATTCTATGCCCAGATCCATGTTATATGTCACCTTTACCTGTTATTCTTCAGTGATATCTACAGAATGATAGTCTATGCCCAGATCCATGTTATATGTCACCTTTACCTGTATGTTCTTCAGTGATGTCTACAGATTGATAGTCTATGCCCAGATCCATGTTATACATGTACGTCACTTTACCTGTATGTTCTTCAGTGATATCTACAATGTCTACAGAGTAATATTGTATGCCTAGATCCATGTTATACATGTACGTCACTTTACCTGTATGTTTTTCAGTGATGTCTACAGAGTGATATTCTATGCCCAGATCCATATTATATGTTACCTTTACCTGTATATTCTTCAGTGATATCTACAATGTCTACAGAGTGATATTCTATGGCCAGATCCATGTTATACATGTATGTCACTTTACCTGTATGTTCTTCAGTGATGTCTGCAGAGTGATATCCTATGCCCAGATCCATGTTATATGTCACCTTTACCTGTTATTCTTCAGTGATATCTACAGTATGATAGTCTATGCCCAGATCCATGTTATATGTCACCTTTACCTGTATGTTCTTCAGTGATGTCTATAGATTGATAGTCTATGCCCAGATCCATGTTATACATGTACGTCACTTTACCTGTATGTTCTTCAGTGATGTCTGCAGAGTGATATTCTATGCCCAGATCCATGTTATATGTCACCTTTACCTGTTATTCTTCAGTAATATCTACAGAATGATAGTCTATGCCCAGATCCATGTTAATGTCACCATTACCTGTATGTCCTTCAGTGATGTCTACAGAGTGATATTCTATGCCCAGATCCATATTATATGTCACCTTTACCTGTATGTTCTTCATTGATGTCTACAGAGTGATATTCTATGCCCAGATCCATGTTATATGTCACTTTACCTGTATGTTCTTCAATGATGTCTACAGAGTGATATTCTATGCCCAGTTCCATGTTATATGTCACCTATACCTGTATGTTCTTCAGTGATATCTACAATGTCTGCAGAGTGATATTCTATGCCCAGATCCATGTTATACATGTATGTCACTTTACCTGTATGTTCTTCAGTGATGTCTGCAGAGTGATATTCTATGTCCAGATCCATGTTATATGTCACTTTACCTGTATGTTCTTCAGTGATGTCTGCAGAGTGATATTCTATGCCCAGATCCATGTTATATGTCACTTCACCTGTATGTTCTTCAGTGATGTCTACAGAGTGATATTCTATGCCCAGATCCATGTTTTATGTCACTTCACCTGTATGTTCTTCAGTGATGTCTACAGAGTGATATTCTATGCCCAGTTCCATATTATATGTCACTTTACCTGTATGTCCTTCAGTGATGTCTGCAGAGTGATATTCTATGCCCAGTTCCATGTTATATGTCACTTCACCTGTATGTTCTTCAGTGATGTCTACATAGTGATATTCTATGCCCAGATCCATGTTATATGTCACTTCACCTGTATGTTCTTCAGTGATGTCTACAGAGTGATATTCTATGCCCAGTTCCATATTATATGTCACTTTACCTGTATGTCCTTCAGTGATGTCTACAGAGTGATATTCTATGCCCAGTTCCATGTTATATGTCACCTTTACCTGTATGTTCTTCAGTGATGTCTACAGAGTGATATTCTATGCCCAGATCCATATTATATGTTACCTTTACCTGTATATTCTTCAGTGATATCTACAATGTGTACAGAGTGATATTCTATGCCCAGATCCATGTTATACATGTATGTCACTTTACCTGTATGTTCTTCAGTGATGTCTGCAGAGTGATATCCTATGCCCAGATCCATGTTATATGTCACCTTTACCTGTTATTCTTCAGTGATATCTACAGAATGATAGTCTATGCCCAGATCCATGTTATATGTCACCTTTACCTGTATGTTCTTCAGTGATGTCTATAGATTGATAGTCTATGCCAAGATCCATGTTATACATGTACGTCACTTTACCTGTATGTTCTTCAGTGATGTCTGCAGAGTGATATTCTATGCCCAGATCCATGTTATATGTCACCTTTACCTGTTATTCTTCTGTAATATCTACAGAATGATAGTCTATGCCCAGATCCATGTTAATGTCACCATTACCTGTATGTCCTTCAGTGATGTCTACAGAGTGATATTCTATGCCCAGATCCATATTATATGTCACCTTTACCTGTATGTTCTTCATTGATGTCTACAGAGTGATATTCTATGCCCAGATCCATGTTATATGTCACTTTACCTGTATGTTCTTCAATGATGTCTACAGAGTGATATTCTATGCCCAGTTCCATGTTATATGTCACCTTTACCTGTATGTTCTTCAGTGATGTCTACAGAGTGATATTCTATGCCCAGATCGATGTTATATGTCACCTATACCTGTGTGTTCTTCAGTGATATCTACAATGTCTGCAGAGTGATATTCTATGCCCAGATCCATGGTATACATGTATGTCACTTTACCTGTATGTTCTTCAGTGATGTCTGCAGAGTGATATTCTATGCCCAGATCCATGTTATATGTCACTTTACCTGTATGTTCTTCAGTGATGTCTACAGAGTGATATTCTATACCCAGATCCATGTTATATGTCACTTCACCTGTATGTTCTTCAGTGATGTCTACAGAGTGATATTCTATGCACAGTTCCATATCATATGTCACTTTATCTGTATGTCCTTCAGTGATGTCTACAGAGTGATATTCTATACCCAGATCCATGTTATATGTCACCTTTACCTGTATGTTCTTCAGTGATGTCTACAGAGTGATATTCTATGCCCAGATCCATATTATATGTTACCTTTACCTGTATATTCTTCAGTGATATCTACAATGTCTACAGAGTGATATTCTATGCCCAGATCCATGTTATACATGTATGTCACTTTACCTGTATGTTCTTCAGTGATGTCTGCAGAGTGATATTCTATGCCCAGATCCATGTTATATGTCACCTTTACCTGTTATTCTTCAGTGATATCTACAGAATGATAGTCTATGCCCAGATCCATGTTATATGTCACTTTACCTGTATGTTCTTCAGTGATGTCTACAGAGTGATATTCTATACCCAGATCCATGTTATATGTCACTTCACCTGTATGTTCTTCAGTGATGTCTACAGAGTGATATTCTATGCCCAGTTCCATATCATATGTCACTTTATCTGTATGTCCTTCAGTGATGTCTACAGAGTGATATTCAATACCCAGATCCATGTTATATGTCACCTTTACCTGTATGTTCTTCAGTGATGTCTACAGAGTGATATTCTATGCCCAGATCCATATTATATGTTACCTTTACCTGTATATTCTTCAGTGATATCTACAATGTCTACAGAGTGATATTCTATGCCCAGATCCATGTTATACATGTATGTCACTTTACCTGTATGTTCTTCAGTGATGTCTGCAGAGTGATATTCTATGCCCAGATCCATGTTATATGTCACCTTTACCTGTTATTCTTCAGTGATATCTACAGAATGATAGTCTATGCCCAGATCCATGTTATATGTCACCTTTACCTGTATGTTCTTCAGTGATGTCTACAGATTGATAGTCTATGCCCAGATCCATGTTATGTCACTTCACCTGTATGTTCTTCAGTGATGTCTACAGAGTGATATTCTATGCCCAGTTCCATGTTATATGTCACCTTTACCTGTATGTTCTTCAGTGATGTCTACAGAGTGATATTCTATGCCCAGATCCATATTATATGTTACCTTTACCTGTATATTCTTCAGTGATATCTACAATGTCTACAGAGTGATATTCTATGCCCAGATCCATGTTATACATGTATGTCACTTTACCTGTATGTTCTTCAGTGATGTCTGCAGAGTGATATTCTATGCCCAGATCCATGTTATATGTCACCTTTACCTGTTATTCTTCAGTGATATCTACAGAATGATAGTCTATGCCCAGATCCATGTTATATGTCACCTTTACCTGTATGTTCTTCAGTGATGTCTACAGATTGATAGTCTATGCCCAGATCCATGTTATACATGTACGTCACTTTACCTGTATGTTCTTCAGTGATATCTACAATGTCTACAGAGTAATATTGTATGCCTAGATCCATGTTATACATGTACGTCACTTTACCTGTATGTTTTTCAGTGATGTCTACAGAGTGATATTCTATGCCCAGATCCATATTATATGTTACCTTTACCTGTATATTCTTCAGTGATATCTACAATGTCTACAGAGTGATATTCTATGGCCAGATCCATGTTATACATGTATGTCACTTTACCTGTATGTTCTTCAGTGATGTCTGCAGAGTGATATCCTATGCCCAGATCCATGTTATATGTCACCTTTACCTGTTATTCTTCAGTGATATCTACAGTATGATAGTCTATGCCCAGATCCATGTTATATGTCACCTTTACCTGTATGTTCTTCAGTGATGTCTATAGATTGATAGTCTATGCCCAGATCCATGTTATACATGTACGTCACTTTACCTGTATGTTCTTCAGTGATGTCTGCAGAGTGATATTCTATGCCCAGATCCATGTTATATGTCACCTTTACCTGTTATTCTTCAGTAATATCTACAGAATGATAGTCTATGCCCAGATCCATGTTAATGTCACCATTACCTGTATGTCCTTCAGTGATGTCTACAGAGTGATATTCTATGCCCAGATCGATATTATATGTCACCTTTACCTGTATGTTCTTCATTGATGTCTACAGAGTGATATTCTATGCCCAGATCCATGTTATATGTCACTTTACCTGTATGTTCTTCAATGATGTCTACAGAGTGATATTCTATGCCCAGTTCCATGTTATATGTCACCTATACCTGTATGTTCTTCAGTGATATCTACAATGTCTGCAGAGTGATATTCTATGCCCAGATCCATGTTATACATGTATGTCACTTTACCTGTATGTTCTTCAGTGATGTCTGCAGAGTGATATTCTATGTCCAGATCCATGTTATATGTCACTTTACCTGTATGTTCTTCAGTGATGTCTGCAGAGTGATATTCTATGCCCAGATCCATGTTATATGTCACTTCACCTGTATGTTCTTCAGTGATGTCTACAGAGTGATATTCTATGCCCAGATCCATGTTTTATGTCACTTCACCTGTATGTTCTTCAGTGATGTCTACAGAGTGATATTCTATGCCCAGTTCCATATTATATGTCACTTTACCTGTATGTCCTTCAGTGATGTCTGCAGAGTGATATTCTATGCCCAGTTCCATGTTATATGTCACTTCACCTGTATGTTCTTCAGTGATGTCTACATAGTGATATTCTATGCCCAGATCCATGTTATATGTCACTTCACCTGTATGTTCTTCAGTGATGTCTACAGAGTGATATTCTATGCCCAGTTCCATATTATATGTCACTTTACCTGTATGTCCTTCAGTGATGTCTACAGAGTGATATTCTATGCCCAGTTCCATGTTATATGTCACCTTTACCTGTATGTTCTTCAGTGATGTCTACAGAGTGATATTCTATGCCCAGATCCATATTATATGTTACCTTTACCTGTATATTCTTCAGTGATATCTACAATGTGTACAGAGTGATATTCTATGCCCAGATCCATGTTATACATGTATGTCACTTTACCTGTATGTTCTTCAGTGATGTCTGCAGAGTGATATCCTATGCCCAGATCCATGTTATATGTCACCTTTACCTGTTATTCTTCAGTGATATCTACAGAATGATAGTCTATGCCCAGATCCATGTTATATGTCACCTTTACCTGTATGTTCTTCAGTGATGTCTATAGATTGATAGTCTATGCCAAGATCCATGTTATACATGTACGTCACTTTACCTGTATGTTCTTCAGTGATGTCTGCAGAGTGATATTCTATGCCCAGATCCATGTTATATGTCACCTTTACCTGTTATTCTTCTGTAATATCTACAGAATGATAGTCTATGCCCAGATCCATGTTAATGTCACCATTACCTGTATGTCCTTCAGTGATGTCTACAGAGTGATATTCTATGCCCAGATCCATATTATATGTCACCTTTACCTGTATGTTCTTCATTGATGTCTACAGAGTGATATTCTATGCCCAGATCCATGTTATATGTCACTTTACCTGTATGTTCTTCAATGATGTCTACAGAGTGATATTCTATGCCCAGTTCCATGTTATATGTCACCTTTACCTGTATGTTCTTCAGTGATGTCTACAGAGTGATATTCTATGCCCAGATCGATGTTATATGTCACCTATACCTGTATGTTCTTCAGTGATATCTACAATGTCTGCAGAGTGATATTCTATGCCCAGATCCATGGTATACATGTATGTCACTTTACCTGTATGTTCTTCAGTGATGTCTGCAGAGTGATATTCTATGTCCAGATCCATGTTATATGTCACTTTACCTGTATGTTCTTCAGTGATGTCTACAGAGTGATATTCTATACCCAGATCCATGTTATATGTCACTTCACCTGTATGTTCTTCAGTGATGTCTACAGAGTGATATTCTATGCCCAGTTCCATATCATATGTCATTTTACCTGTATGTCCTTCAGTGATGTCTACAGAGTGATATTCTATACCCAGATCCATGTTATATGTCACCTTTACCTGTATGTCCTTCAGTGATGTCTACAGAGTGATATTCTATACCCAGATCCATGTTATATGTCACCTTTACCTGTATGTTCTTCAGTGATGTCTACAGAGTGATATTCTATGCCCAGATCCATATTATATGTTACCTTTACCTGTATATTCTTCAGTGATATCTACAATGTCTACAGAGTGATATTCTATGCCCAGATCCATGTTATACATGTATGTCACTTTACCTGTATGTTCTTCAGTGATGTCTACAGAGTGATATTCTATGCCCAGATCCATGTTATATGTCACCTTTACCTGTATGTTCTTCAGTGATGTCTACAGAGTGATATTCTATGCCCAGTTCCATGTTATATGTCACCTTTACCTGTATGTTCTTCAGTGATGTCTACAGAGTGATATTCTATGCCCAGATCCATATTATATGTTACCTTTACCTGTATATTCTTCAGTGATATCTACAATGTCTACAGAGTGATATTCTATGCCCAGATCCATGTTATACATGTATGTCACTTTACCTGTATGTTCTTCAGTGATGTCTGCAGAGTGATATTCTATGCCCAGATCCATGTTATATGTCACCTTTACCTGTTATTCTTCAGTGATATCTACAGAATGATAGTCTATGCCCAGATCCATGTTATATGTCACCTTTACCTGTATGTTCTTCAGTGATGTCTACAGATTGATAGTCTATGCCCAGATCCATGTTATACATGTACGTCACTTTACCTGTATGTTCTTCAGTGATGTCTGCAGAGTGATATTCTATGCCCAGATCGATGTTATATGTCACCTTTACCTGTTATTCTTCAGTGATATCTACAGAATGATAGTCTGTGCCCAGATCCATGTTAATGTCACCATTACCTGTATGTCCTTTAGTGATGTCTACAGAGTGATATTCTATGCCCAGATCCATGTTATATGTCACCTTTACCTGTATGTTCTTCATTGATGTCTACAGAGTGATATGCTATGCGCAGATCCATGTTATATGTCACTTTACCTGTATGTTCTTCAATGATGTCTACAGAGTGATATTCTATGCCCAGTTCCATGTTATATGTCACCTTTACCTGTATGTTCTTCAGTGATATCTACAATGTCTACAGAGTGATATTCTATGCCCAGATCCATGTTATACATGTATGTCACTTTACCTGTATGTTCTTCAGTGATGTCTGCAGAGTGATATTCTATGCCCAGATCCATGTTATATGTCACTTTACCTGTATGTTCTTCAGTGATGTCTGCAGAGTGATATTCTATGCCCAGATCCATGTTATATGTCACTTTACCTGTATGTTCTTCAGTGATGTCTGCAGAGTGATATTCTATGCCCAGATCCATGTTATATGTCACATTTACCTGTATGTTCTTCAGTGATGTCTACAGAGTGATATTCTATGCCCAGATCCATGTTATAATCCATGGTGCTGACTGTTTCCTCTACCACCTGCTCCTCCACTAACATATCTGAGTAACTCTGGCTGGAGTAAGGCTGCTGCTTCTCATTGAAAATTGATGTGAACTCCTCTGAAGTGTATCTAAGTAAATGGCACATACAATTATTCAATATGTGGCAGTTTAATGGAACTATCATAACACATAAAGAGGACATAGATATGATATGAAAGAAGACTTTGTCATCGTTCATATTGGCTCTCATGCCATCATGAGTGTCACAAAAACAATAATGAGGAAAAAAGGCAAAAAGCTTTTCCAATACATTGTTGGATATGATTCAGCTTGCTCTTGCTTTTATATCAGGATCAAAAATTATCCACACTTGTTGAAATGTTCTTTCCTATGCTAAGAATACTATCAACACATTTGTACACCATAAGGAGTTCCATTTAAATATTTATTCAACAAATTTTCTCACACCTTCTATTTCTAGTTCTCTGTCTACGAAGGGCAGCCTTCTTTTCCATTACTTTCTGTTTAACAAGTTCTTCTTTTAACTCTGCTTTTGATTTCTTGTTTTTCTTTTCTGGAGAACGAGGCTGCTTATTACGTTTCTCTGGAGAATCAGATACCTTCTTTCCAGGACTATCTTTCTGTGAACTGTCATCTTGACTTGCATCATACTCATCAGTTTTTTCTTCAGAATCTGAAGTAAATGATTGCTACATGCAATATACAGTGCATTCCAAAGACCAATAATCTGAACATTTCTGTTCCCATGTATTTATTTGTCCGTAGCATAAATTCATGATGGATGTATAGCTCCATTGTAAAGCCAGCTACATATGTAAATTTATGTATAGGAAAAGATGGTTCAGTACTTTTTTTTCCTTTATCAGTAAACACATTTCAAACTTTAAAGTAGATTTATCTTCAAATTTAGAAAATCCCATTTTTTGGCCCAAATAAGTGTCCTCTTGTCCTATAGTGTTGATAGTTGTGTCTTCTTGTCATATAGTGTTGATAGTTGCCTAAGTAACAATTTGTTACTGCTGGGCATTAACCTCATTTCTTGCCACAGAAAATTTGGATTTATTTTATTATTCTAATTGATTATAATAAAATGAATATGGCTACCACTTTCTTTCCTATTGTCTTAACTACTGTATGTGATCACAATTATGACAGATTTAAGTTGAAGATAAAAAAATATTAAAAACAATGAATGTCATCAGTGATATTTCCATTTAAATTTAACGGAATTAAGGATGAAAATTGTATATGAAATAATGTTAAAAAAAAACCTCAGAAAATATTTGAAATGAAAGATGAATTATTAATTCTTTAAGGTTTCTTACATCAATAGAATTTATTGGGAATTGCTCCTTTATATGGAACATTGGATCCTCTCCACCCACAAATAATAGAATCACCTAAAATTCTTCAGTTTAGTGCTAAAAATGGTACACATTTTTAACATGGGCAATCCCCTATCAAAACAATAACAAGAGGCCCACGGGCCTTATAGGTCACCTGAGTATTGTGTAACAACTTTCAAATAACTTTGGTTCGTGTCTTAAACCAGAGGTCATGAAATTCACAATGCACAATTTTGAAAGAGGCACTATTGCTTATCATTATTTATTTATAAACTTAGCATGCTTACTCTATTTACTTAATACCCAGAGATTGATTGGATTATAAACAAAGAGAAAATGCATTTCCACTTTATAACCAGTTTTGTACCTCACCCCAAAAGAACCACTGACCCTGGGGCCATTTATTTGGGGGGGGGGTTAAAAATAACCATTTTGCTAGATGCACCTTTTTTCATCAGAAATATATATACTTGGAACCCAGGAGCAAAGGAAAATATATTCAAAGAATTAATGTATTTTCACTATATAATCAATAAAGCCCCATCCTAACACCATAATACTGACCCTGGGGCCATAAAATTCACAGTTTTGGTAGAGGCACCCTTGCTCATCATAACTATGTGCTTTGATAGAAGCAGAGAAGATTTTCAAAGAATGTATGCATTTTCACTATATAATCAATAGGGCCCCACCCTAACATCAGAACCCTTAACCCTGGGGCCATAAAATTCACAACTTTGGTAGAGGCACTCTTGCTTATCATAACTATGTACTTAGTTGGTTTATTTAATACCCAGGAGCAGAGAAGAGGATTTTCAAAGAAATAATGCATTTTCACTATATAATCCATATAGGGCCCCGCTCTAACACCAGAACCCCTGACCCTGGGGCCATAAAATTCACAATTTTGGTAGAGGCACTCTTGCTTATCATAACTATGTACTTTATTTGTTTATTTAATACCTAAGAGCATAGAAGAAGATTTTCAAAGAAATAATGCATTTTCAATATATAATCAATAGAGAGCCCCACCCTAACACCAGAACCCCTGACCCTGTGGCCATACAATTCACAATTTTGGTAGAGGCACTCTTGCTCATCATAACTATGTACTTAGTTAGTTTATTTAATACCCAGGAGCAGAGAAGAAGATTTTCAAAGAAATAAGGCATTTTCACTATATACATTTTTAGCCCCGCCCTAGCACTAGAACCCCTGTCCCTGGGGCCATGAATTTCACAATTTTGGTAGAGGGCTCAATGCTGAATACAGTCATGTCAACAGTTTGGCTGCTATGTGTCCAGGAGTAAAGAAGAAGATTTTGAAAGATTGCATTAATTTTAGTGGTTTTGGCCCCACCCCTCAGCCCCTGGGGGAGCAGGCACCATGAAATTCACAATTTTTGTTCCCCTTCAGCCATAGATGCTTTATGCCAAATTTGGTTAAAATTGGTTCAGTGGTTGCAGAGAAGAAGCTGAAAATGTTCAAATGTTAACACACGACGCACGACGACGGACGAAAACAGATAGCAATAGGTCACCTGAATTTACTCAGGTGACCTAAAAACCGAGAAAGCATCCAACTGTGAAAACCTAAAAACAATAAACTGACATATTTAGTTATGACAAAACAGGTCTGAATCATTATTTATGTTTTAATAATTACTTTAGTTAATGATTCATTTTCAATTTTCTGTGACAAGAAGTGTAATTAGCTGTGAAGTAGAAACTCTTCCTGATTTACAGATCACTTGTATCGTAATTCTAAAAATTAGTCCCCGAGTTTTCTTCCAGATTTGAAAAACAGATTTCCCGTTTATCAGTGCAAAGTAACATTTACATCACTGTATTATTCCAAACCACTATGTCATTTATAAACAAATGAATTTATGACCACATTATTTCTGACTGAGTTGTACTATTAAAATACCTTTTTTTTCTTTACTTTCCATTGACAACTTTTCCTTTTCCTTAATTTTCTTTCTTTCTTCTCGAAGTCTTGCTCTTTCATGGTCTCTTTCTTTTCTTTTTGCTTCTAATTCTGCCCTTCTCTGTTGTCTTTTCATATATCTTTCCTCTTTTTCTTGAGCCTAATTGCAGGAGAAGAACAGATAAAATCACAATACAATCAGAGATTGTTACTAGAGATATCCTAATGGAGAAATACCCCCTGCAGAAACAAAGCTGAATAACAAGTTGAAAAGGCCATACTTCTGTTTAAATCTAATGGAATTATCTCCCTCCATGAAAATCCTCATATAATCTCCAGATGTTACACGAAGAAGTTGTAGCCCAGACAAGAATTTTGGCTATATGTACACTGTGACCTTGAACTTATAAATATGACCTTTGTTCAAGGTCATGACATACCTTTGGGTTGTGGACAACAATTGTGTGAAAAAGTATCATTCTGTGAAATACCACAAAGAACAGCCTGGACAAGAAATTTGGCAATGCGTATACTGCAACCTTGACCCTACAGATATCTTTTTTCAAGGTCATGACACACCCTTGCATGAAATATCATCAGTCTATGATGTAGCATGAAAAAGTTATGCCCTAGAAAAGAATTTTGGCTAAGTGTACACTGTGACTTTGACCTTGTAGCTATGACCTTGGTTCAAGGTCATGACACATCCTTAGGTCATGGACAATAAGTCTGTGAAATATTTTTGGTCTGCAATATAGCATTTAGATGTTATTGCCTGGACAAGGTTGATGGACAGACTGACAGACAGCATGATTCCTATTTAACCCTCCCTACTTTGTTTGTGAGGGATGGGGTTATAAATTTCACTGAATTTATGTTTAGGCATATTCAAAATGGCAATACATTGATCTTAATTTTACTCATAACATAAATTGCTGTCACAATTATAACTCCCCTGAAAATTGCCCCCAGAAAGGAAAGTGTTACCTTGTGTACGAAGAACTGAGTCAAAATTATTTTTTCAAAATTTTCTTTTCTAAAATGATTTAGCTAACAAACTGAGTGCTGCAAAACATTTAAAACTTGTTTTAGAATTAAATTAAATAAAATGAATTTTTGCTTCTTACTGCATTTGAACTGCTGATCTATATCATGCCAGAACTTGTCAATATTGAAAATTGGAAAAAATAATTTTAACTCGAGAAAACTCTGTTTGACACAACACTTTCAAATGATCCTTAAAACAGATACTGTTTAATAAAAGTCAGCTAAGCCTAAAAAGTACTTTACTGCTTCTCTATATTGAACATACTTGTTGCCCCATCCTGGATCCATCCCTTGACAGATCTGACAAAAAAACAAGCTGTGTTTGTGAAACACTAATGGCCCTGGTGGCACCAAAGTCCAAAAAGTTATTTTTAGCATGATGGTCATTGTCAAGGGCAAAAGGTGATCGACCTTGGTGTCATTTGAAAGGGCTTCATTAGTTAAGTATGCATGTCAAATATGAAGTCTCTATCCCTCACGGTTCATAAGTTACAGCCAAGGTTAAAGTTGACAACAGATAGACAAACAAACAAACAGGACAAAAACAATATGCCCCCGATCTTTTGATCTGGGGGCATAAAAACAGCTACAATTGCAGCTCACCAGACTACATTCCTAATTAATTCATCCATACCATGTTTCATTTAAATCCCTTAAGTGGTTCCTAAGAATAAGTTGAAAATGCGAAGAGTTAACAGATGACAAATGACAGATGCCTTCAGCTCAAGTTAACTAAACAAGATAGAAAATGCAAAATTGCTACCTATATAATTATATCAAAAGAGGCTATATTGGTTGCAAATGGATTATCAAGCATAATTTTCTATCTTGTAATGAAAGATATCATACATTGGTCAGGCCACAGTCATAATGGATTATACAACACTGTATCTTTTGAAATAAGCATTTGTCACTTGTAATAAGATTTTGCAATGGCATTTGCAATGAAATCCCTTGAAGCAACAAGGGATCTTTTATGTGTAAAAGAGAACCTCAATTTTCACTGTCTTGCCCAAAGACAAGATTCCAATGAGTCACTGTTCAGATCAGACCTTGGAACTCTCCACAAAGAGCCAAGCATACTACCAACAGCTAGACTGGCCCATCATAATTCAATCATTATTATAAATCTAATGGTGGCCAAATTAGATTATGTAATTCCACAAGTTAATCTTAAGTTGATATTGTAAATTCAGAGAGAAACATACAATTCTAGCCTTCCTCTGTTCCCTGGTTTCTTCTTCTTCACTGTCACTGTAATTATACTGTAAGGATACAAGTTTCTTCTTAGGTGGACTAACTGTACTTGACTGGGTACTGTTAATACTTGCTTCCAATTGAGCTACTTTAGCATTAATAGTACTCTGTGATAGATTGTCATCCAATGTCGGTGAACCAGATACCTCTAATCCCTCAGATATATTTTGTATTGTGGCCTCAAATGTAAACTGTTCCTCCTCAACCTGTACTGATGCCTGTTTCTGTGCATTCTCTGAGGCCAAATCAATATCCTGTACACTTGTCAATTCAGGTGGAGCAGATGATATATTTCCATCACCGTTCCCCTCTACCATAGCAATAGCAGTCACCTCAGCCTCTACAGTGATAGTGTCAGATTCAGATGTTATCTCAGGTGGTAGTGCCTCAGCATCCTCCTGAGAGTCTATGCATTCTACTGGTACATTGTCTGCCTCTGCTTCAAGTACAGGGGGAACTGTCTCTAGTACAGCTTCTAGTTCTGGAGGCTGGTTATCATCTACATTATCTTTAGTATCATTTGATGAAACCTCTTTCTCAACAACTATCAAAGGAAGGAAAAATTACCAGAATCATTAATGCTGAAAAAGGTTTGAAGTACAAAATAAATCCTCATCAATAAATGTTGTCATCAAAATACCCTTATAATCTAAATTGATAATTTGGTCTATAATTGAAAACAAATAGTAGTACCAATGATGGGTAATTCTGCTTTTCAAATAAAGATATATCAAAGAATATGTATTCAAGTTACATGGTACTACATTTAACTACAAATGTATCAAATTAAACATGTTACCACATTGTATACATTCCTACTGAGTACATAATACTACATCAGTTACCTTCTGGTTGAGTAGCTTCATCCATCTTTCCAAATTCAGAATGAGATGCATCAGTCATTTTATCTTCTTTCTTCATGATCTTTTCATCACCCTGATCACTGTCATGATCATCCTCGTCTTCATCATTGCCATGATCAGTTAAATCACTGTATTCAAGTTCACTTTCTGTACTGAACTCGTCCTCAAAATCATCAGACAGGTCACTGGTATGTACAGAGCTGACAGTGATGTCTGACTTAATATCTATATCCTCCATTTCCCAGGCAAACTTGTAGGGTCGCTTAGATACTGTTAACATTAAAATAAATATTATACAATACTGAAGAGTACTTGATGCTATATAATGCAGTATTTATCTAAACTGACTGACACACAATATATTAAAATTCCTTGAAACAAAAAAGCAAAATTATGCTCCTTTTTGTATACCAAAAAGATGAGGCTTTTCAATTACATGGACAGTCAAACTTTAATATCTCAAACTCTGATATATCAAACATTGGGCTATCTCAAAGTCAACTGTTGGTTCTGAATTTTTATTATATATATATTATATAGAAATTTATATTTATCTCGTTTTTATTTCAGGCCATCCTGGGTTTTTGATTATAGCATAAACCATGTATCTCATGTCTCAAATGTGTAAGTTATGAAAGTCTTGTTGATTTTTTGAGTACATTTTCTTCAATTTTTATAGACAAAAGGTAAAACTGAAATGGGATTAAGGATTAACACATAAGATACACATATTATTTGATATGCCTTGTTCGCAGTAATCATGCACATTAAACAGATGGTCGTAAGTTTTTGAATTTATGGCCATAAAGTCAAATTCTGGGTATCTCGAATTACATATAAGGAATCATTTTCTTTGATTCCTTCGACTTTATGATGTTGAAGTTTGACAGTATTATATTTTTTTGATCTGATGATGATAAATTTTTCAATTTTGGGTTTTTTACACTATCGTATTTAATTTTCAACATTAACAATATAACAAAAGCTATAGAAGAATATATAACATTTTACTCAATTTAAGGTATAATCAGAAATATTGTAACATAGTGTTTTCCACAAAAAATAAAGTAGCACTAAGCATGCTAAAATTTTTAAACAGTTTGTGCCAGGTCTGTGACTGTATCCTGTGATATGCAGTCATAGCTGTTGAGTGAGAGTGTTCCCATAGGAAGGCCTGTAGAACCACCCCAGAATTTTTTAACTCAATTTCTTCCTGTGTAATTTAATACACTGTCATTTTAATAAAATTTTTATGTTCCCTGAATCAAAGATTTGAGGACATCTAATTTATGGCCTGTCTGTTTGTCCATTTGTTTGTGGCCAAAAACTTAAACATTCCACAAAATTTTTCAACTGTACGAGACAGGGCTTTCATATTTCACATGCATATTCTTTGTGACAACGCCTGTACAATAATTTTTGACCTCGAGGCCTTGACCATGACCTTTCACCTACATTTTAAAAGATTTAACATTAGGTATATATTTTGATTGGTAACTAAGTTATAGGGGTTTCATATTTCACATGTATATTGATTGTGACAAGATCTAAGTCTGTGTGGTCTAGTGGATAATTTGCTCGGCTCGTGATCGAGAGGTCCTGGGTTCAACTCCTGCCCTGGGCACACCGGTGTTCTGTCTTTCAGATGAGACAGTAAAAACCAAGGTCTCGTGTCATGGTAGGTGTGGCATCCCTCACTGCTTCCGGTGGGTCCGCTGCAAAGGTCTAAATCTGTGTGCAATGCATCAGGCAGATGCCATCACCATATACGTGAAATAATCATGGAGTGTTGTAAAACAATAATCAATCAATCATGTGACATGACCTTTCCGTCAATGCCAAAATTTGACCTTCTGACCTTGTTCTTGGAGCCTGACCTAGCTTTAGGATAACAGCTTACACTGAGAAAGTTGCTGCTGGGGGCATTTGTGTTTCCAAAATACCACTTGTTTTATTCTGAGTTTGAAGAAAAAAATAAAAAAAAAGAAAATAAAAACTTCCACTTTGATTTTGGGGGATTTTTTTTCATGAATTTCTTTCTTTATCTATTTTATTTATAAGTGGTGCAAGTCTGGATGTACAAATAAAAAGATCAGTAGAAATCATAAACTCTTTTGTGGGATTATTATGGGATAGAGTTTCTAAGAACTATACAATTTTGTAAATGGTAATCTACATACAAGTCAAACACTGTTTGTCTCAAAAGGTGTGAATTATTTGTTCATTCCATTTTCACGTTACACACTATAGACTGAATTGTCAGACTGGCATGGTTTTGTCACTTTTCTAGAAAACAAAAGCAAGATGATGTAATCCCATACTAACTTTATTATTTCAACTTAAGGATGATCACTCATGACATTTGTGCACTGCAAATGCCGCAAGTTAAAAGAAAACTCTACATGACGTTTCATGAATGATATTTTCTATGATGCCATAGTAACAACTATTGTGACGTGGCATGAACACAGATACACGTTCCATCTCTACAGATCACTTGTGATCAAATAATAGAACACATTTCCTTTAATTCATTCAAACGTCAAATTCCTAAATCTCACGCAAAATGTGAATATGAACATTAGTTCTAGATTATTATATAATAAAACCCAACATTATTTTCATCAAAATTTTGGCCTGGAGATAAGCATGCTGCCAACATCACTGGGATGTCAAGTTTTGGTTTTTGTTTGTTTTGTTGTTGTTGCTTTTTCTTTGGGGGGGGGGGGGATAGGAAAAAATTCATACTTTTAATAAGGTGAGATCAAGTACACGGTGTCATCTATAGGCACAGAGTTCAAACACTTTTTAACAAAAGGTGCAAGCTCACTTTGAATGGATTTAAATTGAGTCACAAGTGATTGAATCCTGATTCTTTCAGGGATTGAAAATAGTGGAAAAATATTTGGATGACAGCTTCTTTCCGGATGTTGTTTATTTCCTATATCAACACAAACCTATATTTTTCATTGCATCAAATAAATGAGTTATAACCCAACTTGTATTTAAGTGTTAAATTAAAAAAAGAAATGTTTATTACTCGTTTATGGTGATCTTATACATTAAAAAGTGCAAATTTTCCTAAATTTGTAGCTGAATTAATTTAACTTGCTTCTCATCTGAAACAAAATCTAATCAATGAATGATTATTTTCTTTCGTACATTGAAATAAGTATGATCTTTTCTCAGCTTTCATGACTTTTTTTGATCTAATTATCATCTTTTGGTACCAATTATAAAACTGATTGGAACATGATAAAATGTTTCTAAACATAGAGGCAAAAAATCTCTTGTTCTATTTTTGGACATAATTGTTTTTCAAATGCCACAGGTCACTGTCAAAGTCACATGATGAAAAATTTTGGTACCAATGGAAAGGTTTTGTTAAAAGGAATACACAGGCTGAATATGAAAGCTCTACCTGTAACAGTGTATTAGATATAGCCAATGTTAAAAGTTTTCTGCTGACTGACAGACAGACAGACAGTGATTACTATAGGGCATCCGCTTATAAATTTTGAGTGCTACAATTACACTGTACATTACAATGAAATAACTCAAACACACTAAATATAAAACTAAATAATCCTGAATATACAGCTATACTGAATTTAAAACCAAAACTTAAACTATCCAATATTAAGCTTAACTCAAAGCCAAATCTAAATCTAAACGTAAACTCTTATCTTAACATAAACCCAATGCATATGTGTTCAATATTTATCTAACATGTCAACATTATCATTCATTTTGGGATGCCATTTCATATGCTCTTTCAGACACAGGTTTAGCAAAAAACAAGTTATCAAAACACTGAACAATAGCAGAGTCTCCAAGAGTTGTGACAATTATAGCTTATCAAATATACACTGACATACTCTGACTACAATTAATATTTCATGAAAATACAAGAGGCCCAAGTGGGCCTATATCGTTCACCTGACCTTATAAATTTGCTTATTCAAATGAATGCTCAGAAACCTATTAACAGATCTGGATAAAAAATACATCAACAGGTTTGAAGAAAAACTGCACTCTTCTCGATTGAAAACATGAAGTCTAAAAACAATGTTGAAAGAACATCAAAAATTTTATTTCGGAATAGAACCAAAAACAACAACACTTTATCACGTATCCCTCTAGATCATTCTTTTGCATTCGGTTTGTCTTCTGCAGTTGGTCTGAAGAAGAAAAAGAAGAAGGGTACCGTCTGTGACCTACTTTTGCCTGTCATGGCCCACCTATTAATGGATCTGGACAAACTTGTTATAGACAATGAATACATCATTCCTAAATTTCATAAAATCATTCAACTGGTTCTGAAGAAGAATCTAAAAATGTGAAAGAATACCCTTCCCCCACCCTTTTTCTTTTTTGACAGATTTTAAAAGATCATTAAACATCCAAAAATCGACATATTGACAAAATTCTGTCACAGTAACATTCTTTACCATAACTATGAATAAAAGAAACCAGATTAAAGCATCATTATTACCTAAGGAAGAAAAATTGTATTTTTCTGCATTGAAATCACTAAATCCACAAAAATCGTTGAACAGATGTCAAAAATTTGATCTCAGATAGAACCAAAAACAACAACACTTCTTCACACATCCCTCTAGATCATTACTATGAATTTAGTTTGCCTCCGTAAGCAGTAGGTCATCAGAAGAAGTTTGTCAAAGGAGGGTACCCTCTATGACCTACTTTTGTCTGTGGTGGCACCACCTATTGATGGATCCGGACAAAAAACAACAACATTTGTAGGGAACCATGAGTACATCATGTCTACCAAGTTTCATAAAAATCCTTCCAGTGGTTCTGAAGAAGAAGTTGAAAATGTGAAAAGTATATGACAACGGATGACAGACGGACGACAGACACAGGACGACACACTATGACAGTAGCTAACTTGAGTCTTTGGCTCAGGTGAGCTAAAAGTAAAAAGTAAAACAATTTTGACGACAGCATCTGGGAGGTCATAGGGTCACAGTAGTCAGCAGCAAAAACATGAGTAGTCGGCAATACCACCAGCTGTCAGGGCTTGTGAAAAACACTGAACACACCTATCATTATATGGAGAAATACAGTTATATAGTTACCTGTATCTTCTATTTGTTGATTAGGTGGAAGTGGGATTTCATCAAGGCTTGGAGCTTCCTCCTCCAGAACCATCTCATCATTAGATTTCTTAGATGATGGAGGTGGTAACGGAATATCCTCCAGAACTTTTGGCTTCAATGACTCTTCTACAATCTGATCTTCTACCTCAGTCCCTGGAGGTGGCGGAGTAGGTGGCAAGGGAGGCAAATCTGGTTTGGGAGGTACTGTTTTCTCTGTAACGTTAGTGCTAACAATAGTGGAGTTTGACATAGCAACAGTGATAGATGAAGAGTTAATAGCGGGAACACTTGATGTTGCATTGATTGTGGTAACAGTGGAGGTTCCTGGAGGCAATGATGTAAACTGCCCTGGTGGAAACATAAAGGGATTCCAACTACCCTGCATATAAGGAAACATCTGGGGTGGCATACCAAAGGGCATCTGCTGAGGGAAAGGTGTTGCCATAGGGAAATTCATCACACTGCCAGGGAAGGTCACTACGTTCTGATGCTGTTGATGTTGCTGCCACATGTCTGGTGTCTGGCCTGGAGGAAAGGAGGAACTACCTACATGTGGAGGCTTGTCTGTTTGCTGCTGATCTTTTTTCTCTGCAAGGAAATAATTCTATAATAAAATTCTTTATAAAATTTACATAGAGTCAGAATGTGATACATATCTAAGTTCAATTCAGAATCTACTGCAAAACAACACTTCGAAGGGGCATAATAGATCAACTACATTATTGGATAAATGCACAGTAAACAGATTATAAAGCTTTTACCATTCATCAAATTCTGGAGTTTCTGTTGCTGTTGTAGTTTGTGGGCCTCTTGTTGCTGTTGTCGTTCTTTCAGGTCAATACCAAAATGGGCGCACACAACCTCATCTATCTTAGGTTTTATAACCTGCAGAATCTTGGGATCAACAACTTGATTTATCACTCTCTCAGCTCCATTTATCAGCATTCCAGACCTTCAATCACAAAATACAGTGAATTTGTATTCAATAAATCCAAAACAAAACTGTGTTTTTATGCCCTTGAATCGATAGATCTGTTTTGGTCCTGTCTGTCTGTCTGTTTATTTGTTTGTCTGTTAACAACTTTAACCTTGGCCATCACTTTTGAACTGTGAGGGATAGACTTCATATTCTACATGCATACTCAACTTATGAAGCAATTTCAAATGACAACAAGGTTGATGACCTTTTTACCTTGACAATGACCTTCATGCTAAAAATAAAGTTTTGAACTATATTGCTGCCAGCGCATTGGTATTTTTTCATAAGAAAATCACTCAGCTCCAGTTCAATATTTCAGAAAACCTAATAATTCATCTAAACCTACAATGTATGACTTTGCATACAGATTTTCAAGGTAATGACACACATGCCCCTTATAAAGAACATTTCTACTACATATACTATAAATTCTATCAAATAAGAACTTACACAAAGAAAGAATCAAGAAATTATGGATCCAAAAATAAAATTTCTCCCAAGATAATACTGAATCTTGACCCCCCCCCTTTTTTTTGTTAAACACTGAACATTGTCCTCTTGCACATGTGCAATATATTAAAAGGTACTTCAGTTATCACCAGAAAACCAATAATTAGTCTATTTTCATTAGTTGCGACCTTGACCTTTTGACCCCAAAATCAACAGGGTTCTTCCTCTCTTAATAAGTAAGCATATAACCAAATTTGGTTTGAGTATGTTAAAAGCTACTTCAGTTATTGTCTGGAAACCAAAGTGTGACGGAAGGATGGAAGGACATAAGGATGAAAAGAAGGAAGGATGGACAAAACAAACACTTAATGCCCCCTGCTATTTTTGGCAAGGGCATAACAAGAGTATCAGTAAAACTGATGTATGCTCCCCAAACAGCAGTTATGATGCAGGAAATTGATGACTCAATTCATATACAAAAAATTAGTAAAACTGGTGGATGCTCCAACAGTCATTCCCAGTAACTTTCGGTCCCCATAGGTTATTCGGATCTATGTAGTGAAGTTACACACAGGTCCGAAACAAAAATTGTCTGTCCGAAAAAAGAAGGGAAACATAGATGTATTCTGATATATTTAACTCATTTAACAAAATCATCGATCATCCGCCAATTAGCTCAAATAACATCTCCGAAAAAAAAAAAACTCTGAAAATTGTCATCCGCCAATTAGCTTGAATAACATCTCCGAAAAAAAAAAAACTCTGACCAATTCCTCAATGAGACAATCACAGTGAATCACGCTCTTGTAAAATCTTTCTATAAATCTGGTTTTGCAAAACGTTTATGTTACGGTTTACTTCATCATGGTCACCAAAACACTTCAATTTGAGGGAGTATAAATAAACGAAACTCTGCCGGACCCATTGGTCATTTGGACCGGCAATGTGACAGTGGGACATCGGTCCTTACGTAAATGTGTCGGTCAGGACCGATGGACCGATGTTATTGGGATTGACTGCTCCAAGAAGCACAGCAATAATGAAGGAAATGAATGATTTAGTATAAAGGAAATTATTGTATTAATTAATGACGATTTCAAATCTCAATGTATCATATGGATATCCAATTGAGTCAACTGTAGAACAACAAGTGATCACAGTATCTTAAACTAAAATGAGTAAGCTTGACCTTGATTAGTTATTAGATAAAACTTTTTTTCGTGGACATGACCTTTCGGAAATGACTTTGAGTGACCTTTGTCCAAAAGCTCTTAAACTAAGTAACATTCTTGGTGCAGTATAATCAAATTCTGATGAAAGGAGTAGGAGATATAAGTACTTTATGCTATTTTAAGCCATAGTTAATACCGGTAAGTGATCTTGACCTTTCAGAAATGACCTTGAGTGGCCTCTGTCCAAAAGTCCTTAACCTAAATAATATTTTGGTGAAGTATGATCAAATTCTGATAAAAGGTGTAGCAGATATAAGTACTTCATGCAGGGGTGTCCAACCTGTCGCACTGTAGCATGATCGTGCGGCAAAGGGGTCAAAATGTGCGACAAGCAATTTTCAAGTTTAATCCCCTTTTCTTGATATTTTTTTAAAGCAAAATAATTCAAATCTTGCTTAAATATTCTGCTAGAAAACACTTGGGCTAAATTAATTTAAATTTTTCTTTTACCTAATAACAAATGTTAAATATAAAGTATTATCATGATTATTTAAAAACAATTGTTTAAACTCGTTAATTCTTTCAAAATGCATATGATACATGTACATGAATTATAAAGTCTTATATAGAATTGTAATATTTTGTCTGTAATTAATAATTTTTATTACACTTTTTCTATTTTAACAATATGTTAATAAAGTTAATTTTAAACTAATGTTTTAATTTAATTTTTTTCTGAAATATATCTGTATGCATGTGCATAAATGTTTGAAAATAGAGAATCAGCAAATTTACTAAGAAAGATTCTTATAAAATTTATAAGAATGAGATATAAAAATTTATTTCATTTTTTTCTTTTTTAATAAAATGCTATTTTAAAAGATAATCATAATAATTTTAATCTTAATTAATTTTTAAATACCTAAAGAATCATTAAATTAAGTTTTGATTACTTATTATTATACTAGCTTAAAAAGAGGAAATAAATATATATTTGTTATACAATGTGAAACATGCCTTCTATCTTCACTGATTTCCTTGAGAATTGAATTATATAGTAATTACATGTACTACCTTATCAAAAATTTTCAATAAAAATAGTTGATTTGTATAAATGTTCTTTTATGCATTCTATCTAATAGCTGCAAGAGCTAAATAATGTAACATATGCTTACCAAGGACATAAATTTATAGACAAAAGAGATGCTCTAAGTGTCAGTAAGGCTCATGAATTATTGAATATACCTATACATAATCTGATAAAATTTATTGAATATGAACATGTCAATTTTGTAGTGTCCAAATATGACAGAATGCCTCAGAACGCACCATTTTGAACCATTTTTGCAAAAAACCGGTGTTAGGGGGTGACCCCTCCTCCACCCTCCCCCTTTCAGCACTATGTGCCTCAACTAAAGCCTAACATTAGATTTGTGCTACAGGGCAAAAGAATTTGGACACCCCTGTTCATGGTATTTTAAGTCATAGTGAATAAGTGACCTTTCAGAAATGACCTTGAATGATGTTTGTTCAAAAGTCCCTAACCTAAAGATTATTTTGGTGAAGTATGATCAAATTCTGATAAAAGATATAGGAGATATAAGTAACTCATATTACTTTAAGTCATAGTTAATAAGTGACCTTGACCTTTCAGAAATGACCTTGAATTACCTTTGTCCAAAAGTCCTTAACCTAAATAACATTTTGGTGAAGTATGATCAAATTCTGATGAAAGGTATAGGAGATATACCTACTTCATTGTATTTTAGGTCATAGTTAATAAGTGACCTTCACCTTTCAGAAATGATCTTGAGTGACCTTAGTCCAAAAGCCCCTAACCTAAATAATATTTTGGTGAAGTATGATCAAATTCTGATGAAAGGTATATGAGATATGAGCTTAGACAGAGAGACAGACAGACAGACGGACAGACACAACAGCGACTATATGCTCCCCCATAAGTTTTCGGGGAGCATAAAATTAGGGCATTGCAAAACATGATCATATGCCCACATGCTGATATGATTACCTACCCAAGTGGCCACACCAAAATTTAAAACCCAGGTTCACAAAATCAGGTTAGACCTTTTCATATACCACCACTAAATCATCTGCATCTGTCATAGTTAAGGAGAAGGAGCTTAGACAGGGTTTTGACCCTACCAATTTGTCTTGGTTAAGCAGCAGAAGTGACTAAACCCACCAATATTTCCCTATCCAAGGGTCAAGACCCAGTTTAAAACCCAAATGCATAACTCAACTTATACCCTTTCAAATCCTACCACCAATCATCTGCATCTGTCTTTGTTATGCAGAAAAAGTACAGACTGTAATTCTTTTCTTATCTCGCTGATTATTCCCAGCTCCAGGGGCCAGATCCCAGTTTTAAACCCAGGTGCACAACTTCAAATAAACCCTTTCATATACATTGGTTAATGAGAAGAAGTGTGGATAAGGCTTTTGATACCACCAATCTGTCTTGGTTACTTTTGTTTATTGTGGCACCACTTATTGACAGATTCAGAAGAAAAACAATTACACTTGTAGGGTATGGGACCTATAGTTTTTTATTCCTATTGAGTTTTATCAAAGTCCATTGATTCGTTCCAGAGTAAAATTTCAAAAAGCGTGAAAATACCCCCACTCTACTTTTTTTGCATTCTTAAAAAATACATGAAAAATCCAAAAATTACATTTTTTTCACAATTCTTTCAAAGAAACATTCCTCTACTATATTCTGACTAAAACAAACATTTCAGTGCACAAAAAGTCAACCATAGGGAAAATATGGATGAAAGTCATGCTATTTAGCATGAAAATGTTAAACTTCAAAAAGATGTCAACATCAAAAATTATTAATCTGATTTCAATGATATGAGTAAACTTCAAATAACATTCTTCTAGATAACACTCACATTCCTTTAGTTTATTATTCATACAGTGATTCTGGAGATTTCCAAAAAGCGGTTCCCTCTGAGACCCATTTTTAGCCATGGTGGTGCCACTTGTTAACAGATTTTGACAAAATTAACAGAAATTTGTAGAGGACCTATAGTACTTCATGTGTACAAAGTTTCATCAAAATCCTTCTTGTGGTTCTGAAGAAGTCGAAAATGTTAAAAGTTTACAGACAAGCAGATGGACAGGCGGGATGACGGACAACAGGTCATCAAAAAAGCTCACTTGAGCTTTCAGCTCATACAATGGTAATAAAAGAACAATTCTATCTTCTTTTTTACTCAATACTCACTGGTTGATCTGACGTCGTAAGTTGTCCCTTAGTTGATTTTTGTTTAATTTTTGAGACCATTTTTGACGAGAAAGAAATCTGTTTACATAGCCTTCAACTCTTTGAGTCAAGTTTTGGTATGCTGGCTGCAACAAAATTAAAACAATCTATTTAATATCAACAGCATTTCAAAGCCTTGTACATATATTTGATTTTTACGAAAAACTTTCTGACCGATCTTTTTTCTTCTTCAAATTAAACTGAAAACTGCAAGTCAACTTAAAAACCAAACCATGAGATCTAAATTATGGTCTTTGTTTAAATCAATTGACTGTTGCATCACTAGTATACATGTATATACAGTCCATTCTTCATAATGGGAATATGAATGGAACAATGTAAAACAATTTAAGCAGAGTTTGAGTTAGGTATATAACTATGTACAGAAAATACAGTTCAGGAGCGAGTTTTACTAAAAGTCTTAGACTTAGACGTAAATGTAGACATTACAACTATAACTACGTGTGCGTAAGTTGCGTTTTACTAAAAGATGTTAAGTCCACTCGTAAACGTACTTAGACGTAGTGTCAGTCGTAAGCTATGACTGGAACTTTTAAACAGGGAGACGGAAAATTTCTTAGCAATGAGAAATCATTGTTGCGTAATGTGTACTTTCACTTTTGATTTTATTGTCGTCTATTAACAAGGAAAACAAGATGGAGAAAGCAAGAAAGCCAAAGTGGAAATGGAACGACCGAAAAGGAGGTGTTGGTAGATGAATTCTGCGAAAGCCCCCGTCAGCAACAAAGTCGAAAACAACTATTTTAGTATAAATGTCAAGGTCATTGATTTTGGTTTTCCTTGAAAGTTGAGTATGCATGCCAGATATAAAGGTTTTATTTCTTACGATTCAAAAGTTATGGCTGTCTTACATTTCGACTTTATATTTCCTCCAGGTAAAACAGCGTTAATTGGTGAAATGATAATTGATCGAAAGTGCCCGATTCCTCTCATAATGCCTTTTCAGCTAACTTCTCAAGATCGAACACTGACGTCATTTTATCTAAGCTAGTGGCTAGTGAGAGTTATTGTGACGCCATAATTATACACTCTGTGTAAGTTCTTTGATTGACGTCACTGACTGTACTAGTATGGCCGTGACATGATGTTAACACTCTAAAGATTAAACGATCTCTTATAACACTTTTATGTGGTGTGTTGATGGTGCCCCCTGTCTCGAAAAACATCCTCTGTCCTCAAGGCACCCTCATTTCTTTTCTGAATTAACAATATAAAAAGGCTCCACTGCACTTACGTGCGAAGCTACGTCTGCTACTAGGCACACCTAAGTTTACACGTAAATCTACCCATGATCATAAGTTACGATGTTTAGTAAAACGCAAAATACTCGTAAGTTATGTCTATGTTTGGGCTTACAACCTTTAGTAAAACTCTGTCCAGACCTCTAAAAGCAGTTCGAGCTAGCAGAATATTCATGTCTTGGTGACTGAGTAAATGAGAGTCATTTTTATATAAATATATTCCCTTCCTTAATATAAAGGTTCATGTAAAACCATACAGTACTGTATCATGTAAGGTCCTAACTTTGAAAATCTCTCTTGTCCCCATTGTGTCGAGGAATAAATGTAAACAAACAAATAAACTAAAATTAATGTTAAATGATATTTTGATGCATAAATTTACTGTTTTACAAGAAGATGTTACTTTAAACATGGAATTTATTACATGTATTTTATTTTTGTAGTTGTTAACCATACCACAAACAAACAAGAAACCGTCAAGGACGGTATGACCGGATTGCAAATACTAAACGCAAAATGTTGACACCGGACCGATAGACAGACAGACGGATGGATGGACCGATTTCGCCAATTCATAGATTGGAATTGCTTTGCATTAACATTAACAATACATGTATGTAAATGGTCACCCTGAAGGCAAAAAACTGTGTGTTCACTAAAGCGTAAAGTCAAGGTCAAGTATCTACACACCTACCAACTTTGACATAAGTACCCTTTAGGGTATGAAAGAAACCAAGCTAAACGCAAATGCTAAACACCAAATGTTGACGCCATGCGGACGGACGGATGGACAGACAGACGGTTTTCGCAAAATCATAGACCGGAATTGCCTTGCAATCCGGTCAAAAATGTGTTTGTTTTGGCCTTTAAGTTGTATGCAGATCAGCCAATGATGTAATCGTCAGAATTAGGACCTAGTAATGGCGGCACGTGTCACATAAGGAATGCACAGATGTTTGAGAAACTACATGTATAAGATACCAAAAACATTCATGATGATGTGACATTATGAAAAGGTAGATCTATAAACGAATTTCCTCAAGTGCTAATGATTGTAAATTAAATCATTCCATCATAATCATTTTTTGGCATAAAAAATTAGACTGTCAAAATTAGGGCACATGAGGATAGTTTCACTTTTATCATATCTTCAGACTGGATTGCTTTGTCACATGATTATGAGCCATGGATCAAGCAAGGTGAGTGAAAACAAATGTTTACATTTTTCAAAATGATGTACTACATGTATTTGGACATGTGATACCTTCTTCCCTCATGGAACCTGACCAGAAGTTCAGTGTGATTTGGAGTGAGAATTGATGTTAGGAAGAATGCAACCACAGAAAATGGACTGAAATACAATGTAGGGGCCTTCGGTGGATAAAATTATTTATGTATGGTGAAAGAAGAAGGTTTGATATTTTCTTTGATGCAAAGAACATCGCTATACATGTACATGGAAAATAGCCGGAGATATACGTGATTAAAATCGAGTGTTTACACATCGCTGCTAAAATAGTTGTGTACTATGTTTTATGTGTTAGGAGTAACCCAATATCTTTGGAAATTCTTGCACGTGGCTGTTTTATTATTGCTGTCGTTTACTATTGCCACTCACCAGAATCTCTTGTCAGCCCTTTTTTACGTTATTCGGGTTTTCATGATTTGACACACACCCCCTCCACCCACGTGTACTAACGATCGAAAACATCGTACAAATCTTTGTTTCTTGCAGAATGCAGGTCACAGATAATATCCAGACATATTTCCTTCATTGTCATGCAAAATTTCCATCATATGCCCCCTACAACACTGATAAATGTCCAGATGAAAGCAACAATACAAATCCTCTCCATGATCGCAGCCATGTTTCAAAGCTAAACATGTGTCTGATGTAAGCATAAACAATTATAGTTTGTCCTCAAAAAGCTTGAAATCTAAACTGTATTAAAGTAAAACTTATTTTTTATTAGTTTTCTGATTCCTGATTTCCTGATTTTTGTAAAACTACTGAAAGTAAACAATTTCCGTATAAAGAATAGTACTTAGAAATCAATAATGGTTTCGTATATTTAATCTTCCTGTTCAATCATGAATGAATTTGTAAACACACGATAACTAATGTGACTACCGTATTCACTCGTGTATAGTACGCATCTGTGTAAAATACGCACCCCCAACTTTTGGAAAATAATTGGAGAAAAAGTCTACATCTCGTGAATAATACGCAGGTAAAATTGCCTCATAAGCAAGTAATCAAGAACCATAAGTTTAATACCTAGAAAAAAATCTCTGTATTACAGATTTTATTTTACGGAAAACACGATTGGTTACCTGAACCTTAGGATATTCAATGAATGGGATAAACTCAACTGCCGTAATAGAATTAATTTTTGATCCAAACATTGTGTTGGTAGAAAGAAAACTAAAGATGTAACAATAAGCCACAGTAATTAGAATCCTTGATAAAATATCCATATTGAAGCAAAGCCGTCATTTTCTATATATTTTTCACTCGTTGTCTTGAAGTGTCAATGTTTGTACAAAATAATTGATTAACACAGCAGTAAAGGTAAAAGAAATGTGAACAACCAATTATCCCAGCGGGGTGTACGGTAACAGCTGATTGTTTGACCGTGATGCCATTTCACCTTGATCGACAATGATACATGTAAGATAATTGGATTGCATGGGCACTTGTTATTTTAAATAATACTAGTCTCATTTGTAATAACATCTTCATTTCAGCACATATTGTAATGTGTTCAACACAAGGCAATAAAACTGTAATGATAATCTCTTTATCAAGTGTCAAAAATCGATTTCAGTGGTCAAGTAAGGGTTCCCAAAGTTTAATGATCATGTTCTCAGTGTCCGCGAAATTCACCGGACCATCGGACCGAACGGACAAAAGTGCGATCAGTCCGATTTGCGCATTTTCTAGCCGGACCGGTTTGTCCGATGTTTGTTCCGGCACTATGTATACCGCGGAGAGATGGAGTCTGGTAAGCGCTTATACTACAGTCAAACTTCGATATCTCGAACACTGATATCTCGAATACCCGGGATATCTCGAAGTCGAACGTCGGTCCCGAAAAAATCCTTCATATTATGATTAAATTCACCCCGGATGTGTCGAACACTGATATGTCGAATACCATGCTTATCTCGAATACATTTTCAAGTCCCGAAGTTCTTATTTACCCGGTTTATCTCGAAGTTGGCTTCTTATTGACAATATTCCCCCGCGGCGTTTATCCTAAATGACAGGTCGCTCGCGTGGTGTGATCAATTGACCGTGTCGGTGAACAAAGCCGCAATAATTACATAATCGATCTCGTCCGTGCGTACCCTGTTATTTATACCAAATATTATTAAATGATGATAGCTTATTAAACTCGACACAAAATTAGATAATTAACATTAACTGTAATTGATGCTTTTTCATATCTGCATTTTAAGAAATTTCTTTACACTGTTCATTAATTATTACTATTTCCAATCCATGTGTATGTCTATGTATTTTTATGCAAAGTAATAGTAGTTAAATCAAATTATGACGTGTGTTTTTATCTAGTCTTACGTGTTAGCCCGTCCTTGGTTTTAGGTATAGTATTTGACAGTTATATCCAGTATTGGATTTAAATTACGATGTTACTGAAAAGGAAACATGACGTTTTCAGTTTTGGAGTATATTCTCTATATATTCATAAAATATAAAAGGTATGATGAGATTTAGATTAATTATTTAGGAACAATACAATATGCACATCTTCATGCGTATTTATTGATAAATACATGTATATCTCATACATCTACTCAGAGACATATATGTCTCTGATCTACTATAATAATCACAAATGTCAAATGAAACTACAATTTGGATATCTCGAACTACGGATATCTCGAAGTATTTTCCACGGTCCCTCCGACTTCGAGATAACGAGGTTTGACTGTATTTAATAACAACGCTTATATTTTGAGCGTTCCTGTGACATTGTATTGTTTATATGGTTTAGAGGTCGGGGCGTTCATCAGTGTTCATGAATGTCTTTTCTAGCGAAATTAAAATATGTGGAGGGGGCAATCCCTGGAAAACCACTAAACAAAAGAAAATTGACATCGACGAACGCCGACAAAAAGGCGATGTTAAAATACCCTATTGAAAATTCTTCAGTTTTCTTTTTCGGTCGAACAGAAATGATTTCGGTCCTATGAAATATGTCTTCCAATAGGACCGAATGTCCTATGGAGTTTAACAAAGTTTCGTGGACACTGTGTTCTGATGGTTGTCAGCGGACATTTGTACGGCAATATCGCTGCGGAAATCTGAATTCTTACGTCTGGAAAAAAGGTTCTTGTTTTAGATCTCGTGTATAATACGCACCTGGAAAATTGAAGTCAGATTTTATGAAAAAAGTGCGTATTATACACGAGTGAATACGGTAGTTCCTTCTGATTTGAAACATGGCCGCAATCGAGGAGAATATTTATGTTATTGTTACCATCTGGACATTTATCGGTGTTGCAAAGAGCATATGATGGAAATTTTGCATGACAATGAAGGAAAATATGTCTGGATATTATCTGTGACCTGCATCCTGCAGGAAACAAAGGTTTGTACAGTGTCATTTTGATTGATATGAACTGACACTCATACCCACCAAACAAAATAAATAGCCGATAATAAATAACGTTTGGTGTGGCGAAATATTGAAGCTAAGGTCTCCGTAGTTACGACTGCAACGGAAGAGCTATTTTGTCCCGTCTCTGTCCCGGAAGAGATGGGACAAAATAGCTCTTCCGTTGCAGTCGTAACTAAGGTCTCCGCAAATACTTCCACCCACCAAAACATTAGGTATATAGGTTAGTGTGATAGGATATATTAGCTTGCCTTTGTATCAACGTCGGCTAAAAAATCTTTTCTGAACTGATCAAATAAACCTTGTGATTTCAGTTGATCGATAATTTGACGAACGTCTTTGTCATCTTCGTTTATATCTAATTTCTTTTGAGTGTTCGTTTCCATATCGAATGCTACTTCAAGCTGTCGACCACTTGCATTGATTATGTTCTATTCCAGGAGTTTACAAGCCGCATTTCAAGACATTTGCTAGGAGGACGCCATTTTCAATATTTATTTCAGATCTATAACGGACATAATAAACCCGGAAATGAATTAAAAAAAACATAAAAAAACAGGGACTTATAAAAGTAAAAAATAACAAACAAAAAACCCCAAACAAACAAAGCAAAACAAATACAAAAAATCCAAACAAAGAAACAAACACACACGCACACACAAATAAGATATAAATTGGATTCTTGTTAAATGCAAATGACTCAGAGTACATCAAAGACACCAAAATTCAAGAAGCTGTACTCTTTAAAGTCTCTTTTATCGAGAGAAAGAAACGTGACATTACGCTGCTTACAGGTATTGCTCCTCTACACCCTGACGGAAGACTCCAGGGAAGCTCATCTACCAAGGCTAATTTCATAATAGTTTAGTCAATCCATTTGAAAATATGCCTTGACCTCAAACAATTTACAACAGAAATGATTTTTGAACAATGAATATCTTGAAAACTTCTACTACAACAGCTTTTTTTTTTTTACCAAAATCAGTCTCAGGGAAACACCAGTTTTAATCCGAATGAAACTATATCGCGAATTTGAGGAAAACCACAATATAGAAAAGATATCATTTTCTGTTTAAATTATTTCACTGTCATGGCAAATCTGTATGTGCTAAGGACATACAACGAAATATGTATATATGTGCTAAGGACATACAACGAAATATGTATATATGTGTTTAACTCAATGAAGGTTAATGCAAATCGCTCGAGAAAAAGGGGTCAATATAAAAGCCAGGTAGCGATAACGATACTAAAACAATTAAAAAATTGCCAAATTTTCGAAGCAATCTGCTTCTTCTTCAGGACACACACAAACACTCACACAAATATAAAGACACGAAAAGAAAGATAGAAAATATATACAAAGCACTAGTCTAATAAAAACTGGTTTCTTCAATTGGCTACATATTGAGCGTTTCTCTATGCGCTATCTAATAGGTCCTCCGAACAAAAATCGAACTTGATCTGTTACTGGTCAATATTAATGCATATATCAAATCAATGGCTCAATATCTGTAATAACAGCAGCGAAAGCCCGGAAACTAGAATGTGACAGACAGACGGCGACTAAATTTTAAGACCCCTCTGGCTTTGCCGGTATGGGAGAAAAATAAATGCAATTAATAGCTGCATTTCTATAAGTTAGGTGTCTGTGTGATAATATGAATTAATAATCACGTCAGACATAATTGATCATATTTTGTTCTTATACAAAGTACATTAAATTATTTTTAAGAAACTATTAACTTTTTCGACCGCATTTAGAGTACAGAATCATTCATTATCAACACTGATTTCAGTATTTGAACAACATTTACAATTATGATAAAATCGTGGTCAAGACGTCTTATAAGTTCAGCCGGTAAGATAACAGTGGTAAAATCTATATTACTGCCAAAACTAATGCACTTATTTATTAGTCTGCCTAACCCTAGTAAGGAATTCGTAAATGAAATGGAAAGGTTGTTTTACAAATTTATTTGGAAAAATAAGAATGATAGAATTGCAAGAAAAATACTTATACAAGATTATGGTAAGGGGGGGGGGGGGGGGGTTACGCATGATTTGTGTAAAATCTTTTATAGAAAGTCTGAAAATCACATGGATACGCAGGATTATAACATTTGTAAATGTTTCTTCATGGTATAATTTGTTACATGACATACTTCCTTCAAATTTTATTCATCATTTAACTTTTGATAGTTCATACTTAAAGAGTTTAGCTGAAAAGACAACAAATTCTTTTTGGAAAGATGTATTTATATCTTTTTATCACTTTAGACGCATTGTTCGTAAAAGTGAACATATAGCTTTTCAATCCATTTGGTTTAATGACAAAATTAAAATAAATGGAAATATGATTCACTACAAACAGTGGTTTGAAAAGGATGTTAGATACATATATGATTTTCTGGATGAGAATGGTAATATTTTACAATATGTTGACTTTTGTGATAAATTTAGATTTAATCCTCCATTTACTACATACTATGGTGTGGTTCAATGCATTCATATGTTAATTGAAGACACTGATATGACTTCTATACATACCAACATTCCTTTCAGACCAAAATTCATTGATATATTAGTAAAGAACACAAATGGTGTAAGATATATTTATGATACCTTTGTGAATGAAATATATGAAAAACCAAAAAGTGAAGGAAAATGGCAAAATGAACTTAACTTTTACCCTGATAGGAATCGGTGGTATGAACAAAATAATTTAATTAAACTTTTAGGTGATGACATAAGCCTTAGATGGTTTCAATATAGAATTATTCACAGAATTATAGGTACAAATTCTTTACTATATAAGATAGGCATTTTAGATTCAAATTTGTGTACTTTCTGTAATAACCATATTGAAACAATTCTTCATACTTTTTGGTCATGCAGTAAAGTATCTGTGATATGGGAAAATGTTGTCACTTGGTTGAAAGACAATTTTGATATTGATATTACTTTTAATAAGATTGATATTATCTTTGGTAAAAATGTTAGAAAAAAATCACAAAATTTGATAATCTGTCTAATTAAAAGATATATATATAAGCAAAAGATAAAAAAAATTATCCCAAACTTTGAGGGTGCAAAAATTTTCGTTGAAAATTATTTGAAAATTGATAGATTTATTCATCAAAGAAACATGAAAATTGATCATTTTAATAAAAAATGGGAACAATTTATAGGTTTAATCTGATAATAGTAAGATTAAGTAAATACTTGTGGCTATTATATAATCTTTTCAATGTCTTTACAAAAAATATTACTAAATAATATCATAAATGTATATTATTAATTATAAATATATGACTGAGTTAATACTGCATTGTAACATAGTTATTATTCACTTTATTATAATGAGTACATGTTTATTTAATACATATATATAATTGTCACTGTTTTAGTTGACAATTGTTGATATGAAATATATGTTGGTTGTAGGCAAGCTTAAGTTTGTTTGTATTACTTGATTATTATTGAGTGAATGGAGTATGTATGATATTTTTGTCAGTGTTGTAATACTTGTCTTGTCTTATGTTTATATATGTATTGTATGATGTCATTATAAATATATATAGTAATAAAAAAAAAAAAAAAAACATTTACAATTACATTAACCACAACGACCACGACATTTAATGCCATACCGTCTGCAAGTGCAACGTTTGGTTTAACAATTTTTCCGACATTATAACATTTAGCAAGTCATCGGGGGCTGGAGCGAGATCTATTTGTAGGGGCAGGTATCTGTCTCCATCTTCATACCATCCATGGTTGTCTGGAAGCAAGTCATTTCCTATCTATGCCTGCACTCCTAATTGGGTCAATAGATAATGATACTTCAAAGATGCTGATGTATGTGGAAGCTGGTGCACCTGCATGCTGATGTATGTGGAAGCTGGTGCACCTGCATGCTGATGTATGTGGAAGCTGGTGCACTTGCATGCTGATGTATGTGGAAGCTGGTGCACCTGCATGCTGATGTATGTGGAAGCTGGTGCACTTGCATGGATGCTGATGTATGTGGAAGCTGGTGCACTTGCATGCTGATGTATGTGGAAGCTGGTGCACTTGCATGGATGCTGATGCATGTGGAAGCTGGTGCACTTGCATGCTGATGTATGTGGAAGCTGGTGCACTTGCATGCTGATGTATGTGGAAGCTGGTGCACTTGCATGCTGATGTATGTGGAAGCTGGTGCACTAGAAGCTGGTGCACTTGGATGCTGATGTATGTGGAAGCTGGTGCACTTGGATGCTGATGTATGTGGAAGCTGGTGCACTTGGATGCTGTTTTCGCCAGACACAGTTTTGAAATAAATTTCTTATACCTTAAGTGATCCAAGTATTCTTCAGAAAAAACAGCGAAGAGTATTGAGAAAAATATTTCTCCAGCTTTGATAATCTCATCAGATGATTCACATTAGATTTATAAACGTAAGCGTTTGAAGTGAATTTTCTTAATAATCTTCTTCAACACTTGGCATTTTTCCAATGCCAACTACACCAGACTTCGAACTACAGTCGGTAATGGCTTGTTACATACTGTTGACAGAACTGTTTGTATTTTATAGATCCCACACCTTCTACTTCCTCACTGGCCGATCCGAATAGGAAAGATTTACCTGGAGAACCTGGTTTTGCATGATGAAGAAAAAAATGAGATTGTCGGTATCCTCTCCGATTACGGCAACACTGTTCTTCATAGATTGTGCAATTACATTGATGAACGATCAGAAGATCTGCATCTCTGACAGCATGAAATACAGAACAACCAGCAGATCTGAGTTTCTATCCCAGCATACCAACAATTATTCCCATCCCACTGAAAGTAGTTAACCCATCTATAGTACATGGATTATGGTCAACTTTGTCAACAATAAACTATATGTATATTTGCTGATTAAGATCTAGATGGGCATTGCCTTCATTCAACACAGCAGAGGATCGATCATTTTAACTTCTGAATATGAAGACGAATATACAAGACTGTTCGACGTGTCGATAAAAAATCAGGGAAAACAGAGATTGTATGGTAGTCACTTGAATCATTTTGCTTCGCCAATTCCAGTTTAATGCAATTTGGATTGGTAAATATTATTTTATATTAACAATATAACATGGCGACAGAATCGCCTGTCCTCCCCTAGCAATACTCGCATTATTAATACCAGTGCTCTTGATAGATAACAACAAAACAGTTGATGTCCAGAAAACACAATACATGTATTTATCAATGGGACAAAGTGTAAATCCGGGATTCCGGAGTTCTGTACATTCATGTCTACAGGAGACAAGCAGCACTATCGTAATTTGGCAAAGCTTTAATGGACTGAAAATTGTCTTACCACTCAGTATGTAGGGGAAAACCTTTTTTACACGTTAACTACAAAGAAATGAAGATGCTAATAGAAATATAGTTTCTGTTGCAATTTGATTGAGGTCGTTTCATTCGTTGACTGCACTAAAGACAAAAGTTGTCATCAGCTGTTTCCACCTCAGAAGATACACTGAACATACCGGTTCTAAACACAAGTACCACATCTACATACAACACCAGATATCAGAGTTGCTGAGAATGGGGTGCTAAAGCGCCTGACTGCATGGTCTCAACCATGACAAGGCTGGATAACCCGGAGAAATCCAAGATGACTGAAAGAAGGGGTATAAGTTCAAGCTCTCTAATTGCAAACCTGTCTCACTGATCTCTTCTTTTGTTGTAGATCAATCATCTACAGCCAGCTTATGAACTTCTTTACCAGCACGAATTTGGGAAGAATCAAGCAATCCTGTGAACCCAAATGATAACTACAATCCAGGGGCGTGTTCAATAAAGAGAGCGCCCTACTGGACACCCGCTGCTGAAATTTTAACATTCTTGAACGAAAGTGAGTGCTCACGAAAATAAAATTACTTTCTAATATTAATAATAATAATGATAAGTAATAATGATAATAACAAATTTTAATACATAATTGATTAATTAAAATAATTAATGATAAATTAAATTAGGTTCGTCCAACTGCAGCGTAGTCATTTTACATGTTCATGTACATTGGTCGCCGTCTGGAAAATCTGTGTGAAACACCTTGGGTGTTGTAACGCGAGCGCGCGATCTAGCACTACAGTGAGTACCCTCTGTCAAATATTAAATGAGCATTCGGCTGCACATCGGGTGCCCACGTTTTTGAACGCGGCTCAGGGCATAGCGGTAAACATTGACATGAAGTTCTATAAGATTTCTCTAAGCAATCGATAAGGTACCACACGAGCGGCTACTGGTCAAACTGCACCACTATAGAGTAACAGGATGCACTCATGAGTGGACAAAGTTTCCTATCGATGCGAACACAAAAAGTATTGGCGGAGAGTCATTTCTTACAAACCGCACCTGAAATGAATGGAGTGTCCCAAGGAAAAGTCCTTGGCCCTTCACTATCCTTGGCATACATTAATGACCTGCAAACAAAGTTAAATCCATAGCCAGACTTTGTAGATGACTGCCTCCTGTACAGATTCATCACTACAGAAGCCGATGCCAAACAACTCCTGGAAGACTAACAACTTCGATTGCTGGGAATCTGATCGGCCTACGTACTTCAAGTCAACCCTGAAAAATGTGAAGTGATCAGCATAATTACCAAATGGAAGCACCTGGGAACCCCATGCTACATACATGGGGAGATGATACCCAGTGTTAATAGAACAAAACACATGTACCTAGGAATCAACTTTCTCAACAACCTGCCATGGGACCACCACATCGACGCCGTATGTAAGAGGGCAAACAACACAATGGAATTCTACGAAGGAACCTTAAAGGAAGACTCTTTATGACAACAACCATCTAGGGTAAATGCTAGAAGACCTTCATCAGATCCAATGTAGAGTATGCATCCACAGTTTGGTACCATCATACAAAGAAAAACATCGAAAAGATAGAAACAGTACAACCGCCCTCCCAGTAGTGTCACAGCCACGATGGAGCAGTTCGTATGGGAGACTCCGGCACCAACGAAGAATTAGAGCCAAGACTACTATGATTTACCACTGTCTAGTAGACATCTCAATGTCTCCTCAATTCACCCAGAAAGGAGCAGCCACACGAGGACACGTGCATCGGTACAGGATCCCATACAGCCGAACCACAATTTAGAAGGATACTCTCTCTATACCATCAATCTGAGGTCTTCCAGCACAATTCACAGAGATAAATTCGCCCAGGATTTTCAAGATCAGGAACCAAAAATCTACAGTGCCACAAGATCCTATAGCACCATTTTAAATAGCATTGAAATTGTAATTATTGACATGGACTCCCCGTTCTGCACACATATTTTCCTTGGTCAGATGAGATGATACCGCATATGGTCCTTCACTAAAATGGAAGAAGATGGTATTGTTCATTTGCTGTCATGTTTATTCATACCAAACCACGCATGGCATAGTGATGGATTTTACACAAAACTCTATTTATATCGTTTTGATCACTTGATAAAGTCCAAGGGGCCGAAAATTAGTGATACTGAGTGTTTCTGTTAATATATAGCCAAATAATTCACTAAGGATTTAATTCAGGGACTCAGGGAAGGAGACGCAAACACACACCCCACCCTCCAAAATGGCTAACTTAAAGTTTACATATAATATTATACGGACAAAAAAAAACTGTCAAAGACGGTATGACTGGATTAATATCATTTATGGTATGCAAGATATCAAGCGTAGAGCAAAAATCAGTTTGTGTTCACTAAAGCGTGAAATCAAAGTCAAGGTCGCCAGATTTCACATCAGTTGGGAAGAACTCATAAAATGTCAACAAACCAACCAAGTTTTAACCTAAATATCACTAATAATGTGCAAAAAGATAAAGCGAAATCCAAAATCAATCTGTGTTCATTGAGGCATGAAACCAAGGCCAAGATCGCCAAAGTTTTCATCATTCAGGAAGACTCATCGATTTTCACAAACCTACCAAGTTTGACTTAATTATCATTGATAGTGTGTAAGAGATCAAGTTAAATCATTCTGTGCGCACTGAATCATAAAATCAATGTCAATGTCACCAAATTTTGCATTGGTCAGGAAAAACTCATAAATGTGTACAAACACAACAAGTTTGACTCAAGTGTTATTAATAGTGTGCAAGGGATCAAGCTAATTGAAAAATCAGTCTGTGTTCACTGAAGCGTAAAATCAAGGTCAAATTCACCAACTTTTGCATCAGTCGGAAAAAACTCATCAATGTCTACACACCCACCAAGTTTGACTTAAGTATCATCAATGGTATTCAGGAAACCAAGCTAAACGCAAATTGTTGACGCCGGACAAACAGACAGACTTTGCCAATTTATACACCGAACTTGATTTGCAATCTGATCAAAAATGAATATCATTATATCATATTCTTGTGGTGCCACTAAATTGAGTACACTATATTATGTATTATAGCACACAATGTTTTATTTCATTGTTAAACAACATTTATTACTTTTCTCTTTTTCGTGTGATAAATGCAATTACGAAAGCCGATTAGACTCACTTACTAAGAACTTTTTTTATATATTTTCTCGTTATTATCGAGATAATTAACTCGTTATTTTGAGATCTTTTCTCGTTATTTCAAGATCTTTTCTCGTTATTTCGAGATAATTAACTCGTTATTTCGAGATCTTTTCTCGTTATTTCGAGATAATTAACTCGTAATTTCGAGATAATTAACTCGTTATTTAGAGAAAATTATCTCGTTATTTTGAGATCTTTTCTCATTATTTCGAGATAATTAACTCGTTATTTCGAGATCTTTTCTCGTTATTTTGAGATAATTAACTCGTTATTTCGAGATAATTATCTCGTTTTTTGAGATCTTTTCTAATTATTTCGAGATAATTAACTCGTTATTTGTAATAACGAAAAAAGATCTCGAAATAACGAGTTAATTATCTCGTAATAACGAGAAAAGATCTCGAAATAACGAGTTAATTATCTCGAAATAACGAGTTAATTATCTTGAAATAACGAGAAAAGATCTAGAAATAACGAGAAAAGATCTCGAAATAACGAGTTAATTATCTTGTAATAATATAAAAATTTTTCTTAGTAAGTGAGTCTAATCGGCTTTCGTATGCAATATATGAAATTACTATTTAAAAATATTTGCTTTGTAAGCAAGTTTTGTGAATAAAGAATGAATGAAAAGTTGGAGTCAAATAGTCGATTTTGACATTTTCAGCAAAAAAGTGGAGTACCTTGTCATATATTATAAATTATGTTAATTTATAAGATATATTTCAAGAAGTTTAAAATCTTACGGATTACAAATTATTACATCACTGTAACCTGTATAATTAAACAAAATATGATGAGTTAGTTCATGTGTTTCTACGTCGTGTAGAGCATCCTGTTGTTTCTTTCAACATATGGTAACAAGAGTTGACGCAGGACAACAAAGCTTGTCGGTGCGGGTCATATTCATCTCATGGACATTAAAAGCAAAGATTTATAAATCTGTATTAATGTGTTTGAAAAGCAAGTCAAAATTCAAGGCCATGAGATCAAAAGAGATGGCACTAAATGAAAACTTATGTTATAATTTAGGAATTTACACATGAAATATCAAAGCCCAAGGTCAAAAGTAAAGGCACCAAATGGAAGTTCTTGTCATAAGGAATTAACATGTGAATTATTGTTTTAAGCCAAATGTGAGGTAACTGGCAGAAAGATGGAGAAGGGTATCTCTGCATATCCCAAAGCTACCACTGTTTATTGTCTTTATTTGTATTTTCTTTTAGCATACACATGATCAGACTAAGTAATGCTTTATTACAAAACACTCACTCTTATAAAGCCATGTGAGCTGACTGCAAAACCAATTTTTTTTTTCTTAAATATTGAATTTTATATTTGTTCTAGAACTCCATTTTTCACTGGAAAATAAAAATTGTCGAAAAATGAAAATTTAAAACTTCTTTTTTGTTTTTGACCAAATTGTATGAAATAAGTATTCAACCTATATATTATATTAATTAATTTGGTGCACAATATGCACATTTCAAGAAAATTATTTTTCTTCAGTGATGCCTAAACTGTGGAAATTGAAAATATATATAATTGAAGAGGAAACCTGTTATCATATACACATGATCGCAAATACACAAAATCGCAGATACTCATTCTGCTCATGTTTTGTATTTAGTCACCTACCAACCAAATCTATTGTTCTAAACTTGGGCAGATTGGAGAACAAAAGAATAGTGTGTATGAAAGCATAAGTGAAAACAGTCAATCAGTAATCACAGTCTTGCATATTGAGCTAAATGTGATACATGTATAAATGTTAGGTACTAAAATCTAAGGAAGACATACAAAAACAATAGGTCGATAAACAATAGGGCTTAATCCTGCCAATTATTGTCACTATATTTCTCGTTTTGAATACATGTATCACCTCAATAATCTAATTATACCTTTTGTTTTTCTATCAAATTAGTGTGATCTGTACTTTGATAATCATGTGATAAGCAAGGTGCTTTTCAGTACTTTCATAATCATGTGACTAGCAAGATCTGAATGAAGCCAACAAGACACTGATAAGTGCTAGGATCAACCCAAATATACATGTACTTTAATACAATATTCTCAAATGACAAAAGAATATCTAAAGCAAATACATATTTCCAATTTATTGACATTAAACAAATACATTTGATTAAATACATCATAATTCAAATCCACAAAAAATATTAATGATACCACTGTTAGTGCAACAAATTGACTTGCTACTAAGGGTATAAAATAATGTTTACTTGGCCTACATCTACAGAAGGACAATAATGTCTAAATAAACATTCTGACAACACAACAATTTACGAGCAATCCCTAGTGTGGTATAATAAGCTCGTCGCTTAGTTTGAAGGGATGAATTCCCCTTTTGCCAACGATTCTATGAAATATTATTCAAATCTGTGCAATGGGTAAAAAGTTATGGCCCATATAAAGATTTATCCATCATATGCATTGTGACCTTAACCTTGCAGATACAACCTTGATTCAAAATCAAGGCACACACTTGGGTCCTGGGCAACAATTCTGTGAAATATTACTAAGATCTATGCAAGAAATAAAAAGTTAGTGCAGACAAAGATTACCCATCATATGCATTTGTGACCCTGACCTTGCAGATATGACCTTTGAGTCAATGTCATGACACACTCTTGGGTCCTGGGCAACAATTCATTGGAATATTATTCAAATCCATGCACTGTGTAAAGAGTTACAACCTCTACAAGAATCTAACTGACATAAGCACTATGACCTTGACTTTGCAGTTAGGACTTTGAAAATCAGTACGTTTCATCCTCTAGTCATGGGAAATAAGAAAGCAAAGTTTAAAAGTTATAGTATAAACAGTTTGGTCTGTACATTGCTTACAAGTTGCACAAATTGCATTCTCAGGAATTTGCCATTTCTGCCCCCAAATGACCTTGACATAAACCTTGATGTAGAAAATCATGCAATAAAGAATGAGCGTACCAAGTTTGAAAGTCCTAGTCTAACGGTATGGTCTGTATTTTGTTAACAAGGTGTGGACAGACCCACAATGCCATACTATAATATGCCCGCCATAGACGGGCATTTAATAATGGGATTGTCTGGTAATTGGTTTACTAGAGTTTAATGTTCACATTTTCACATTTTGAACTGTGGGTTTTTTGGGGGGTTATGTTTGTATGTTTTTTTGAGGTATATTTTAATGCTTTTTTTTGTTTTGGTTATGTTTTCGTTATGTAGTAAAAATTCTCCACTGTCACATTCACAATGTTTCAAATGTGAAATGCAATGCACTGTATTATGCTATATTCAAGAATATACCGGTACACTACAACTGTATATAAAAATCTTTGACACATCTTTATATAACATTTCATTATAATACGGGTCAGTATACATTATAATATTAAATAAGCATGAATATAATTTTCTTAAAGAGCAGAACAATTCAATGAGCATTCATTCATAATAAATCATAAATAAAGATCTATGAAATATAATGTTTTCCTGTCAAAAGATATAAATTGGCAACAATGTGTCTATGTGAATGTATATATATGTCTGACCATCTGAAATCACCCAAATATCAAAACAGCTACCGACGAAAGATATTACAATATGAAAACAATGGACGGATTTAGTTCAATCTTACCACATTGAGCAAAGGAAATCGGAAAACAGCAAGCAAAAATTTAACAAATAAAGAAAACATAGGACGGAATCACATAACTGATAGTTCATGCATTATAAAAGTAAAGGAGTATAAAAATATCAAAACGATTATTTTAAAAATAAGCAATTTTCAAACATAACAAATAATTACTATCAAATGTAAAAGAAAATATTTACAATTTTCACAGTAAACTGTCATTGCAAGTTCCACAATCAAAGCTTAAGACAAACCATGTCAGATTTTGATTAAAACAAGCTGTGTTTGTGAAACACTTATGCCTCCGGCTGCACCAAAGTCCAAAACGTTATTTTCAGCGTGAAGGTCATTGTCAAGGTCAAAAGGTCATCAACTTTGGTGCCATTTGAATGGACTTCATTAGTTGAGTAAGCATGTCAAATATGAAGTCTCTATCCTTCACAGTTCAAAAGTTACAGCCAAGGTTAAAGTTTGATGACAGACAAACTAACAAACAGACAGGACAAAAACAATATGCCCCCGATCTATCGATACGGGGGATAAAAACACCCCAACAATATATATAATTACACTAATAATGGGTTGATGAAAACAGTGTTTTAAGTTTGAACATGATGCTAATATTTATTCTAGAAAAATAGGCCACCATTAAACAGATGCATAATACATCTGCATGTTGACATGATTTCCTATCCCATGGGCCTGACCAAAGTTTAAAACACATGCGTACAACTTCAAGTTAGACCCTTTCATATACCACCACCATATCATCTGCTATGGTTATGTACTTTTCCATAATTAAGAGAAAAAATAGCACATACAAGACTTTTTTAACCCCGTTCATTAAGTTATTTTTACCTTGTGCATTTTCTCTACCCTAGGAGTAGACACCAAGTTTGAAACCTAGGGGCTTAATTTCAAGTCAGACCTTTCATATGCCACCATGAAATCATCCCCATCTGTCTTTGTTAAGAAGAAGTCTGGACAAGTGTTATTTAACCCTGCATATTTTCCCTTACCCAGGGGCTAGACCCCAGTTTAAACTCCGGTGCACAACTTCAACTGAGACCCTTTAATATACCAACAACAATTCATCTGCATCTGTCTTGGTTAAGGACAAGAAGTGCAAACAAGTTTATCCTGCCTATTTTCCCTCTCCCAGGGGCCAGATCCCAGTTTAAAATCTAGTTTGATACCCAGGAGCACAACTTGAAGTCAGATCTTCTCATATACTACCACCAAATCATTTGCATCTGTCTTGGTTAAAGTGAAGAAGCAAAGACCAATTTTTTTTTCACCTTGCAAATTTTTCCCACCCAAGAGGCCAGACATGAGTTTAAAACCCAGGTGCACAACTTCAAGTCATACCCTTTCATGTACTGCCACAAATACATTGGTACCTGTCATAGTAAAGAAAGAGAAGCATGGACAAGACTGTGGGGATGGATAGGCAGACAACAGTGGTATAACATAATATACCTACATTTCAATGCAGACGTGTAAACATGAATCACACTCATTATAATATATGTATTTTCATAAATAAACAGTGAAAATGGAATTTTCATTTTTATGTTTTTGTTTCAAGGAATATATAAAAATGAATTGGGCACTAAACACACACAGATCAAGTGATAAGCTATGAAAGATGCTCAGCTTTTATAAGACAGCAGAAAATTTTGATACTGTATGCACAGACAGATGAAAATACTGTCAAAGTTTGCAAGCATGAGCTTGTCTGTCTAGTAGGATGATTAAAACAGGAATATCAATATTAATGTATGTACTAATTCCGAGTTATAACAATTTGCCAAACTCTACAATGAATACAATAAAAATTTTAAACATTTTATTTCCAATACAATATACATACATTTGTATGTTCTAATATGCCCTACACTTTGAATTCTGTACTACCTCATACATAATAACAACTGGAATCTGTATCCATAATCTGATTTTCTTGAAAATTCTGCTGGTCACTTAACAAGACACTTCAACCATACTAAATTTGTTCTGTAAATTCAAATTGACATCTTGCCTAGAAATAATATGGCTAGGTCACTTCAGGTTACATTGACTTCTGACCTTTGACATGCCTATGCTTATATCAAAAATATTCAATATCCACCTTAATTGATCTTTTTTTCAAAGTTTAGTACAGTTCTGATAAGTAAAACTTCAAAATGTTACTCAGAAATGATAATATGGTTGTCCATCCATCATCCTGCCTTTGATCGAGCCAAAAGGTGACTGAAGTCTCAATAAACCATGTCATAAAAGAAATACCAAGCAAGCTCTGTAACATGGAAATATTTAGTTTATCTAGATGAGGAATAAACTTGTACATGCAATTTACATTTCTACTCTACAATAAATCTTAATTCTTGTGGTATGTCGTAGAAAAACAGCAATTATATGTAACCAAAACAGGATGAAAATCAGTGAGCAGAAAAAAAACCAAAAATCTATCACTTATTTCATACATTTTAAAAATAAAAGAAATCATTATGCAAGTCTCTTTCTACTAACTTTAAACATAAAATTTGTCTATGACACAAGGTGTAAAAGTAAGATCTTTGATGGTCAGTCCCTACTTTCTGTATAATAATCTATGATTCTGCATGTTGACATCGCCTATTACGTCGAGCAGCCAACTTTTCCTCCAAACCCTGTTGTAAACGTGCTTTATTCATTTCCTGAGCCTTTTGGAAATCTGTCATTTCTTTTTCATGTTGCTTCTTCAATTGTTCAATATTTCCTGTAAAAGTAGAGAACATTATTTAATAGCATTGGAGAGTCTTGTCATGTAACATACAAGAATTCAAGGGCATTTCAGATAATTGTTTTTATTTAATAAAAAGGCTTTAAATCAATGCCTAGGAATGTTTAGACATATAAATATAATTTCATGGGAGCTGATAATGAAATACAACTTTCCACGTCAAAGTTAATGGATGATATTCAAACAGAATTCCAAGTACTTATCTGTATGGTGATTGACCATTATGCATTTTAAGACACTTCATGAGAAGTAAATGTGTTTCATACTTGTGTTGGAATACTAAAAAATTCACATTTGATAACTTAATGAGTTAAAAATCATAATTAAACTCATTGAAACCAAATTTTGCACCATAGTGAACAACTTCTCACTTCCCAGAATCAATTAAATTGATTGACTAAATGAAGAACGATGAAGGGATTCTGCGCAAGACTTGCCAACCATATTGGGTCATTAAAATCTAAGCAAATCAAATGTTTTTGAGGACAAAATTAAATCTGAAATTCAAAGACTATTTCTATTTCTACAACACCTGCATGATTTAGGTAATTAAATTGTTCCACTGTTTTACATGAAAGCTTTGGTTAACAAATTCATCAGTATCAAAATGCATTAAAACTCATTCAACTGATGTTTGGTGTTTCATGTTTTAGGGTTTTTCATCTATGCAAATATAATGCCACCTTCTACACGAGCTATAATGAAGTGCTATGCTTCCCAGTATCCAAGTATACTGTTACAATACAATTAATGCTAGACTTTGATGCAGAGTCAGAAACCTTTGCTTCTGTGTTAATGTTTCACCAACTTAGACACCTGGTTTCATAACCATGACAGATGGTAGAAATATCTATAGAATTCATTCCATGCATGGTTGGATTCTTTCAAAAGTCTTTAAGACCACGGTAACATAATTTATATTAAGTTTGATCAAAATCTTCATGTTTTTCTAAAATTCACTAGGAGTTCTCACCTTGATAAAGGTCTCTAATATATTTTAAAATATTACAAGATGTAACTTTATCAAAATTATTGTTTAACTGTCAATAACAGCCTCAATGAGGGTAATACAGTTAACAAGCAATCCCTCATACTCATTACCATTAAGTCTTGGTTACTTGGTTCTAGATTCAATCATGGAGGCAGGCTTGGTGTAGTGGTTAAGCGCTTGGCTTGCGGTGCTGACGATCCGGGTTCGATTCCCGGGTTGCGCCACTATGTTTAAGAGGTCGGTAACCTCCTGCTTCCATGTCACGATATAACTGAAAAATTGTTGAAAGCGACGTAAAACACTAAATCAACCAACCAACCAACTGGATTCAATCACAAATAGATTTAATCTGTATACATGTATCAAATACTTGGATGACAAAATGGCTGACTGACTCACCAAACATCATCTCCTTTGATGGTGGAGGAGCTAAATCTCTTAGGGGGATGGGCGTAGGAGCTGGCATTGTATCAGTTCCTGGTTGTAGACCCTGTAAAAAGGAGTAAAAATGATCACTGTTAAAATTATTCCTAAATAAGTTACATCACTTCAATTATTTGGTTATTGTTTTGTTACACCACGATTATTTCACATATATGTTGAACTGCCTAATGCACTGCACAGAAATTTATACCTTTGTAACTTGCCACACCTACTGTGACATAGGACCTTGGTTTTCACAGTGACTCATCTGCAATGCAGGACATTGGTGTGCTGACTGCAGGACATGAACCAGGGACATCTGGATCACAAGCTGAGCACTTCATTCACTGAGCTACGCTGGCTCTATATCTCTTTCATACCCGGGTTATTTGATCTTATTTCTGATCATCATTGAACGAAACACACATGCTAAACAGAAGAATATACAAAAGTTGATAAATTGATTGAACAGAGTACATGTACTTGAATGGTCATCACTGATAACTGAGAATACAACTGTCTCTTAACCTTGAAATAGGTTACATGACCTTGAGTCAACGTCTGATACAAAGACATACATTTATGTTTTGAGGAATATTTGTGTAAAGTTTGTTAAAGATCTATCACAAGCTGACTGACTATTGCCCAGACAAGAATTCAAGCAATGTTTCAGCAGTGTCCTTGAAATCAATTGAAATGAGTCAAGGTAATGACACACCTTTAGATTCTGCGAAAGATTTGTGTGAAGTTTGGTCAAGATCTATTACAAAGATACTGACTTAGAGTGTTCTTAAACTCATCTCTGCAGTGACCTTGAAATACGTTTATGACCCAACTTTAGGTTCAGAGAAATATTTGTGTGATATTTGGTCAAAATCTCTGACAAACTGACAAACTGACACAGCCTGGACAAGATCTACGAAGACAAATATACAACAATGGGACAACTTTTAGTCCAAACAAAGTGAATTCTATATATCCCTGTCTTCAGAAAGATAGGGGTATGGCAAAATGATGGAAAAATACTGTTGCATATAACTTAACAAGTTTTTAGTCTTAAGATTAAAAGTTTTAATTTATATTTATTTTCATTCCTATGGTATCAAGTGACTGAAAGGATGGGCACAGTCAGTCCTTTAGATGGGACACCAGCCTATTACAGGTAAAGTTCTCAGCTAAAGCTGTTATTCCTTTCAAGTTAGGTAGGATACAACAATATGTATTAAGTGTCTATTGACACAATGAAATGGGTCCAGCTAGTGGCCAGTAAGTGAGGACCAAATCAGTGATATTCTGATAAAAGCAACATGGTAACCACTGTGCCACGTGCTTCATAAAGGTCACAACAATATCCTGCTTAAAAGGTTGAAAATTCCCTGAAAGTCTGACAATAAAAGAAGTTTATCTTAATACATATACTTCAAACGAAAATAAATAAAATATATTTTATTTAACTTCCCCCTACCTCACATATCTCATTTCCTTCCATACCAAGCATACAACAATCTTAAAAGTTAAGGTATATAAGTGTTTTGTGTTTGACAGAGAACTGAAAGAGGACAATATTGAGGACTGTTTATTGTTAGACAGATCATTTGTATACGGATGCTTCAATGTGATTTAGTGTGTGTATGTAGGTGTGTGTGTGTGTTGGTGTGTATTTGTGCATATGCATTTTTGTATGTCAGGCAGGATTGAGGAAAATTGAAAGGGAACAGAAATATCAGAGCTCAGTGTTATAGTCCATGATCCAAATATGTGTATCTTTCCTTCCCTCCTTCCTGAAAGGTATGATTGTCTGAAAGTTTATGCAAAATGTAGCAAAATTAGCAATGTTCGCAGTAAGACCATTGGGGTATTTTGGGGTAAAAACCATTAATTATTAACAAAAATGCTGCAAATTTGAAAAATTTTTGTAATTCTCACAACATACTTTTTGGTTTCTAAACTCGTACATACATGACAGACATCATAAACAATCAATAATAATAGCCAAAAATTTCAGAAAACTGAGAAAAACTCTATACATGTACACAACTTGGTTAGCCAAGTAAAATATTGATATAGTTATAATATTATAAAAGCTTTTATATACAGTCAAACCTCGTTATCTCGAAGTCGGAGGGACCGTGGAAAATACTTCGAGATATCCGTAGTTTGAGATATCCAAATTTCGAGTTTAGGATCACAAATCTTGCAGTTGTTAATGTACGCCGATTCATTTGACATTTGTGATTATTATAGTAGATGTATGAGATATACATGTATTTATCAATAAATACGCATGAAGATGTGCATATTGTATTGTTCCTAAATAATTAATCTAAATCTTATCATACCTTTTATATTTTATGAATATATAGAGAATATACTCCAAAACTGAAAACGTCATGTTTCCTTTTCAGTAACATCGTAATTTAAATCCAATACTGGATATAACGGTCTTATACTATACCTAAAATAGAGGATGGGCTAACACGTAAGACACACATCATAATTTGATTTAATTACTATTTCTTTGCATAAAAATACATAAACATACACACGGATTAGAAATAGTAATAATTAATGAAGAGTGTAAAGAAATTTCTTTCAACGCAGGTATGAAAAAGCACTAATTACAGTTAATGTTAATTATCTAATTTTGTGTCGAGTTTAATAAGCTATTATCTTTTTTGGTATAAATAACAGGGTACGCACGGACGTGATCGATTATGTAATTACTGCGGCTTTGTACACCGATACTGTCAATTGATCACTCCACGCGATCGACCTGTCGTTTAGGGTAAACGCCGCGGGGAATATTGTCAATAAGAAGCCAACTTCGAGATAAACCGGGTAAATAAGAACGTCGGGACTTGAAAATGTATTCGAGATAAGCATGGTATTCGACATATCAGTGTTCGACACGTCATACGGGGTGAATTTAATCATAATATGCAGGATTTTTTTCAGGACCGACATTTGACTTCGAGATATCCCGGGTATTCGAGATATCAGTGTTCGAGATATCGAAGTTTGACTGTATTAAAGAATGAGCTTTAGAAGTTGGAACACCTTGGAGTTTTGGGACAAATACCATCTATTTTAAACACAAACTGCTGAAAACTGGAAAAGCTCTACAACTAACCACAGTTTTAGTATGATTTTATTTCTAAACCTTTAGATAATACTAGACTTATCATAAATGAACTGTGAAGAGAGAGAGATTGTGCAATCTCTGGTCTTTGTTAGAGAAGTGGCGCAGAACACTGACAAAGTCATGAAGGGCCCTGCCATAAATTATTTGTTGATGAGAAGATCCTACTCATAGGCAAAAGTCTACCAAAGACATTGACCATTCCACTGTTCTGATACATGTGTACATCAATAACTACATGTATTTACTTTAACCATGTAATTGTAAATGTATCAGCATCAATAAAACACACATATATAACTGCTTATGTTTCAAGTTGTAAATATTCATGCAATAAAATCAAGGAGGATCTGTTTGTGGTCAATGTATTAGCAGCAGGCAGCATAGGCAATCTTTTATAGAACATGTATCTTTTTGACAGAAGAACAATTAAGATGTGTAAACAAAATCAAAAGAGCTATTTTTAGCATAAAGAAACAAAGTGTTGAAAATTATGACCGCGACCTTGACCTTTGGACCCTATAATGTATAAGTGTGAAACTGTGCTTTGACAATACATTGTACTAACTACTACAAGGGTACTGGAATTTCAGAGAAAAAAGAACACTGTTGAGGAATCACTTTATTAAATCTTCTGACATCAGGTACAGGACTGTGTTAACAATCATCACTAAGGGTGTTCAATACCAAATAGGATAAGACACATTTTAAAAAGGGAAAATGAATGAGCAGTATAAATAGAACCATCATTACAGCATATAAAGTATTTAGTACCTGACTTTCTTGCTCAGTCTCTTGTACATCAGGTCCAGCGAGTCCAATCAGTTCAGGCTCTAGAGTATCTTCATTAAAGTCTTCAACTTTATCTAATATTTCATAAAGATAATACATTTATACACAAGATACAAACCATTTAATTGATTATCAATATTACATCTGTCTATTTAATGTTAAGATAAAGCTACCCCGGTACTAAAGAAATCAAATAAAAAAGAATGGTAGGCTGTTTATAAGATAAAAGTATTAGATTTAGAGTTCAGTTCTTGGGGCTGTTTTAATTTAGAAATGAGCAGACTCGCACTGTGTAACTAGATACTGATTGTAATATGTATAGAGGGTAAGTGTAGTCGTCATAAATCTGAGCTTTAATAGGAAGTTTTATACTACTATTATTCAGTATAAGCATCAATACAACAATGAGTATGTATTAAAACTATGTCTATAAAAAAAGAGGAAGGGATGTCAAATCATATATCGCAATATCTGGTACTTGTATTGCAATACATGAATTATTATTTTCATAGAAGATAGTATCATCTCTGCTGGGGCTAAGATGATGTTGTCTTAATCATCCCCATTTATAAGAATTTCAACTGAATCATCGTAAAGTATTATTCCTTTTTGTAACTTACATGTATTATTATAAGTGGAATATTGAGTACTTCAAAGTTTTATTGAATTGCATGAAATCATACAGATATATTGAACTGCATGCCAAAATGCAAGATCTTTAAATACACTTGGTCAATGGAGACAAGGTAGCTCTGTGGATGAGGTAGTCACTTTGTGACCAAAACTTCCCAAGTTCGACTCCCACTGTGGGCACACTGGTGTTCTGTCTTTGGATGAGAAGGTAAAACCCAAGGTACTGAGTCACATTAGGCATAGATGTCACTATATACATGAAATAATCATGGAATGACTTATAAAATAATCAATCAATCAATACATTTGTATGATTTCATGCAATTCATTTAAAATTTATGGTACTCAGTTTTTTTTTTTGTTCACAAAAATATTTTTCACTGTGCAGAGGATTCCTGTGTTTTAATTGTATCAATGTATTTTCATTAAGGTCTTACAACAACTATATGCAGACAACTTCAACAACATCAGCAGAAAATGCATATGATATATCACATAGGCTTACAACAACTATATGCAGACAACTTCAACAACATCAGCAGAAAATGCATATGGTTTATCACATAGGCAACTGTCTCACGACTTTTGCAATTTTTTAAAAGTTAAGACATTACTATGTGACAGTGGTAATTTGCTGTCATAGAATTAAAGTGTGTACTCCTTAACTACAAAAAATCTCTGTGAGAGTAGTATCAATCTAAGAGGAATGTTAGTAATCAAATCTCTATATGGGATATTAATAAAGAAGTGCAATTTAGCATATGATGACCCAGATGAAAATACATATGAACAAGAACACAAAAAAAGTGAAGTACTCTTATGCAGCCATTGCAGGAATCTACAGTAATTAGTTAATTATGAGGCTATAATGCCTTAGATTAAAAAAAAAACAGGTTGTTATTTAGCTACCATTCTATTTGTGAAGTTCTAGCTCTTGACATATTAATCCTTCAGATGTTTACTGCTGATCTTTCAAAATTTCTTATTCAGACTCAATTTCCTGACCATTTTGAATCTACAGTACTTATTATAAGTGCTTGTGACATGGAATACATATTTACTACATCAAAAGATCAAACATAAAAAAGATTGAGGTCAAAGGAATTTATGGTAAACAGAAACACTCACCATCAAACTCTGTATGGGATAGAATAAAATATTATTTGAATGGAGATGACATAATCATCCAAATTTGTGTGCATATATAAAAATTTGTTGGAACTGACTAAATTATATCAAACTGTACAAAAAGCCATTCAAACAACTGATGATTTCCTATTATCATTTCAACAATTATCAGGTGCATAGCATGTTACAGTGTCTTTGGAGGTGGTAGGCCATATGAAATGCAAATACACCAGTAAATGTACACCAGAGATGCAGTACCAATCATTTATTGGTGGGATGACCTTTCAAAGTAATTTTGAAAGTTGAACTTCCATGAAAATTGGTCTGGAATAACTAATTTACTAAAGTATATATCTGAGCAAGTTTTATATGAATCAAATGTAAATGACATGACCATTTATTGAGTCCCTTGAGATCAGATTCAGTGAAATTTTGTCGAGATAAGTTAAAGAGTAAGAAACTAATTGTGGATAAATTTCATCAAAACTATCTAATAACATCTAAAGGAGAGATTATTAACAGAAATTTATAGATGTACCGGTATGTATCATTGAAATTCATATAATGTTTAATTTAATTCTACGTCTACATATAGTACAAAAACTTCTATCAAAATTAAAAATACAGTGTATAAATTTTCAGTGCAAATAATGAAAGCAAATTATTCAATTACTGGTAGACACTATCAAAATATATAAATCAATTGAAATCATTATAAGCAGAAAACCATAAAGCAAGAAGCCAAACTGGACCTACTAATATATCACTCTGCTGAGTATCATGAGTATGAGCTGATATGCAAAACATAATGTAATACTATCAAATGAAAAAATCTAGCACAAACTTGCACTTCTTACATTGAAAACCTTTTGGAGCAAACTTACTGCAAAACCTTCACTTGAAAATGAAACTAGGAAACACCATTAGACAATTATCTTTAAAATGAACAGTTCAGATCAGTAAATATATACATTACATTCTCTTGAAATCTATGTTCAAACTAGAGAGTATTCCGTTCACAATGCCATTCACAATGAGCCATCAAATCCAAATGAAAATATTTACTATTTGCATTTAATATCACTTAATCACAGTCATTAATTCATCCTATATAATATATTTTTTAAGGACAATACCTGGAACAAATTTCCACATTCAACATAAGCAGCCATGGAAGCCTTTTTTTATTTTCAAACACCACAATGATTAAATTATTTGGTCTACATGTCATTAATATAAAATGACAAACAAACTATTTCTTAATTTGAATTTTCATGTAAAGATTTTTCACTTAATTTGTTCCAAAGGGTTTTCAGCTTAAGAAGTACCAGTTTATACTCTTGTAAATATCCTATTCTTTTGGTAACCACATAAGTTAAAGTATGTGGTGCCAGTGTATTGAAAACTGACTGTATAATCCTTAAATGTTTAATCAGTACCAGAGTTTTGTTTTTGCACTCAGACTTATTTCATTACAATTATGATTCAATTAAAGTAAACTTTCAAGAAGGAGGGAACTTCCTAGATCTAGTTTGTTCTACCATGTATTCTCCCTTAAAGGGATCTTTTATGAAAAACAAAAGCAAAGGTGACAACAGATACCTCCTCACCACCACTAAAATCAATATTAATGTATAAAATAATGAATTAGAGGCATCCCGAGATGACAAAATAGCAATAGCCACTTAAAACTGAGCAAAAATAACAAAGTCGAAAAATATGAGTAATGCATTTAGTTGTTTGTTCTATGCTGCTTATTTGTAGAAGATTCTCAATAGTGACTAAACTACATAACCTAATTTACTCCAACAAGATCAATCACTGAGGCAGTCAGGGTAAAAAAACACAAATTTAATAAATGTACAGAACTCTGAGTTTTGTTTTTTATCTAAAAATTGAAAAAATAATTATGATAATAAATTTTGCAGCTTAGTACCTATTAACATTAAAATCTATTTACATAAAATCGGCATTAACACACAAAATGAATGCATAACAAACCTGATATGAAGAAAAGTAATACAAAAATACATACATTTTATATTACAAAGTTGAAAAAGACAAAGCAAGTTTGTTAATGCATACATTCTCCTAGATCAATCTTCCACATTTAGTATTTCATTCTATGCAGCAGCAAACATGGAAAAATTTTCAAAGTAGGGTGCCCTACCTGACCTGCATTGCCAAAGCCTGGGGCCTATACCCAGAACAATAAGGATAAAAAAGAATAAAAATCTCATGGAGGACCTTGACTACTTTATTCGTATCAAGTCCATGAACATGTTACAAAAGAGAAGTTAAAAATGTGATCATATACATGTATTACAAATGGAAATGTAAAAAACTGACTCACCCCCAAAAAAACTAAAATGTATCCACTTTGAATACATTATTATATACTACTACTATATTATTCAAATCCATGTTGGGGGTAAAGAGTTATGGCCTGGACAAAGATTTACCCAAAATATCCATTGTGACCTTGACCATGCAGTTAAGATCTTTGAGTCACGGTCATGACACACCCTTGGGTCCTAGGCAACAATTCTGTGAAATATTCAAAACCATGCATGGTGTAAAAAGTTATGGTCTAGACATGAATCTAACTGACATAAGCACTGTGACCTTGCGGATATAACCTTGAAAAATCAATAAAGTTCATACTGCAGTCATAAAAAATAAATGTGCAAAGTTGAAAAGTTCTACCATAAACAGTTTGGTCTGTACCTTGTTTACAAGTTGCATTCTAAACACGCTGTGTTTGTGAAACACTAATGTCCCAGCAGCAGCAAAGTCCAAAAAGTCATTTTTAGTGTGAAGGTCACGGTTAAGGTCAAAAGGCCATTGGCTTTGGTATCATTTGAAAGGGCTTCATTAGTTGAGTACCCATGTCAATTAAGAAGTCTCTATCCCTCATGGTTCAAATGTTATGGCCAATGTTAAAGTTGACAACAGACAAACAAACAGACAGACAGACAGGACAAAAACAATATGCCCCAGATCTATGGATCCAGCGGCATAAACATTTGCTATTTTTTCCCCTAAAATGACAATGACCTTTGACCTTGATATTGAAAATCAACAGGTTTCTTCCTCATGCCTTAAGATATAAGTGTACCAAGTTTGAAAGTCCAAGCCTAAACGGTATGGTCTGTATTGTCATAAAGTGTAGACAGACCTACAGACCCACAAACTATAACAGTCTATGACGGGCGTATAAAAATTCTACAAACGACACCAACTGCTATTATACATTAAAGTACAGTTAAATTTACCTGGAAGTTCTTCCACTGTTAATCCCATAGCCTCTAGCTTTTCCTTAATCAATCTCAATCTTTCTTCTCTTAATGCTTTTCCTGTTTCTGCTTCTAGCTTGCAAGCATCTTTATAGTCTTTTTCTATGACAGTACTTATCACCTGCAACAATTCTGAACTGTTAATCAATTTTGTATACTTTCAATTTTTTCAAAGCTCATTTTTCTAAATAAAATTACCACAAAGTACTACAGTATCATGTGTATACTGTAAAAGTTCATTATTCAAATCAACTCTTATTTAAGTCTTTTGCTGTTCGATCACTTAAATAACAACTCTAAAATGAAGATTTCACATACAGATGTTTAAACTCATTCAAAAAATCTATTCATACTGAATAAATACATGAAATCCTAAAGACTGGTATATATCCCTTATTTATATTAAGACTTTGTTTACCATTAAGAACATTCATAGATAACTAGGCATTATAGGTGAAACCAGGTGGAGAAGTACCGGTAAATGGCTACTGTTTGGCTTGCTACAGCTGACATGACAACCCAAACATATAGACAGCACAAAAACAATTTTAAGGAGTACTGTATGGAAAATGTCACAGCAACATATCAATATTGGAGCATATACAGTCAAACTTCGATATCTTGAACACTGATATCACTGATACCCAGGATATCTCGAAGTCGAACGTCTGTCCCGAAAAAAATCCTTCATATTATGATTAAATTCACTCGGATGTATCGAACACTGATATGTCGAATACCATGCTTATCTCAAATATATTTTCAAGTCCTGAAGTTCTTATTTACCCAGTTTATCTTGAAGTTGGCTTCTTATTGACAATATTCTCCGCGGCGTTTACCCTAAATGACAGGTCGCTCACGTGGTGTGATCAATTGACCGTGTCGGTGTACAAAGCCTTGGAAATTCATTGGTTAACCACGCCAGGACTATGAAGTGATAGTGCCCGGTCCGGGCACTATTGCTTTTTGCTCGACAGAGTTATGTCCCTCAGCGAGGTTTATAGGTGGCGCCGCGTAGTTGTAAACACTTCATAGTCCCGGCGTGGTTAACCAATGAATTTCGAAGGATTTATCATATGATACACTAATAGGTAATTAAACTCGACACAAAATTAGATAATTAACATTAACTGTAATTAATGCTTTTTCATACCTGCGTTTAAAGAAATTTCTTTACACTGTTCATTAATTATTACTATTTCCAATCAGTGTGTATGTCTATGTATTTTTATGCAAAGTAATAGTAATTAAATCAAATTATGACGTGTGTCTTTATCTTGTCTTATGTGTTAGCCCTTCCTCGGTTTGAGGTATAGTATAAGACAGTAACATATCCAGTATTGGATTTAAATTATGATGTTACTGAAAAGGAAACATGACATTTTCAGTTTTGGAGTATATTCTCTATATATTCACAAAATATAAAAGGTATGATGAGATTTAGATTAATTATTTAGGAACAATACAATATGCACATCTTCAGGTGTATTTATTGATAAATACATGTATATCTTATACATCTACTATTTTAATCACAAATGTCAAATGAATCGGCATACATTAACAACTGCAAGATTTGTGATCCTAAACTCGAAATTTGGATATCTCGAACTACGGATATCTCGAAGTATTTTCCATGGTCCCTCTGACTTCGAGATAACGAGGTTTGACTGTACTAACAACTCAAACAGTTGGGGGAACTTTTTCCCTAGCTTTACACTACAAAGAGAATAATTATGAAAAAGATATCGTAAGGATATTGAATTATTTAACATCATTTCACAATTAATCTACTGAACCAAATCTAGCCTTACATTATGTCATCAATTTTACATCATGCAAACATTCAGTGATGTTTGGAGGGTTTATAAAGCAACAACAGTCATGACTGCAATGATAGTATTGGGCTTTTTAACGTAACCCAGAATTTCAGAGTTTCCAGCAGAATAGATGACCACTCTGTAAGTCTTTATTTAATTATTGCATGTTTATACAGTGATGCTCCGTTTATCCAGACACATTTGTTCCCGGCCGATTTGTCCGGATAAACGGATTTTTCGGATTACCGGATCATAGTATTGGTACTTTAGAAGTTAAAGAATCTTCTTTCTTGCTAAAAGAAAGGTGTATACAGTACCCGATAAAACACAAGTAATAATCCTTATATGCGTTTGATTTGTATACGAAGAAATATATATATATATATATATATTACGTATTTAATGTACTAACATCTTTAATGAATTGTACATTAATTGCAGTCAATGTATTTAATGTACTAACATCTTTAATGAATTGTACATTAATTGCAGTCAAATTTTTGAAACCTGCATTATTTTTCAACTCACTGTCCTCTATTTAAATGTTGACAGCCACCTTAGTATATACCTCGTGCTTGGTTAATTAATTTCACTTCTATCGCGATCGGAGTGTTTATCTAACTTCCTGCTGTGTCATACTAATTTAGAATTGAAAAGCATTAATGTCCGGATAAATTTATACATCGTTCATGTTTTAAATATAAAATTTTCTATAACTATAAAACAGAAGAATAACTAAAAGTTAAAACTTCTATACAAAATAATGTAATGAGCACTAGGTAAGGATACATTATCAATTATCGATCTCAGATAGAAGAGTGACAATACTTAAAGTTTGGTTACAATCTAAAGCCCCAATATTTAATTAACAATGTAAGCTGCAAAGTAGGCAATTTACTTTTATTTACTATCATTCAACTAACAGTAATCTTCATTTCTGGGGCGAGCGTGTACTGACTTATTAAAAAGCAATCATCAATGACCGCTAACATGACATTTGACTACACCACAAATGGTCAGTTTTTAATTGGATGGGTAATTAATATACCATTGGTAGGTGCATGACCAGGTAAACGCGTCGTTTAACTGTTAAACAAACAATCAGCGCAGAGAGGCGATAAGAATGCAGTGTATTAATAATTAAACTGCAGTTATTTGCTACAGCTACATCCGGAAAGCAAAATTTTGTCCGGATTATCAGAGCAAATTTCATGTACTTTTGTAATTCCATACTTGTATTTCCTTGTCCGGATCCGGAATGTGGATTTCCGGATTGTTGGATCAAAATATCATTGGGAAATTCATTCCCACACTTTCTTGTCCGGAAAGTGGATTTTCCGGATAAACGGAGCCCGGATTAACGGAGCATCACTGTATAAGATTTTTCCTTATACTGTACTGTAGACAATCAAAGTTCTCAAAGCTGCAAAGTTGTGTTGACAAACAAAATATAATGGCTGTACTCTGGAATTGTTATTTAGAACTTAAGCATTAATTCAAGAAAATGTCAGATCTATAAATGTATTGACATTTAGAAACAACTAAAGAAATCTAGACTGATACATGGAACTGTTAATGTGTAATACAAAAACTTTAAAGAATATTATTGATCAACAGTATGTCATGCAAGTGATATATTGTTTATTTGCAAAGTTGTCATGTATGCATCCCATATCTTGGAAATTGCTTAGATGTGGTGAAAAAATGTTTAACAAATACTTTTATGTAGAAAATTAACTTTTTGAAAAAAACTTGTTCCATGTAAGTTTTTTATGACAGCATGACAACAATAACTTTATGACAGCATGACATCAACAACTTTAAGACTGTGACAGCAACAACTTTATGATAAAGTGACAGCAATAACTTTATGACAGCAATAACTTTATGGATTTGTTTTTAACTCATCCAAACTAAAAGCATAAATGTAGCTTTGTGGTAACACACTTGCTTGCTTTTTTACTGGTATTGTTTTTTCTTCTGTAGTCAGCTGTTTTACAGGCTAATATAGGTTCCTTTTTCATTCATAACACAGACATCTAAAATATTTTCATAATAAAGACAACCAATTTGTTCTCAATAAAAAAAAAAGGAAGTCTGTCACAGTTTCATGGGAAGCAAGAGACAAATGACCTTATGTTACGTGCTTGAATAAATAATTCTAGAGTTGTTCTAATGGGGTAGATACCCCACAACTCTCCCCCCCTCTCCTCACGATAACAAAGTTGAAACATACAATAATTCAACAGTTAAAGAAGTCAAAAATGTACTTACTTACTGTCAGCTTTAGTGACATTCTGCGTATCAATTGCAGAGGAGAAGTCTAAAACGTGTTAGTGAATCAGAGGTCATGGTAATTACAGATCCGGTTGAAAAACATGTACAACTTGGTACCGGACTTTGAATACTGGCATCATGTAAGGTCTGGTGAAATTTTAAGAAGCAGCTTTGGAGAAGAAGTCGAAAATGTGTCTACCAATCAGGGCCCATGATGGCCATCTTGGAGTATGGATCAGTTTGAAAAACACCTAATTGGTATAGGAACTTGAGTACTTACTTCCTGTAAGTTTTGGTGAAATTCTGTAAAAGTGTTGTATAGAAGATATTGTATATGTGTCAACCAATCAGAGCCCAAGACAGCTCACTTGAGCTGAAAAGGCTGTTTCTATGTGGCATTGGTCAACTTCTCGTTGAGATATCAATTGCTTTTTGTTTCAAATTGATGAGCAAAACAAGAAATTTTTAATAAATTTGTTGCAAAGGTCCTTTTTTGCTTGACGCTAATCATATATCTAAATTAAATATGCATAAGACTGAACAATGCAACTTTGATATGAATAAGCAAGGTAGTATGATGTTAAGTCCTGGAACATCTTAAGACCAGATAACAGGTTCATTAGAGATTGTGAAATGTTCTAGGACTGGATGCATGTCAAATTCTGGCACTTTTATAGTGAACACTGTGATTTAGCTGATACTTAACTTACATTATCAAACCACTGCAGAAGAGCTGCTGCCCTGCGATGTGTTGTGTGGTAACAGTTATAAGCATGTTTATGTCTTTCAGTGGACTGCATATCAACATAGATATTGGTTGTGGCTTTCTCTAGGGTGTCAATTTCTGGTGCTTTACAGTATGGAAATTCAATGTTGCTAAGGTATCTCTGACAGGAACGCATGTTCTGAACACAAGCTATAAGGTTGTTCCTCGCTTCAGTTACTACTTGGTACTTCATCTGTGTTTGGCTGTAAACAACGACCTTATTATATTATTATTATTGACAAGTCAACAACAGCTATAACTAAAGCTGCTTACTGTTATGCAGACAATTCTGTGTTAAGTGACTGATGTTAAGTTATGTCATTTTCCCTTCAACAGTGTAGGTTAAACAGCTAATTAAAAACTCCCAAAAGATTTCATTTAATCTGTAAAGAAAGTTCCTAGAACTTAAACTATGAATGTTTTCTGAAAAAAATTTCTTAATCATGCTCTTGAAAAATGCTGAATTTATGGTTAGAATTTCAAAATCTAGAGCAAATAACTGGCCATTCACCATTTAAATATTCTTAAATGAAAGCTGTCGATATCCTGAAACCTGAAGTGTACAAATGGCACATATAACCTGTTTCAACTAATTTCAATTGTTTGTGAAACATATCTCCAATCTTTGGTCGATGACATATTAGTAAAAATTCTAAATGAGAAATGATAATGTGTAAAAATTTAAAATGTCAAGGGCAACAATGTCCGTAAACCTTGTCCACCCTGAATTACCACAGTTCACATACATTTATACAGTCTTTGGTGCAATATGCAATGGTGTCAAATATGCAATGAGACGCTACATGTAGAAATTCTAAGAGTCAAGAGCTAGTACTCCTGTTTTAAAATTTCTTCAACCTGAGTAACTTCCTTTTGTACTCGTATACACTTTTAGAACAAAGTGAAGAGTTTGGTTCAATTCCATGAAACAGTGTATGAGTTCCGATTAGAAACTATAATGTGGGAAAATATAAAGTGTCAAGGGCTATAAATCCTGTGAAAATTGTCCAATAAAATTGACTTCCCTTTATGCACATCTACCCTTTCATGAAACAGTGTAGAAAGAGTTCAAAAGACAAGATATGACTGAATAAAAGGATGGACATATCAAATGCTTGATGTCCTTCACAAAGAAATGGCAATGGCAAATTCTGCCTTAAGCATCTACGTCTACTTCACAGATACTGGTTTATGGCATCTTGGTTACACATGTTATTAAATTATAGTCAAACACTGATCATGTCAGGGCATCCATGAAAATCCATCAAGACACCAGTTGAAAATCCTTGTCGCAGTCAGCCCACTACTACTGTCAACCAAAATGTACCAACATGTAATGAGTTGTCACTCTGCTCATTGGCTGGCAGTATACAGAAATGTCACTTCCAGGTTTTGTTTCTTTTACAGTAAAATATCAAATTTACGTAAAAGTGTTTGAACACAGGCAAGTGATGTGAACAAGGTAAACAGTGATATCTACTCAAACATGACTATATATATGACATGGTTGTGTCCTGCCACTTGCTCTGACTAATGCTTATATCCCTTGAAGAGTACAATGAATATAACAAGAGCAACACTAGTGTGGCATAATACACCCCTCGCTTAATTCGGACGGGATCAATTCTCATTTGGCATGATTTTCATGAAAAACATCTGACGTTTACTAAAGTTAATTGCATTTCATAGCATTTTATCATAGGAAGGTCCAAGGGCAATAACTCCTGCAGAAATGGTCCTATCCAACCCATCTTGGAAGTTAACCTGCAAAAAAAAAACTTCAAAGTTTTTAGTACAAGCTCCACCCCCCCTCCTAAAATTATAAATTTCTCAAAAATGAAAGAAAAGATATCAATACCTGTAAAATATGTGAAAGTTGGTACATTTTACTTGTTTCATGATAAATTTCATAATGTTTTTACAAAAATTAGATTTTTAATGAATTTTCAAAACAAAATTTTGAAATTTATAAGTCCAGGGGCCATAAATCCGTCAAAAGTGATCAATCGTAACAAAACTCAAACTGGTGCTGACGTCGCTTGATATAAAGCAATATACCAAATTTCAATTCAATATCTTGAAAGACGGCAAAAAAAAGTCCAGAAAACATGACCTAGGACATATGGTCACCCCCCCTTAAAATCATAAATTTCTCAAAAATGAAGAAAAAGATATTAAACCCATAATATATGTGATAGTTGGTACATTTTACTTGTTCCATGATAAATTTCATAATGTTTTGACAAAAAATAGATTTTTAATGAATTTCTGAAAAAATCTTGAAATTTATAAGTCCAAGGGCCATAAATCCGTCAAAAGTTTGTCAATCGTAACAAAACTCGAACTGGTACTGACGCCCCTTGAAATAAAGCTATATACCAAATTTCAACTCAATATTATGAAAGACGGCAAAAAAAGTCCGGAAAACATGACCCCGGACGGACGGACACACGGACGGACAGCGCCATAACATAATACGTCCCGCCTAATGACATGCGTATAAAAATGGGCAACCTCACTGAAATCTGTAATATTATATCTTGAATGGAATAATGAAGAAGTGTATATGTAGGTAATGACTGGTTGCTTATGTAAGAAACGTAAGTTTGAAGCTAAACTTGAGTAAAAGAAGACCATATCTCTCGACAAAAATCACTATATTATGTTAATGCCTTAGTATGTTCAACTACATAACATCAATTATCTTCCAATTTAATATGCCCATAGGCCACATGGTCACCTAAGTTTGAATACATAAGTAATGTTATAAACTGTGTGTAGTTACTTTCCTCTACATTAAAGTGCTGTCTAGTTTAACCCTTTCGCTGCCAAATCCACTGCTAGAATAAATGTTTTTGTTAAGAACAGTTTCGACGACACAGTCACAATAACATCACAGTAACAGCGTTCAGATCCTTGACAAGCTGGTGCTTGTGTACGAATGCCCATAGAGTGCTAAAATTAGCTTATTGAATTGAAAGGTGGTAGTTGCAATTTGCCAACCGAGATACTTCTATCAATTGATTCAATAAAATTCATAAAAAAGCTAAAACACCTCGTAGATACGACCTTTCCGTTCTTTCGTCATATCAGCTATTCAATTTGGGATTTTTTCTTGAAATGTTCACAGGAGATGCCAAATGTCACATGTATTCATATTTATTTATTTGCTTATAAGATAAGACAGTTTATTGACAAAAACGGGCACTTGAAGGCATGACACACACACCCTCCCACACACATCACATGAATATTGCGTGTGTGTGTGTGTGTGTGTATGTGTGTGTGTGTTTTGTGTGCGAATACATATAAAAGTGTATATATGTAAGGTCGTATCTGTTACGATATTTACAATTATTCATTTCTTCAGAGTCGAAGTGTGAAAATTACTAAAATATTATTGATACATCTATATTTCGTAATAGGATTTTACTGGATTTTTTTTACGAACTGACGTGAAATTCACATAATATTTACACAGCATGAGATGATTAAACAACACGTGCTAGCTAGATACCGGCAACTGAATTGGAATATAGAACACCCACTTTCATTTTTAAAGTTTTACAGTAATATATTACTAAGTCTGAACATTGTTCGATGCCGTTATATTTCATAGACTGCAATAAGAACATCACCCTGTCACATGTATACAAATCGATTCATACGCGTTCAGTCTCGCATTTTTATTGTAAGTGGCACCTAGCTCTCTCTTCTAGCGTAGAGTACCAGTTACATCTGTCCCGAGCGAAAAAAAGAGTCTCCTGGCCAAATCGAGGCTACAGAGGAAGCTTTCAACGAAGTTGCAAAGTTGTACAATTACGATGTGAAGCAGCGAAGTTACGATGCTAAGAGGCAAAGAAATTCACTTCGCAATTTGTCTTCTTAGCAACGTAACTTCTCATAGTAGATTCACAATTTCGCTTCTTCTCATCATCATTTAGCTTCTTCACAACGTAATTTTGTAACTTTGCAAAGTCGCCTCATAGCGTATGGATTTTGTAGGTTGAAGTTGCGATGTCCCCAAATGGAATTCCGTAGATTAGACTGAAAATTTCGATACTTAACAATTATATCAAAGGATTGACCGTCAGTACATGTAGCAAGCTTTACCTATAGTCAAGTGAGGATTGTTTCTTCCAGGAATGGTTGCGTTATTCACCAAATGAAAACAAAAAAAGACTCAAGAAACAGCTGGAATCGTGGCCGTAGGAATCGGGGCAGGGAGGCCTGCCCCCCCCCCCCCCCCTAATTTTGACCGATCATAATTGTTTCATAGGTTGTTATCTAATTCATTTACTAAACTGTTTTCATTTAATTATTCTAAACATTCAATTTATTACGTAAATTATGTATTTGTTCTTTTCTTTCTGAACGTTAATACTACAAGTTATTTTCATCATGCAAAGATAAGAACTGTTCGGGCTCTAGGAAAACATTTACTCATCCAAACATAGTCGCAATTTCCCATTCCTGTTAGTGCCTTCTAAGTTGAAAAGACAGGCCCTGAACACCGTGTATTCATGTTTGGGAGGTGGAAATGATCGAGTTTATCCTTAATGTCAACATTAGCAAATTTTGAGGGGGATTGCAACCCCCATTCGGTCAGAACGTTTTACCCCAAAAAGGCTATTTTCGGTCATTTTCAAACCTGCAACACCACCCCATCCCCTTTCCAGACTGAATAGTGGAAAATAGTAAATCATGGCAGGCTGCGATCCCCCTTTCAAAAATTTCTAGATCCACCTATGATCAGTGTCTAGCTCTATGTAATACAAGCAAGACTCCTTGGCACAATAAGTGGCTTAAAACAGTGGTATCATATTGCAAATTTTGTTTTGAGTTTGGCACCCCTCCCACTTTTTAATTGCATCCTACGGGCCTAGGAATCTATTTCTAGCAAGCTCTCTCCGAAACCCTTGCTTTTATTCGATGTATGACAATATTCTGCAATAAGTCCCATTTTCAAAATATTAACGGCAACAAATCCTTTTATCTCTACAAAACTCAGAAGTTTCCACCTCATATTATTGCTCTCCGGCCCAGGTAGTGTGTCCGGGTGGATACTCTTGCATATCTAATTTTCGAAAGAAAAAAGAGCGCATGGGAGTATTTTGCATTGCTGTAATCTGCTTAATCACAGCATAGATTCGTGATTGGTCGTCCAAAGACGGTTCGGTCCGCTCAACAGCCTTGATATGTATTTGTATCTGTACTGCAGTACAAGTATCTCGTAGAAATCAAAATATTGTTTTATGTAACGGGCGTTTATGAATCTTTTTATGTATTTTTGTAAAGGTTGTAATTACATGTATGTACTATTTCGCTATACATGTATTTTTATTTGAGAGAGAGAGAGAAAAAGAGAGCCTCTAATATATGAAGTATGGTACGACTCAGAAGAATTCAGGTGAATTTTCACCTTTTCATGCTTTCAAAATTACTTATCTCTAAAATCGTTTTCCTTTTCCACTGAATCCTTTCGCTTGCTGTATGCAGTCCAGTGTAAGTTTTCAAAATAGTAATCACATGGATAATGTTCAGACTGATACCTTATACTAAACCTAAAGTTGCGGCTAGCCTAGCAGTTAGGATTCTGAAAGAACCCAGGTGTCCGCAAGAAGCACCTATTTTCTGCTGACCGACATGACACGTCTTTCATAGAAACAGGGATAAACGACTCTGAGCTAGTAGCTGACTGCTGCTGTCAAATGAGGTGATTCGTGGGTTTTTCTTTCTTTCGTTCTTTTTTCATTCAATCTCAGACTCAGACTCGAGTCATATTTTCTGAAAAATGCTTTATTGATATCTACCTACTTGTTTCTCGGACGTAACAGATTCATCGTAAAAAATAACATGAAGTACTGTGAAAGCCCCGAATTTTGAGGAGGCATATTTCTTGGTCCTAGACTCTTCCTAAAATGCGTCTTTGTTATTACTCTGGAGGCAATACTCGTATCCATATACCGCAAATATTGGTAGGCTGGTTGTGACATCACTATTCAGAACATGACGTCAGTTTACGTTGACGTTTGAATGAATGAAAAAGACGATTTTTTTGTGGATTTTTCCTCATGTTACTTATGAAATTAGACACTTTTTAGACATCTACTATATTGTAAATAATACTTAATTCATTCTTTTACAAACACAACTAAGAAGTCTGAATATTTGTTCAAACGTATAATTCATCTTAATGTATTTTTACAGAGAAGAAATATGAATTTACACCGGGATTTTAAGTGGCCCAAAAATGACCATTTGGCACATAGATGGTTAAAGTAAGCAAGTTCTTAGCCAAAGTGCTTACATGAGCACAATTTACTTTATTAACAATGAATGCAGGCACATATACTCTATTGCTAAATATTGCATTTTGACTTCTGATATATGACTGTAAAATTTGAATCATCAACCTTCAGTATGTCAGAACAGGACTGATTAAACAAAAGTACAAATTTATAAACCTAAAGAAAATCAAATTAGGAAATGATATTTTCAAATTCCATTTTAGTTTTCATACAATCAAATGATTTATAGCAAATAAATACTCTACAACCTGTTTTAGTGTAAAATGAAATAAAAAAATAAATTCCCCAAGAGGGAGGGGGAATGCTACCATGCCACAGCTGGCTTAAAAAATAAATAAAAAAAAACAACTTTCAAATAACTTTTGATTGAAATACTTAAATTCTAATAAAATATAGCAAATGAATGCTCAATTGCTTCCCTACATTAAATTAATCAAGAAAATGACTCAATAAGAAATATTTTCCCTTTTTCTTTTTTTCTATAAAGATTTATTTTATGCATTGAATTAAAAATCTAGTATTGGTGTAAAATAACATTAAAAAGTTTTTGCCCCTAACACATTTTGAACTGCTACCTTACAGCAATCTTGTATTGGCATATTTCAACAATTGTAAAAACTAAAGCTCCATAAAAGGAGCATAAGACATCCATCACTTTTATTGAAAATGGAGCATTTTGAAATGGGCTGTATTAATTAAGGCATGAAGAAAATAAAAGGCAGACAAGAAATCCAAGGTTCAGTGACCTTCACCTTAGGTGCATGATAATGGAACTAGGTCATGACAGTCTACCATAGAATAGGAACAATTTTTTTGGACATGTTACAAAAAACTCTTGGTGCAGTCTTGGCACAGAGTGGTCTTTTCATCATTGTAATAATTTCATATGAATATTGTGTTGATCGTATAGCAATCATGGGTGGCAATGAGCACTGCTGAATGTGAATGTTGGAACTTACACCATGAATACAAGATGACTTTTACATGATGTCTATAATTATATGATGAGCAAAATTGAGCCACGACTTATTCCAAAATGCATCAAGACTGCATTATAAACGACATGTAGTGCACCACATCACTGACTGGTTATGTTTGTTATGGTAAAAAGATAAAGCTCTTCAAAGTACACATAAACATGCCTCATCTCAAGAGACAAAGGCACAAAACTGCGTCTAAAACCATGTCGCCACTATTCACAACAGATGCAATAACAATAAAGACAATAAAATGCTAGACAAAAATGCTCAACAAATAAAAACCAGATGGCACAATAGCATGATTGATTTTGAGACAGTGGTGATTTGTCTGAATTTGGACACAGTTGTGTGTCAGTCATAATAGTCATATAATCATTGTACAACTGTTTTGACTCATTCATGTCTAGAGCTATTTGCTATTTCAGCATGCACCAAGGCCTTAAGAAACGGCAGAGTCATGGTAAAGGTCATTTAGGTGGGAAAGAGGCTTTAAGGGTCATTCCTCCAAACAAATATAGTGACAACAGGCTAATCTGCTGATGAGAAAAGTGACAGAGAAATTAATGATTCTGATGGATGAACTGACAGATGAACAGTGTAATTAGTATAGGGTACTTGCATCTTTCATGTGGGGCTGAAAATATACAGATTTACTATTAGGATTGAAAATCTCTGAAATTCTACAATAGAAACTTCAGTGTCTGTCTGCAGTCACTTATTTCTTAGGATGATAAATCAAGAATTTCAAATCGAAATCGAAAAATCAAAAATGGTTCATTTCATGGTTTAAACCAGCTTCCTCTAGATTTCTGTGTTCCTATATGCATTACGACACAGCACACCATATCATTCAGTGAAGTTGAAAAGTGTCAGTAAGAAGGTTTAAACTTACAAAATTTCATTCAGAATGACAAAATTCTGAAATTGTGTCTAAATACTTAATTGTCCTAATAAACAAAAATTTTCAAAATCACTGAGAATGACTGATGTGTTTGAAAACTTTTCAATATCTCTGACTATTTCGGCATTTGTCAATTTATGAGAGATAAAATCATAAAAAATGTCTACTTAATTTCTTTTTAAAATTATTTTTATAAAAGTGCATTTATTTTTGGTGACTATAAAGTAAATTTCTTGAGAAAAATCTTGCAAACTTTCTGTTTGTTGAAATTTTGGAATACAAAATTGTATATTGCCAAAATCTGAGCACTTTAAGAACTAAACCTTTTCAAATGTGGTCACTTAACTGACTAGTCTGAGATTCTCAGCCCTCTCCCACATTTGATATCATCCTACAAATCACAAATATCGAAAGTGATAGAAGGGCAGAGAATCTTGGACTATTAACTGACATAAATCAACCCAAATCTGATCCAAACAGTGCCCCTGTGGGTTGTCTTCCAATTATCTAACAGTGGCAGTAAGATTAAGTCTTAAAGAAAATTTCCATAAAATATAACAACAGACTTTCCTAATTAAACATGCTAAACTTTCCTAATTAAACATGCTAAACTCTCCTAATTAGGTAAACATGCTAAAGCTGGCTAATGTCCTAAGAATTTGGGTCTCTTGTGGTATTTATTTGATTGGAATAAAATAACTCAGTGCCACTTTCATCTGATGTGCCAATCAATAACCAACTTTCAATGGGTGACTTAAGTATGTTTGAAGCTCATCATCAGACCTTATTATGAATTTGTAAACTGGCTTCATCTGTCACCCAAGTCACCACACAATAGTATACAAGTTAACTAACAATGAATTATAGTTAAGAGCTTCATGTTCTGTTTAACCACAAATTCAGTTTTATTTACCAGTACACTGCAAAGAAGATTTTCAAAACTATGCTATGTGCATTATTACAAAGCAGTCTGAAGCCCTGCAACAGGAGTCATGAATTTCACAATTTAAGTAAACGGCTACATGTTCTTTAATTCACATAAATATTGATCAGCTTTTCTTTTCTTCGCAAAGCAATTAATAATAGAATACAATAAACAGCATTCAACAACAATCATTTGTGAATAAATAATTTTAAAACACCTACTAAAAAATCTTTACCTATACACATATTTGATTGATCATCAAGTTTTGTTGATACATCTATATTATATCATTTCAAATAGTGGATGAATATTAGTCTGCATCAATGTGGGAATTTCACATGTGGGAAATATGTTTGTAATACTTAGGTTTTACTGGGACAAGGATTGTTTGCTACAGTTTTAAGGAAACAAGAGGCCCAAGTGGGCCTATATCGCTCACCTGAGTACCTAGATGATCAGTCATGCATGAAGGAAGAATTCATTTATTTTTGCATTACTGTGACTGAGTCAACACAAATGTTGAAAATATGTCAAATTTTATTTCAGACTAGAATAAAAAATGAAAGGACTTGAAAGTCCTCAAGATCGGAATTGCATGGTCAAGTACATCAAAGGTAATAAAGTTGTGATCCACCAAGAGATCACACACCAAGCGTGTAATGTTTAGGATCAGTATTGACAAAAACACGGTCTGCACACAGGTGCTCGTTTTCATATAAACAACGGCTCCGCCCTGTATACCCCTGTACGTCTCCGTCTCGTACTATCTCATTTTCTCTTATCACTTTTGATCTTGACAGTAGTGTGAAATTAGCAATCTGGACAGTCTCCCGCTGTACATGTACATTTGGGGAAAACCACGTCTACACATGTAGATCTATAAATAACTGGCTATTTTTAGTGGCATTACACATCAACAACTACCAAGACGTTTGTTTATCGTTGTGACGAGAAGATTGTAGAGTACTTTGAATTCCACTGCTATAAAAAGAAGCGATATTCTCAAGTTTTATTAATTATAATACAACAGATACTAGTACGGACTAGTAGTGTACTTCTTAAATTACGGCACAGCTACACAATAATGTCAATCGTACTTTTTCGGGACTTTCCGTCCAGTATTCGGAAAGACTGCATGTCTTCCAGCACATGAATATAACTCGTCTAAATCGATGGAATAACGGCACATCTATTTTCTCATCTGATCAAACTTATCTTGTATTGACTTGTACAATATGAACTATAAGTACTAAAAGTAAATCTAATCACGCTTTTTCTAAATATCGACGCACTATTTATACACAAGGAGGTATTTTCTGCGTTCCACGCGTTCACCACAGCATATTGTAACGACTAGGGTCTGGAATTGCTACGCAATTCCGACCAACAACACTTTTTTGCACATCCATTCAGGTGATTTTGATATAAAGCATTTCCTTTGTCTCTGCAAGATGTCAACAACAAGTTAGTCTTTTTCTTTAGGTGGGGCCTTTTGTTGACTGATTTCAAGTCTGGGTCATGAACAAAAATTGTTTCAAATATTGTCCAGATCTAACTTAAAATTGCCTAATTTCATATGTTGAGTGTTGAGAAACATCTAAAAACTTATTTAGATGTGTAAAGAAATGAAAAAAAAAAATTCTGACCACAGCTGGATTTGAACCGCTACTCTCCATATTTCAATTACCAAGTGGTATATGTACCATTGTGAGACCTACTTTTTAGACATGGTGGCATTATCTGTTAACCAATTTGGATGAAATTTACCAAATTGATAGAGGACCTTTAGTACTTCATGTATTCCATGTTTCATTAAAATCTTTCATGTGGTTTTGTAGAAAAAGTTGAAAATGTGAAAAGTGGCCAACCCACCCCTTCCCCCCTTTTTTTTTTGGAAGTCTTAAAAAATTCATAAAAAATCCAAAAATTGAGATAATGACAAAATTCTTTCACAATAATATTCCTTACCACAATTATGATCACAATAGTCATTAAGAAATCATCAATATCAATTAACTGAAAAACATGACACTTTTCTGCATTGAAATGACCAAGTCCAAAAACACGTCAAAAAAGCGTAAATTTCTATTTGACGGATCTTAACCCCGAACACAATTTTTAATAACCTATCTTTATAGATTGTTGAAATGCAATTAGTTTCCCCATATATGTACTGGTTCTGGAGAAGAAGATGTTGAAGAGCACTTTTGGCCCCGCCCTGGATCCACCCCTGAGGGAATTTGGATTCCGAACACAATTTTAGTAGGGGACCTTGAGTACATCATTTACACAAAGCTTGATCCAAATCTGCAATGTAGTTCCAGAGAAGAAGTCGAAAATGTGAAAAAGTTAACGACGGACGGCGCACTATGACTATAGCTCACTTGAGCCTTTGGCTCAGGTGAGCTAAAAAAAAGAAAGAACAATTTTTACATATTTTGAAATTAACTTTGGTGATTTCCTTAACTATAGGTTAACATCTCTTTTTTTTCTGGTGCATTGATTTTAAACTGAATCACATTAAAAGGTATGAATACTTCCAACAACTCTTTCAGACCAAAGTCACCAAAATATCAATTATATGTAGTGTACATTTAGACATAATATACATACATACTATTTATATAACAAATTTTCAGATCTACTTACACAGCTGGTACACTGAGTAGATCATGCCAACGTTTGGTAGCTAAGGCTAGTTGAGTACAAGCATGCTGTAGTAAAACTCTCGCATTTGTCCATTTGTACTTGGCTACACTAATGCGCTCTTTCTTTTCCAGGTATAGTTCATAATCTGCCTCTAGCTTGTTTTCCAATTCACTCCCATATTCACCTTTAAAGATGGATGCTAAAACAAAAACTCCAATGTTTAGAAAATATCTAATGTATACAATCAAACCTGCTTTTAAGACCACCTGTATTGAGCAATCACTTGTCTTAAGCCACTACCTTTCTTTAATCCTTGCTACTAATTGTCTAAAAGAATATTTTTCTCTTAAATTGTTCTCATAGTAAAAATGTAAACATTTACTTTTTGAAAGTCAAGTAATTAATCTTTATTATAGGAAAGTTCACAATCTAAATTATGAATATGATGTCAACTGCAAAGAATTTCATTAGAACATTTATGTAGACTAAATACAAAATCTCTCTCTTTTACTTCAAATGCTGAGAAAAGGTTGAAAATTGTTCAAGTAGCAAAACCCTATAATCCATAAAGGTAAGATAAAGAGAAAGGTCTACGTTTTAGTCGCCCCAAAGTTAAGTTGCCCTAAAGTAAAGTCGCCCTATATCGGTTAAGTCGCCCATGTGTGATATGTTTTATGTACAAATGAATAAAGAGATTTGCATGATTAATATAGATAGTAATAATTTATTATGGATAAATCTATCTTTTTTCTTATATGTTATCGAAAATTATTTTTTTGACGTAATGACTGCTGGATTTTGGTCAACAAAGTTTTTTCTATGTATGTTATTCAATCTAATCTCTTCTTTCATTATCTTTTTTTATATGTCCATCAGTACATGTACCTCCTCTATTTCCAACATCTTTTAACCAAATATTGATTAGTACAATTAGGAATTTTAGAACATTGAGATGATTGATAATTAACATAGATGGTGCTTGAAAACAATCACTTGGGGTGACTTGACTTGACATCATGGGGCGACTTGACCAATATTGGACGATTTTACTTTGGGGCGACTTAACCTTGGGGTGACTTAACCTGACTCAAACAGAAAGACTTAGTGTTAATAACCCTGACTTGTATTGTAAACAAACTAACTAACAAGTAAAATCCTCCAAAGGGAAATCAATACATAGATATAAACTGAAAAGTCAGAGCATTCCCTTTTTTTTAATTTATATACATCTCATAAAAAACTTCAAAGTTTTGTTGATGTATGCCTACTTGCAGGTAACATCTTTACTTTGAAATCTGAAATTTACAAGTTCTTAAAGAGCTTCTAGTTTTAAAGGTGTTGAATTTAGAGATTTTACTGACAAAAGCATTTACATAGTAGTTTATCTTTTTCCTCCTCTAAATCATTCATTTGCTTGAGTTCAACCGATTCTTCATCTACCATTGTATTCAAATCTTTTAGCTGTTTCTTTATTCCATCCAGTTGTCTCTTAATCACCTCTTCTCTGTTCAAAGCTTCTATGTATTCTGCCTATGATGATTCAAATCATTGACATAAATCATAATAATCCAATACACAGTGTCAAATGCTTCTGGTACTATTAAATTGAAAATTCAAATTCTTTCTACCAGGTACTACTATTATCAAGAGCAATAATTCATAGTATTTCTGTTACCTAATTTTGGGAAGCAACAATGTTGTTAAACTGAATCAGTATTTTCTCACAAAAAGTAAGACATTAATTTCAGTTCAATATGTCAAAGCATGGTCAAAGAAGAATTCAAAATGAGCCTATATCACTCACCTGAGCACAAAGAGCACATGACCTAATTACAAATTATCAGAATTTTCTTAAGTAAAAGGTTCAATTCAAGCTGGCATGGCCTAGTGGTATCGTGCTCACATTCTGATTGGTAGGCTGAGGTTTGAGTCCCGCTCTGGTCATGCTGGTGTCCTGTCTTTCGGATGAGACAGTGAAAACCGGGGCCCCGTGTTGTGGTATGCATGGCACGTTAAAGATCCCTCACTGCTTCGGGCGGGTTCGTTGCAAAGGTCAAAATTGTATGCCCTGCATCAGGCTGATGCCATCACCATATACGTGAAATATTCATGGTGTGACGTTAAACAAGAATCAATCATTTCAATTCAGACTGTTGCCAAAAACAACACAACATTATCAAGAACACTAATACATTTTGCGATCAAATTTGTCAAATTAACCCGTTATTTCCCTTAAACTTAATAACAGACATAAAATTAATACATAATAAGCAATGTATAATAAAATAAACAAAGAAATAACCTGAAAGTAAGCAATAATGGCAAAGCCCGGTTTGAACTGAAAAATGTATCAAAATTTTGATGTCAGATTGGGATCAAAATGACAAATCAGTCGTTTAAACAACCCTTGAAACATACATACTCATACCGAGAACATTCACAGAGGAACTTGAGTGTTTCATTACCATGTTCATGTCTAATTTCATAAAAATCCTTCTATAAGTACTGACATAGAAGTTCATCAAGGTTTAATATTACAAACAAATCCTGTATCCCCCACTTCCTTTTCCTAATCTTAAAATGCAAACAGGAGCCAAAATGGATCTATATTGGCAACAAAGCACCTTATGTACCTGAGAAACTTAGAAAATATCAGAATGTCCTTTGACAAAAATATCCTTTTTAGAAATTTTAATTCAGAACAGAACCAAAAACCTACATCATTCTAAAACTCTCATACATTATGAAAATCAAAGAAAACATTGCATTTTAAGCAACCTACAAGGAGAAAGGGTAAGGAAAACCCTGAAAATTACTTCATAAAGGAACCGAAATAAAGAAGGAGAAAATCTACAGAATTACTAGAAAATCAGCAAAAATAACCAATTCCAAAGGCTGGAAAAAAAGTGTTAAATCTCAATTTAAAACAGAACTGAAATCAGCAACACCTCTTAAGATACCCTTTACGGTCACTCTGATACATTGGGTTTGATGATCAATGCAGTTGATCTGAAGAAAAAGTTTGTCAAATGAGGGTACCCTCTGGGGCCTACGTCATCCTGCCTTGGATCCACCCCTTAAGTAGAGACTTGGGTCTGACATTTCTATATCTCCTTTCTTTCAAATTACGTTTATAATGATAAAATCATTTAAAATACACAAAATTAATTCAATATAAGCAGCCTACATGGAGAAATTGTAAGAAATTACTCAAAAACAATGCGCCATTACAATAATTCACTTTAGCTTTTAGTTTAAATGAATCTAAACCTTAAAACTAATAATTTTCCATTTGTTATTTTCAGTTGAATAGCATTTGCTTTACCAGCACACAGAGTTTTTAATTTGGCATACACTGCTGTGTAGTTTTACATCCTTTTAACCATAAAATGAATCATCATTAATGACATCATCTCGCACACATGTTTTATTTACAGTAAAATTGTTGTAATTTTTTCTTAGAATAGGCATTTCCTGATTTCCAAACAAAATAATTTATTATCAAAGATACTTTGTGGAGATGCAAATTAATAGTAAATATTTAATGACAAAATGTAAATAAATAATAAACATCTTTATTTTGTTCCAATTTTTAAAAAAGCCAGCGTGGCCTAGTGGTATCGTGTCCGACTCCTGATCGGGAGGCCGGGGTTCGAGTCCCGCTCTGGTCATGTCTTTAGGATGAGACAGTAAAAACCAAGGCCCCGTGACTTGGTATGCATGGCACATTAAAGATCCCTCACTGCTTCAGGTGGGTCTGTTGCAAAGGTCAAAATCTGTATGCCCCGCATCAGGCAAATGCCATCACTATATACGTGAAATATTCGTGGTGTGACGTAAAACAAATATCAATCAATCAACCAATTCTTAAAAACTGAGTACAAATAAATTTTCATATTTTGTGACACAGAGTGAGGTTAATGGACAGTAATGCATTATAAGCTACCAGGTGTGTGAAAATCAAAGAAATTACTGGTACCTGAATGTGGGAAAAAATGATGAAGTTTAAAAATAGGGAAAAAAAAGAAAGCAAGAGGCCCAAGTGGGCCTATATCACTCACCTGAGTACCTAGATGATCAGTCATGCATGAAGGAAGAATTCATTTATTTTTGCATTAATCAATGTGACTAAGTCAACACAGATGTTGAAAATATGTCAAATTTTATTTCAGGCTAGAATAAAAAACAACACTTTTTTGCACATCCATTCAGGTGATTTTGATATTAAGCATTTCCTTTGTCTCTGCAAGAAGTCATTCAGGGCAACAAGTTAGTCATTTTCTTTAGGTGGGGCCTTTTGTTGACTGATTTCAAGTCTGGGTCATGGACAACAATTGTTTCAAATATTGTCCAGATCTAACTTAAAATTGCCTTATTTCATATGTTGAGTGTTGAGAAACATCTAAAAACTTATTTAGATGTGTAAAGAAATGAAAAAAAAACATTTTTGACCACAGCTGGATTTGAACCGCTACTCTCCATATTTCAATTACCAAGTGGTATATGTACCATTGTGAGACCTACTTTTTAGACATGGTGGCATTATCTGTTAACTAATTTGGATGAAATTTACCAAATTGATAGAGGACTTTTAGTACTTCATGTATTCCATGTTTCATTAAAATCTTTCATGTGGTATAACAGCAGAAGTGAAAATGTGATTGAATTGTTCCTATACACCCTCATTTGGAAGTCTTAAAAAATTCATAGAAACCCAAAAATTGAGATATTGACAAAATTCTTTCAAAGTAACATTCCTTACCATAATTATGATCACTAAAGTCCATAAGAAATCATCATTATCAATTAACTAGGAAATATGACACTTTTCTGCATTGAATCACCAAGTCCAAAGAAATGTCGAAGAAAAATTCTAAAATTTGATTTTGGAAGGGAACCAAAATGACAATACACCTTCACTCAACCTTCTAGATCATTTCTATGCATTCTGTTTGTCTCTGTATACAGCTCGTATGAAAAAGAATATTGTTAAAGGAGGGAACTCTTTTGTGACCTACTTTTGACTATGGTGGCGCCACCTGTAAAGAGGTCTGGACGAAAACTACAGAATTTAAAGAGGATCATAAATGACTTATTTCTACCAAGATTTATTAAAATCCTTCAAACAGTTTTGTAGAAAAAGTTGAAAATGTGAAAAATGGCCAAACCCCAAACCCCCCCCCCCCTTTTTTTTTTTGGAAGTCTTAAACTTAAAATTGCCTAATTTCATATGTTGAGTGTTGAGAAACATCTAAAAACTTATTTAGATGTATAAAAAAAAAAAAAGAAAATTTTTGACCACAACTGGATTTGAACCGCTACTCTCCATATGTCAATTACCAAGTGGTATATGTACCATTGTGAGACCTACTTTTTAGACATGGTGGCATTATCTGTTAACCAATTTGGATGAAATTTACCATAATGATAGAGGACTTTTAGTACTTCATGTATTCCATGTTTCATTAAAATCTTTCATGTGGTTTTGTAGAAAAAGTTGAAAATGTGAAAAATGGCCACCACCCCCCCCTTTTTTTTTTGGAAGTCTTAAAAACTTCATAAAAAATCCAAAAATTGAGATAATGACAAAACTCTTTCACAATAATATTCCTTACCTTAATTATGATCAAAATAGTAATTAAGAAATCATCAATGTCAATTAACTGAAAAACATGACAGTTGAAAATGTGAAAAATGGCCCACCCCCCCCCCCCCCCCCCCCCTTTTTTTTTTCTGGAAGTCTTAAAAAATTCATAAAAAATCCAAAAATTGAGATAATGACAAAATTCTTTCACAATGATATTCCTTACCACAATTATGATCAAAATAGTCATTAAGAAATCATCAATATCAATTAACTGAAAAACATGACACTTTTCTTCATTGAAATGACTAAGTCCAGAAACACGTCAAAAAAGCGTAAATTTCTATTTGACGGATCTTAACCCTGAACACAATTTTTAATAACCCATCTTTATAGATTGTTGAAATGCAATTAGTTTCCCCATTTATGTACTGGTTCTGGAGGAGAAGATGTTTGAAGAGGGGTACCGTTTTGGGCACTTTTGGCCCTGCCCTGGATCCACCCCTGAGGGAATCTGGATTCCGAACAAAATTTTAGTAGGGGACCTTGAGTACATCATTTACACAAAGTTTGATCCAAATCTGCAATGTAGTTCCAGAGAAGAAGTCGAAAATGTGAAAAAGTTAACGACGGACGGACGACGACGCCACCGCTGACGACAACGACGACGGACGGCGCACTATGACTATAGCTCACTTGAGCCTTTGGCTCAGGTGAGCTAAAAAGTGTCAAAAATTTGATTATAAGAACCATAAACAACTAGACTTCTTCATCCTTGTTCTGAATGATGGGCAATCACAAAAGGTAACAAGAGCTTTCAACTAAAGTGAGGTAAAATGTAAAGTTCCAGAAGCATGCTAAAATGAAACTGATGTTAAGATTGATATACATATGTCTTATTTTGGGAATTGAAGATTTTGCAGTACCTCTTCCTTTGACATCCTTTCATCAAATACTGCTTTATCAATACAATCTTTTATCTTGTTGATTTTATCAACATCAGCTTTTTCTTTGGCTCTGAAAAACAAATACAGTGCCCGCCACTTAATTGAATGTCGCATTATTGAATATTTCGTTTTATTGAATAAGATCCTGAAATCCAAAACCATTTTCTATCAAATCTATTCAAAATCCGCCACTTATTACACTAGAATAAAGAAGCGACTTCGTTTATTTGAATAGCGCGATTATTCTACCAAGCCTACCTTCGTTAAAACTTCAATGTATCACGCCCGATGTCATGTTATTTACTACGGTGCAGGCGACCTATCTATTAGAGATAAAGGGTTTCACACCTGTCCAGGTAATCTCAAAAGAGATTACTGTCTAGGTAACAGTTGTTGACCGAATCACACGTTAATTGTCTAATAGGCCTCGGCGGTAGGAATGAAAGGATTAATTAATTACCAACTGCCGAAGCCATGTCGTACACAAGATCATCGGAAACATCGACAAGATGACGCTGTCAGCCAACGGCATTGCGTGAAGACTGACCCTACTAGATGCCGCCCACCTACTCCGTAAGGCCTGTCGCACCGTCAAGCCAACAACCATCGCCAACTGCTTCCGAAAGGTTGGCTTTGCCTCGTCAGACAACGACACAAGCGAAACTGACGATGTCCGGCCGCCAGAGGATGTTGAAAGCTAGACGTTCGATACCTTCATCACAAACGATGGCAACCTGGAGAACTAAGCTGTCCGGACTGACGAGAAAATATTCGCGAATTTCCACGAAGACGAGCCTAGACTATGCGTTGCCAGTGACGACGAGGAGGCTGAAGAAACGGCACGAGTAGCGCACGGCGAATGTACAGACGCAATGACCACAATACGACGATTCCTTGAGGAAATCAAAGCGACGACTTCAGCCTGTTCTATCAGATGGAAAATTGAAATTTCTCACACGCTTGAATATGCCTTTTAATTTGCCTTTGTTAAAACAAATTGTTTAACCTGTCTTATGTCTCTGACCACCCTGGTTACACGACTGAGATACATTACGTGCATTTCAATAGACGAGGGTTTTATCTTTACGGTCAGTTGAGCATGTGTAATGTAGTTATTTGATAACATTTGGTCAATGTACTTAAAAAGACAGTTGCAAAATTATAGAAAATGTGGTCTGTTGAGTTTAATGTAGCTCGAGCAAACAATAAAGGGGTCTAAGAGAGGTAACTCTAGTGTATCTATATATAGATACATGTACACTGATTTCATTACAGATACGGCGAAAGTTAAACGCGTATGCAATTCTTGCAAAATCTGTCGATCATCTGGTCTTTGAAACTGCATTCGTTCGTCATGCCGTGTAATTGAATATTCGTTTATTTGAATAATAAAGTCCTGACAAATAGGTTATTCAATTAAGCGGCTTGCACTGTACCCCCATAAGATTGTTTAAAATCATTATTTTTGTACTGAATCAGGACTTTCCACTTTAAGAACTTACTGTGAATGATTAAAAGACACTAATATTTTTATCATAAATAGGTAATGTAAACTTGGATTCAGACAAGTTACAACATACATAGTGACATTTATTCAGTCACAATTTATTAAGAACATTTTGAGGAGATGTAATCCCTAAAAATATGGTACATATGTGATGTAAATCTGAGAGAAATAAAAAATTCAAGAAATACAGTGACATTTGAATTCTTACATATCATTTTGACATGTCTGCAAATTCTCTTCAAGGGTTTTCATGGTCAGTGTAACATCCTCTAACTGCTTCTTCTTAGCATTTGCATTCTTCCTAACATTTTTTTTCTCCAGCTTTCTAATTTCTCTTTCCAATTCAATATATCGTTCTAAAGTTTCTTCAGATATTTTTTCCTGAATTTCAAATTAGTTTATTAAATAAAGATTTAGTCATACACCATTTAAATCATAAATGTGTGTATGTTTCTAGGTGTGTGTGTGTGTAGGTGTGTGTACATATGTGTGTGTGACAACTGTCTTTGTTCTGACTCATACATAATCTAATATATGCTGCAGTGATATATTTCTAAAAGATAAAATTACTAACATGTTAACATATTATAATGACTTACACAAATGCATGCATTAATTGTTTTCATTCACATTTGATAAATATGATCAAAATTTGAACTATCATAATTCAAACTAAACAGACTATCTTCCTTAATAGTAGCCTTTAAATTGCTATCAGAATGCTCGGGATTTTTCATTAAATTCATTAAATCCTAACTGAACTATTATGAAATTCAAAAATATTATATCACTCCTTCTGCTTTTGTATTTCTCTGAGAGATATCCAATAATACCCATTTGCCTGATTTCATGGGAAAACCTGGGTAAAACAAGCTTACAGTCAGTGTTGTATGCAAGTCACTCTTCCCCAGTCACAACCCATACCTTTGAAGTGAGCTAATACCCAGCTATTGGCAACATGAAACAGTTATGTGAACTTGGTAACCTTTTGCATGATTTAATAAGAAATAACATTGAATCCTGTGAAGTTTATATCAAGTTCTAGTAAATCATCTGGAAACTGAAACAGTGATGAATCACTATTTTCAGTAAAAAGTCGAGATCTACAACTGAACTATGCTGATGTCTATTTTTAGTTTCAGTGACCCCTAAAATAGACCTTTTGATCCCAAAATCTATCCCACCCTAGACCTATACATAAGCTATCACTGTATAAAGTTTAAAAGAAATCAATTATTGTTAACTCAAGTTATTTATCTGGCAACCAAAATGCAGTGATAAATGTCTATTTTTAGTAGGAGTGACCCTTAGAGTTGAACTTTGACCCCAAAATCAATCCCATATTAGATCTTTATATAACCTAAAACTGTATGAAGTCTGAAGCAAATTGGTCATTCCTCACTAAAGTTAGTGTTTGGAAACCATCCGGACGGACAGACGGACGGCCAGACAGACAACGGCAAACACTATACATGTAGTCCCCTCCAATTTCACTGGCAGGGGACTAATAAAGGCCTCTGGTTAAACTTTTACAACCATTAACGTCAGTTTATTGTGACATCACAATAGGCTATTTTCAAGTAACCAGAAAAGACTGTTACAAACCTAAATTTAACATGTCAGATTACAGACAGCTGATTGTGATGTCATGATGCTTAGTAGAAGCATTGATGTTATGTATCCAAAGATAAAATTATTATGCCATAAATAAAATATCGCCAAAGTATATAAGGTCCTTAGTTTGGATATAACTCTGAAATAGTCTTTTAGAACATATTAATGTCACAATGAAAACCCAGGGAAAAGTAGCATTTGCACAATTTCTGACATCATGCATTATGGAGATTAACGACTGAAAAAATCTATCAAGTTGTGCATGGATTATTTTATGCATCTTGTGATTGTAGTCACACAGAGGCATATATTTTTGCTAGCGACTTGTTTATGTAGATACACTCATTATATAGAAAAATTGTGAACATTCTACTAGCACTTTAAATCTAAATAAATCTGAACAAAAATTGAAGATACAAATAAAGATATATACAGTGAAGATAAAAATGTGTATATATAAAATATCTTCTAATTTAGTTACTCAAATTATAATATATAACAAACCAATCTCTGTCCATTTGTATGTACATTCCTTGTGCAAGTGATTTACTACATATTGATTTTTTAATATTCTTTATTGTTACAATTATGAATGTCTGCTTATATATCTATATTTGTACTACAAATCTGAGAAGGATTCAATAAACATAAAACTTTAAAAAGTACATAGATTGCTATATAAAAATCTGTGGGTTTTTATCATATCTTTAGTACATGTAATTTGTTATTAACTTATATTCAAACGGGCTAAAATTGACTTATTTCAGTAACTTTTAAAAATATTTAGGTTATGTATACTAAAACCTTAAATTACAAGCAAGTCAATGACTGAAATACAATCAAATAAAAACCATCATTTCATACCTCTCCCATTTTACTTTATATTTTGATGTTCCTTACGTCTTGGTATGTTTATAATTCTTGTTTATATTAACCTGCATATTAAAATATAACATATTTAATTAATGTATACAGTACATTTACATGTTTGTACAATATTTGAAACTGTTATAAACAAAATTACATAACCAATCTATACATCGGTTTCATATATTTATAATGTATATTCATTATTCAATAAGCTATTCAACTCCATGCAGTGCCGACCTGTGTTATTAAACTAGCAAGCATTAATGAAAGATATAAAAGGTCAAAATGCCCATATAGAGCAAAACATTAATACAGGTACATGTATACATGTTTTCTTGGTCATTATTACTACTAGGTCGATCCTACTGGTGGTAAACTGTCAGTCGGGCAGTCCCCAAGAGTATCGTTAATAGCTCAGTGCCTCTATACAGGCATAATAATATAAATTAACAAATTAAGTGGTGTTTTTGCTAATATAGATATAGTTATGTACAGATTTTCATTTGTGATTTTAGGAAAAGAATTCTATATAGTGTGACCAATGGGTATCGCCCATATCGCTCTTGATAACGGAAGGTTCTGGGTTCGATTCCTGGATCTGGCCACATCTTGTTCTCCTGACTGTTACAATAGAATTTAATTATTTTCAGCAATAGTATATATGATGCATTCTTTTGTTTCATCTTCAAAACTGACTGTATTCTCCCTCACATAAGAAGGCAATTGTCAATGGTCAAAGCTTATTATTATTTCAAGTAGAGAAACTAGGTCATCCCATAATTTGAACTAGTATATCAAAGGAAATTGTGGAAATTTGTATTAAAATCTGGTGACGATTTATATAAGATTGATTTTCTTTGCCAGAATAAACATTGGTTTCTGAAGAAGATCGATTATATATGTATATACACTTAAATACCTACAAACTTCATGCAACATAATAAGTAACAAGGACTCCTAATCTTTCCAGCTAGCAGGGCTCGAAACTAACTGTTTCAAGCACTTAAGTCTGGCAGACTTATTGGTTACAAAATCCATTAGTCTGCAGAAAAATCTATCACTCCGCAGAAAAATAGACTATTTATTCTTTTAAATTGATTTAATTTCAGGGTAAACACATTTCATCGAGAAATTTTCTGTTTCTATTTCTTTATCATATAACCTTTCACTTTCTCTTTTTATCCTCTACTTTTGGTTTCTTCGAGGGATCGCTATCCTCTGAAATATATCGCCACATTTCTCTGTGGCCCAACGACTACCATGCAAAGCAATGTAAATGTCATTCAAAAGCATACTGAAGCTGCTCTATAATCTGTTTCAATGAAGCGCACCAGCGACTCTGACTCTTGTTACTTTCCATGCATGTGCTTTTCGGTGAATGGTTACTAAAAATAGGTTACCGGATTTCCAGAAAATAAGTTTTCAGTCATATCGTTTGCAGGGCGGGCGAGAGGATTTGAGTGGGTATCACCGAGTTTTTATTAGTCTGTCGGACTTATACAATGAGAAAACTGTTAGTCCATGGCATAATTTATTAGTCACGACCTTACGGACATAAGTGAATTTCGAGCCCTGGCTAGTGTGGTCATTTGGAACAGCTAGCCTACCACAGAGCATTATCACTGCTGATTCTCTAGAAACCTTCTACAAGAGAATCAGCAACCAATGATTTCAGATCAGATGTTTTGATCCTGTCTTTAGCCTGTCATCACATGACCTTGATTATAATTCATTGTGCAAGAATGCTCTAGAGCCAGAGTAGTCCTGCACATTATTTGAAGAAGTAAATATTAGAATTTTTTAAATAGTTGCAGGCAATGCAAAATCCCTTTCTTCTTTCCAACTTCAAAACAGAATTAAGGCGCACACGAGAGTTACTGGCTTTACCTAACATAAAGAAGAGACATCCAGAACCAGATTCAACCAGGCCCACGGGACTGAGATTCTCTGCCCTTCTCCCACTTTTGATATCGGTGGTTTATGGGAAAGGGTCAGAGAGACTTTCTTCATCAAAAGTTGAAATTTCAGCAATTGTAACCAGTCAATATCGGGATGTACAAGCCTCTGGCGACAAATACATGCTTGACCAGCGAATTTGCAACCTATAATTCAATAAATAACATTTAACTTACTCGATCATAGCAATATCTTTTCAAGATAAGATCTTTAACTTCTGCTCACTGCCATTTTTATAATCTGTAAACACTGTGAACAAGATTCTCCATTTTGTCATTTGTGTAATAGAGTCTGACGTACAGAGCTGCCAACATTTTGAAATGAAAAATAGTAAGCTGGGGGTCTGGGGAATTTTTATCGATGGACATGCAATTTTAGGGCATAAACACCTAAATGTCAATCAATCAAATTGAAGGTTTTTAATAAAAATTTGTGAAAATTAAATATACATTGAATATACCTTTTGGCCATAAGTGCCTTGTAAGTAGCAATTTTTGCTTTTTTCAGGAACTCTTCTGTGAAATTTTGTTGGAAACATGGTGTTGATTTAACTTTAATTTTGTTCACTAAGATGGACTCTAATGTTGTGGTTTTTAATGAACCCCTAAAGTCAGTGTGACTTTTTCTAATCATAGAAAATATGCGCTCACATCTAACATTGCTATGTGGAATACACATTACAGAGGAAGAGGACCCTTATCAGATATTGTAATGAAAGTATATTTCATGCTATAATCTGATTTAAACTTTTGACTCCATTGAGATATAATTTTTCTTGTAGGAGAGTCACTTCTTTCTCCGATTTCTTTTTTGTGTGTGCTTGAGTTCAGCCATTTTCCTTTTTTTAAAACAACATTAAAACCAAGATCAAATAATACCACGAAGTCTATGTTATAAACACCCAAAAGACAAAGGTTCAGTTCAGTCTACAATTCAAATTGTATCTGGTAAAAAAAATCTAACTTTGGTTTTTTCATTACAAAAATCGAAAAAATTGTTCACTTTCTGTTCAAAATCGTAAGACATATTTAATGGGCCAAAATCGTAAGGCTTACACCAAAATAGTATGGGTTGGCAGCTCTGGACATCAGATCTCACCGAACTTGACTTTGCTTCTTCGTGACAAGGTTGCATTATGATTTTCTTCACAGCTGCTACAGTGCTACAAGTTGTGTTCTGTGATCAAGATCTGACGTCATACTGCATACACAAATGGTGAATTAAGAATATTGTTGGTTTCAAGCTATTAGAGGTCATAGACCTTATTTAGAAAAGATGTCGCTATGATCAAGTAAGTTAAATGCTCATTTATTGGATTATAGATTCATGAGATTACAAGTTCGCTGTGCAAATGCTTGTTGCTCACCAGAGGTAATTTGTACACCCCGACACCAGTTGGTATCACTAAAATTCCATCTTTTGTTGAACAAAGTCTCTCTGACCCTCTCCCACAAACCGCCGATATCAAAATTGGGAGAATAGCAGATAATCTCGGACTACCGTAACTGAAGCCACAAAAAATGGAAAAAATGAAACGAGAGAAAGGTAATTTAGCAAGCGTAAGACCGATGCATTGGAAATTAAGATATTATAAAAAATATGTTAACAAAAAAAAGTTTGATTCTGTTTTTCAAATTTGTAAGATCTACCTTTGTTTGTATCCTACACCAAGAAATGAAAGAAAAGTATTGCTAAATTATACGGATATGACGTATTTCCATAGCGATACTACAACAAATGTTGACCGAACCTCGAACCCGAATCGCAAGAACCAGCCTCTGAATAATATCAGAAATATATTTAAGATCTAGACAGGCATTGCCACCCTAATATCATTACCACTTGATATGCTCTCTGTTGGGTTATTACCTTGTCGGGGTCAGTGAGCTTGGGTGTCTCGGTGACCCTTATATTAGTAGCTTCCATATAAGCAAAAAGGCAAGTGCCTACAAAAAAAAAAATGCCAGAAAAATGTATTAAAAAATCCCAAGAGAGAGATATATATTTTACAAGCCTATCTAATAAACCATCTTTGCCGTCGTATGATTCTCAGTTGAAAAATCGATGTAATCGGGCATTCACAGCATCATCATCTTTATCAGGGAAGTATAGTTTAGAAATTAAACTATACATCCTTGTCTTTATAATTGTGAAAATTTCACCATTTGAACAGGAATTAAATTGTTTTACAATTATTGCGATTTATGTAATTAAAATATCATGAAAACAAATATGGATCAGTAAGATTTCATACATCATAATAGTGTGAAGTAAATTACATTGCATCAATTTGCATGGCCTACATTGTATATGGTATCTTCTCCGTCAGTGCAAGTTTGGCTGGCTTCTATCGAACCTGTCTTTTCAATAAAACCATTTGTGTCTCAAAACAAACAAAATAATAATTAAAAAAAAAACGCGATGTGTCTCAACTTTGCTGCCAGAGAGCAACCTTCTTGGCTTAAATGCCGAATTACATTGTACCAACCATGCATGTTTCGAAGGTTTGAATCACTTTTAAAGCGAATGCAATTTCGAAAGAAGTCTTGAGAAGGAGATTTTCAAGTATTGAAGGTGAAACGTAACATAACATATGCCGTTTTCTTTCAGGGACGGGAGGAGGAGGGGGGGGGGGTTGAAATCATTAAAATAGAGAAAGAAAGTACTAGTATGTCCGACCTTTCGAAAAAAGAAAATTACACGTATAATTGGCCACACGTTAACAGCATAAACAGTATTGATGGTCACATGGTCTTTGATGCGATTTACAGCTTGAAAGACGTACCAATGCCGGGAGCTGCACGAGTTTTCTTACATTCAGATTAGTTACATGACAGAACATTTGAAAGTGAGACAATGCATATATGCAACGGAAAATGATCTCAGATTGCATTATTTAGTGTCAAATTTCCAAAATTTTCTTGGGAGAAGCCCCCAGACCCCCACTAGCAGGAGGGGTTCCTCCCCAACTTTACCCCCTCGTGCATCAGTGAAATCTTCGGCTTCATTTTGTCTACACTCAAAAACATACTACGTTACGCCACTGGCTAAACTCCGGGCAGGACCAATGCTAATTTCTATTGAAACGGCAGTAGAAATTAAACCAATGCCGGACAGGTCGAAGGGTAGAGGCCAGACGAAGAGAGACCCGCTAGTCTTGCAGGTTGGGGGGTGGGCGTGGAGCTAGCATTACAACCACTAAAATAGCTTAGCTACAGCCAGAAACGTCAACACACAAGGAGTTAGAATGAGACCGGATAGCGAAAGCCAGTCTCTTCTGGAAACTGTCGCAGGGTCGGGTTGACAACCATCATTTCTACCAGGACCAGCTCCCCCCCCCCCCCCCAAAGCAAGAGGCCCAAGTGGGCCTATATCGCTCACCTGAGTACCTAGATTATCAGTCATGCAGGAAGGAAGAATTATTTATTTTATTTTTGCATTACTGTGACTAAGTCAACAAAAATGTTGAAAATATGTCAAATTTTATTTCAGACCAGAATATAAAAGTACAACAGTTTTTTGCACATCCATTCAGGTGATTTTGATATTCAGCATTTGCTCTGTCTCTGCAAGATGTGATTCAGGGCAACAATTTTGTCATTTTCTTTAGGTAGGGCCTTTTGTTGGCTGATTTCAAGGCAGGGTCACGAACAACAATTGTTTCAAATATTGTCCAGATCCAATTTAAAATGGCCTAATTTCATATGTTGAGTGTTGAGAAACATCTAAAAACTTATTTAGATGTGTAAAGAAATGAAAAAAAAAATTTTGACCATAACTGGATTTGAACTGCTACTCTCTTTATTTTAATTACCATTGGTATATGTACAATTGTGAAACCCATTTTTAGACATGGTGGCACCATCTTTTGACTATTTGGATGAAATATAAAAATTGATAGAGGACCTATAGTACTTCATGTATACCATGTTTCATTAAAATCTTTCATGTGGTATAACAGCAGAAGTTAAAAATATGAAGAATTGTCCCTACACACCCTCATTTGGAAGTCTTAAAAAATTCATAGAAAATTCAAAAATTGAGATATTGACAAAATTCTTTCAAAATAATATTCCTTACCATAATTATGATCAAAATAGTCCATAAGAAATCATCATTATCAATTAAACTAGGAAATATTACACTTTTCTGCATTGAAATCACCAAGTCAAAAGAAATGTTGAAAATATTTGAAAAATTTGATTTTCGAAAGGAACAAAAATGACAAGATTTCTTTAATTATCCTCTAGATCATTTCTATGCATTCTGATTGTCTCTGAATACAGCCAGTATGAAGGAGAAGATTGTCAAAAAAGGGTACTCTTTTGTGACCTACTTTTAACTGTGGTGGCACCACCTGTAAAGAGGTATGGACGAAAACAACAGAATTTGACAAGGATCATAAATGAATTATTTCTACCAAGATTAATTAAAATCCTTCGAACAATTTTGCAGAAAAAGTTGAAAATATGAAAAATGCCCCCCCCCTTTTTTTTTGGAAGTCTTAAAAAATTCATAAAAAATCCAAAAATTGAGATATTGACAAAATTCTTGCACAATGATATTTTTTACCATAATTATGATCAAATTAGGCCATAAGAACATGAAAAACATGACACTTTTCTGCGTTGAAATTACTAAGTCCAAAAATTGTAAAAAAAAAAAAGGTCAAAAATTTGATTTCGGAACAGAATAAAAAATAACAACACTTCTTTACACATCCCTCTAGATCATTCTTACGTATTCGGTTTGTTTCTGTATGCCCCCGGTCTGAAGAAGAAGTTTGTTAAAGGCGGGAACCCTCTGTGATCTCCTTTTGCCTGTGGTGGCGCCACCTAATGACGGATCTGGACAAAAAACAACAACACTTGTAGGGGACCATGAGTACTTCATGCATACCAGGTTTCATCAAATTCTGTTCAGAATCTGAAGAAGTCAAAAATGTGAAAAGTTAACGAGGGACGACAGACGGACGGACGACAGACTACAATTGATCACAATAGAAGGCTCAAGTGAGCTAAAACCAAACAAACAAAACAGGATGAGGAAAAGGATGACTTCTACAACAGATTGTCTACTATTATCCAGAGTCGCCCTAGACATGACATCATCATGGCCATAGGAGACCTAAATGCCCAAGTGGGTACATGTAGCAACAACAGAGGATATGAGGAGTTCATGGGTCGACAGGGACTAGATAAGATGAATGAGAATGTGGAGAGATTTGTACCTCAGACAACTTGGTCATTGGTGGAAGTATCAACTCAAGAGAGTACACACGCAGGGCTACATGGGTATCACCAGCCAATAGAACAGAAAACCAGATAGACCATGTATACATAGTAAAGAAATTTAGGAGGTCTCTACAAGATGTTCGTGTAAAGCAAGGAACACGCATCACTTCAGACCATCACCTCCTAGTTGCCCATTTGAGATTGAAACTGAAGAAGAACTGGACAGGAGAGACCCCGTCCTGTCAACAGTGTGACACTAAATCTCTCCAGAAATATACCACATAGTTCTTTCTCCTTATTTACTTCATCAGTATGCTTTTATGCACAACAGGCTTATATCATTAACAAGCTTTATATGTACTACAGGCTTAGATCGTCAGCAACCCCCATATATACTACAGGCATAGGTCATCAGCAAGCTCCATATGCACCAAAGACTTAAGTCGTCAGCAACCTCCATATGTATTACAGGTTTTTTATAATGTACTACATGCTTAGGTCGTCAACAAGCTTTATATGCACTACAGGCTTAGATCGTCAGCCTCCATATGCACTACAGGCATAGGGCGTCAGCAAGCTTCATATACACTACATGCTTAGGTCGTCAGCAAGGTCTATATGCACTACAGGCTAAGATCGTCAGCAACCTCCATATGAACTGCAGGTCGAGGTCATACTACAGACTTAGGTCGTCAGCAAGTCCCATATGTATCACAGGTTTAGGTCGTCAGCAACCTTCATATGTACAATAGACTTAGGTTGTCAGCAAGCTCTATATGTTCTGCATGCTTCATGTGTATTACAAGCTTAGGTTCTCAGAAGCCTCCATATGTACTAGTATTTCAAACTTAGGTCGTCAGCAATTTACATATGTATTACACGCTTAGGTTGTCAGCAAGCTCCATATGTATTTCAAGCTCAGGTCGTCAGCAATATCCATATGTACTACAAGCCGAGGTTGTCAGCAAGCTCCATATATCCTGCAGGCTTAGGTCGTCAACAAACTCCATATGTACTGTAGGCTCGGGTCGTCAGCACGTTCCATATGTATTTCAAGCTTAGGCCTCCATATATAGTACAGGCGTATGTCGCTAAAACTAAAAATCAATCCGTGTTTACTGAAACGTGACATCAAGGTCAAGGTCACCAAATTTCGGAAAGAACTCATCAGTGTCTACAAACCAACCAAGTTTGACATAGATATCATCAATGGTATGCAAGAAACCACGTTATAAAACACACTGTTGACGCCAGAACACAACTTGTTGACGCCGGACGGAAGGACTTCGCCAAATTATAGACCGGACTTGCTTTGCAGTCCAGTCAATCAACCAAAGCTTGGTCCGTTTGGCATGGGTACGTTTTGACCTACACACAGCAGATCCCTCCCTACGTCCGTTGCACGAGTCAAAACTTTTTGTGCAATATACAGGTGTTGTCATCACGTATGTTACATTACCTTGAGATGTCGCAGTGGCGTATTTAGAGGGGGTGGGCCCCATTTTCGCCACATATTTACAGGTAAAAATCCAGATTTGGCACCAAAAATGACCGAGTAGTTTGTCTAATACGCACGTGCCCCTCCCCCTTTTCAAACATTCTGGATCCGCCACTGTGCCGTAATACTAAATCAACAAAGTACTTTATATAACGTTGAAATAGAGATGTATATAATAAATATTTATACTTCTCTCAGACCTGGATCCGGGTCCGGCACCATAAACTGAGAAAACACTTAATAAGTCATAATTTCAAATCCTTCTTTTCAACAATGAATTAATAACTGAAATTTGGATTTAATTGAGTTTTATTCTATCGATAAATAAAATCAAACCATTCTGCATGACAATTTATTTGAACGTTTGATAATGGAATAAATTAAGATGAAACAATTGACTTAAGTATTTTCTCAGTTTATGGCGCCGGACCCCGACCTTTCCCGGACCTTACAAGTGAGCGGACGCCGACGCCTGGAATATAGCATGAGAGAAAATCCAGCTCAAAGAATTTCAAGACATGGCAGCCATACTGTATTATGTAAAACATTATTTCTAAATACAGTGTACATTCTTCAGGTCTCTTGAACATGAAAATAAAGGAGAAAACAAAATTGGAACGACGATTATTTAGATTAGGGCCTACCATGGTAGCTCTTTGGAGTAGCATAACATGAATTTTGACATAAATGCTCGTCAGGTATCATTAGCAAGTAACTCCTGTTAAGTTTCAGAAAAATTGTTATAAAGATGAGGAAGAACACATAGAGTTCAACGTTTTCCAAGACAACTGCTAAAATTGTCGTATTGGATTACATTACACCATGTTGCTTCACGTTCTTCAAAAACTCTGGAGTTAGTATCATTTCTGTAAGATTTTTTCAAATCCTACCAAAATCAGGGAGAAGTACTGAATTACAGGATGGCCACCGAATATATCGAGTCATAATAAATCACACAACATCCTTAATTTATCATATCAAGTGCGTTAGGTTTCTGTACAGACTCATCAAAATTGCAATGAAAACCTGAGAGAAAATCTAGTTCCTAGATTGCATACATGTCTTTCATGTTGTATCCCCCCCAAAAAAAACCAAAACAAAACAAAAAACACCCCACCCCCCCCCCAATAAAAAAACACCCTTCTTTCTGATTTTACCCCAGTTATCCGGAGTAGATCATTTCTGTATAATCTCATTCAAATCACTACCAAAAACGAGGGAGGAGGCGGAGCATCAAATCAAGATTATACAGACTTACATAGAAAAGGTTACTTGTTATGCTCTTTTTCTATATTCCAGAGTCAAAGAACAGAACCAAAATCGCATATATGCACAACTACTGTCTGGACAACCAAACCATGCAGTGCGCCAGAAAAAATCGAGTTTACTTGAATAGTTAAATCACTACAAAAGTGTTGCATTATATGCCCGTCGTTTCATTTCAGGCAGCAAATTTCTACATTGAGCAATAACCCTTGTCAACATAGGTCAATTATACAATACCTGTATCTATGTCAAAGAAGTCCTCAAAATTTTGACTTCATGCCCCCGGATCGATAGGTCGGGGAATATTATCTTATGACCTGTCTGTCTATTTGTCCGTCAGTCTGTTGTCAACTTTAATCTTCCCCTTAACCTTTGAACTGTGAGAGATAAAGAATCCATATTTGGCATGCATACACTACTAATAATGTCCTTTCAAAAAACACAAAGGTCATTGATCTCGTGACCTTGACCGTGACCTTTGACCTGCAATTTTTTATTCATTGATAAGGAAATGCTCAAGTGAATCTATATCGCTCACATGAGCACGGTTTGCTCATCCCTAAATAATCGACTCTTTGACGAAATTTGCAGATAAATACATTCTCTTGCTGACAGCATTTTTGACAACTAACAAAGGCATATACTTGCTTCTCTACACTGAATAAATCAAGACCACGATACAAAAAAATACGTGGAAAAGATGAGTCAGAATTCTTTGTTCCATTTTTTATCTGAGATATTATACTCAGTGACTTTAAAAACGCCTATCTAATATCATTATAGTTTAATCATCAACTAGGGTAAATAATTGCATCAAACTTGATTTATTTCGAAAATCTGGATTATATTTGACAATATGATTGATACTATTACACGTTTCTTTTAAAAATGATTTGATTTCATCAGTTATGTATACCACGTCCAAAATTTCATGTGTTTTGTTTAGTAACGAGTATCCCCCCATTTGCTTTAACGCATGCACGCAATCAGGACCGCATGGATTGACATAATGTTCGAATTTTTCTCATAGGAATATTATTCCACTCTTCTTGAAGAGCACGTGCCAACTCATCCACAGTTCTTGGTTGACGTTGACGTTTACGCAAGCGTCTTCCTAACTCATCCCACATGTACTTTATAGGACTGAGGTCGGGTGAACGTGCTGGGAAATCCATTACATTAATTTCCTGGATGTTTAGAAAGTTTAAGGTGACTCTAGATTTTAAATTACCTCTGTTTAAAAGAACCTAACCTATAAAACATGTGAAATATGATCAAATTCAGATAAGTATTTAATAACATATGATAATAGTAGAGAATCACCTGGAAACCAATAATTTCAGACTTTTCTATCATCTGTGACCTTAACGTTTGACCTTATTACCCCAAAATCAATAGGGTCCTTCCTGTCTTAAAAAGTAAGCATATATCCAAATTTGGTTTAAATATGATGAAAGGTACTTGAGCAATCATCCAAATGCCAATAATAATAGACTATTTTCACAGTTGTGACCTTTGATGCCTTGACCTCAAAATCAATAGGATTCTTCCTCTCTTAATAAGTAAGTATATATCCAAATTTGGTTTGAAAATGTTGAAAGGTACTTGAGTACAAATAATTAAAATCAATTTTCATCAGCTGTGACCTTGATTTTTGACCCCAAGATCAATAGGATTCTTCCTCTCTTGATAAGTAAGTATATATCCAAATTTGCTTTCAATATGTTGGAAGGTACTCGGGTTATCCATTGGAAACAAATAATTAAAGCCTATTTTTATCAGCTGGGACCTTGACCTTTGACCCCAAAATCAATACCGTTCTTCCTCTCTTAATAAGTAAAAATGTATCCAAATTTGGTTTGAATATGTTGAAAGGTACTTGAATTATCATCCAGAAACCAATGTGTGAAGGAAGGACAGAAGGACAGAAGGACAGACAAAGCAAACACTTAATGGCTCCCCTGCCATACCTGGCGGGGGCATAGTACAAAATATATGTGGAAATAACTAAGTAATGTTCTCCCGACATACTGCCAATGTACCATGGCATATGACAGCGAGTGCCAAAATGTTGCCATGCACAGAGCCAATTCCTCATACTGTGAAATCCACATAAGCAAATAAATGCTTTATTGCATATAAAAAATATATGTGGAAATAAATACAAAAAGACATCAAAGAAATGTCAAAACTTCTTTAACACTTTTTACATCACTCTGATGCATTCAAAGTGATAATCTACACAGTTAGCGTGAAGAAGTTAGTCAAAAGAGGGTACCCTATTGGGCCTTTTCATCCACCCCTTGACAGATCTGGTAGAAAACAGCAACATTTGTAGGGGACATTTAGAACTTTAATCCTAGCCGGTTGTAACAAAATCATTTCATTAGTTCTCAAGGATAGTTCCATCAAAGCACGTCTTTCTATGTTAATAGTATATCCCCACTCTTTACTCATTCTTAAAAAATTTGCAAAAACTCCTGGAAATTATTATTTCCAATTACATTTACAACAATGAAATCTGATGAAATACAAAAAATTATCTGTACTGCATCATAAGCAATCTACAAGGAGAATATCCAAAGAATTATTTGAAAAACAGCAAAAATGACCAATTCCAATGACCAAAATCAAAGGACTCAAAAGTCCTGAGAGTCGGCTTTGCTGATTTTAAGTATGTAATCATTTTACCATTTTAGTGGCGGATTCAGGATTTCAGGAAAATGGGGGGGGGGGGGGTGTCTTTGTTGCAACTACATCGTCATTATACCTATGTACAAAATGCTAATAAAATTTGCTCTCTTCATACTATCTTACGGCAAAGAGTTTGCAATTGCTTGTATCCGAAATGAACGTGCAATCGACAACTTCATGGCAACAAGTTTTACTGCATTGTTGTCACGAGTCGAAGCTGAGCCAAGGAACGACATTCCTTCAAGTGGGACATTAAATAACCATCTTATTCACGATTCTTACAATGTTTTAACATCATTTATATTTAGAAACATACAACATTTACCTAAATATTTATATTGCATTTTCATTATCAGAGGAAATGCGGGAAGATCGATCTTTAAATTTGTCATATATGTGAAAAAGAACTAAAGTTCCAGAACATGTTGGGGAAAACTTTAATTGAAATATCTCGATAAAAACAAGCGATACAAGATCAACACAAATGCTTTGTCTGGAGAATTACACAATCGAGTACATCCGACGGTGTCGGTGGTAAACACATCGTAAAGTAGTCACAACTACATATTATTACGCGAAATTTGAAAACATTATTGCAACTCCTTTTTCGGATTATTGAAACTAGATAATGTTTAGCTTAAATTAACTGAGCTAAAGGTACATTGTGCTGATCAAGAATTTTTAAGACAACATCAGTAGTTTTTCAGCACTTTATTTTTCAGCGGCGTAGTAAGCTCTATATCAGTAGTGAAAGTTATAACCCCTGAAAAGAAAGTGATTGCAATGAGTGCACCTTCACCGAAGCCGACTAAAAAAAAACCATCAAAAAAGCGTAAAATCTTGATTTCAAAGAACCACAATCACCAACACTTCTTAAGACATCCTTTTGGATCACTTTGATCCATTTGGTTTGATTATCATTAGAGCTGGTCTAATGTAGAAGTCTTTCAAAAAAGGTTTCCTTCTTGGGCCTACATGTATGTTGCCCTGCCCTGGTTCCATCCCTTGACAGATCTGGTCAAAAACCTCAATATTTATAAGGGATTTAGAGTACTTCACATATACTAAGTTTCAATAAAAAATAAGCTATGAAAAAGAAGTCCATTAATTTAAAACTTTTTATACAAGCTAATTGTATATTTCCCTTTTTTAATCTTGAAAAAAGAATTTAAATCAAACACTTATTCCAACAAAATCAGTTAAAATACACGAGGTCAATGCATTAGAAGAAGGAAATTTAAGAAATTACCTGAAATTAGGCTAACTTGACAAAGTTGAAAAAGACTTCAAAAGTCAATAATTCTTTTTCTGATTTGAAAGAAAAGTACAAACTTGAACCTTACATACTTTTTGCACACTAAGATACCATCAAGGACTTATATATCTTAGATATATGTCCCTAATACCATTAAGTTTTCTAATACATACATCATTACTGAAGAAGATTTTCAAAGGAGAGTACCCCCTTGGGAATGCTTTTGTCTATGGTGCTGCCACCTATTGACAGATTTGAATAAAAACACAAAATGTTGTAAAGGTCTACTAGTACTACAAGTATACCAAGTTTGATCAAAATCTGTCGAACTGTTTAGATGGAGAATTCAAAATTGTGAAAAGTTAATGACAATGGACCATGGACAAAGCACTATGACAATTGCTCACTGGAACCTTTGGCTTTTTATGAGCTTAAAAATGTTTGTAAAACTGTTTGACCTTTTTTCATTCTAAAGAAGATCAAAGTAGACCAATCCAGTTGAATCTTGATCTTGTGTTTTTATGGGAAGAAAATTTCAGAGCAATATTTCTATTCATAGCTAAAAAAAGTTCAGAAAACTGTTTGACCTACTTTAATTTATAGGTCATGGTGCATCAATCTGGCTGAAATGCAAACTCATTTTTATACTAATGATGAGAAACATTGTGAACAAGAGCAACACCAATGAAGCATATGCCACCACCCCCATGGTTATTTTTGTAACGTGGGCACAACTCAAATGACCACAATAGAGGCCATCTACTCCTCATAATCACCCACAAACAAAACTTTTCCATTCAAAAGTTTGTGTCTAATGATTAACAAATATGCCACTTATCTTCATTTAATTTAGACATCAGTATTTTCTGACAAAACTTAATCAAAATAAATATGCCAAAGACAGGTAACCTATATATAAGTTATTAACTTGACCTAGATATCCTTAAGATGTATCTGTATACCAAATATCAGTTCAATATATCTAGCTGTTCCTGAGATAATGAGCAGAAACTGCTAATTTTAAGAAATTTCCTAAGTCCAAGGGGGATAACTATGACAAAAATTATCGAACAATCACCAAGTTTTAATTTGACTTAGATATCCTTGAGATGTATCTGCATACCAAATATCAATTCAATATCTTAATTGGTTCCAAAGATAATGTGCGGAAACTGCTAATTTTAAGAAATTTCCTAAGTCCAAGGGGAATAACTCTAAGAAAAATTTGAACTTGACCTAGATATACTTAAGATGTATCTGTATGCAAAAATTCAATTCAATACCTCTATCCGTTCCTGAGATAATAAGCGGAAACTGCTAATTCTAAGACATTTTCTAAGCTCAAGGGAGATAACTATGACAATAATTATCGAACAATCACCAAGTTTTAACTTGACCTAGATATCCTTGAGATGTATCTGTATACCAAATATCAATTCAATAACTTTATTGGTTCTAGAGATAATGAGCGGAAACTGTAAATGGACCGACCGATCGAAAGACGGACCGATTGACAGCAGCAAAACAATATCCGCCACCTTCTTCGAAGGGGGCATAATAAATATCAACTCTGTTTATGCATCCGTTCCAGAAATAAAGTCTTGTAAACCTGTCCTTGGATAGACAGTGCCACAATATTAAATGTCCTGTTTTGTAACGGGTATACCAAAAAAATGTAATGGATCCTCAATAACCTCATGTTTGGAATGAATATTGTATGGTGACCTCTGCCACATAACTGCTCTTTTTTCTTTGATACTGTTATAATAGAAAATGAAGCCTGCATTTCTTGTGGAAACTCTATAAACTGTGAAGTGCTTCTCAGAGAAATTACTTTTGCTTGCTTTATTTCCCCTGATACTTGAAACTGAAAGGGAACAAGAAACAATTTGGTGCAAGCACCAAACGATGGGCCGTAACACGTGCGTATTAAAACTATGAAGTACGTTAAAGGCTGATACAATTTTAATACACAACGAGCAAGCTTACAGTCAGTGTTGCATGCAACACTTGTCGACTGCTTTCGTCAGTCTTTGAAACACAACTTTTAATTCGTTCCAACATTAGGAATTAATGCTTGCCATGTACTATCACTGTGTAAAGTCACTTCAAAATTGTACATCGCTAACAGAAGTTTCATCTGAAAACCCGAAATCTATTTGACCTACTTATTTGACCTATTGATCCCAAAGTACACAATCCCATGCAAGCTGTCTTCATGTACTATCATTGTGTAAAGTATTTTCAATATTAAAGATTCCTATAACTGGTTATCTTCTGGAAACTCAAATCCATTTTTAGTAACAGTGACCTACTTATTTGACCTACTATTAACTATTAACATGTTGGCATATACGTTCACAATGGCAATCAAAATTTTGTGTTAAACAAAGCTTAGAAAAGAAATAAATTCACAAATGTTTATTGCAAAAATATAAACTACATAAAAACATATTGAACTGCAATTTTATTCTAAATATCATGCATTCTGGACCCAGGTTTCAGAGAAAACAAAATCCGTTTGTGTAAGGATAACACACAAGTAACCGAATGTACGGCTTATGTAAACATAATAACTAAATAAGGCACAGTCCATAGTTCTTCAAATGAGGGGGGGGGGGGAGGACCGTTTGTGCAAAAGATTAAAAAGAAAAACTTTCTTAAGTATATTAAACGAGCAAAACCAATTTCACAAGATAACGGAATACTTTATTTCTACAAATTTTATGTGAAAAAAATATCGCTCTCAGTGATCCTAGCATAAATATCAGAGTACACCCTTGAAGGTCAAATGGACGGTGCCTACATCTAGCGTATCATAGAATGTCTTTGAATAACTTTTAGTCTCGCTTTTATTTTTCAAAAGTTGGCAATCAAAATAATTTTCATACTACACTCATATAAATCTATCAGAACGTGTCAGCGACTTTACACGTGGTCATCCGCACTGAATCAAATCCTAATTTTACCATTGGTGTAAACCTCTTGGGGGTGGATTTACTGTACCGCGGTAACGCATGCGACTTTCCTAAACTTATAACAAAGGATGGGCCGTGCCGGCCCACAATTAACATAACCAAGAATGATAACTCTGTTGGAGAAATAATTTTCAAAAACTTTTCATCTCTTATGAATGCTGACAGATCTCTTTCGTGTTTGGTGATTAAATTTATATCGTAATACTGAAAACATAAATGGCAAACTTTTCACTTTTCAGGGTATTTGCGTGGAAGGGGGGGGGGGGTATTTTTAGTCACATTCTCCCCCGTTTAAATGAGTAATCTGTTGTGTCCATTAGTAATTTTATTTTCATTTGTTCTGATTATCTAACCAAGTTTCAATAAACATGTCAGAAGGAATAGATGATTTACCACAATTTTTCAGACACACAAACTTGGTGACCCAGACAATGTATCGCGTACTTTACAAAATGAGACTCTAGTTGACTTTCTGTATTGTAAGTGTGTAACGATATACCGTGATATGATATATTGTGATACACAGACCTTGATATCATACATGATACGGGAAGACTCTTAAACAATTCGGCAACAATACTGCAATTCCTTTCTCTATAAAAATCTTTAACCATTTTTATTATATAAATGTTACAAAAAGAATAAATTATATGAAAAAGAAAGCTAAACAGATCATCAAAATATTTTTACTGTATGAAAGCAATGCAATAAATTATGTGATTTCTTGATTAAACCAGTGTATCATGATACCTATCGTATCATAAGAAGCTGTATCGTTATATAACTACTGTACTGAATAGCCTCCTAGGAGAAGCAATGACAAATTATTGTTTATAGACTGCTGGACACATCATAGATTCACTTGGTCCTTGACCAGCAGAGCTAAAATATCAGTTTCAATTGCAAAGTGGGGCCAACGTAATATAAATGTTCTTACTGAATTAAGATGGACCGTGTTAAATAGATGAGCTTTTGTCAGAGGACTTAACATCAAATAAATATTGTACGTACGTAATATTAATAGATATTTCAAAAGTAATTGTCATAAGGATATATTATATTTTATTTATACCTAAGGAAATAACATAAATCAAGAATATGAATAAATAACAAAAATGTTTAATAAGGAATTTTTAAATTGAAAACAGATTGAATGCTTAAGTAGGGTAAATTTATCATTGTATACAACACTTATCGCCAGACAAAGATTGACTTTCACTTGTGTCATCATCTTTTATCTTCAAATCATCAGTATTCAAATCTTTCACATCTACAAAGGACTTGACCTTTTCTGCTTCATCCATCCAAATACTTGCTAATCTATTAAGAAGAACTTTCCGTCTTCCATTTTCCTCTGTTTTCAAGAAGTTAATGACAGTTTTTAGACCAAGTTCATAATGTGCCATTGCCTGGGTATAATCTTCTTGTCCACTTTCTACTTGTGCAGCTCTCAGAACTTTGACTGCAGCCACAAGTTCCTTGTCTGCTTCAGCTAGACTGATTAATTCATCTACATCTGATACAGCTTCTTCTGATATGACTCCCTCTGGCTGGCTAGAAGTTCTTTTGGGTGGAGGAGGTCGAGCTGGTTTTATCAATAACTTCAGCTCTTCAGCTCTTTCCATATAGGCATGCACTTTGTTTCTAAGAGCTTCTTTTTTATTTTCATTTTCTTCATGATGAATAGCTGGAACGAAAAACTCCAATGATTGACAATAGAGTTTAATTGCCTCTTTATAATCTCCCTTTTCATCTTTTTTTACTGCCTCTTTCACTATCCCAATTGCTTGACCTAGACACTTTTCTGATGGTGAATGTTCCAAGTCTACAAACGGGTGCTGGAAAAACTCAGTGAACGATATTCTTTCATCTGGATTCCTCTTCAGAAGTCTTAGCAATAAATCTCTACAGTTATCAGATATGTTAACACCGTAAGGTATTTCAACAGGTTTGGAATCCCAAATTTTGTCCTGAAGTTCTCTGATAGTTTTAGAAGCAAAAGGGGCTCTTCCAAACAGACATTCATACAGAATTACTCCAATAGACCAGATGTCCACCCTGGAATCATACTTCCCTTTACAAATAATTTCAGGTGCCATATACAGAGGAGATCCTCGCATTATGTGCAACTCATCATTCAAGTCCATATGTTTGGCAAAACCAAAGTCACCAATCTTTAAAAGAGGATTTGGTGGGGCTGTAAGGAGTATATTCTGTGGTTTGAGGTCCATATGTGCAACATTATGTGAATTGAGGTACACCATAGCTTTCACAAGCTGTTGTAAAAAGCGTTTCACTGAACGTTCTGGAAGAGATCTCTTTGAACGTATAAAATGAGACAAGTCTCCTCCACTGCAATACTCCATTATTATGTAAATAAAATGGTCATCCCATTGAAAATCAATTAACTTCACTATATGAGGGTGTTGTAATTTCTTAAGAAGTCCTATTTCAGTGAGTAAATTTTCTGTTGAAGCTTTATTCAGGCTACTTTTTTTCACACACTTTATAGCAACTGATTGTCTATTTCCCCATCTTTTAAAAGCTTTATACACTGTGGCATAGGTACCACTTCCAAGTTTGTCTGTAAAGACATAATCATTCAAATTTGGTTTCACTTCAGAAGGAACGGCAGATTTTGGTCTTGCACCACAGTGTGATTTACGAGGTTGAGACATCTTTTTCTGTAAGTGAAAACATCATTCTTTGAATATTGAAAATCATAATATGAATTTATTTTTAACTAACACATCAATTCTTTATGAATTATGAAATATGTATGTTTGTTTTATAAAAGTGATGGCAATTACATGATCTATGTTATTATGCGGCTTTTCTTTTTGTTAAAATAAAAAGAGGAAATACATGTATGGACCTATCACTCACCTGAGCACAATTTGTTCATACAAAAACAACTGACTGCTTGATAAAATTTGCAGATACACATATTCCATTGTGTTGCTGACAACTGACAAAAGACTGTATTAAGCTTGCTTCTGTACAGTGAATGAATCAATACTATTTTTCCCTTAAATGATTTATTTAAGATACTGAGTGCTGCAAAACATTCAAAAACTTGTTTTGGTGTAAAATTAACTACATATATAAATAAGAAGCCCAAGTGGGCCTATATCGCTCACCTGAGTACCTAGATGATCAGTCATGCATGAAGGAAGAATTCATTTATTTTTGCATTAATGTGACTAAGTCAACACAAATGTTGAAAATATGTCAAATTTTATTTCAGACTAGAATACAAAACAACACTTTTTTGCACATCAATTCAGGTGATTTTGATATTAAGCATTTCCTTTGTCTCTGCAAGATGTCATTCAGGGCAACAAGTTAGTCTTTTCCTTTAGGTGGGGCCTTTTGTTGAGTGATTTCAAGTCTGGGTCATGAACAACAATTGTTTCAAATATTGTTCAGATCTAACTTAAAATTGCCTAATTTCATATGTTGAGTGTTGAGAAACATCTAAAAACTTAATTAGATGTGTAAAGAAATGAAAAAAAAATTTTTGACCACAGCTGGATTTGAACCGCTACTCTCCATATTTCAATTACCAAGTGATATATGTACCATTGTGAGAACTGCTTTTTAGACATGGTGGCATTATCTGTTAACCAATTTGGATGAAATTTACCAAATTGATAGAGGACCTTTAGTGCTTCATGTATTCATTGTTTCATTAAAATCTTTCATGTGGTATAACAGCAGAAGTGAAAAATGTGATTGAATTGTTCCTATACATCCTCATTTGGAAGTCTTAAAAAATTCATAGAAAATCCAAAAATTGAGATATTGACAAAATTCTTCCAAAGTAACATTCCTTACCATAATTATGATCACAATAGTCCATAAGAAATCATCATTATCAATTAACTAGGAAAAATGACACTTTTCTGCATTGAAATCACCAAGTCCAAAGAAATGTCAAAAAAAAAATTCTAAAATTTGATTTTGGAAGAGAACCAAAATGACAATATATCTTCACTCATCCCTCTAGATCATTTCTATGCATTCTGTTTGTCTTTGTACACAGCCCGTATGAAAAAGAATATTATTAAAGGAGGGAACTCTTTTGTGACCTACTTTTGACTATGGTGGCGGTGCCACCTGTAAAGAGGTCTGGACGAAAACAACAGAATTTGAAAAGGATGATAAGTGACTTATTTCTACCAAGATTTATTAAAATCCTTCAACAGTTTTGTAGAAAAAGTTGAAAATGTGAAAAATGGCCAACAGGCCCCCCCCCCTTTTTTGGAAGTCTTAAACATAAAATTCCTAATTTCATATGTTGAGTGTTGAGAATTATCTAAAAACTTATTTAGATGTGTAAAAAAAAAAAAAAATTTTGACCACAGCTGGATTTGAACCGCTACTCTCCATATTTCAATTACCAAGTGGTATATGTACCATTGTGAGACCTACTTTTTAGACATGGTGGCATTATCTGTTAACTAATTTGGATGAAATTTACCAAATTGATAGAGGACTTTTAGTACTTCATATATTCCATGTTTCATTAAAATCTTTCACGTGTTTTTGTAGAAAAAGTTGAAAATGTGAAAAATGGCCAACCCCCCCCCCTTTTTTTTGGAAGTCTTAAAAAATTTGTAAAAAATCCAAAAATTGAGATAATGACAAAATTCTTTCACAATAATATTCCTTACCACAATTATGATCAAAATAGTCATTAAGAAATCATCAATATCAATTAACTGAAAAACATGACACTTTTCTTCATTGCAATGACTAAATCCACAAACACGTCAAAAAAGCGTAAATTTCTATTTGACGGATCTTAACCCCGAACACAATTTTTAATAACCCATCTTTATAGATTGTTGAAATGCAATTAGTTTCCCCATTTATGTACTGGTTCTGGAGAAGAAGATGTTTGAAGAGGGGTACCCTTTTGGGCACTTTTGGTCCCGCCCTGGATCCACCCTTGAAGGAATCTGGATCCCGAACACCATTTTAGTAGGGGACCTTGAGTACATCATAGACACAAAGTTTGATCCAAATCTGCGATGTAGTTCCAGAGAAGAAGTCGAAAATGTGAAAAAGTTAACGACGGACGACGCCGGACGGCGCACTATGACTATAGCTCACTTGAGCCTTTGGCTCAGGTGAGCTAAATAAACAAAGAAAACAACAACTCTCCAAACTGGACATTTGCTGGGGCATAACTAAACTTTGATATGAAACTTTCAAATGACCGTTCAAATTGATATTTTTCAATAAATGTTGGCAAATAAATGCTTTATGGCTTCTCTACTAAATCATAAAAATGGCACAAAAATGTGTGAAAAAGATTTTAGAATTTTTTCAATATCACTTATTAAATTCTGCAAAACACTTAAAAACTTGTTTTGATGTAAAATGAAATGAAAAACATGTTTGCTTTCAGCTGGTTTGAGCTGCTAACCTTCAGCATGCCAGATCTAGCCTATATCAAATGTAGAAACAAGAGGCCCAAGTGGGCCTATATCGCTCACCTGAGTACCTAGATTATCAGTCATGCAGGAAGGAAGAATTCATTTATTTTTGCATTACTGTGATTAAGTCAACACAAATGTTGAAAATATGTCAAATTTTATTTCAGACTAGAATAAAAAACAACAGTTTTTTGCACATCCACTCAGGTGATTTTGATATTCAGCATTTGCTTTGTCTCTGCAAGATGTGATTCAGGGCAACAAGTTTGTCATTTTCTTTAGGTGGGGCCTTTTGTTGACTGATTTCAAGTCTGGGTCATGAACAATAATTGTTTCAAATATTGTCCAGATCCAATTTAAAATGGTCTAATTTCATATGTTGAGTGTTGAGAAACATCTAAAAACTTATTTAGATGTGTAAAGAAATGAAAAAAAAAATTGACCACAGCTGGATTCAATCTTATTGAAACGCAACTTGTACTTCGTTCCTCTACGCCACTTTCCATGTACAAGATCTTACAACTGCCGATTCGAGGTCATCACAGGATGACCTTTCAGTACAGCCAGTCAGAATTTGAGTTGGAGATCTTTCGGTATTGTTTGTATGTAATAAAACACCAAAAGATCTCTAACTCCAATTCTGATTGGCTGTTCTGAAAGGTCATCCTGAGATGACCTCGAATCGGCAGTTGTAAGATCTTGTACATGAAGAGTATCGTAGAGGAGCAAAATACAAGTCCCGTTTTAATAAGATTGAGCTGGATCTGAACTGCTACTCTCCATATTTTAATTTCCAAGTTGTATATGTACCATTGTGAGACCTAGTTTTTAGACATGGTGGCATTATCTGTTGACCAATTTGGATGAAATGTACAAAATTGATAGAGGACCTATAGTACTTCATGTATACCATATTTCATTAAAATCTTTCATGTGGTATAACAGTAGAAGTTAAAAATATGAAGAATTGTCCCTATACACCCTCATTTGGAATTCATAAATAATTCATAGAAAATCCAAAAATTGAGATATTGACAACATATTTTCAAAGTAACATTCCGTACCATAATTATGATCACAATAGTCCATCATAAATCATCATTATCAATTAACTAGAAAATATGACACTTTTCTGCATTGAAATCACCAAGTCCAAAAAAATGTCGAAAAAATATTCTAAAATTTGATTTTGGAAGGGAACCAAAATGACAATACGTCTTCACTCATCCCTCTAGATCATTTCTATGCATTCTCTTTGTCTCTGTATACAGCCAGTATGAAGAAGAATATTATCAAAGGAGGGTAATCTTTTGTGACCTACTTTTGACCATGGTGGCGCCACCTGTCTAGACGAAAAACAACAGAACTTGAAGGGGATCATAAGTGATTTATTTCTACCAAGAGTTATTAAAATCCTTTTAACAGTTTTGCAGAAAAAGTTGAAAATGTGAAAAATGGCCAAACCCCCCTCCCCCCTTTTTTTCGAAGTCTTAAAAAAATTCATAAAAAATCCAAAATTGAAATATTGACAAAATTCTTTTACAGTAATATTCATTACCATAATTATGATCAAAATAGTCATTAAGAAATCATCAATATCAATTAACTGAAAAACATGACACTTTTCTGCATTGAAATTACTAAGCCCAGAAACACGTCAAAAAATCGTAAATTTCTATTTGACGGATCTTAACCCCGAACACAATTTTTTATAAACTGTCTTTATAGATTGTAGAATTGCACTTAGTTTCCCCATTTATGCACTGGTTCTGGAGGAGAAGATTTTTGAAGAGGGGTACCATTTTGGGCACTTTTGGCCCCGCCCTGGATCCACCCCTGAAGGAATCTGGATCCCGACAATTTTAGTAGGGGACCTTGAGTACATCATATATATAAAGTTTGATCCAAATCTGCAATGCAGTTTCAGAGAAGAAGTCGAAAATGTGAAAAAATTAACGACAGACAACAATGACGGACGGCACACTATGACTATAGCTCACTTCAGCCTTTGGCTCAGGTGAGCTAAAAAATCATAATATATCTTAATGAGACGCTTAAACCTTGTTTTGAAATGAAATAAAATGAATTTCCTTTATTTTTTAGTGTAGTTTGAACTGCTAACTTTCAGCATGCCAGAACTGGACTATATCAAATGTGAAATAAAACAAAAAAACATAGTGTAATCAAAGATTACCATGCTCACCTTGATACAGTATTCGTCTAACAAAAACAAAAATAAACAGTAGGAAGTTTTATAGAACATTGTAATCTTGAACAAAGTCACTCCAGCATAAAATGTAGGTCAGATGCATCATAGGATGCATGCATTTAAGTCAGCATCCCAAGGTGAAACAAGAGCAATGCCTAGCATGGCATAATAAGTCCCTCATTTAGTAAAAAGGGGAAATTTTGCAAGTATGGAAACATTCCCCTCTTAAATTGTTTCATCCCCAATAGTTCATTCTGTATCCTGCCTACAAGGTTTTCTTACCAAGTAGAACTATGACCTTCACCTTTGACCTTGAAAAACAATACAGGTGTTTGTCTTGGAATGAGGAGTAGTTGTACCAAGTTTTGGCTGAAGAGTAAGTATACCAAGTCTTAGCATGAAAGGTAAGTGTAACAAGTCTTGGCATGAAGAGTAAGTGTAAAAAGTTTGACAGTCCTAGCCCCAACCGTTGGGACAGTATCCTGGCTATATGGGTTTCCTACCAAGTAGTACTTTTGACCTTGAAAAACAATAAGCGACTTTGTCTTGGCATGAGGAGTAAGTGTATCAAGTTTGACAGTCCTAGCCCCAATTGTTTGATCTGTATCCTGACTACAAGGGTTTCCTACCAAGTAGAACTACGACTTTGACCTTTGACCTTGAAAAACAATAGGTGTCTTTGTCTTGGCATAAAGGGGTAAGTGTACCAAGTTTGACAATCCTAGTCCCAACCGTATCCTGTATCCTGCCTATAAAGGTTTCCTACCAAGTACACAATGTAGTACTATGACCTTGACCTTTGACCACTGACCTTGAAAAACAGTAGGCGTCTTTGTTTTGGCATAAGGAGTAAAGGTACCAAATTTGACAGTCTTTGTCTATTCAGTTTGGTCTGTATTCTGCCTACAAAGTCAGACAGACAGAGCCATACCATAATACATCCCGTCAAAGACAAGAGTATAACTATGGTGCAAGTTTGGTAACTGTAGCACCTATACTTTCTTCAATACTGAGTTACCCCAAACCACTTAATGAACGGGAACGTGGATGCTGGAAGTACAGCATAAGCTCCTCTCAACTTTGTCGAGGTGACCTAAAAACTGATAACAAAACCCAGAAAACACATTTTTACATGACACTTTCAAAAAGCTTTTTCAAATAGATATATTCAAATAAATTTAAGCAAATAAATGTTTTATTGCTTTTCTATATTGAATAAATCAATAAATCAAAGGACTCAAAAGTCCTGAGAGTCGGCTTTGCTGACTTTAAGTATGTAATCATTTTACCATTTTAGTGGCGGATTCAAGATTTCAGGAAAATGGGGGGGGGGCAAAAATTAGGTCTTTGTTGCAACTACATCGTCATTATACCTATGTACAAAATGCTAATAAAATTTGCTCTCTTCATACTATCTTACGGCAAAGAGTTTGCAATTGCTTGTATCCGAAATGAAAGTGCAATCGACAACTTGATGGCAACAAGTTTTACTGCAATGTTGTCACGAGTCGAAGCTGAGCCAAGGAACGACATTCCTTCAAGTGGGACATTAAATAACCATCTTATTCACGATTCTCATAATGTTTTAACATCATTTTTATTTAGAAACACAACATTTACCTAAATATTTATATTGCATTTTCATTATCAGAGGAAATGCGGGAAGATCGATCTTTAAATTTGTCATATATGTGAAAAAGAACTTAAGTTCCAGAACATGTTGGGGAAAACTTTAATTGAAATATCTCGATAAAAACAAGCGATACAAGATCAACACAAATGCTTTGTCCGGAGAATTACACAATCGAGTACATCCGACGGCGTCGGTGGTAAACACATCGTAAAGTAGTCACAAGCTTAGCTTTTAAAAAAGCTTAGAATGCAAACCCTGTAGCATTTTTAATTGCGAGGAAAATGGTACTTGTGGGTCATTTTAAAATGAAGACCCTCTTGTATGATGTTAGCTAGGTTGTTGTCTAAATAATAGTTAATACCACCTTTCTAATGTTTATTTATGTTTAGATTTGGGTTGGGAAAGCTGACCATATTCGTCGGAATGACATTTCGTACAGTTAGACATGGAAGAAATCATACAAAGTACGCAGTACTTGCTCCACCAACTTCAACACCTAAAGTACACGAACTCCCCGTCGAGGCCTCCTGTGCCCAAATAATCGCTGGGGAAGTTTGCATAAGTACAAAGAATGTTACAAACTGCGCAGTAATTGCTCCACCAATTAAACTGCTAGAAATCCTTGATACTCCGCCTTAATTTACTCGGAACTTTTCGAGATTTTCTATAGCCAGATAATGTACATACGCTAAAAGGTACGAACATCTAATTAGTATTACGCGGGAAAATTCTGTTGGATTATTCCACTGCTGCCGTGGGAAAAGTTACACGAATGTTGATTTCCAAGTATGAATATCCTTCATATTTATACATGTTTATGTGGCATCCACTAATTTATCTAGAAATATGTATTTTAAAGTATTTCTTTTTATTTTTAGAATACATTGCATGTAAGATTTATTTATCATTTATATGCATTCACTAAAGAAAATCACCCCAAGTCATAATGTCTATCCTATTAAAATCTCTATCCTCATATACTCCTCTCTGCGTTTGAAAGTACGGTAAATACTATTCGTTTGGAACGCTTAATTGTAACATTGATTTAGTAATGAGCATTGCCTTTGAAAGCAAGGGTATTCTTCTTCATTCCTTTTCCTTTTAAGCGCATTAGAAATATCGATGTCATGGACAATACAAAACTTATACTGTCTGACCTCGTAAAGTAAAGCAACTACTTTTTGGAGGCTATGTTTTCCCAGCATGCAGCATAATCATGTCGCACATGCGCATTTCCAGATTAGGTATCAACGTAATATGCAAACCCCCGACGGGGTTTGCAACAACTACATATTATTACGCGAAATTTGAAAACATTATTGCAACTCCTTTTTCGGGTTATTGAAACTAGTTTATGTTTAGCTTAAATTAACTGAGCTAAAGGTACATTGTGCTGATCAAGAATTTTTAAGACAACATCAGTAATTTTTCGGCACTTTATTTTTCAGCGGCGTAGTAAGCTCTATTTCGGTAGTGAAAGTTATAACCCCTGAAAAGAAAGTAATTGCAATGATTACGGCTTCACCGAAGCCGACTCAATAAAACCAAGTGATACTAAGTAACGTTCTGTTGGAAAACCAATATAAAAAGACAATAAAATAGCACAAAAATATGTGGAAATAAACTCCAAAATTGAATTTCAGAAGAGTATAAAAAACAACATACTTTGTGAGACACCCTTCTACAACCCACTTTTTGAGACACCCTTCTACATCACTGTGATGCACTCAGGATGATGATCCATGCAGCGCGTCTGAAGAAGCTTTTCAAAGAGGTTTTCTCTGAGGTATCTGTCATCCAGTCCAAGATCTTTAAAGATCTGGTCAAAAACTGCAACATTTGTAGGGGACCATGAGCACTTCATCCCAACCAAGTTTCAACAAAATTATTTTATTACTTCTGAAGGAGACCATCATAGCTCACTATTATATACTAATAGTATATCCACACACCCACTCTTTTTTTTTAATCTTAAAAATAATTTTAAATATCATTGCCACTGCCTGGCAACCAGAACATGTACCGGTAGACAACAACAGGCCAGGCTTTCCTAGGCACTAAATTATTTGTTTACAAATTTTTACAATAGAAATTGTACTCAAAACATTTTTTAATTTATCCATCATATGCATTGTGACTTTGACCTTGAAGAACCTTGGTTCAAGGTCATGACACACCCTTGGGTCCTACAATAATTCTTCGAAATATTATTCAAATCCATCCATCATAATAAATAAATGTACAAAGTTTACAAGCTCTAGCATAAACAGTTTGGTCTGTATATTATTAACCAGGTGCTTTCTAAAAATTTGCCATTTTTGTCCCAAAAATGACCATGACCTTGACCTTTTACTTTAATATTGAAAATCATTAGGCCTTGTCCTCATGTCATGAAAAATAAGTGGGCAAAGTTGAAAAGTGCTAGCCCAAACGGTATGGTCCGTATCTTGTTTACAAGGTGAGGACAGAAACACAAACCTACAAACCCACAGATAAACAGACCACATAGCATAATACACCCATCTACAACAGGCATATAAAAACATATATATTGTAAAAAAGACATACAGATAGACAAATATACACAGGTGTGTATCTAAAGCACCAACAAAACTTTCTATCTTTGTGACACCCTTAGTTACTGGTTACTGAGTAGCACCTATTTGAATTTTAACATAAAACTGTTATCCTCAAAAATAAATGTATCATTGTAACCTAACGAATGTTTGCAAATTAATGCAAGTAATACATAAATGTTATTCATATATATGCAACGAACCTGAGATCATACACACATCATAAAGACAAATAATGAAGTAGTGTCAATGTTCTATTGTCTTCCATTTCCATGGCAATCTGAAACATAAAAAAGAGACCAATATGGACTTATAATGCCTATAATAGTTCATCTGAGCAATGGTTTAAATGAGCTCAACAAGAGCAAAATCTACCGGTATGTTGCAAAATTTGCCCTTCACTGAAAATCAGGATAGCAGCTAAATTCAGCAATGGATATAAATAACAAGCAAAATCTTTTGTCAAAAGAGGTCAGTTTCATGAAAAGTTTATCTTAATCTGAAAGACCTCATAGTAAACATATAAGCCAACTTCCACTTGAATAATTCAAACTGTGACTGAAAAAAAATCTGGAATATGATGTACTATATTTATCAGAGGTCCTGTAAAACAGAGTCAACTGCAACAAAATTTTACAGAAAATTTTACTTTAATATCTCCAACATATGACCAAACAAGAGGCTAAAGTATTTCTATATCACTCACAGTAGCACACTGAGAAAATGAAAACCTTAGAAAGTATCAGAATGTTCTCTTATGAGAATAAAACCAACACCAAATCTTTCAAAAACACATGTATATTTCGAAATCACCTGAAAATATGCTTTAAATAACAATTCAAAAAAGATGTATAAAAGCAATGAAAATTTGATTTCGAAAGTTTCATTGAAATCCCTTCATTACTTCTGAAAGTTGTCTGTCAAAATATTACATATTACATGTAATAGTATATTCCCCCTCCCCTCCCTCGTATTTAAATTCTTACAAAAAAATCCTTAAAATAATTTTTGTTTCATTGAAATCCTTTCATTATTTCTGCCAGTTGTCTATCAAAACTCACTATTACATATTACATGTAATAGTATATCCCCCCTCCCTTCCCTTGTATTTAGATTCTTACCAAAAAAATGTAAAAATAATCCATAAAATAATTTTTGTATTCTATTTCTTTTGAATTTCATTTATAATAATTAAACCAGCTAAAACACACAATATCAATGCAACAGAAACAAGGAGAAATTTTAGGACGTCACTGACAACGCAGGACTGAGAATTTCGAACCTGCAATGCATCTGTTATATGGACAGAGTTTCAAATATCTCTTTTTAAGTGATAAGAGCATTCCAGTGTTTTTCCTCAAAAATCTTTCTTCATAATCTTATACAACATCTATAATGTCTATGTGAAATACAATAAATTTATTAAACAGAACAGCACCCTGGATAGTTAAATATGAATAAATAAATTGATTTTAACAAGTAAAAAACTTTGAAGAGTTTTCTTTTTTCTAAATGTTTTGTGCAAAATTTGTTTACAAATTACGCCTATGTAAATAAACAGGTAATTTGGATACTATGGAAGAAATACACAAATTTCATTTATTCATTTTTATTACTTTTTATTTCTCTTCTTGTATGTTCTTGAAAGCTGCATTGTTTTGCTTTATTAATTCAAAAACATATTCTCACTGAACATGCCTTATTAAGCATTCCTGAGTACCTTTTTTGAATATCAAGTCATTGAAGTGGGAAATATTTATAGAAAAGCTCCTCATGCTTTAAAAGACCTTGTATGCATGCATTTTTATATGCTCGTCATTCAATGGGACATATTATGTTACAGCGATGTCTGTCCGTCAGTTACATTTTGTCTGAGGCATAGTTTCTACATACCTTGTTGGCTAAACATCATACTTAATATAAAAGGTCATAAGGGGAAGGGGGTGTGCCATGACCTTGAATCAAAATCATATCCACAAGTTCAAGGTCACAGTGCTTATGATGGTAAAATCTTTGTCTGGACCATAACTCTTCACCTCCAGCATGGACTGCAGTGTTCTAGAAATCCCATTACCCGTTACCCATGGAAAGTGAAAAAACGGGTTGGGTCTTTGGCCACTTTCCAATTCCGCGCCCCCTAGCAGATTTCCCTCGATTCAAAAACAAAATGACGGTGTAAGGGGACATATGCTACTATGCATGAATCTCATCAATCATTACGGGAGTGGGTTTTTATGAATAAATGACTGTTTAGCATAGATCTGTTAAAACTGCATTATTCATGCGGCTGTGTCTTCATGTGTTCATGACTTGTAGATTGTTGTACTAAGAGAAATTTGGTCATATTTTATGACAGGTATTAAGCCGGTTTGTCACCTGTATTTCCAGGTTCCCCTAGCAAAAGTCAAATGCGACATTCCTTAAAATGCTGTTATTACATGGTGTGGAATGGGAAGGTGGCCAATTGAAAGGGTGATACTAAATGAAGACCAGAAGAAATCTAGTGGTGGGGTTGCATCAAAAAGGGCATCCAGAGATAAAATAGATTTCTGTTAGTCATTTACCCATTGGTAAATTTCTAGAATTTCTAGAATACTGATAGATTTAAATATTTCAAAGAATTTTTGCCCAGGACCCAATGATATGTCATAAAATTGAACCAAGGTCATATCTGTAAGGTCAAGGTCACAATGCATATGATAAGTAAATCTTTGTCCAGGCCATAACCTTTTACCTCTCGCATGGATTTGAATCATATTTTACAGAATTGTTGCCCAGATCCCAAGGATGTGTCATGACCTTGTACCAAAGTTATATCTGCAAGGTCAATGTCAAAGTGCTAATGTCAGTTAAATTCTTGTCTGGCCCATAACTTTTGGTTGCACCTGTGGATTTTAATAATAGTTTTGCAGGATCCAAGGGAGTATCATGACATTAGACCAAGGTCATAGCAGCAAGTTCATGGTCACTGTGCTTATGTTTCCTGCTTCAATTTAAGTCACAGGCATAATATAGTGCAATGTTAGGTGTTGCTCTTGTTTATACATGTGCTGCCTTTATCATGTTTATCCAGTATAAATATTTTCACTTCATTGATTTTATTAATATTCATAGCTAGTCATCAAATACATGTTTTGCTCATCAAACACATGAGAGTGGAGGAATTTTATAATAATTGGTTTAATTTGATCTACTGAACTTTGCTCAAACAAGGCCAAAGCTTCATAAAAATTTCTAGTAGCCATTTAGGTTCACAGACCATAAATTTTAGGGGCCCAAACTGAAATCTGTAAGTCCACAATAAATTGAACTTAATAATGTTAAAACAGCTTTATTCCATTATTACAGAAGTTCTATTTTCTAATTTTCTTTCCATTTCTTAGGGCTTTTATTCATTATTTTGGGAACATGGCCCATGGTGCTGGAATTGGGAATTTTGTGGTGTTTTTGCTCCAAATTGGGAATCTTTTTATGTAAAATATGATAAGAAAATATATGTACTGTTGTTAGAATATAAAAGAAAGAGATATTAGTAATTTCAAACTTCTCGTTTATTTGTGCTTCTACAGAGCCATCTCTCAGGTTTTCATGTTTTTGAATTTATTTACAAATTGTGTCAGTTCAATGTCAGTAAGGTTGTTGTTTCTGACTTGTGGTTGTCTTCGCAAATTCGCATGAGAGAGGAGATCGAGTGTATTCTGCCCCATGCTGCAGCAAGCTGAAAATCTTTCTATAGATGCAGTGCTGCTGTGTCTGGGTTTTTAAGTTTTTTAACATAATATTTGGAGTTGTGAGACATGTAGGACCCTACTTCTAAATTCACTTTCCCTTCTGAGAAATAAAAGAAAAAACCAATAACAGTACGTACACTAGCTTCAGAAAATCGTTCCAGATTTACCTTTGTACTTATTCGGACTTTTGTTAGTTGTGTGTTACCTAACACACAGTAAACAACAGTCCAGATAAATACCAGTATGTGAAGATGATTTGCTGATGCTAGCTGATAAGTATCCGGGCTGGTTTATGCCACGGTCATGGTTCCTTATTTACAATTTCGTACATGGTTTCCACTTCGTCAGTAACAAGTTTGTAGTCTTTTGTGCACTTCTCAAAACCGACCCAAGAGATTGTTTATGGTTGTCTCTATCATTGTGCGCTTGGAATTTGCGATTGGAGACTTTTCTTGCTTGCAAAATACTTCTATTTTACGACAAATTTACTATTTTTTTCTGTGATCATGACTGGGAATTTCTTGCCAAAAATTTGGAAAAAAGATACGATTTGCGATTGGGAACATAACCAAATATTGGCCATAAAATGAGCAATAAATAAACCCAGTTTCTAGAAGATTTTGGAACACTTCCTCATCCTCACTCTGGCTTGTCGACATTCTCGAAGTCTGATTGGTCACATGACCCAATATGTACCATATTTGTCAGGGGGAAAAGTCTTGGGTCAATTATCATATTGCATGCTTTATATAAAGAATCCGATATTTTAAAACCTCATTTCAAATGGAGGTCATATCAAATTCAAAGAAAAGGGGTCAACCTTTGTGAGATTCCTCAATGAATTTTGGCAGTTTTATGACTCGTATAGCTCTTTTGCTCAAAACATTTAATTCAGCAAAGTTGCTAATACTGTCTTTAATAAACACTAACTTTATCTCCAAAATCATCCTCAGATGTTTTGGGGATTACCTTCATTTAGACCTGACAAGTGATGTCAAGCCGACTTTAAGAACTGAACTGTATATCATACAAACACTTATTGAATTAAAAATTAAACACTCCTCGGATTTAAGCATCTTAAAGTCCAAGACTAAACCAACCAGAAAAACTAAATCCAGATACCAGTCACTATGTGGGCGATCAGTTCTGGAATTTGGTAATCCATAATTTCTATTGAAACTGTTCGGTTCATACTGTTTCAATAGAAATTAGGTAATCCACAGTCACACTGGCAAGTGGTCGAGTGCAAGCGTTATTAATGGGTCCCACAACTTCCATTGTCATGTTCTGGTAAAAAAATCAAACAAATACTCAGAAATATGAGGAGTAGCTGAGTTATGGAAGAGACGAGAATAAATCTACTCCCATATACTGATATAAGCAGTGCACAGAAGAAAATTCCTCTGTACAGTAAATTAGGAAATGAAATAATGTTTATGGCTTTAATTTCGTAAATATTAAAAAAAAATTCTAAACGTCACACACAAATCAAATGCGGAAAAAATAATATTTTAGTTGTTACTTTGCATAACTTACGTAATCGTGACTCATATAAATTAACAGCGATTACTCACTGACATGACATGACTATGCAGCAGTTATCTACTTTCGGTTTCGTTATTCTACAGCAAGGGTACGTAACTCTAAAAATAATGCAATCACTACCCAGAGTTGTATAAATACTCAATCGCGGCACTTCTTCTCGTATAAGAGCAGGACCCCCTGGCGCCCGATGGAGTGTAAATATGTCGGTCTGTCAGTCTGGCGCATGCTATTGGCGGGTTTAGAGGAGGCTCGGCCCCCCCCCCTTTTCGCCCCATATTTACAAATCCAGATTTGGCACCAAAATGACCGAGTGGTTTGACTAATACATATGTGGAACCCCCCCCCCCCCCCCCTTTTCAGAAATCCCGGATTCGCCACTGAGTATGGCTAAAACCTTCTGGCAGCATTTACAATTTTACAACTTTAAAAAAAGTATAACCCCGTCACCCTTGGCCCTTTCCTCTTTTGGTTAATTTTATAGTGATCGATGCACCTACACAAGCTGATATGCTGAACCGGCTATTTGAATCCGTTTGTTCCATCAAAAGTCCGCATCAGTCTATGGCCAGTATTACTGCTCTAATGGAGTTAGGAAGCTAACTACAGCTTGGTCTTAACATCCACAAAACAAAAGGTCCAACAAACCCCACCAGCGCAATACCAGATGAGTGGCAGCCATCGTGCTGATATTTAAGAAAGGCGATCGGCACCAAAATCCATCACTAAGATGCTACAGAGGACCTAGATCTCCAAACACTCCACGAAAATCGTTGAAAATTGACCCGCAGTGGTGGGTCATATTTTAACGTTAAAAAATTAACCTTGTATAAATCTATAATGTTCTGTTTTTATTGAATAAAGAGGGATATTTTGCGAAGACACTGCAAGGACAATAGCTGAGGGAGGAATCATATTTCCACATTAATTAATGACTCCCAATGAAAAAAAAAAAACACACACACACACACAAAAACCCCCAAACAAACAAGCAAGCAAACAAACAAAACAAAAAACAAAAACCCCAAAACAAAAACAAACAAACAAATTCGATCTCCAGATTATTATATTATGTGACTATTCGATTATTCGATAGTAAGTAAAATAGAATTGAAAACTAGTCATTAGATGCAGAGACATAGATGCTTTCAAGTATCTATGTCTCTGTTGGGGGTAGGGTCAAATTTCAACGACCCCAAGTCGAGAAATTCTCCATTTTACATTGCATTTAGCTATCCACACTTTCAGTGGGTCATATCTTAACGTTGGAAAGGATCTCTCTAACAAACTATAAAAATGTGTTTGTACAGGAAATACCTGGAACAATCATTGATTATAGGTTAATTATGCGGTGGTAAATTCACCCCTTATATTTTTTCCGTCATTTATGACACTTGCAATTGATGCAATTATGAACTTTTACATGGTAAACATGCTTTGTAAATGTTTGTTCAAACTCGAAGTAAATCGAACTTGTTTTGTAAACTGTAGTTATAACAAAAAATCTATTTACTGGATGTGTCCGTATCTTCTCGAAATTCATATTAAGAGTCCGTGCAGTTCTTTGTGTGCTGATTGTATAATGAATTTGCTAATAAAATGTTTCTGAAGACATTTTGAAGGACCATTACAGACCATTTTAATTCATGAATACCCTAATACAATGTATATTTAAAACCTTAATCTTCGATATATTGGGTGAAAATTAGGTTGCGCTAAAATAAGTACACATGCATTAATTTATTGTTAAAAATGACATAAAGTGTGTCAAGGAATTTAAATAATCAAAGACTTCAAATTTTGGATAGACGGACAGCGGAACTAACATCATCATTTCAATGGTCAGTCCAGCTAGTCTGTCTGTAAACGGTGAGACGACTTTTCATACGTGGTCTGTTCAGGGACTGACAGTTTCCTGCACGAAAAGATGCTAAAATAATACGATAAAAATTTATATACGTGATATATATCCGAAGCCCGTATTTTCACAGATAACAGACTATGCGAAATCCGTACCCAAAATTGATGTATAACAACGGAAAGTAAAGGCATATATGTGGGACATTTCAGAGGAAAAATAAGTGGATGTAAGCCGTTTATTGAATAGTTACCAGTTGTAGCCACGGGGAGGCCTCCAGAGTATAGAACTTTTTTTTTTTTTTTTTTTTTTTTAATTTTTTATTATTATTTTATTTTTTTAAGAGGGGTGTAATTTTTCCATTACAGACAAGGTGCACAGTTACACGCTTTAGCGCAAACTTGACACGACCGTGTATATAATAACAAACAAAAAAAGGGGGTTGAGGTACCGAAATTGAATGAGGTGACCTGTAGTCCATGTGTCAAATTCACTAATGGACGGTGAATGTCATAGTGAAAACTTAGCTGAAGAGACTGGACTGAAACAGTCTTCGATTCCCTTGCTTTAAGAATGTTTGCACTATTTCCTTTGAGTCGATTTCCTCTACTACACAATAACAAAAGGAAAGGAAATGTATACACTGAATCTTTTTATAAACGAATGGTGTTAGAGAAAGCATCACTTTACATATTATATGAATAATGTGTATAGAAAATGTTAATGCTCTGGAAATTCCAGGGGGGGGTGGTTCTGGACCAACCCCCCCCCCCCTCTAGATCCGCGCTTGTATATATATATATATATATATATATATATATATATATATATATATATATATATATATATATATATATATATATATATATATATATATTCAGTAAAAAACCGGAGGGGCTGACCATAAGTCCAGACCTCCATAATTCCGACCCCCGCTTCTATTCTGGAGCCACTGATGTTTTAATGTAGATGCTTTTAATTTGATCCAGTGATCATATGCATGATGGATCACAAACAAAAAGGCAAAATAATATATATAGGCTTTTTTCCCCAAATAGACCCAACAACCCCTGGGAAATGTGTCTAGTAACTGAATAGATTCAACCCCCACCAGGTAGGGGGATTATACTAGTATTTAAGAAATGCAATTCGAGTATAAAATCACACCTAATCACATATCTTTCCTTTGTATATGATAACATTTTTTTCTGATGGATTTCTATAATATATTATACCAGAGACATGTATATATGTCTCTGATTATACGTATATAATGCAAGTGTATCGAACGAATTTGACAACAATAATTGTGGTGTAAGGGTTCTGTTCTATAAACATACGTACTCAACCACTATAAATGCCAATTGAAAGCTATGAAATTCAAGAATTAGTGTTTGGGCAAAATTCTGAATGGTCATTGATATTATGTAGAGTTGCTCCACCACTTTTTAGAATTGAAAACAAATACAGTAACACGGACCAAGGACTTATAAACAACTTGTTTATATAGGTCCTTGCACAGACTGAGAAAGAAGTTTTTAATTCTTACTTACAAGTTCTATTATCAAACTAAACCATGTCTGCCTCCCCCTGCTTTCTTTGGGGAGCTGGAGTAGAGAATGTAAGGAATAGTGTCCATATAATTTATATTATAGAATGGAAACGCTAAGTACTATAGCTTGCACATCAGACATTTGTTTAACGTGGACGAACCGACAGGCCCATGGCTGTTCGTCACTTAATTTGAATCGGGATTATGCCATGTTTTTCTTTAATATATCCAACATTGATTTCATAGATAAATCCACAGGAACTATACCATTGTTGAATAAAAACACAAGTAAAGTTAACTTTTTATTAACACTACGGTGATAAACATGATGAGTATATACATGATGATGAAACGATGTTAATCCAACAGAAATACAAGTTCCAATTTCAAGATATAATAATTACGCATTTCCATAACGGAGAAAGTCAAGAGTGTCTATAGAAAATTAAGAGTGCGTATAGAAAATGAAGAGTGTGTGTCGTGAAAAAAAGATCACGGTATTTATATGCTAAGAAATCTCCTCCTCCCGTTACCTAGCAACAATACAAATATTCACGATGAAATGAAATCTCCTCCTCCCGTTACCTAGCAACACGCTATATGAATCTAAATCAATAAAGAGGAGTGAAAAGTTAGTTATAAAACAAGCAAAACAAATCTATATATAGAAACTACGGATAAAAATTAGAAAATAATGCTAAAGATGAACAATAAAACAATTTTTTAAAAAATGCATATGATAAAACTTGTTACATTTGCAAAAAACAAATCCATTGGCAGAATAACATCCACCACCGGAGAGCTGATTGCTTTTGACTGTCACTATAGCATTGCAATATAGTTAGATTCGAACGGCATACTTGGTTGTGCAGAGGAACCAAAGCTGCTTTTATAATTATTCGAACCATCATTACAATTATCATTATGTAAATGTAGAGTTGGCACTGCAGAAAGATTCTCATTACTTGTCGTCGTTTGTGTTAATCTTTTCCCTGCAGTTGGTTTGTCGGGTATCCTTGGGGTGTCCATGACCTAGGCCGTTGTATTATGCATTGTTCAAAGCTGACGGTGCATTCAAGGGGGTCGTTTCTATTCGTGACACTCTTCTCCGGAGTGCATCCAGTCTTGGCGTAGATGTCATAGGTGGCGTCGTCACTGTTGAATGGTGTTCACTATCAGCTGTATTAGCTCTTGGAGTTCAGGGATATAATCCCCTAAACTTCCCACTACTGACGTCTGGTAATTGTCTGCTTCTGAGGTCCATTGTATGTTGATTATGATAAAAAGTCAACCACCCGGATCGAATGTATTCTCCACCAGTTTTTGCACCGTCTTTATACATGTTTTTGTCTACCGTCCTTTATCTACCGGTTTTCTTCACCAGTTTTTGTATTCGACTTGTATCAGTCATTATTTTTCATAAAGTAAAAAGTTTGGAATCATTTCTTGGGGTATAATGACTTCGTATATTGATTAACTCCCTGAGCTGATTAACAAGGAATGCTCGGAGTTTCGCTTAGTCTAGCGAGGGAGTGGGTGACTCTACTTCACTGTCTCTATCTCTCTACTGATTGTCTTTGTTTTCTTGAAGCTAAATGAAGACAAGTTATGAAGTTAATATTTTATTGAAAGCTAATCGCATATCTTGGAAATAAAATAAATTACAAGTTTACAAGAACATACAAAACGTTAGATTACTACAATTAGAATTACAACCCTATATACACAGGAAAGTGGCGAACACAGGCGATATAATCGCCTGTGACTGTATGTTACAAGAACAAACCTAGCGAAAAATGACTTGCACATTTTGCATACTGAATTCTGATTCTTTTAACTTTTGGATACTTGTCATGTTTCTAGGTAGTCTTTAGTAATACACGTACTTACATTTTAGCGGTCACATTCGGATCGATTCCACGAACAAATCTCTGGGAAAACCTTTGTTTTATTTTAGTTCCCATTCTATGCGTACCCACAAGATCGACGTCAGATATTCTAAAAAAAAAGTGTACATTGTACACTTGCATATTAATAGCAGTTGTTTCTCTGTCGAAGATTTACTTTAAAGACATTATGATTTTAGGAAATTTAGAGTAGTAAACTGGGGAAAAAGAACTCTGTTTACGATGACTGGGAATTGTTCCGAATATCGCACCCAAAATCGGCAAATTGACAGCCCTGATTGCATGAAAAACATTGCACGCGAATCCGGATTTTTTTTTTTCAATTTTTTTGGGGGAAACGATCGGTGGAAATGGTAAAATAAAAAGAATAATAATTTTATTATTGCTTATATGATTTGATTTTATTATTATTATTATCATTTGGGGGGGGGGGTGTTATTGATAGTAAAGGTTTTTCGACTTTACTTTTTTTAACTTGAGTAAAATAAATAAATAATAGATAAATGGCCCTACGAATAAATCTTTCCTTTAGAATTTTTGTGTCAGTGATTTTTTTAATGCCTTTTATTAGAAACTGAAAAATATACTATTTACTGGGTTTTGCTGATAAATACCAGAGATCTTTATGTCTCTTTTTACACTGACGCAGTCAGTGCGAATCGCTGTCTTATCAGTCATCGATAGGGGCTGACTGGTTGAACTACAACAAAACTGATGCACTAAAACCATTTTATATCACTTGAAATATTGACCTAGAACCCCCTCGTCCATTTCCTCTAAGCCTAAAATCTTTCCAGTTTAGACATGCTAGAGCTAGACTTTCGGATATCTAGCGATGCGGTCGGTAAATGTGTCATTTTGTCACACCATATTGTAATACAGTACACGTCTAGATCTACGCAGCGGTCAGCTTTAAAGAAGTTTGAGTTTTAGTGAAACTACTTTCAAATGTCTAAATTAACTTCATACATCAAGTTACAAGTACAAGTGTAAAATACAAATTTGATTGTATGGCGCGAAGGAAAACTGTTTCTATTGGTCAAAAGCAAGTAAAACATCTGAGTCTCTGCAATGTTTTTATGAAAGTCATTTAAAATAGAATTATGAAGAATCTTCGTAACCATGATTAGAAGGAGGTAAACATCGGTAGTCGTTGTTCACAAAGAAAGGAGTTCAGGTGAAATAATGATATCTCAGGTAAGATTTGATTGGATTCTCTAATATGCTGTTAACAAGAAATTGTGCATAAAATTAGCATGACAACAATAAAGTTGAAACTGTTATATGTACTTAAACTTGATGTGGTGCGTAAATAAAACCATGAGGTCATCTGAGCATGGTACAAAGAGATAAACAAAGTGATAATACTGCATTCCCATGCGTTCACTAAATCATATGCGGATTAAGGCATGCTTAGGTAAAATATGAAAAATCTGTAAAGTAGTTTGTTAAACTTAATTTATTGTAAAGAAGAAAAGTAGTACTTGATTCTAATAACATTACCAATCTACGCGAAAGTTTTTTTCAGTGCATAGGACATTCGGTCAGACAGTTTGGACAATCACATAGGACCGAAAGGAAAAGCATCTGACCGAAAAAAAATCAACACAATGCAATATAAATATTTTAGAAGTCATTTTATTAAACTCGCACACATTCTGATGGATCTTCCTGCTTCAGTTTGCATCACTTCAGTTTCTGTCATTGTTTTCTTTCTCTGGTCATGCTCAGCTATTTTATGATTGACAGAGGCGTCATGGTCACTTACAGCACTTGCACGAAAATTTGTACATCCATCAACAAATGGATTAGACTTTACTTTTGGGTTTTTGTTCATATCATTCATATGCGATTTTGAATATGATGTGCACACACTGCAAGTCATAACGTTCGTTTCAGTATTATACTCCAACCAGGGTCGACCCACTTTCCATGACACTGAAAACTTACGTGGTGGCCTGTTTTGTTCGTATTTCTTGACCTTTTCCTTATGATCTACATCCGATTTCCTTTTTAAGGGTTTACCAGGAATGGCACCCTCTAGGTATTTAAGTTTTGCCCACATCAGCAAAGATTATTCAATCGTGATCGTTTATATTTTGAAGCGTTGCGGAGTTACCGGATGTCGATTTAGGGAGAATAGAACCCTGAACCGACATCAGACATTTGGTCCGGCGTAGCTAAGGGTGTGAATCGGACCCGTAGTAAATTTGCCGGACAGGTCCGATGGTCCGATGTGTTTGGCATACACTGCATTACTAGTACTACCGGCACTGTATTCTGTAACAGTTCCCGGACGATTTTTGAAGTTTTCGGCAAACAACTTTTGCTACAGTGGACCAAATTATATGAAGTTTGGTACAGTGCATGGTTCACCCACTATGTATAGAGCAATGTCAAACTTATGACAAAACTCATAAATGCATTTTTACGACCCTCTTTTTCGACCATTTTTCCCCGACTTCACTGGACGATCTAGTCTACTGATATTGTTAGTGGATAAAAAGATATGTTATTTGATAAAATGAAAGGTCAATCTTATAAAAATGCTTATAATGAAAATACTGCATTATTCGACCTTAAAAACTGATTTCTTCTTCTTCCAATATGAAGTGTACTCAAAAGTTGAGCGTTATACTTCATATTGCAGTCATTAGGTAAAAGCCTCACAGGGCAGTATGAATTATGATACAGTTAAAAAGTTAAAAACTTTGATCCTCATCCTAAGCTGAAGTGGGCAGGTGGTATGTTGCCCATTGCAGACCGGTGGTCCTCCAAGGAACATGCTGATGGATCTGTTCCAATCCCTGATGGTACGCGGGAAGAAGGAGAACCGGTATACTACTATACATCCTTTTTCGCTGTTTGGATGCGAAAGGTATGTTGTCCCCTTTTACTGGTGTCTGTCTGGATTAGGTATTGTTCTGCTTGAATGACCACTAGATTGTGCTGGATCTTGAATAGCAACAGAAGGTGGATCTTTACGAGGGTTTTTTTCAGTCTTTTGGGAATGGGGCCGGGTCCCTTGCAATTGGGAAAAATAGCGCGATTTTGTTACATTTTGGGAAGGATATAAAAAATATACCATAAATTAAACATGTACATCAAGATTTTATCAATTTTATTAAGGTTAGTTTTTACAGTTTGATTTCTCTGGATCTCATAGCTTTGAATTTATCAATAACACAAGTAATTTCTGCATCATTAAGCTTTTTTATGAGATGTTATCAATTCTTGGTCGGACTTGTCACATGACCTAATTTGCATCATATTGGAGGATAACTCTAGGGATTAATCATCGCTCTCTACAAAGAATCCGATATTTTGAAATCTAATTTCTGCAAACCGGGGTCATATAGAATACAAAGAAGGAAAGAGAGTCATTCTTCATGAGATTCCTCAATGAATTTCAAAAGTTTTAAGAGTCATTTAGCTCTTGTGCTCAAAATGTAATTCAACAAAGTTGCATTACGGTCTATGATAAACACCGAGTTTATCCCCAGGTCATCCTTGGATGTTTCGGGGATTATCTTCATTTAGATTTTAGTGTGTTGTCACGCCGACTTCGAGAATCGCACAGCGAAAGCGAGATGCTAAAACATACAACCCGAACTGGTTATACAAATTACGGAATTATAGCACCGCAATGTGTACTGGAGTCGAGTAATAGTGTGAGTGTTATGTTTCCTCTTTATCACAACGATAGTGTTGGTATATTTCTTTGCTGTTTTTACCGTTTTTGTACATTGATTTCATTTGAATTTTTTTTTTGAGTTTTGGTTTGGGAATTTGGGGTCACTTTTTTGGAAAAAAAGATACTATTTGGCATTGGGAATAGGTCCGAATAACGGACCCAAATCGAACAGAAAAAAAACCAATGTTTACTCTTTTGATCTGTAGCGGTTCCCATCCCAGGAAGTTGACCATGTTGGAGACGCTGCCTGCTTTCCTATCCAAGTAGTTCCTTGTAGCGAATCGTGCCATTCTACATTGGACTTTCTCTATCTGGTTGATCTGTCCGATAGTGTGAAGGTCCCATATGGAGGCAGAGTACTCCAGCATTGGACTTACAGTGGCTACATAGGCTCTGACCTGTGCTTATGTTCTGTAACCTCGGAGATTTTGCTTTAGGAAGCCTAGAGTCCTATTGGCTTTCGCTGTGATGGCATCAGTGTGCTTGTTCCACTTCATGTTGCTGCTGATTGTAACTCCCAGGTATTTGCTCAAGTCCACTACTTCTAACTTACAGCTGTTTAGTCTGTAGTCTGCACTGATTGTTTTCCACTTTGATGAGACCTGCATGACCATGCACTTCTCTGTATGGAAGGACATCTGCCACTCTTCTTCCCACTTCTTAAGTGCTGTAAGGTCTTGCTGTAGACTGTTGCTGTCCTCTGTGTTGTTGATCGAGCCGATTTTAGCTTCGTTGATCAAGACCACCTTTCCCCTGCATATGAATATTTAAAGTAGGTCAGAATGTGATAATTATAATAATATGGAAGGCATAAATACAAATTTTTACCAGAAAATTCTTATTCTCTTTTAAATATCATTTATTTTTATGAAAATATGGATGATTTCTTGCCCATTGGGCTCAAACCAGCAAAATGTCCGGGAACTGTTACTGACCGGGAAGTGTTACAGTACCAGTAGTGCTAGTAATCTAGTAGTAGAACCAGACTTGTAATGTATGCCACTACTAATACCATTACTAGGAATTTTTCTCGCTCATTTGGGAATTGGGGCTGGATCTTTTGTATTCAGAATTTTATTGAGATTTTCCCCAAATTTGAAAGTTTTTAAAACATACACTGTACATAGATTCTAATACAAGTACATGCATAATTTTGTTTTATTCAAAATCTTATTGAATAGACATTATTCAAAATCTTTGTTAAATATCTTTATTAGATAACTTATCCTTACAACAATTCTGTTTTCACAAAATGTTACTTTTTTCATTCTGTCAGCGAAAAATTGGGAGTTTTGAGGAACATGTTTTTCTGTTTCTTTTTCAACTTCTTGTTATATATATGTATTATTATATGGCCAAAAGTATATACATGATATATATGTGACTGCTTTTCATTGGGATATGAATTTACACAAGCGTTTATGCTTGTTTTAAAATCTCAACTTGGATACATGTAAGGTCATATGATCATATAACAAAGAAATAAATATTAAACTAAGAACATTACAAAGTGAAATTTATAGAAAATCTTCCATGCCATTCACATTTTTACAATTTGTTTTATAATCAATTTAATTTTTATATTTCTCCATTGGTTAAAGATAGAGCTCTATTGCTAATATATGTATTAATGAACTAAAATTACAGGTATAAGATGCAGCAGAGTTTAATTTTATAAAATATTACAAAGTTATTTAAATTCTAATCAATTCATGTGACACTAATTGAATAAAGATACATGATTTAAGCTTAGATTATCCCATGTTATGTAATCCACATTTCAGTAAACAACAAAAGGTTTATAACATACTAGCTAACAAATAAGCAAGCTGTGTTGTATATACAATAGGGTTGATTGCCTCTGATGTGTACCCAAACTAATCTCTGGAAATACATAATTAAGGGCTATCACTTACACATCTATTGTTAATGTAAAGTTTGTTTATCACATGTGTTTTCACATATGCCTCAGGGCAAACTTTCATTTAGAAATTGAAGCCCCCAGGGCTTGGTATAATGTATTGAATTTGTAAATGGAATGTACTTCTAGAATATTTATCAGATAAACTTTCTACTGTTGTTTAAAGCATACATGTACATTTGTTACTGGTTTGAGCAATAATTACTAGAAACTAAAAAGGTCAGAGATTAAAAGTAAGTTGAAATCTTATTTATGAATTTATGGGTTTAATAAGTAAATCATACTTTAAATACCTTACTATATATATTTTACATGAGATATATTAATTGTATATATATTTTGAAGGGAAACAATGAGGGGTGGATTGAATGTTGATGGCATGATTAATGCAATTGATGGAAGTTCATTGGAGGCCAAGGATCAGAACGTTTCTTCAACCACAGATCTAGGTGTGTACTGCAAGTGGTATCATTTATCTTATCAATAGGGTATGTTTTAATATGTAAGTAGCAAGAAACTAGGGGAAGTTGGGGGAGGGGGGTTGGGGTTACATGTAGTATAACAAAGGTGCAAAGAAATGCCAGTTACTCAAGAGAAGGAGTTTTGCATTTATGAAAATTGTTGTGGACTGTATTGGCAGATTTAGACAGGTGGGGGTTGCAAGACACCCTTTGGTTGGAAAATTTTACCCAAAAAAGGCTATTTTTGACCTATTTTAGGACTGCACCACCCCCTCCCCCTCTGGACTGGAAAGTGCAAAACGTTAGTCATGGGAGGCTGCAACACTAACATCCCTTTCCCCTTTCAAAAATTTCCAGATCTGCTTATAGAATAATGAACTAAGTAAAATTTTCAAACATTCCAAATATTTTCATAAATCAATAATGGGATTCACCATCTAGCTACATGTTGTATTTGGACATAAAATTTCAAACCTTAGGTATGGCAGAGGCCAGTGGAATCCATGGACAGTCTGTTAGAGTTGTTCAGTCAACCCTAAAATCTTTTGGCTTCCAAAGGTCATCAGAACCTGTGTGGTTAAGAAACCCACATGTTCCAACCGAAGTTTGTCAGACCAAAAGCAAAAAATGACAGTAAACTTCACAAATTTATTTTATGTCCCGGATCGATAGATCAGGGGCATTTTGTTTTTGGTCTGCCTGTTGTCAACTTTAACCTTAGCTATAACTTTTGAACCGTGTGGGATAGAGACTTCATATTTGACTTGCATACTTAACCAATGAAGCCCTTTCAAATGACACCAAGGTTGACCTTTTGACCTTTATCACCTTGACAATGACCTATTCACACTAAAAATAACTTTTGGACTTTGGGGCCCCCCCCCCCCCCCCCCCTTGGGCATTAGTGTTTCACAAAAACAAACACAGCTTGTTTGCTTATCAATTCATCAATCTTTTTATGCCACACTCCAAAGAAGACTTTTAGCAAGAATATGGTGAAAAAATGTTTTTAGCTCACTTAAGCCAAAGGCTCAAAGTGAGTTACTGTCATACCTTGCCGTCAGGCATGCGTTATTCGTAAACTTTTCACATTTTCGACTTCTCCTCTAAAATCACTACAGAAAGTGTCACCAAATTTTACAAGTTCCTCTACCAATTTTTTTTTATAAATAGCTGTTTACCAGAAAGCCCTTATCAGAGATGTTGAAATTTTTCTGATTCCATCAGACATTTGGACTGACAGATTTATAAAGTCTGTCAGTCCCGAAAGAATTCTGTCAGTTCGAACAAAATTGTATGACAATCTTTTCATTGTTTGTAAATTAAAAGCTATCATTTTATCATTTTGTTTAATTATCCATTCACTTTAATCCAGAGATTGTTGACGCACATATGTACATGGTATATATAACATAATACACATTCTTCAGCAGATTTTTTGAATTTTTTGGTTGCGTATTATACATAGGATTAGAAATTCGTTATGTTTCATCCCTCTCACCAGGTGACCAGGCTGAGGAAGAATAAGCACCCCTGTTGTGCTAGCACACCCTTGAAACAATGTATATTTCATGATCCTTTCAATTATCTCTAATCTTTTTAAATATTTGGTTTCGAGTTCGATACCCGCATACCATTAACTTTGACACGTCCGTTACGGCTAAGGTACATGTAAAGTAAGGGAAAGGTTTAAAAGTTGCCGATTTACAGTTATTAAGGTGTCGATTATATACCATCCCGTCAGTATGTTTATCGATGTTTATTTAGACGCATCGTTTAAATTGTAATCACTTTCGCTGGCAGCTGCCGGTTTTGATATAACAATAGAATTTGATAGTAAAGATAAATGACGCAGTACCTGAATATGAACTTTGATTGCATCAATATTGTCTAGGTGTTTTACGATCTCTTTTTACTCTCCAGAAAGTTGTATTTTATCAGTATCAAAGACGGTAAATAGATCACAGCAGGTATCAGATATTAACAAGAACACTTCCCGGTCAATTAACTTTCTCATTTACTAAATGTTTGCTGCGAGTTTTGCCATCATGTTTAAATGGACAGTTATTACACAGGCACCATTTTATGGAAATCTTGTTCAAAATAATCATAGGTCACTAAATGTAAAAAATAAAAAATACTGGCCAGCCAGGCTACATATTTCTCAAGTCTTACTAAAGCCGGACATCAAAAATCGATATCATCGGGCGTTGATCTAGCCAGTTGCATATGCGTTGCTGCCATGAACGCCGGTCATTTGGACCGGTGCAAACGGACATTCTGTCGGTCATTTGAAATTTTAGTCGGTCTTGCCGGCAGGACCGACGGATTTCAACATCTCTGAAGGCCCTTATTCTGCCATAATTTCCAGTGCAAATCAAAACGATAAAAAATTTTCCTAAAATTTCTTTACAGGAAATTTATAAACATTAGTTTGCAAAATAATTTAATAAATGTGTTTGGTTGTCAAACTGAAAGTAAACAAAAATTTAGGTATGATCAGAATCAGAGGAAATTACTCTTTGGTACTAAAATTAAGTTAATGTTGGCAAACTAACCAGTAAACCACAATTATATCTCTTGACTATTAATCACAGAAAGTCAACTAAAGTCTCATTGTGTCAGGTATATGGTCTATTTGTGCAATTTTGGTTTAGAGCATTAACCCTGGGACCCAGAAAAAAAGGCATGGTCACTTTCCTGCATGACTTTATCTTACATGTTCTACACGGTTTTGTTTTTGGATTTGTTTGTTTTGTTGGGGTTTTTTTTTTGGGGGGGGGGGCGTTGTTTTTTTTTTGGGTATGTGAGATTTTGATGAAACTTTACAAGATTAATGCAATATAGGCTGGAATTTCTTAACTATGGTTCAAATGTCTACCTTACAAAATGAAGAATGTTTGAAAAAATCAGTCGATATAAACATGGTAAACATGTTTGAAAAAATCAGTCGATATAAACATGGTAAACAGGGTAGCAAGTTGGCCATCATGAGAATCATATATCTTGATGTTCTGCTACATTTTCATAATAATATTCTTGAAATTCTACAGTAATGATCAGTTTGAAATATCCAATCTCTACATTTGAAAAAACGGTGTTGTGCACTTTAGTATGGCTCTGTGGTGGCCATCTTGAGGTTTTAAAACTTCATTTTTATGCCTCATTTTCACAACAAGATTGATGAAACTTTACAGAAATGTTCTGTTATGTATGAGAATGATTATTACCAAGGTATAATATAATCAATTTGGCCATGGCCAACGCCAACATATCGACCATCTTGAAAGTCTTAGAACTGGAATTTCTCCCTCATTTTCAGGGCAAGTTTGATGAAGGTTTTTAAGCTGCCCTGGCCACCATTTTGAGCATTATTTTAAAGAAATGGATTTTCTCTTAAATTTGTAGCAATTTTGGTGAATCTATGTAGGAATGACCTGCTTTTGATAAAAGTTATCATCAAATAGTTCTCAGCCCGATATTCTTTGGTATAATAGATAAGTATATAAACCTCAATCAAACATTTACTCAATCATATTGTATGGTTTTGGTAGATAGAGTATTATTTCAAAGCTTTTAGTTCTACACAGAATTCACTGTTGAAAGTTGAAGGATTAGTCATACCACTAAAATGGAGAAAACTGAAGTTAGAGCAGTGAATATGTATCTGTGTAAAAAGTGGATAACTTCCAGGGAAATTCATGAAAACTTCACGAAAACCTTTGAGAAGGAGTCACTTTCATATGGTAATGTTAAAAAATGGGCTGCTGATTTTATAAAGGGGAAGGAGAGCATTGAAGATGATGAACTGTGAAGAAATACCAAGGAGTCTACCACAGACAAAAATGTTGACATTGTGCACTCTTGTCATGTGTGACAGAAGGCAAAACCTCCGAGATATATATAGCCAGAGAAGTTTGCATAAGTGATGGGGGATGGTCAATCAGTTTTAACAGACGTCTTAGGCATGTTTAAAGTCTCGGCCAGATAGGTCTATTGAATGTTGACTGAAGATCTTTGTATCTTTTGTCTCGCTATAAGGATGATTCCGAGGATTTTATGAGTTCAATTGTCACTCAGGATAAAACTTGGGTTCACGATTTTCATCATGAGTCCAAGAAAAAAGGCATGCAATGGATTAATCAGGCTCACCCCCTCCTAAAACTAAAGAGAGTTTCCTCAGCTGATTAAGTCATAGTCTCTATTTTTTTGGGACAATCAGGGAATAATTTTCTTGAGGAAGGCTGCACAATAAATGTTGCATATTATGCAAATAAATTGAAGAGGCTGTGTCAGGAGATTGTGAGAAAGAGGAGTAGCTAACCAGAGGTGTTCTGCTCTTGGAGTATAATGCACCCACTCACACTTTCCAAATTGCTATGATGGCTGTGATAGAATTGAGCTTTGAGGTTCTTCATCATCTCCCTTATTCTCCAGATTGAGCCTGTTCTGATTTCTATTTGCTCCCAATATTAAAACCTTACTTATGTATATAGGACCACTATGAAGCTTTCTATTTTGAAGGGATTTAGAAATAGGAACAGAGTTGGAGAGAGTGCTTTGAGATGAAGGGAGATTGTGTTGAAAAATAATGACAATCCTTTCAGTCCTGGGTATGCCTAAAGAGCTTTTGATCAAACCTCATACATACATAAATTCAAATTTAAGTGTTTCACATCTGATTGAGTCATCTATTGGTTTGATGCAGTTATGGGAGCACCCATCAGTTGTACTGAATTCTTGTCCGATATTTAACTTTTTATTGACCAATTCACAGTTACATCATTTATTTTCATTGCAGATGAAGCAAAATGTAGACATTGTGGTAGGAGCTTTTCGACACTGCTTGCTCTTCAGCAGCACATTGTATGTGAACACAAAGAAGAACTTCGAACAGAACTCAATCAGTATCAACACAAAAAGTATAGGATCCTTGACGACTCGATGGCAAATAATGGCAAGTTCATTCATCATAAAAAGAGAAAAATTCTGGAAGCAGCTAAAGAAGAAAATGAAAATAATGGCAATGGTGAGAATACTCATTTATATAATAAGATCAGTGGATGGAGCTCACGCAATACCTCTGAAGATAATGTGGCCAAGGCAAATAAGTCAGTGCAGAATGATAATTCCAGGCCATGTGAAGAAGAAAATGAATTAGTTATAAATAATAATGGTGTAGATGCTCTTTCAAGTTACACTCATAAGAAATTACGCAAGGATTATATAAGTAGCAAGGATACTGATCTTGAGAAAGTACATGGAGAAGAAATCAGCATTGATAAGGATGTGGTAAATGGGAATGATGTACAAAATATTGAATGCCATAGCTCAAAGTCAGGGTATGATTCCAGTGAACAGTTTCTGTATAAACCTTACTCTGGCCCTTCTAATGGAAGTTCTCAAGGTATCCAGGGAAGGAATGTCCCTATAGACCTTCCTTCATCACCTCTATTTAGACCAACAGATATGCCAAATCCTAATGCTCTCCCTCCTCATCATACTTATCCGAATTATCCAGCCATCAACATGAATATGTATGGGAACTTTGCCATGCCATTAAATCTTCCTCACCCCATGATGTACATGAATCCAGGAATGTTCATGCCTCCAATAACAAATGGTGTTATGCCTCCTAACAATCATATGGCAACTTCAAAACCTCTGGATAATGAAAATGTAGGTCAAGAGCAGAAATTCCCCTACTCTCAATGTAGTCCAGCCTCCAAGAAAAATCCACATTTGTCAGGACGGTCTAACATAGGAAACCGTAAACAGCGGATCAAAGATGACAAACAAGATAACAACACTGACGAAAGCAAAATAAACATTTTAGAAATATATGAATGTAAGATCTGTACCAGAAAATTTTCGCAAGTAGGGAACTTTCACAATCATATGAAGTTACATAGTGAGAAAGTATGTGTTTGTGGGATCTGTAAATTAGAATGCGCCGATAGCTATGAACTTCAGCGTCATATGAGAACCACTCACACGGGGAACATGCCATATAAATGCAATGAATGTGATCGTGAATTTAGTCAATATAATAATTTGCGTCGGCATTTGAGAGTTCACAGTGGAAAAAGCTACAAATGTCACATCTGTGGTCGCTCATTTAATGAAGTATTTTATCTTGAAATGCACATTGGGTCCCATACTGGAGAGAGGACTTACAAGTGTGGTGTGTGTAATCTAATATTCAAAGATAACTCAGAACTCCAAAAGCATGTCAAGACACATAAAGCAGAGGAGTTACATACATGTGATGTATGTGGAAAGTCTTTCAGTAAAGCATGTGTCCTAAGGCAGCATAAGAAGATGCATCTTGGAATCCGTCCATATAAATGTGATGTGTGTGCAAAAGCTTTTATTCACCGACATCACTTAACTATTCATATGCGAATGCACACTAGCAACAAACCTTACACTTGCAAGTTGTGTAAGAAAGAATTCAGTCAGACAAGTCATCTATACAAACATATTAAACAGCATGCAGTTCATCTTGGCAAAGATATAACCATAGAGAGGAGAAATGGCGCAAGTCCGACTGATGCAGAAATTGAGGAAATGTTTGAAAAAATTCAGGCTTCTGATGGTTACACAAATTTAGGCAGCACAAATAGCGAAGTTTCAGATTCCAACTCTCATGACTCATTTGATAAAGAGGCCTCCATGCTTACTCAAGGAAAAAATCATTTCAACAGCAAAGATTTAGACCTTCCATCACAGGAAACAAAAGTTCCTTGTGATGCTCTGAATAGGTACTCACCTATATCTTCTGTCTCTAGTCAATGTGATATTCAATCTGATGCAGGTTCCATAGATGTTGTCAACTCTGCAGATAGTCCAAATGCTCAAGAAATCCAAGAGATCATGAAATCTGCTGATCATAGCTTAAAATCAATACATGAAAACAACGATTTCACGAAATCCATCAGTATAACACCTGCAGTCATTGGCACTGCAGCAAGCACCAAAAATGCTGAGAGACACGAACTGGAAGATACAAACACTATTTTTCACTCTAACAGCAACCCAAAAAACCCAGATTGTGACCAAAATATAAGAGAAGTAAACACTGAGAACATGTCTTTGAAGCTTGAACAATGTGAATCACCATTATTGCCAAGTCGAGTAGCAGATGTTGATGCTGTTCATACTGAGACTTGCTCTGAAGTCAGTAAACCGGGATCATTGTCCAATAATTCTGATTCCCCTTGTCCTTCCTTGAGTTCACACTCTGATGTCTCACAATGCGATTCACTTCAACAGAAATCCTTATCATCGCGTGACTCTAGGTCTCCACACCATAGCAGCCTTGGTTCACTATCTGATGAAGAGGGTAGAAGCATTCAACAGCCCTTCAAGGTTAAAAAACGCAGGAATCCTCCAAAACCAAAGAAGAATGTTGAACAACCAGAAAAATCAAGTCTATTGAACATACCATATAATTTAGCTGAAAGTGATCAAATACCTCGCATTTCTTCTGCTATGGGTAGCAATCCTAAACTTTCAAGTGACATGCAGAATCTGTATCTAATGCAACTACAACAATTACAGGGTTTACACATGGCTTTGTTTGCCAATGCAATGATGTCTCATAATGGAATACCAGGAATGAACAATCCATTGCAACCATCCCTTGGAATGTCTGGATCTCCCTCATTCAGTGGTAATCCAATGGGTACAATTGCCAGTCCCATGAGAAATTCACCTGTTGCAAGCTTTCCCTCTGTGAGGTCACCATATGGTGCTAGGGCTGATATGGATTCCAGCTTAGGATGTGACTCTTTTGATAATAGGGCAGGACCAGTGGATCTAAGGGTAGAAAAAGCTTGAACAGAAAGAGTTCTGAAGCCAGAGCTACCAGCACCAGTAAAGTTATATATTCTATTTGTATGTATGCTAAAATATTACTGACATACATGCCATTGTGTGTATTGTTACCAGAAGGCACAGATGTGTCCATTGCTTTATGTGTCGGCAATTCGTTCTTTTCATCGGTAATTTTATTCTTGAAAATACTCCTCTAAAATTACTCAGTATATTTTTATTTACTGTTTATGCAATGTCTTCCAATGTGATTCATTTATACTTTAAAAGTCAGACAGGATATAACCTTGAATCATAAGTAATGTGTTCAAAACTTTCACGCAGAATCATCAAGCTCTTGTATGATTAATCCATAAAACTAGTCAATTCATTTCATGAGGCCATATTATCAATATCTACAACTGAACCTCAGTTCTTTGTGCCATAATGGTGTTCCTAATCATATATTTATTTTTACTATGCAATATGTATAATATACTGCATTTACAAAATGAGAAAAAGAAAAGCTACAATATACATGAATGATTGGTAATGAATTTATTTCTTTATAGTATAGAACATGTAGCATTCAGATATACAAATCAAAATTTTGTGTTCATTGTCATATGTTTCACTTTTAGCCAATAGCTCTGTATAATGTATTTGTTTTAGTATTCAAGGGCCTCCATACTGATATTGACATCATTTTGTTTAATTAATTAAGAAAAAAAGAAAGTGGACAAAATAATCTTATTGATTAGTTACCATTCCAGTACCTTTAATGTTTGGTAAGAGATATTAAACTCACCAATGCTTAGAAAGTTAAGTGTAAATTGTAGTCCTATGCAATCTTAAAAATGCTCAAAGTTTGTCTTATTTTGATTTTTGTTTATTATATACAATGTAGCTAGATTTTCTTTTCCACCATTGTTGACTCCTATATATACCTGCAAGTCTGATTTATATTATTTAAGCTATTGTGCCATACTAAAGGTAGACAGTGAAACATTTTTATTTGATCTCAGTTTGTTAACTCAATAACTGCCATATGTATTGATATAACATCATTACCCATTACAGCCTATTGGTTTTTGTTCATATTTTAAGTCCAAAGTATGATCTCATTATAAGAAGTATGTTGTACATTCATTTTTATTTCCTGCTTATGTATGTCATTTTTATTCCTCAGATCTATAGATTGTAGATATGAGATTTGTCATTTTTGGTCTGTCTGTTTTTGTGTTGTAATATTAATCTTGCCAGGTGGCCATAACATTTGCATTTTTAGAAAGTTGAAATTTTACACTTTGCTCTCTTATTTCACCAACAAAGTTTATTCTGTTTTATATTCATAAGATATGTAAGCAACATTGGGCATTCATAGTGTTTCACAAACACACATTGCTTCCAGATGAAAAGTGAAAACCAAGTCATATGACCTTGATATGTGTTTGAATAATAATTTCTTTTGTTAGCTCAATTTGTGTTTAATGTATCCGAATGGAATCCGTCCTTTCATTGTTTTCCTACCATGTATATTGTTCCATTTTCAATTGTGTACTTTTGATTGTCAACTGACAGAAGTCAAGAAAAAGGCACAATAAGCAAACAATATTTATCTGCATTTGGAGTTTTCGATACATTCCATTGTTCATGTATTCATATTCATTGTAGATATTTATGTTTTCTAATATTTTTTAATTGTGATATTTCCCAGGCAGCATCATGTCAAGGGAGTTCAGTATGTCTCAATAAAAAGTTCTTTTGAGGATATTTCTGCAAATTGATTTTCCAAGTAAGGAGATACACATGTATAAAAAATGTGGATAGTTTATGTATGTCATTCATTAAAACATTTTTATTTGCAGTCCTTTTATTTAAGCTTTTTACTTGTAGATAGATATGCAAGGTAGCATGTTTAGTTTGATATTCATTTGTCACATATCATGACTTACAAAGATAGATATGAATTCTCCTTGAAATTCGAATTTTTCATAGAAAGTTGAATGTGTTGCACATCAACCAGATATTCACTGATTTTCTTGAAAACTTGCATTGGAAAAGAAAGTGATGAGAGTAAACTGGATGGAAGTTTTGATGGATTGAAAAATAAGTATAATTTATGCATCATTTTCTGAGAAGGAATTATCCAATGGATTTGATTAATACTTAAGTTTTGCCGGTGTTATTTAGTTATATGCTTGTAGATGTTTTCTGTTTGTTTTTTTTTTTTTTTTGTAGATTCTTGCTATTCCTGGTACAGTGAAAACTGCATATTTATACAAATGTTTAGTGCATATGCAATATGAAATCCCCCAGAACACTTCACGTTTGATTTATTATTGAAGAAATCATATACATTAATATGCATATTATGTCTGAAATTTTCATTATACATGTATATACCTGTCAAGGGCCAATTTTCCGGCAAAGACCAGTTTCCAGCTACTTTGTTGTTTCGGTTTTTGAAACGTGATTTGCCATTTTTGGGGTTATTGGGGGGGGTTGGGGGTTTTTGTGTGTGTGTGTGTGTGATTGTCTATATGGCACCTACTACTAGTATTATGTATGAAAATTTTTGTAGCCAGTAACTGGTCTTAACTGGGAACTGGTTTCAACCAGTAGGTTTTATTTTATCCAGTTTAGATAAAAAGAACACTAAAAGTCCAATCATTTAATAATTTACACAATTTATTGGGCTTTTATGTACCCATTTTTATATGATTTTGAAAATTTTAGCAATGCATGTTCTTGAAAGAAAATTCATTTTTGGATAAGTATGAATTTATCTGAAACAAAGAAGAGATAAAATATCTGTCTGATAAACATAAAATCTTTCTGTATCAAGGAGAGCTATGATGTTTTTGGACACTGACCAGCTTACTAATGCTCAGTGTGAGCTGTGGATGTTTATGTATTGTTTATGCTCAGTGTGAACTGTGACTTTCCCAACACTGACCAGCCTTCTAATGTTCAGTGTGATTTGTGGCTTTCTCAACATTGACCAGCCTTCTAATGTTCAGTGTATGGACTGTCCTGACAGTGACCAGCCTCCTAATGCTCAGTGTGGGCTGTGGCTCTCCCAACACTGACCAGCATTTTTATGCTCAGTGTTGGCTGTCCGGACAGTGACCATGCCTCCTAATGCTCAGTTTGAGCTATGGCTCTCCCAACACTGACCAGTCTCCTAATGCCCAGTGTGGGCTGTCTGGACAGTGATCAGCCTTCTAATGCTCAGTGTGAGCTGTTCGGTCAGTGACCAGCATATTAATGCTTGTGTATATAAATTGTTGTTTACAGTAGATACGTCGAAGTAGAGTAGATTTTAGTTGTATGTATACGTAAAAGATGGAAATCCCCATGTCAGTTTCCTTAAATTTCATTCTTCTGAAATATTGTTCATATATGCAGCATATATAAGAAAATATCTCGCTCAGATTTTGAATTGGAAATATTTCTTTCACTTTGTTATTATTGTTGTATGGATATCATATGTATGATACTTAAATGCTGTTTATCATTTCTATAAACGTCCATTTAAATTCTCTATTCACTTCTGTTTATAGGGATTTTCCTCTTTTTGTGTATACATGAACAGCTCAGTAATAGTTTCCTATGGTCCTGTGTAAGGAGTATACATGTTAAGAGATATTGAGTTTTAATTGGAAACAGTGTTTTGGACAGTGAATGTGGATATTATCATTTTAATGCCAGATATTAAATTAATGCCTAGATATTATATTTGGTATTTGATTTTGATAATAGAAATTGAAGAAACATTAGGTATTACTTTTTAGAAGCAATTTATTTTTGTCTTATTTTCTCTGATTTACTAGTACTTCCAAATTTTCTTTTGAAAGACGATTTAATGAGTAAAATTTTCTATTCTTAAAATGATCATATTAAATGTAGTACATTGTATTGTATTGTTATATTCATTGAATACCCTTATACAAGACCATTTCCTTCTAAAATCTCCCTGTACATGATACTATCATTTAGATTTTAGCTGTTGTTTTTGTGTGTGTTTTATTCAGTTTACTATTTATTTTTCTTTTGAGTTTTCTTTTGACTTATGCTTTGTATGAATTAGCACATACTTTGAGATGTTGGTTGTGGTATTTTGAGTTGTGCCTCTTTGCTTACTTCAGTGATTTATGTGTAGGAAGATATTTTCTTGTTTTTTTAAACTTTAAAATGGCATGTTGAAAAATTCTGCATCTCAGAGTCTGAGAGATGTTATATGTATTCAGTAAAAAATTTCCAGTTTATGCCCTGAATTGTAATTTTAACTTTCTACACATGTATGTAAATGTACATTTTAAAAGTGTTCACTTCAATCAAAAGTCACTTTGTCTACAAGTACTGTTTAAAATCCCTCCAATACGAGAGAAGACAAAAACTCAGTGCCTTGCAATTCAAGCTTTAAATGTCTTTATCTTTGATTTATTTACAGAACATTTGTAGATGTTACTGATAATAAAGTGCCCTACTAATCATTTTATAATTTTTTTCAATCATCGTAAAATGAAAACAAATCACTTCATTTATGCATTGACAATTTACATGTTCATGTATCATCATTTTTCATTTGAAAATGTTGAGTTTAAGTGGATAGCTATATACAAGTACTATGGTACTGAGAAGTTCTCTATAGCTGGTTAGATCTTCTATACGTGTTACCTATATTTCATACTTTCTGCAGTTTTACATACAAAACATCATCTACAAATTCTTATTGTTCATGGACAAAAATGTCTGCAGACATAAGTTGTAGGTAACTCATAATGATTGCAATACAGGATCCAAAAATTCTACATTTATTTAACACCTGGAAAATGTACATGAAATTCCTTATTGTGTGCTGCTTTTAAAAGTTTTATCTCTTCAGTTTTACAATCCTTTGTTACATCAAATCAATTTTCCATTATTTCATAATGATGACAGTGTACTCACCATCGCTTTAGGGTATTTCACAGTTTATCATGGATTATAAATTCTACCGCTGTCAAAGACTTTTACAATATGCTGTGAAGTATTTTCACAGTTGTGCAATATTGAAATGAAATAAAATGTTATTAAAAGAAAAGGGAGTTGTTTATTTCATTCTAGTGTTAGTTTAGGTGTTATAGTTTTTTTTTTATAGAATCTGCAATTTGCTTTTGGATGTTAAAGGATGTGTAGAATGAACCCTTTAATTACTCCCTCTGGAGAAGTGTCAACGATTTCCAGTTGACAACTTGAGTACTTAAAACATATCGGACTCAAATCAAATTTAGGTATATATTCAACCTAAATGAGAGCAAGATGCCCAGGTTTCTGTGTTGTAACTCAAGTACATTAGATCAGTATCAACCGTATAAATATTTTGTTCACTTCACCACAAATAGTTTCATTCAGACGTTTTACAAATACTCGTTTACATATGTGACGAATGAGATATCTGAATGTGGTGTTCTTTCACAAAGGGTCCGTTATGAGATAAATGATATCAAAGGTCATCCTCATAAATTGAAAGTGAAAATATGGGAAATATGTAACATGCAACAGAGAAAAGGTATTTTGTACGCAGAATGCAATAAATACGAAGACGGATCAGCAACGCATTTCTCTTATTTTTTCTTTTTCTTTTTTTTTTTTTTACAAATATTCTGTAGGTAAAGTTCGAATTCGGTCGTGGTTGATACCCTTTTGACAGCGTTGCGTAGCGACGAAGAACGTTCACATTGACCTTTCATTGCAATGGCTCCATACAATTGACGTCTTCAATTATGGCGTCATAGATAAAACATTATGGATCCTTTAAGCACGTCGACACAGGTTAATTAGTTGAACAGTCTGATTCAAATTATATCTTTATTCCGCCTCTCTATTTGTCCTATTGCGGATATTGTTTTATCCGCAATGGGACAAACAGAGAAGCGGAATAATGATATGGTTTTAATCAGATTGTTAGTCGAAACGATCAGATTGTATTTTATTTTAATTTATTGCACTGGATTTCTGTGTTTTTCTTTTTGTTGTCCCCCGCTTTTCGCGAAAGCGTAGGGACATCGAATATCCTTCGTCTGTCCGTCACAAAAACTTAAACCTTGGTCATGACTTCTTAACGTAAGACGTAGGACCTTCATATTTTGACAATGTGGCCCTACTTAAACAAACTTTTGTGTTGGTACCAAAATATTTTATCGTGTGCCTTGACCGTGACATTTGACCTACTTCAATGTAACTTTCTAACCGTAAGAGGTGAGGCCTTCATATACTTGTGTGTCCCTAATGGCAATACCTTTCCATTGGTACCAGAAGTTTTTATCATGTGACCTTTGACCTACTTCAGTGTAACCTTCTTTACCGTAAGACGTGGGTCCTTCATGTTTGGCATATGTGCCTCGAATTACGATACCTTTCATACTGATACGTGTAGACATGCACAACCAAGACAGATCACTTCATCCTAACTGAAAGAACCCTGAAAGCGAGGGACGATAATTCTCTGAATTTGCTTGTACAATGCTATGGTTCAGTGTCTCTTATAAGGAAGGGTTTTATCATCGCTAAGACTATTGGTCTTGTATTTAGCCCTTATACAGCTTTGTGCAGACTTTTCCTTGAGCGTTGCACACTGACTAACAGGGCGGTTGGGACCGGATGACAAGCCTTCTCTGAACCTTAGGGGAAACATGGTCCCAAACCTCGTCCCCTCCGACTGTTGGTCGGGACTTCTACTGATCAAGGATTTGAGGTCGCTTCCAGACAGCAGAGCACAGTTACCTGATGTTGATGCTGCACTATATCTATATTTTTATGTCATAATCTTGATCTACCATTCGTGTTGATATATCTTTATGGCCTGAGATACCCGTTGATCATTTTTCTCTATATGCAGGATCATTTATAATTCTTCAATGTGTGCCTTTTGATTGTACTGCATTTGCGACAAGTGGGCCCGTAAACCGGTTAACTACACCAGTTGAGGACCGTTCGTTACTCAGTTGACCGTCCTAAGTTGGTATTGCATCTGTTGTACGATCAATATTTTTGTAATGTCATTTCATGTATTTCACTACTTGTTACCAGGTTTTATTGTAAATCATCTTGCATTGGTGACTTCTGCCCTACAACTAAGTCAGATATCTTTCCCTTTTAAAAATAAATGTCTCTTTCCATTTCTGTTCAGAAATTGACGATCGTTTCGGCAAGTATGCTATATACTGATTCAACTCTGTGAGTGTTCAAGCTAACAAGAGACGATAAAGGCGTGGAAAGATGAATACCACAACGATAAAAAAAATCAACTTTTCTCTGGCGACTACGTGATGATGTGAATAATGATGCATTTGATATACATTGTGTATCTCGAAGGTGTTTGTTGTGTGTGTGTGTGTGTGTGTGTGGTTTTTTTTTCTAGATATTTGTGTTCCATGATTGGTACTCTCTCGCTCTGTAACTCTGACCATGGATGAAATATTGATGATGACTTTTCCATGCCTAAAAACAGCTGCTGGTTGTCGGAAATTTTTATGATAAACTTGTGCGCAAGAAATTTATCTTTCATAGTGTGCATATTAGATAGTAAGATTATTTATATTTGTAGATCCATCACTTATTTCATTTTTAAGTTGTCTGTTATTTATAAATAGTACTTGTACAGTCAGACTACGATAAGATTCAAAGATATAAATTCCTGGTAATACATGTATCGGGGGACTCTCAGACGAAAAAATTCCGGTAAATCCCGAAAGATCTCTGTCAATATTTGCTGCCAAACCCGATAATTTTTTGAGACCCGCAGTCATAAGTTATATATAAGCCAAAGTATCGGTGATAACTAATTCAGACTGATCGTTAATGCAGTAGTATGAACTGAATTTTCCAACCAAAGGGGGGTGGTGGGTGGGCTGCCTCCCCCCTTCCACCTCTAAATCCGCCAACGTTTGACTTAGGTGATCTATAAACTGATCACATGCTTAAAAAGTATGAAGTCATTTAGTATAATGTATGACACTTGAGGCAGGAGTTCTGCCTCCATGATGGGCCCAAACATGAACTTTAAATCAATTGTATGCCAGTAGTTTGACCCAGGTGAAAAAGCTGATGGACCTCTTGTATTTAATGCATGAAATTTCGTTAGATGTTATTGTTTTAGATGTTTCTTTATGAAAACTGTAGACCCGACACCAATGACATTTTCTTTATTCTCACAAACTGTACGCGTCAGAGTTGGTGACAAATGCACGACAATGTGTTACGGCATGTCTTCTAGTCTTTGGCCAATAGAGTTATAAGCTTCAGAAACAAACATGATTTGGCCAAATTTTAAATCATAAGTCTGTTTTAGAGAAAATACCTCCATATTTCAAAAACAAAGATCCGCCATGTATTTCCTATAGCTACACGCCATCAGTTGCATCCAAAATTTATAATTACAAAGGGTTTCTACAGTGTCTTGATCTTAGCAACTCTGCATGCCATCCTCAATCGTGTGCATGTTCCTCATCTAATTTCGTATATTCTCCTTGTGGCCATGTCATTACTGGTGATCTCGATATTGTTAAAAACACTAAATTAAGAGAACTTTTACTTAAAGGTCCAAAATACAGAGAACCCAGATCATTCACATGAAGCCAAAATTTTGAGAATATTATGAACTGCTGCGAGGAATATGCCACACGATGGGCGAAAAGAGAGGAAGTACAAGTCGACACTCTTTCGGAATGGATAAAATCTATTGCAGTACTGCTGAGATCAAAAATGAGAAAATTACAAGGTTCTGTAAACACCAGATTCGAATCTATTTTTAAAGATCCTGATGTCAGAGAACTTACCTTCCTCCAAGAACATTATATCATTACACCAGCAGATAAAGCATCTAATAATTATACATTTACTTGTAAGAAATATTACTTTGACAGCCTAGTGAAAGAATTATGATTAAATTCAGCTCCAGGAAATCCTACTTATACTCTCACGAACTTTTCGGTTTCGGAAGTACTCGAGAATCATAAATCTGTCCTCAATACGTTTGGTATTGACTCAAATAAATTGAATTTAGAACTTCTATATTTGTACTGCATTCCAAAAAAGCACAAAAATTCCTCACAAACAACGCTTTATCGCTGGTTCCTCGAAGTGTTCCACAAAATCTGTATCGATGCTACTCACAAAAATATTATCAGAAATTAAATCTGGCCTTCATAGATATTGCGAAACAGTATATTCCAGAAGTGGAATTAATCAAATGTGGATCCTTAAAAATTCAAAAGAGTTGTTAGAACATCTAAAATCAAAAAGTTTTACTAAACTTCACTCCATCAAGTCTTTTGACTTTTCGACTCTTTACACAACAATCCCTCATCAGAATTTAAAAGACAGATTAGCGGAAATTATTCAAAATGCATTTACTAGTAAAACCGGAAGCCGCAAATTCAAATATATAGTAATAGGCCACGATAAAACTTACTTTGTTAGGGAAAATTCTGATTCCAAAAATAAATACACTGAAACAGCTGTCATCCAGATGTTGAACTTTCTTATCGATAACATTTTTGTGGTGTTTGGAGGTAAGGTTTTTCAACAAATTGTCGGCATTCCAATGGGCACAAACTGTGCTCCGCTTCTGGCTGACATATTCCTTTACTCATACGAAGCGGAGTTCATTCAGTCTTTGCTTTCGCAAGGAAAATTAAAAACAATTGGCTCTTGGCTTCAATTTTACTTACAGATATATAGATGACTTGCTTTCAATTAATAATCTTTCATTCGCGGATTACCTTAGCATCATCTATCCAAGTGAACTGGAGGTCAAAGAAACCACAGAAAATAGTAATTCTACTTCGTATTTAGATATTATGTTGTCTTTCGACATTAATGGTCAATTGAACACCTCATTCTATGACAAACGTGACGATTTCAATTTCGCTGTCACAAACTTTCCCTTCATAAGTAGCAACATTCCATCCTCGCCCGCATACGGCGTATTCATATCTCAGTTAATACGCAATTTCAGAGCATGTTCAAATTACAATGACTTTGTTCTGAGGGCTAGGCGACTTTCAGTTAAGCTGCTCAACCAGGGTTATATATATGCTAGACTAGCAACGTCACTGAGGAAGTTCTACGGTCGTTACGAGACTCTTATTACTCCATATGATATTTCGTTATCCAGCCTTTTAAATGATATTCTGGACTGAGACCGATTCCGATCACTTTATACAGATTTGACACCTTCTATACTAGAAGGTTACCTACCTCGACTTCTCCATATATAAATACATATGGAATTCACACGATTTGACTCTTTTTACGAGGTATATGTGACGGATGTTGCTAGCAAGCAGGAGATGCTCACTCTCCCCGGGCACCTGATCTCACTCCATCACAGGGGTTCACATATGCTCTTCACGTAGACATATTTTGTTATTTTCCATTTTCACTGATTTTGTATGTTCTCTGATTTCATGATTTTTGAACTTGTGGTTTGGATTTATCCATCATCTTTACATGATATATGCAATACTTCATATAGACACATAACTAGGGTGTATTGTTAATGGATTTGGTTGATTGGTGTTTTACGTCGCTTTCAACAATTTTTCAGTTATATCGCAACATGGAAGCAGGAGGTAACAACCTCTTAAACATAGTGGCGCAACCCGGGAATCGAACCCGGATCGTCGGCACCGCAAGCCAAGCGCTTAACCACTACACCAAGTCTGCCCCCTATATTGTTAATGGAACTCGCGACATCTGCAAAACCAGTCAAAACTGTAGAGGACAGACAAAGCGATCCATAATTGTTGTTGTGCTTTGCAGACAACAAAGTAATTAAGATTTTCTTATGTTTAGCAGGTATAACAAAAAAAACCCCAACAATTTCATGTAAATTTGAAGTTTATTCAAAGTACAGACTGCATATACTACTGAAAGACTTGGTCAAAGAATGAGTTTCATGCAGCATAGATTATAGAGATATAAGATTAAATTATTAGACATTCTATATCTGATGCACTAATCCAATACCACTGGTATACTGGTAAGCCATATCAAACTATAAAAAATCCCTACAGTGAATGAAGTTACACTTCAGATTTCAAACACCAAATCGGAAATCTGCCCTAATTATTGACAAGCTAGTTCTGTTGGTAAAATAAAATACAACCTCTTTAACAATTCTGTGCATTATATAAAACTAGAGTTGTCCTAATAGGACAAATACCCCCAGCAGCAACAAAGTTGAATAACAAGTTGAAAGAGCCATAACTCTAAATTTTTCAGAATGGAATTATCTCTCTTCACAAATATCGTTATAAAATGTTCCCCATGTAGCACGAAGAAGTCATAGTCTGGACATGAATTTTTGGCTGTGACCTTGGTTCAAGGTCATGATACATCCTTGAGTCTCGGACAACAACTGTGTGAAATATAATCGGCCCAGGATGTAGCACAAAGTTATGGTCCAGAATAGAATGGAGAAGAATTCTGGTTGTTGGTTGATTGGTGTTTTACGTCGTTTTCAACGATTTTTCAGTTATATTGCAACATGAAAGCAGGAGGTAACCAACCTCTTAAACATGGTGCAGCCCGTAAAAGACAAGAATTCTGGCTATGTGTATACTACAAACTTGAATTTGTAGATATGACCTTGGTTCAAGATCATGACACGCCCTTAAGTCTTGGACAACAAATGTGTCGAAATATTATTGGTCTGCCTTTATAGCATAAAGAAGTTATGGCCTGGACAAGGTTGATAGACAGACAAATAGATGGACAGACAGAGAGGGTGAATCCTATATACCCCTAAAACTTTGTTTACAGGGGATACAATAAATGTTATGAAGTTTAAAACCATTACATGATATTTTGCCAACAAATTTATGTCATTTTACTTTGAATCACAATCAAAACTTTAATTTCATCATGAAAATCTTACAAAAAATGTTGTTTGTCTGGCAAAATGCTCCATAAACGCATAGAATAAGAAGTTTTTATTACCAACAATATGAAAATAGCCTATACATATCTCTATTATCTATCTATCTATTATAAATATTGGTCAACCAAACTTAAATATATTTCATGAATGCATCCAAAGCTGTTGGTTATCTGAAATGCACAAAACCTGATTTTGGGATCAGAAACCAAATATAGCCAAGTGTGAAATTTGAACCTATGACCTTCTGGTCCATGGCCAAAGGGCAGGACTAAAACAAAATTATGAAGTCACTGAAATTTTGATGAATTACTATTATAAATAAGATATGTATATTTTACACATAAAAAACCCTTTAACACCAACAACATGCAAATGAAGATTACAATGGACATGTATATTACATCAGAATATAATTACTATGTATTGAAATATCATCAAGGAAATCAAAATATATACGATATACATATTAAAACACTGAGAGAAATGCTTTTTATATTCTAAACATGCAGGTTAAACTTTACAATAGTTAAGTTTTAAAGGTTAAAATGGTCATAGGGTGTTTGTTGCTGATTGTATGCCTGGGTTTGTAAGTGAAAATTCTTTCAGAAAATGGTGTGCAGTTTACCTGAGAATAACATCTGAAAGGTAACTAAGAATAGAAAGAGTAATTTTTAACTGCTGATGGCTCAGGCTACGAGATTCAAATGAGTAACTGGTTTAGATTATGGGTAAAAAACATTTTGGAAACTGTTAAACAATTAAATGATATTAACAATTCTGTACTAGTGTTTACTACCATAGTCTGTACCACTTGTTATGGCATGTTTTATTCATTTTGACATATAAACAAAGATTTATGTAAGATAAGGAATAGCATAGCTTATTATGATGTAGAGTTTAATTAATAATTTTTCTTTTCATATGTTGATGGGCCATAGCAGTCTTGAGACCATTATTTTTTTTTCCCAGTAAGAACTACTGCCAGTACTTTTATGCCAAGAGCAGCTACAGACAAAATAAATCTGCAAGTGTTATATAGTTAGAAATAAAATATTACAGAATTGATATAACTTGTCAGGGAGTAAGATTAACTCAAAACCCTTGGTAGCCACCTGGGCCCCTAACTTCAGAAGATTTAGTAGCCCAGCCAAAATTTTAGTAGCCCAACCTTTTTGTCAATATTATATATATCAAAATAAAATCATAAAAAGAATAAAATTGTTTATTTCATCAAGACAAAAAGATTAATAAAACATGTCTTCCTTTATTTTATTCAGACAAATAGATTAATTCTAAAAAAAATCTCATTATGAAGATGCTCAATCTCATTCAGATGCTTCATCTGTATGACGATTCTTGAATGCTACAAATGCATGGCTGTCTCTGTGTATTTTTTGGACTGGGGCCAGGGCCTTTGCAATTAGGAAAATGTCTCGTGAATATTTTACAGTATGGGAACTTTGATACTTCTAGTAACAATTAAACCCAATATTGTTAAAATATTAACAAGTTCGAATTTTCATTAAATTTTAGGCCAAATATACCACATAATGACCCTAGTTCTTTGACCATGTACAGTTGGGAATTTTAAGAGAACAAGGTAGGAAAAAATATACTGTTTGGCGTTGGGAATGGGACCATATATCGGCCCAAAATAAGTCCTAGCGACGGCTCTGTATATGGACAGTATCACGGCCGTACAGATTACATCATACGCCGCATATTTTAAGTGACACGTATGTAATGAAATTATCACATCAGTTAATAACCCGTTCCATGCTTGACCGCGCGCTTTTCCCAAAGTAATTAAGTTCACACGACATGGCACGCGCCGAAGTCGATCGTTAAACAAGCAAACAGGATGTGATCCACGTAAATGTCACAGGGCTTTGTTTAGATTTTAATACGTGGGTAACTGAAAATTGATTTTATAGCTGTAAATCGGAACAAAATCACACACTTCTTTTGAGTTTGAAGTAATCAAGAATCGAAATATCCGATATTTTCAGTCGCCACTTGGGCGAGCACCTTGAGAATTTATAATAGCCCAGCACCAATTTTAGTCGCAAATGCGACTGGGCGAGTGCTAATCTTACTCCCTGCTTGTTAACTTAACAGAACTGTTTTGGAATATGAACTGTTTCATGATTATGGTTAACGCCAAAAGCTGGTTTTTTTTATTATGATAATGAAGATTATTTCACCTAAATGATTTCACTATTATCATGAACCTGACCAATGCACAATAGGGAGAGAGAATGCACGAAGTTTCACTGAAGTGCCACAGTCTACTAGGCCATAGAGAGGGATCCAATATCATAAAGAGGAATCAACATAAACCTGGTACTGATTAACTGGTATTACAGTTGTACTGACAGTATGAAACATTTAGATGTATCTATGTAACAAATATTACAATCTGCTAATTCTAAACATGTACCGGTAATGACAAAAACCTACAATATTACATTTCTAGATGTTTACCGTCACTGAATGACCACAACAACTTAAAATATCTCTCTGTATCTAATGAAAATCACTTTACAAATATTATAAATGGCACTAATTGTGGATGGTGTGAATAACATAAAATGTAGACATTAATCCTCAACAATAACCATCCATTACAATTTGTTACAGATATATGTATTTCATGAGATGACCATGTACACAATAGTGGTAAACTTGGTATAATGGTTAAGCGAATACTTTGTTATGAAGACAGTCCATTTTAGATCCCAGACTGCACCATTTTACATGTCACCATATGATTGAAAAATATTCAAAGGTGACACGAAATCCAAATCAACCAACCATATTATGCTTAATTGTGAAATCTATTCTACCACAACCCTCTCAACTCGTATCTTGTCTAGAATTTATGTAAGAGTAAGGTCACTTTATATGTATGTACATGTATTCTTGTCATCAGTCTGAATTATTATGTTAAGCAGCATTTTGTAGCATAGAGAAGTCAGTTATAATCATTGTGATGAGAGCCATCACAATGATCCTAATATTACAATGGCCTCTTTTCCTCTACCTTCAGTCATTTTTCAACTCAATTAAATAACTGATTCACCAATGTTTGAGTTAATGCAAACACAATTTCGGTCAGGATCCACTCATAAATTGTCATACATGACTTAAATACAGCCTGACAAAATTTTAATCTTTATTAAGGTAACCCTGCAAAAGGACACATGACCATGGGTTTCAATCATGACAAAATTTGGGGTGATAGGGCATATTAATGTGAAGCTGGTTCAAGATTCTTGAACAAATGGATGAACCAAAACCCAAACACTAATAGTAACATTCAGTTTGAAGAAGTTAAAGGAGGGTACCCTCTGAGGCCTGTCAAACAACCTGGATCCACTCTTTGACAAAACTCGACAAAAGAACAACATCTGTAGGGAATGTTGAATACTTCAGCCTTACCAAGTTTGATCAAAATTCGTCTAGGCCATAGTAAGAAAGTTTACACCAGATGAAAAGTGATAAATGCTGTAATCACAATAGCACACTTGAGCCTTCTGCTCAGGTTTTCAGCTCCTGACAGAGACTCCACCACATGCCATAATAATGAAAATAAAAGATATACTGTCACAAGACATAAAAAGTAAGAATCTGTAATCTTACACTTACAGAGTTGAAAATAGCTCATAATATTTGATTTAAAAAATCACCAATGATAGCAAAGCAAATACATATGAAGACCCATACCAAATAAGAGAACCCCAAAGAAAAAGACTGAATTATTAGCAAGATTACAGTTTGGAGCAAAGACCCATATTATGAAAATGCCCTTAAAATTACATGAATTAAAAACGGTGTAAGATTTATTTCAATTTGTGAACTTCAATTTCATAACATACAAAAAATTGTGTTTAAAGAATAATGACAAATGAAATGTAATAGAGAATTAGGGTCTTTAAAGCAAATTATTCTTTGTGGTGTGAATTTCATCTTGGAGAATCAAATCATCAATATTTATATAAAAAGAAAATCATAAAGCACAGATTTTCAAATGAAATGTCTGGAACTGAAATTTTTGAAATATATTAGAAAATGGGTTATTATATTTGACATCAAAATTATCTTATTAAAAACTAAAACAAGTAAAATATTCAATGAGGAATTTAATGTGTTATAAATAAAAGGCATACTTTTTGCAAATTTTCTGCCACTTGGCCTTCATCGAGTGAAACATCAATTATTACGCCTGATAAAGGCAAAGTGGAAAGTGTGAAAAGAGTGTTTTACTTATATATAGTAACAATCTAAATAATTTTAATTTGAATATAAACTATAACTGTCCTAACAGGACAAATACCCCCCACAGCAACAAAATTTGAAGTAGGGCAAAGACCAAGGTAAAGGTCACGAGATCAAAAATTTTGGTACCAACAGACAGGTCTTGCTACAAGTAATACACATGTGTAATATGAAGGCCCCATTTCTTTTGGTTCAAAAGTTATGGCTAAGGTTAATGTTTTTCAAAAGTAGGTCAAACGTCAAAATCACGAAATCAAAAATTTTGGTACTGACAGACAGGTCTTGCCACAAAGAATACACATGTATAATATGAAGGCCCCCATCTCTTTTGAATCAAAAGTTATGGCTAAGGTTAAAAATTTTCAAAAGTAGGTCAAATGTCAAGGTCACAGGCTAAAAAATGTTGGGATTGACAGGAAGGTCTTCTTACAAGGAATACACATGTTTATTATGAAGACCCTATCTCTATTGGTTCAATAGTTTTGGCCAAAGATAAAGTTTTTTCAAAAACAGCTAAAATGTCATGGTTAAGGTCAAAACTTCTGGTTCAAACCAAGGTCATGGTGTCAAAAAATTTTGAAACTGACAGAAAGGTCTTTCTACAAGAAATACATATGTGTATTATAAAGACCCCATCTTTTTTGGTTCAAAAATTTTGGCTGAGTTAAAAGTTTTTCAAAATTAGCTCAAACGTCAAGGCCAAGGTCACCAAGGTCAAAACTTTAGGTACCAACAGAGAGATCTTGCCACAAGGAATACACGTGTAATATGAAGGCCGTATCTCTTTTGGTTCAAAAGTTATGGCTAAGGTTAAAGTTTTTCAAACATAGCTCAAACATCAAGGTCAAGGGGTAAAAAATGTTGGTACTGACAGAAAAGTCTTGCTACAAGGAATACACATGTGTACTATGAAGATCCCATCTCATTTGGTTGAGAAGTTATGGCCAGGGTTACATTTTTCAAAAATAGCTCAAACACCAAGGTCAACGTCACGAGGTCAAAAATTTTGGTACCGACAAAATGGTCTTGCCACAAGGAATACACGTGTAGTATGAAGGCCCCATCTCTTTTGTTTCAGAAGTTATGGCTAAGGTTAATGTTTTTCAAAAGTAGCTCAAACGTCAAAGTTAAGGTCGCAAGGTCAAACATTTTGGTACCGACAGAAGGGCCTTACTACAACGAATGCACATGTGTAATTTGAAGGCCCCATCTCTTTTGATTTAAAAATTATGGCTAAGGTTAAAATTTTACAAAAATAGCTCAAACGTCCAAGTCAAGGTCACGAGGTCAAAAATTTTGATACCAACAGAAAGGTCTTGCCACAAGAAATACACAAGTGTAGTATGAAGGCCAATCTCTTTTGGTTCAAAAGTTATGACCAAAGTTAAAGTTTTTAAAAAATAGCTCAAATGTCAAGGTCAAAGTCACAAATTCAAAACTATTGGTACCGACAGAAAGGTCTTGCCACAAGAAATAAACACATGTGTATTATAAAGATCCCATATCATTTGGTTCAAAAGTTATGGCCAAGGTTAAAGTTTTTCAAAAATAGCTCAAACACCAAGGTCAAGGTCACAAGGTCAAAACTATTGGTACTGACAGAAAAGTTTTGCCACAAGGAATACACATGTGTAGTATGAAGGCCCTATCTCTTTTGTTTCAAAAGTTATGGCCAAGGTTTAAGTTTTTCAAAAATAGCTCAAACATCAAGGTCAACGTCACAAGGTCAAAAATTTTGGTACCAAGAGAAAGGTCTTGTCACAAGGAATGCACATGTGTAATTTGAAGGCCTCATCCCTTTTGATTCAAAAATTATGGCTAAGGTTAAAATTTTACAAAAATAGCTCAAACGTCCAAGTCAAGGTCACGAGGTTAAAAAGTTTGGTTTCAACAGAAAGGTTTTGTCACAAGGAATACACATGTGTAGTATGAAGGCCCCATCTCTTTTGGTTCAAAAGTTATAACCAAGGTTAAAGTTTTCTGGACAGACAGCAGGACAGTCTGACAGACGAATGGAAAGACAGACAGTTGGATGGAAAGACAAACAGACAAACAGACAGACAAGGTGATTCTTAATATACCCCTTCCCAAACTTCATTTGCAGGGGGTATAAAAATCTGAAAATTTTAACAATGAAATATTATTGGTCCAAGCTTAATTCATGTGCACAGAATCAAGTTTAAATGAGTAAGTGATGAATGGATCCAATGCTTAAAAACCTCTCTGTATATAGTGAATACCAGTAGTAAAGAGAAAAAAACTATCTACTACAACAACACCCCCCCCCCCCCCAAAAAAAATCCCCAAAAAACAACTATTTACTATAATATCAAAATTTTAAATGATATAAAATTAATTGATCACTTGTTTATCAAATTTGTCCAAAGTTAAGTACTATATACTTCATCTATTCATTTAAAAACCAAGATTGAGATGTTGCATTAACAATGTTACACAGGAGATAAATTAAAGAAAGAACTATTATGGAAACACCAAAAATAGTAAAGTTCATTTGACCCCTCATACACTATGCATATTTCATATTAAACTAAAAAATAGCATTATTGGAATTGGATTGGGAAGTAAGGGAACAAAAAAGTTTCAGAATGAATTAGTTACTGATAGAAATCATACTTCAATACATGTATCAATAGGCCACATGTAACACACTCAAGTAACATGTGACACACACTGGCCACATGTAAACATTCCTGATACAGAAGTATGGAATGTACACCACACAATTTATTAAACTGCATGTATGAACAATTAATCTCCTCTATATGCATGTATATATATAATTTCTAGCACTTCAATACATAACTAATATTGATAACTATATTTTCTATACCATATACAAAAAACAATTTAAATATACATGAACCGATATATACATATATATGTCTGCCATCTCAATCAATTTATTCCACAATGCACAGTTCATAATACTTTGTACCACAGCAGTAAAGCAAAACAAGTTTGTCCATCAAACCAAATGCAGATACATTGATACAACCCTGCTGGCGTCAGTGTTTCACACTTCAAAATGTAAAATGAGTATGTATATACCTACGACTAATACTAACAGCTGTCTAATTCATTAATTATGACTAGAGAAATAAAACATCATATATTTTGTCCTTTTAAGAACCTACCACATTGTACATGAAACAGTAAATAAACCTCACCTTAAAAAGAAAAAAAAATAGCTGACAGAAATGAAATGAGCTTTAAATATTAGCAACACCAGGTATTACCTGGCAAGCTCTGTAAAACACTCTATAAATATTCAATAATCTACATTTCATTTAAAAAAAACTATAAACTTATTTTCTTCTAAGATATTTTCAAGTATTTTTACTCAATGTTTTCTCAAAGGAATAGATATTTATTTCATATTGAAAAAAGTGTTGGAATTCCAAAATTCAATACAAAACATAAAGATAACATATTAAAAATATATCAATTGATGCGTAGCACATTTCAATAATCAAATTACAAAATATTTTAAACTTGAGCATCAAAAGTTTTAATTACAAAAAATCATGCACAATGTATTATACTGTTATTACTACTTTAAATAAACTGATTATCATAATTAAATTGATTGAAACAGAAACTTTTATATTTGTTAGAGAAAAACAACCAAAAAAAAAGAAACAAAAAAGATGTTAAATTATCCAGCTGAATCAAATCCATATAAGTGTTAAAACTGAATGATGACTAAAGTTAACTATAAGCTACTATGAAATATTGCTGTTGTCACCCTATAGTGGTTTATGGTATTCTGATGGAAGGAGATGAGTAATTAGGACCAATGAACCTTGTATGTGTGGATTTCCATCGGTTGTAACTGAACAGTCTTCTCGGGCCTTACACTTCCTTTATTGTGTAACAATGTTAAAGATGTTTCTGTAATTTTCTTTACATTCATGTCTTTGAACAAGTCTGTAAATGTAATCTGAAAGGAAAAGGATTATTCAAATAAAAATTATACAATCAGGTACTTGAATAAAATACATTATCCACAATCCTTGCTGACATAAGAATGATCCAAGATTTTAAAGTTCATTTCATGGGTTGTTTGTTTTAATGGCAGGCATAATCTTTGGAAAGAACAACTCTTCATTATCATAGACTGGATGTAGATGAACATAAAGGGGCAAACACAGAATAAATATTAGTGGATTATAGGCACCATCTGTTTCTCACATCCTGCTAAATCTATTTATTTATCCATGTTTGATCTTTTCAACAATTATACTCAGTGAGGTAACGACTGTGTGAAATCTACAAAATATGTCCACTCACGCACACAAAAGATTCATATGTCTTATTGGTCACCTGAGTCTATAGCCACTGCCATAAAAGAGTTTCAAACTTATTCTCTTGACCCACTCTAGGGGCAGAACTCCTGCTCGAATGGTTGTGAATCTCACAAAATTTGATAAAATACCCTAGGTTCCCAACTCCAGGTTTAATGAATTTCAAAATTTGGGTTGAGGGTTTTACAGTTTTCCTTATCATCATGAAGGTACGGTATTCAGTTTTTCTTATCATCATGAATGTACGGTATTCAGTTTTACTTATCATCATGAATGTATGGTATTCAGTTTTTCTTATCATCATGAATGTATGGTATTCAGTTTTTCTGTACATATACAATTTTTGAAAAAGGATTAGATTTTCAAAGTGTAAGTACTCACACATTTATTATCACTCTACCATAAAGGTTATATTGGCACTGCCTAGAGGACTGAACCTCTCTCCTCAGAGTCATGAATTTCTTAATGTTGGTAAAGGAATTCATGCTTCAAAGAATGAATGTAATTTTTTTTTGTTATATGGAGGTATACCACAAAAAAAGGATAGAAACTGAATCATTGTGTGTAGCATACTGAAATCATACAGTCAATCATACTGAAATGCGAACTAGTAGCTACCCTCATTGATATAACGCTTTATGCCAAGTTTCAATCCAATACCTTGAAAGACTGCAGAAAATATGACTGCGGACGGAATGATGGACAGATAATGCCATAACTTAATACCTCCCGTCTTATGATGGACGTATACAAATTGTATTATCAGCTCTTTATATTCTGAGTTCATTTAATGATTAAAAGCTGCAAAAATTATTCTGACCTATAATCTGTCCTAAATGAATATGTTTTTTAAAGTAATGAGATGAGCATATATTTAAACAAGAGTTGTCAGAAGACAACAAAGCTTGCCCATGTTTTTTATCATTTGATGCACAGCAAGCCATAAGTATTTATATATACTGATGATTCAAACGAGAGTTGTCAGAGGACAACAGAGCTCGCTGGTGCAACCAAATTGAAATAGCGAAAGTTTTTGTAAGTAGGTCAATCTTCAAGGTTAAGGTCAAAATGTGAAAAATTTTGATGCGTAATGAAAGATCTTTTCACAAGGAAAACACACATTTTACTGTTTATGAGTTATAACAAAGGTTAAAGTTTTTTAAAAGTAAGTCAAATGTCATGGTCACAAGGTAAAATATTTTGGTACCCAATGAAAGGTCTTGGCACAAGGAATACATATGCAAGATATTAAAGCCCTGTCTCTAATGGTTGTGAAGTTATGAGCCAGGTTAATGATTTTGTCTACGGATGACAACAACAAAAATGTTGCCAGGGGTATGTCGAAAGCTGTCCGGACATTCATCCCCTAAGAAAGCTACCTTAGCATGAGCACATTATGGGCAGAGGTTTTGTGCCAGCTGATATGTGATTTTGTCAATCCATTAAATACATGTTTTATCAAATGAGAATGGGGAATTTGATCAAATGCTTATTGTACACATCAGAGAATCAGTATAGTGGTAACTAAATCAATCAGAAGATTTAATTTAGGCATCATTTTTACGGAATTTGCATGTGACATGAGGATTTAATTTTTCAGGATCATCAATAATAGACATTTATTCCTTTAATACCATGTACAGATAAGATATCAAAATAACCTACAAGATTAAACTTTAAAAGTATTTTGACATATTTTAAGTTTTGCTATTATGGAAAACACATTTGTTCACATATGTTTTTTACAACTTAAGTGTTAAACATTTATGGTTTGAAAAAAAAAATAAGAGTAAGCAGTCAAAAAACACTATCAGTCAGGTTAGCAGAAACATGGGCAATTTTTGTTTTGATCTAATGTTAAAAGTTAAGTTTTATTTTATTGTTTTCCTTATGCACATCCTTATTACAGGGCTCACATCACTTGATGTTGAGTTAACAGTTTTATTGCTTTTCTAGAATCTAAAGTCAATACACATCTGCAGTAGTATGACTGTCTGTGGACATTACTCACTTTTCAAAGTTAGAAATCTTTTATATAAAAGAACAAGTACAATTACATTCTACATGATGTAGGTCAAAACACTAACCTTTCCTTCTGTGTCTGTACATTTAAGTCCAGAGTTAGGCAGTGCACAGTCCAAACCTAATCTGTGCAAGATTAGACCAGCCTCTTGACGGGGAATAAACTTCTTAAAATTATCATCAGGCTTATTTTGTAAAGTCCTCAAGTTGAGCAAATGAACATCACAAGGGAGAGCAGTAGCCAAAAGTGATATAGAGGGCAGTAACTCTGGTGTTTTAGCCCCTTGCGCCTGAGGTACTGTGATTACCGGGTGAATGAGATGGAGGTAAGACATATGACCTTGAAGGGAGAGAAATCCATTGGTTTTCTCCTTAACCTAAACAGAAGAGGTGAAGACAGTCAAACTCAATATGAATTAATAACAAGTAATCTTGGTTTAATATGGAAAGTGGATAATGACCATTAAAATATTTTGGGGCATATTACCATTCACAGATTTAAAGTTAATTTTTTCTAACACAGAGTTCTCAGAATTATATAGAAATAAACAAGAACAAATTATGCCAGCATGTATTTCAAAGAGATATAAAATCTTTTTTCTAACACAGAGTTCTCAGAATTATATAGAAATAAACAAGAACAAATTATGCCAGCGTGTATTTCAAAGAGATATAAAATCTACACACAATTCTAATTAGAGAAACTGAGTTGTATATTTATAGAAATACCATAGATATTAAGAATATGCTTTTAAAATCTGGTCTTAACAGAAAACTAGAACTGTTCTAAAAAGACAAACACCTTTCACTCCCAACATAATGACACCCATGTCAATGGCTCATTGAGCGACAAGTGTATAAACTATGGCACAGTTAATTTCAGTTATTTTTTAACAGATGGATGGAGAGGTGAACTGGTGGACAGATAGATAGTGTAAAACTTCTGCTAAGCCTAGAAAATACAGTACAATCAATGAGATTTAGATTTAAGAATAACAAAGCTTCAAAACTTACACTAAATTACTCATGATAAATCATGCTTACCACAGGTGAATTTCTGGGCTCAAACAAAATTCTGAATCTATTGGGTGTGACTTTGTTGTCTCGTACACCCTGACCCAATCCTCTGTTGTCATCCTGATTCAAGCGACGGTCCATTATGACTTCTATTTCTCCTGTAACAGTAAATGTACATGTTTATTACAAGGATTTAACTGGTCAGTATTTTGTGTCCATCTAGTCTGGGTTATGATAAGAATTTAGTTATAATAATGCATATAATTAGCTTTAGCCTTCAGAAACATGTATCTTCAGGTCCATCAGAGTTTTCTGTCTGCCATTGAATCTCCACAGCTGGATTATATTTCATTAAAGTAGCCATGGAAGTAATTTACACAATCACAATGACTTTTTCACTTGGTACAATTTTCAATTGCATTTACATCCTACAACATATTAATTCATGAAGTCATAATTAAGACATTCGAATATACTCACATTATGTGCTTTAACACAAGATGGAAGAGTTAGTTAATAATGCAAAGTGATTATTTCATTTGGATAAATCATATTGGGATATCAGTGATATTTACCTTTGGTTAAATGCTATACTCACATCTGTTTATTAAGAGAGATTTACACATGTAGAAGTATCTCGTAACATTCTATTTATAGACTGACGTTACTTAAATACAGGTAAATTTTAACTACCTGTACCTATGATACCAGCATTTACTATTGTAATTGTAGAAAGAGTAGGTGGAGTGGGTAAACATTGGGCAGATATTTCATCAAATATAACTTCATTAACATGGTTCAGTGTAAATGCACAGTAAAATGATGAAAAATCATATCCTATATTGTGATTTTTTTTGGTATTAGAATGAATGTTGAATGAATATTGATGCATTTTATATGCATTGTGTATCTAAGAAGTATCTCTTTTCTCTAAACATTGCTTAATTTTGCAAAATGAACCTCTTTATAATTGGGAGAAAAATTTCATATAAATTCTATGTCTTGTTATCAAGAGTTGTCAAAGACATCGAAACGTGCCGGAATGGGGAGACTTTTAAATGTTGCGACTATCTGATATGATTTCATAACTTGACCAAAAATAAAATCAAAAGGGGTTTTAGATTCTGGGATTCTAGGTGTAGTATTACATTTTAATAAGAACAGAAAGTTTGAAGATCATTTCATATATTTATATATTTTTTCAACTCTTTTCTTCCAAGGTGCATGTTCAAATCACCATGAACAGCATCATAATACTGGTACATGAAAAAAGGGAGGAAACTAGTTTGTGGCCTGTTTTGTTGCAAGGCCATCTGCTTTGGTCATGTGAGAGCAAAACACAGTTATATCACTTAAAAGTCATAATTAAAAAGATTACAGAAATTACAGCAAACAATGAAATTAAGGTAAAGTGAATCAGAAACCCCTTGTATATCTTACAAACAAAAGCTTCAGAGGATCTTACACATCCTATGTCATTTATTTCTATTTTGTTGCAGAAATATTTTGTTGCCTGAAAAGCATAGCAAAACTTAGAGTTCACAATGTCCATCATTTCTATGTCCACAAGTCAGTCTGTCTATCAGACCATTTGTCACTGTTTTGATTTTCCTGAAGCTTTTATACTATTCTTGTTAGGGCTTTGATATCTGCACTTGGCAAAATGCTTTAACTGATGACACATGTTCCATCAACACCTCATAGTTCTTGTACAAAACATACACAAACTTAAGCCAGGTAAGCCAATTTAACCTACTACAGGATTCCTGTCGATTGAAATGAGGTCTTGTACCATAGTTGATAATTTGACATTTGTATACTAAGTTTTGATGAAATTGTTTTTAAGGACTACACTGGAGGGTAATATTGTAATATTACCATAATTTGACTTTTCTTTTGATTTTCACAAACTGGTTACAATGTAAACCAAGCATTTTGAAAAATGATGCACAATAATATATGCTTTTCTTTCAATTTCATTGAATATAAGAGCTTGTTATTGGGAATGATGTAAAAGACTTCAACTTTGAATAAAACAGTTTCTCACTACATGTATGATGTCAAATAAGGGTACATGTACTGGGTGCGTGATTTTCACTTTTTATTTATGGTAGAGGTACTAAAATTATGCTTTTCAAGAGCAGATTTAACTATGTGACACTTAGAAAGCATTTTTAAGTTTTTTTCACTTAATTATATATTTTGTATAAAAGTTCATGGTCTACATAAGTGTTTCAAGATTGTGCCAAAGGCATGTATACCTGGTAAGCCATTGAGAAATAGAATTTTGAATTGTATACATAGTAAACCACTGAGAAATAAAATTGTGTATACCTGGTAAGCCATTGAGATAAAAGAATTCCGAATACCTTGTAAGCCATAGAGAAATAGAATTCTGTATACCTGGTAAGCTACAGAGAAATAAGATTGTGTATACCTGGTAAACCACTGAGAAATAGAATTGTGTATACCTGATAAACCACTGAGAAATAGAATTGTGTATACATGGTAAGCCATTTAGAAATAAAATTGAGCATACCTGGTAAGCCACTGAGAAATAGTATTGTGTATACCATGTAAGCCATTGAGAAATAAAGTTGTGTATACCTCGTTAACCACTGGGAAATAGAACTGTGTATATCTGGTAAGTTACTGAGAAATAGAATTGTATATACCTGGTCAGTCACTGAGAAATAGTATTATGTATACCTGGAATTGTGTATACCTGTTAATTCACCGAAAAATAGAATTGTGTATACCTGGTAAGCCACTGAAAAATAGAATTGTGTACACCTGGTAAGCCATTGAGAAACAGTATTGTGTATACCTGGTAAGACACTGAGAAATAGAATTGTGTATATCTGGTAAGTTACTGAGAAATAAAATTGTGTATATCTGGTAAGCCAAAGAGAAAAAGAATTGTGTATACCTGGTTAGCCATCGAGAAATAGTATTGTGTCTACCTGGTAAGCCACTGAGAAACAGTATTGTGTATATCTGGTAAGCCACAGAGAAACAGAATTGTGTATACCTGGTAAGCCACTGAGAAATAAAATGGTCTATCACATATCTTTTCAACTTCTTATATAAATCACAATATGGCATTGCCCAAAATACAAAATGAATTCTGCTGCCCTGACAAAGAATTTGTTTTAATTATTATTGATTGAACTTTACCACTGTAAATGAAAAGTCTTGAGACCATATGCCATATGCCAACTGCTATAAAACCTATGCCATTTATCCGATTTGGGGAATATTTATTCTATTATGTTGGCAGGGACTAAAGTGTATATTTCTATTTATTACATTATCAACTGCAATCTAATTCTTTTAACATAAAAGAAGAAATACTCTGATGAAAATGACCTTGATGCAGACTGGCAACACCTAAAGACTGCGCTGTAAGGAATGTCATTCTGTGTTCGTCATCTTCTATGTAAGCAGCAGCTGGCATAGGATAATAGTTGGCTTGTAAAGGCAGTTTGTCCAGGGTTTTATGTTTCTGCATCTAATATGATATAATCAAATGATCATTTGTTGATATCATCCCAAATGTCTATCATACTCACATTTTCTAACTTTTCATATATATACATATACGCATAATTAAGACTATGTTCATATTGGAACAGACATATACACATATTTATATACCGCTGTAAATTTTCTTCATTTCATACCCATATCAGGGATTTTTTTATTACAATATATAATATAACCTTTGATATATAGGGATCCATAATGTGCCACATGTACTGCAAATACAACTCTGGCTTTACATTCTAGCCATTCGTCATACATCTTGCATGACATGTTGTGCTCCTCAGATTACTAATCAAATCAATCGGCCATACAAGATAAGCAAACTAAAATGATAATACATGTATGATAAATAAAAATGTCTCATAACATCATCAATATGCAGCACATGAGTACAGAGTAGTTCAATTAAACAGAGACTGCATATTCAGTTTTAAGAGGTATGTCTACATGTTTACCAAAAGGTAAATAAAAAATCATTAGTCTTAAAGTAATGTTTCTCCTTACCTGGAATCCATTAAGATCACTACAAAACTCTCTGTCTTTATTCTTTATGTTTGTTGACACTTTCATGCCAAGTTCAAAGTTGACTTCATCACGAATATCGACCGTATTCTGAATGTCAACAGTTAAACCATCTGTGCCTGAAAACATGTGAAAAGTTTCCTAAGTATATACTTAAAAAAAATCCAAGAATTTTTTGTGCAGAACAAGCAAATTCAGGGAATTGTGGTCCCCCCACATCGGGGGTTCTATCAGAAAGGGTGCAGTGATTTGTGACATATTGTCATGGTTGTGCATGTCTACAGACACACATGCCAAATATGAAGGCCCCACTTCTTACGGTTAAAAAATTACATTGAAGTAGGTCAAAGGTCACATGATAAAATATTCTGGTACCAACGAAAAGGTATTGCAATTAGGGACACATATGCCAAATATGAAGACCCTACGTCTTACGGTTAAAAAGTTACAATGAAGTAGGTCAAAGGTCACAGTCTAGGTCACATGAAAAAAATTTTGAAACCAACCGAAAGGTATTGCAATTTGGGAAACATATACCATACATGAAGGCCCTATGTCTAATGATTAAAAAGTTATGACCAAGGTTAAAGTTTTTGTGACAGATGGACAGACGATTGAGATTTAATGTCCCCATGCTTTCGTGAAAAGCTGGGGACAAAAAATAGAGATATATTACAAATATAAATGTAGTCTTTGTGATGACAGAAGTCTGTTCTTAACAAGTATTTTAAAATGCATTCACATTAGCATATGTATTTACGAATCAGCAGAACAGGGGCAGTATTTATTCCGTTTAAATATGAATCAACTGAAAATAAGTACCCATAAGGTATAATCTGATATGTAAGCAGACTCATCCCAATTCAAATGATACAAATGATGATCATTTCCTAAAGTTTAAACTGGGATTTTATCTTGTAAGAGCAGACAACAATAATGCAGATCTTATGCATATATTTGACGTTTTTTCCTTTATTTAACTAGAACACTGACAAAGTCGGAAAGGGCCCCACCAAAAGGCTTTTATAACAAACAGCAGCATTATTTCTCAAAATATTCAATTCAATTTAATTTACATTAAATGTTTGTTTTCCTCTCATCTTAAAATCTACATATAAAGTTTGAAGACTCTAGGATATATTCTTGTTATCACATCAGAACCAAGTATTGATGTGTCAAAACCATCTTTATAATTGACATCTGATTGTGACCTTGACCTTTCACCTCAAAAGCTATTGGTGTCTTCCTCTCACCATCTTCTATCTTATTTGGAATAGTATTTATGATAATCTTAAAAACTCAACTTATTTGTGCCATAAAAAGTGCTGATAAGATATAATTCTATTAGAATGAACAGAAATTTCAAAGTACAATAACTCTGTAAAAAATATTAAATAATCTTCAAAATCATGAGGTTTCTTTCTCTCATTCATCCAAATGTCATGTATAAAATTCATAAAAATTGTTCAAGGGAAACTCAAGTTATCGTGTGCCGAAGAAAGTGCTGATTGACAGACAGATGGAAAGACAGAGTAATTACTATAGGGCCCCAACGATTTGGGGGGGGGGGGGGTTCCTCATAAAACATATTCTCCTTACACCAGATATGATGCACATTTATCACCAACATAATACTTGACTTCTTCTATGCCTTACAAACTAACCTGGTGAATTATGTAACCGCACAGTATGATGGTTGACATTTCTAAAGAACACATTGACTTCAGACACTACTGGACCTTTAATTATTTTGACAAATCCACCTGGTTTCAAAACCTGAAGATTGCAAAGTACAGTGATTGAATGTATGCAGTGAGAATCACAAAATGAAAAACATAGAACTTTATTTATTGCATTGCACATACATGTATCAGAATAAAACATCAAACTACAGGAGTACCCCAGGGTTTTGATATCAATAAAACAACTTTAAACTGAGTCTCCAAAAGCAAATATTCATAAAATTTCTCAAACCTTAGAAGATATTTTCTCAAACTTTATAAAAGGTCGATTAGACCGACATTAATTAATTTATCAAGAATAATATGTTAAATATGGACATCCTTTTGACCAGTAAGTCTCATATGATAACCATGATACATGCCACATTTAAGAACATAAAGTCAAATTTTGAATATTCCGAACTGCAGCTATCTCAAAGCATTTTCTACATTCCCCCAAATTTCCAGATACTGAAGTCTAACTGTATTAATATTAACACTATACAGGAAAAGACATTACATAATAATGTATGGTATATCATAATGGCACAAACTTTTGCATGACCATCAGGTAAGAAGAGATAGGCTCCACTTCTCTCCTTTCCACCACGAGCACCATATGACTGGAATTCAACTTGACATGGATACTTGGTCATTGTAGACTTCATAGTTATGAACTGGAAAATAAAGTACAGGCATAATAAGTGTTCTGTACTCTCAGTCCTTTATATATCTTAAACCTAAACAAAATCAAAAAGTTTTAAAAGTTATGAAAATATTACAAAACAGTAAATATTTCTCTTAACATATTTTAAAAATACATATAAGATTTTATATTCAAGAAAAAAGAAATTCTGACCTGTAACATTCCACTATTTCCACTGAAATGAGCTTTGAGTCTGGTGTTTTCTAAAGTAAAATCCTGTGCCTCCTGAGATTCCATAATGAAAGGCCCTCTAAATAAAGTAAATAGTATATAATCTTAACAAGAGCTGAGCAATGCCTAGCGTGGTATAATACACCCATAACTTAGTTTGAAGATATGAAATTTGAAAGTATGGACACATTTCCCTTTTTCCAACAATTCTATGAAATATTATTCAAGTCTGTGCAATGGGCAAAAAGTTATGGTCTGGACAAAGATTTACCCATCATCATATGCACTCTGACCTTGTTCTTGTAGATATGACCTTGGTTCAAGGTCACACCCTTGGGCCCTAGGCAACAATTCTGTGAAATATTACTCAAATCCATACAAGGGGTAAAAGGATATGGCCCAGACAAAGATTTACCCATCATATTCACTGTGACCTTGACCTTGCAGATATAACCTTGGTCAAGACACACCCTTGGGTCCTGGACAATTCTGTGAAATATCCAAATCCATGTTAGGGATAAAGGGTTATAGCCCGAAGACTGATCCATCATATACATTGTGAACTTGACCTTGCAGATATGACCTTTGCATCAAGGTTGTAACACACCCATGGGTCCTGGACAACAATTCTGTGAAATATCAAAATCCATCTTAGAGATAAAGGGTTATAGCCCAGACAAAGACTGACCCATCATATGCATTGTGACCTTGATCTTGCAGATATGAACTTATCAAGTCAAGATCATGACACACCCTTGGGTCCTGGGCAACAGTTCTGTGAAATATTATTCAAATCCATGCATGGCATAAAAAGTTATGGCCATGACAAGAATCTAACTGACATAAGCAATGTGACCATGACCTTGCAAATATGACCTTGAAAATAAATAAGGTTCATCCTTCAGTCATAAGAAATAAGTGTGCAAAGTTTAAAAGTTCTAGCATAAACAGTTTGTTCTGTACTTTGGTTACAAGTTACATTCTCGAAGATTTGCTATTTTAGCCCCCAAAATGACCTTGACCTTTGACCTTGATATTGAAAATCAATAGGGTTCCTTCTCATGCCATAAGAAGTAAGAAGTAAGTGCACCAAATTTGAAAGTCCTAGCCTAAATGGTATCATCTGTATCACGTTAACATGGTACTGTCCCTTATCTGTATACATAAAGTAGTGTACATTGAGGGATCTACTCCTAAATCCTAGTTAATATTAATATGTTTAAGTGTTTTTTGTTGGGAGTAATATTCAATGAACTAGGAAATACTTGTGCTCACAAACTGAGTTTGTATTTACAGCCTTGTATGAGGTGTGATTAAAAAGTTCTTGGACTGATACAATAACCAAGCATAAAACCCAAATCAAACTACATGTATTATTAAATCATATTAAAAATTTTGGTAGAGAGAGTAGTATTTCAAAGCTTTTGATTATACACGAAATTCGCTCTTATAAGTGGAAGAGTTAGTCAAACTGCTAAAGTGGGGAAAACTGAAGTTAGATCAGTGATTAAGTATCTATGTAAGAAGGGGATGACTTCCAAGGAAATTCATAAGGACTTCATCAAAACCCTTGAGAAGGAATCACCCTCTTACAGTAATGATAAAAAAAAGGGTAGGGAGAGCACTGAAGGTAGGTGATAAATGGTCTGGACATCCCAAGGAGGTTACCTTAGATGTAAACATTGATACTTTCACATTTTTGTCATGTGTGACAGACATCCTAGGTATGATTGGCTAGATTAATCCCTAGAAAGTTGAATGAATATCAAAGGAGAAACAGGTATGATGTTTCTTTGCATCAGAAATTTGAACAGAGATGGATAAAGTGACATGAAGGGAGATTATACATGTACTGTGAAAAATAATGATAATTCTTTCGACCCTGGGTATTTTTAAATACATAGGGTAACTAGCACTATATATATATATTTTTATACTGTGCAAGCCGCTTAATTGAATAGGTTTTTTCTCAGGACTTTATTCAAATAAACGAATATGCAATTACACGTTGTGACGAATGAACACTGTTTCAAAGATCAAAAGATTGACAGATTGAGCAAGAATTACATATGTGTACATCTAAGCCTTATCTGTACATGTGTTACCTCTCTTAAATCCCTTTCTTTTTTGCTTGAGCTACATTTAAGTCGAACAACCACATGACTGATAATTTTGTAACTGTCTTTTTAAGTACAGGGACCTAATGTTATTAAATAGCTACATTACACATGCTCAACTGACTGTAAAGATAAAACTGCTGTCTATCAAAATAATTGTCTCAAGTCGTGTAACCAAGGTGGATAAAAACATAAAACAGGTTCAACAATTTATTTTCAAAAAGGCGAATTAATAGGCATGCTCAAGTGAGTGAAATTTCATTTTTCCATCTAACATTTGTTGTATGTCACTCATGCTGTTTCTTCAGACTCATCATCACTGGCATTCTCTGTGTTGTCGCATGTTTGGGCCTTGTCTTCAGGGAAACTGGTGCATATTTTCTTGCCAGTCTGGATAGCTGTGCACTCCAGGTTTCAATCATTTGTGATGAAGGCATCTAATCGATAGGTTGCCCATACTGACCTTGAGCACGATACAGTCAAGTTTTGAGAAAGGTATGCTTGATGGGATAATTACGGTATTCAAATAAATGAATTCGCTACTTTATTCTAGTGCAATAAGTGGCAGTTTTTCAACAGAATTAATAGAAAATGGATTTGGATTTTAGCATCTTATTTAAGCTGGTGTGGCCTAGTGGATAAGGTGTTCAGCTCGTGATATTTCAATACTTATCTGCTAAAGATACATACTGACTCTCTATCTTGTTCTCAGCATTGTAAAAAGTGACGATGCCATGGACATTCTTCTTATTCTCCTTAGCCTCCTGTATTGTGTAGGCACTGATACCCAGAGCTGGGACACTCACAACAAATGATACCTGCACATTACACAAAGTGTAATAATGGTTGGTTAGTTGATTGATTGCTGTTTTAAGTCATTATCTACAGTGCTCCCCCGCTATATTGCCAACCTTTGTACATGAGCCAAATTGGCATTTTAAAGAGGGTGGCATTATATTGAGGTTTAACTCATTGACAGACAGTCTATGCCATAATAATGTGATATATAATTAGGAAAACTATAAAAAGTAGATATAAACACTTTATAATATTTACAACATGGTATATGTATGTACAAGTATATTTCAAGTTCACAGAAAATGTTTAAACCACACCAAAATATGAGTTATGCAACGCGAAACACATGATATGTACATATACATTGTACACTGCAATGCTTGAAAAACTTAACCACCCGTTTGAATATTGAAAGTTTTCACCGCCAAATCTACGAGGCTAATCTTTCAGTAAATCATCTGTTACAGGAAAATTCGCCGATCTCGCATTAGTGAACCATGTATAAAATGCGTCCTCAATGCCTTCATGGTGCGCAGATCGATGTCTTTAACGCGGTGTAGTCGCAGACTTGTCCTCATTTGGTCTTTTTTGACTCAAAATATCGCCAACTGTCCTCCTTTTGATATCTAAATTCCACTTCTCCGAAAAATAATTTGCAATCTGCTGCCAGGTTAGTTCGGAATTCGAAGCATGATAATCAAAGATTTGCAGTTTTTGTTAACTGTCTGATAAAAGCCGTTTTCTTTTTGCAGGACTATCCATTACTTATGGTTTAAACAAACATCCCACTAGTGAACGTATCAATTTCATATTACCTAAATTGTTATCACATTGTAATTACTTTCCAAAATCGTGGCGAAACCAATTAACACCTCTAACAGGTGCCTGTTACACGTATCTGAGCTCTTGTTTATACAATCAAATGACATGTTTGGCTTTAATTATCGGGGGTATTTATGCACAAAACTGACCATTTGTTTGGCAGATGGTGATATGCGGGGGTTGGCATTACAACAAGGTTTTATATAAGGAGGAAAACCGGACATTGCCTCCAGGTGGCGATATGCGGGGATGGCGTTATACAGGGTGGCAATATAGTGGGGGAGCACTGTACAATTTTTCAGTTATATCGTAACATGGAAGTAGGAGGTAACCAACATTTCAAACGTAGTGGCGCAATTCAGGAATCGAACCTGGATCGTCTGCACTGCAAGCCATGGGCTTAACCATCATGCCCACCCAAAAACTGTAACTTTATATTTAATATACTTTATAACACTTTATACTTTCCTAACCAGGTATTATACCTAAAGTCAGCTTTGTTGTTTTAAGCCGTCTCATTTCTTTGCATTTTTTTAATAAGAATAGAAAACCAAGGTCAAAATTCAAATTGATTATATACATCTTTGCAATGAAATAAACTTGTATTCACTTCCATATCTTGCATTACATACTGACCTTGTACCTCTCTAATGATGCAACTTCTTGATCCACCCAGTACGGGTCAGTTTGGCTTGTGACCACATTACCCTGTGGGTCTGTAACCTTCACATGGGGACTGGAAACATGCACCTTTACCACCTGGTCTCTAGCATGACCAAGGGAATTATAAAATAATAGGGTACTGAAATACAGAAATATAATTAAATACAAGTAAATTATTCAGCAATTCAATATTATATAGATAAATGAGAATTATCCTGGGCATTTTAAACATGTTTATGAAGAATAAAATAAAATTAATGTTATCTGGAAAACAAGAGGCCCAGATGGGCCTATATTGCTCTCCTGAGCACAAATTGCTTATTTACAATAAAATGACAGCTCATTTCAGTAGAAAATTTTGCTTTTTTTCTACAAGACTTTCTATAAGGTTTGGTGATATTTTGTACAGTCGTTTTGAAGAAGTCGAAAATGTCTTAACCAATCAGGGCCCATGGCGGCCATCTTAGATCAGCTCGAAAATTACAAACTTGGTAGAGGATCTTAAGTACTTACTTCCTATGAGGTTTGGTGAAATTCTATGCAGCGCTTCTGAAGAAGAAGTCGAAAATGTGTCAACCAATCAGAGCCAACGGCAGCCATCTTGGATTACGGATCTGCAGGAAAAACACAAACTTTGTAGAGGATCTGGAGTAGTTACTTTCTATCAGGTTTGGTGAAATTCTGTGAAGTGGTTCTGGAGAAGAAGTTGAAAATGTGTCAACCAATCAGAGCCAAGGCGGCCATCTTGGATTACGGAATGGTACTAAAAAAAAACTTGGTAGAGGACCTCCAGTACTTACTTCCTATGAAGTTTGGTGAGATTCTGTGCAGAGCTTCTGGAGAAGAAGTCGAAAATGTGTCAACCAATCAGAGCCAATGGCGGCCATCTTGGATAACGGATGGGCACAAAAAACACAAACTTGGTAGAGGACATTATGTATTTACTTCCTATGAGGTTTGGTGATATTCTGTACAGCCGTTCTGGAGAAGAAGTCGAAAATGTGTCAACTAATCAGAGACAATGGCAGCCATCTTGGATCACGGATCTGCACAAAAAACAAAAAATTGGTACAGGACCTTGAGTACTTACTTCCTATGAAGTTTGGTGAAATTCTGTGCAGCGGTTCTGGAGAAGAAGTTGAAAATGTGTCAACCAATCAGAGCCAATGTCGGCCATCTTGAATTACGGATCGGCACGAAAAACACAAACTTGGTAAAGGACCTTGAGTACGACAGACAGACGACGGACGGAGATTGATCACAATAGCTCACTTGAGCCTTTGGCTCAGGTGAGCTAAAGAAAATAGACTGCTGTAGTTTTGATGTAAATAAATCTTGAAGATACATTTTGATAACTATATTTATGCTTATTAAATAAATACTTCATGCTTATTAAATAAATACTTCAAAAATTCATATAACCTTGGTTCATTGCTGAGCACAACAATTTCTTTTTCTGGCAAAGAATCATGAGCATCTCTTTTTTCATCCTAGAAATACAAAATGTGATTAAAATCATTTAGTAATAGTCACCATGATCTAGGCCCTGAAGGTATGGGTCAAGGTCATGAAATAACCAGGTGTCAAAAGTAAGGATCCTGTGAAGTTTAAAGCATATTTATGCAATAGCTACTGTTATAGACTGGACACTAACCAAATGTGAAATTGAAACTGAATGTATACATTTACCCATATCAGTCATCAGTAACAAATGAGTGAAATACAGTGATAAAGTGACACCTATATCATGATGAAATAAAACGATTTCACTCGACAACAGTCATGCTTTCATTTAAATATAAAAGCACTAAAACTAGTATATAATTTTACATCTTAAGCCATGTATGTATATGTGTTATATGTTACATCTGATTTCGATTTACCAAATTTTCCCATCTCTTTAGAAGGGACATAATAGTCTATCTCCTACTTATGTCCCAAGTACGGACATTGCATACTTTGTCATTATCCTATTTATGATGTAATAATCTAATCTTTGGAGACATAAAATCAATACTTCTACAAAGAATGACATCACAATCAGTTGTCCGTAGCCTGACTTATAAAATCTATGTTTTAACGGTCTTCACTGGTTACTTGAAAATGGCCTATTCTAATAAGATTGTGCACTTTTTCAAAGAAATTTCTAATTATATACCAGTAATATAAATCTTTTTAAAATGGGAATACACTGATCTGATAATATAATTCACATTTATTGCTGTGTAAATGTGCAGGGAAAAAAATTCTATCGAATTAGATTTACTGTTATAGGTCATTATCTTGAATTCTATCCTAAGAATCAATACTATATATATTTCATGCACTTACTAGAATGAAGAGTTTATTCACTGATTTCTTGTAATTCTCTTTGTTCTTAGTGGCAAGATAAGCAATGGATTCTACAATGACTTGTTTGCTGTTCCTCACAGCCGTCAGGAGTCTGTGTTAAAATAATGTTTTGCAATCAAATACTCATCATCTGTATAATTGTATTTTTTGTTCAGTTTGTTGCTTTTTGTCACCTTACAGAATTTTTCTCAAGATGTTATCTGCTGGGTGAGTTACACAAAAATTTGAGTGTTTGTACATTATTCAGTCATTAAAGCAGTGGAAGTTTTTTTAATGCGTTTAACACCTACTGATTAAGTCTTACTAAAGAGTACTTATGTGTTTAACACCTATCGATTAAGTTTTACTGGGGAGTACTAATGTGTTTAACACCTAATGATTAAGTCTTATTGCGGAGTACTAATGTGTTTAACACCTAATGATTAAGTCTTATTGCGGAGTACTAATGTGTTTAACCCCTATCGATTAAGTCTTACTGGGGAGTACTAATGTGTTTAACCCCTATCAATTAAGTCTTACTGGGGAGTACTAATGTGTTTAACACCTATCGATTAAGTCTTATTGGGGAGTACTGCAGTGTTTTTATATACCTATCGATTAAATCTTATTGGGGAGTACTAATGTGTTTAAAACCTAATGATTAAGTCTCACTGGGGAGTACAAATGTGTTTAACACCTATCAATAAAGTCTTACTGGGGAGTATTAATGTGTTTAACACCTATCGATTAAGTCTTACTGGGGAGTACTAATGTGTTTAACACCTATCGATTAAGTCTTACTGGGGAGTACTATTGTGTTTAACACCTATCGATTAAGTCTTACTGGGGAGTACTAATGTGTTTAACACCTAATGATTAAGTCTTACTGGGGAGTACTAATGTGTTTAACACCTAATGATTAAGTCTCACTGGGAAGCACTAATGTGTTTAACACCTATCGATTAAGTCTCACTGGGGAGTACTGCAGTGTTTTTAAATACCTATCGATTAAGTCTTATTGGGGAGTACTAATGTGTTTAACACCTAATGATTAAGTCTTACTGGGGAGTACTAATGTGTTTAACACCTAATGATTAAGTCTTACTGGGGAGTACTAATGTGTTTAACACCTAATGATTAAGTCTTATTGGGGAGTACTAATGTGTTTAAGCAAATTTGGAGATAATTAGCCACACAGTTTTCAAGTAAAAGTTAAAAATACGCATTTCTAACACACAATGCATGACAAACAATGGACTACATGCAATAATGGATTGGAGCTATGATAATAACGTTGGAGGGAAATATTTTGGAGTTATTAACTGAGAGAAGACCATTTGATAACTGACAGAAGACTCTTTAGCTGTCTTTGATATCAGAAGAATATCAATAATTTTTGGGATCATAATCCTACAACCACCATCAACCACAAATATTGATCAGAAGACTGGATAAGACCCAGCAGCTTTATTTAATACATGTACAGTGTATTGGAAAAGTAGTAGAAAAGCACTGGCTATCATCCGCTGACAATCATATCTTCCTTCTCAAATTTGCTGTATGAGAGGAGACTGAATAGTTGTGAGCTTTGTACTGGAAAAAATGAGCTTTTCTACAAAGACTTTGCAATTTTCTGTGTAATCTTCTTCTATGATCAAAACTCTTTTCAGCCTCAGACTTCAGTGAACTTATGAACAAAAATCCTTGAACAAGGTAACGAAGATGCAACAGAAAAATATTCAGGGCTTTTTTTATGCAGAGTAATAGAACAAAATTCACAGAACATAACTATTTACCTCTGACCATAATCTTCTACGACGAAGTCTTTAGCAGTGCCTGTTATAGCATCATGATGCTGGAATACACCCAAGCTCCTTCTACTCTCTACTAACAGCTCCATTAATGATGTGGCAGGAAAATTTGAAAGACCATGTTTATCTTGATGTCCCTTAGCCAAAGTGAAGGCTATTTCAGCAGATCTAAAGATAAAACTTATCATAACTAAAAGCTTTCAAAGTTTTGTACAACATAATCAATTAAAAGATACAAGTGATAAATGTGTTGTGCGGAATATCTACAGTATGTTGCCTATCAATACATGTAATATGATCAGTATCTTTGGAGTACAAGTCTTATTAATAATAGGAAAGTCTCTTTTTTTAAAAAATTGTCACTTTATTGTAGTTTATAGAAATCAAACAAAAAGCATTGATTAATTGCTGGTATATGCTACAGACATCAAGAGTTTTCAAATGAAAAAGAGATAAATTGTACTAATGCCTCAACATAAATGAAAGTAATCTATAAGAATTAAGATAATCTTCCTTCACGATTGACTGAACAAAATGGTTAAGATAGTACACTATCATGACTTGTTGGTAATACCAGGATAGGAAATTAAACAAGAATAAAGTTTACCTCAATACTGACTACAATGTAAGATCAGAATTAGAATAAGTAAGAATAAGAGGATTAGCGTTACCCAAGAATTAATTAAAGCAGTCCTAACAGGACAAATACCCCCTTGGGGCAACAAAGTAGAAACATGCAATAATTCATCCCAATATACATCACTGGTATAAGTGTAATGGATTCCCACAAGCACATTTTGAGGTATAATCAATGAAAACATGGTTTTACCCATTCTGTGACCTTGACCTTTGACCTATGATCTTGGTTCAAGGTCATGACACACCCTTAGATCCTAAGCAAGAATTCTGTGAAATATTATTAAAATCTGTGCACAGGGGAAGAAGTTATGGCCCGGACAGGGTTATACCAATTGTGACCTTGACCTTTGACCTATGAATGCGATTCAAGGTCATGACAAACCCTTGGATCCAAAGCAACAATTCTGTGAAATATTATTGAAATCCGTGCTCTGGGGAAGAAGTTATGGAACGGACAAAGTTTTACTTATTGTGTCTATCATGACCTTGACCTCTGACCTCGATTCAAAGTCATAACATACCCCTTGATCCTAAGCAACAATTCTTTGAAATGTTATTAAAATCTGTGCACAGGGGAAGAAGTTATGGCCCGGACAAGGTTTTACTTATTGTGTCTATTATAACCTTGATCTTTGACCTATGAACTTGTTTCAAGTCGTGACAAACCCTTGAATCCTAAGCAACAATTCTGTGAAATATTACTGAAATCCATGCTCAGGGGAAGTAGTTATGGAACAGACAAGGTTTTACTTATTGTGTCTATCATGACCTTGACCTTTGACCTATGACCTTGATTCAAAGTCATGACACACCCTTGGATCCTAAGCAACAATTCTTTGAAATGTTATTGAAATTTGTGCACAGGGTGAGAAGTTAAAGCCTGAACAAAGTTTTTCTTATTGTGTGTATTATGACCTTGAGCTTTGACCTATGACCTTGGTTCAAGGTCATGACACACCCTTGGATCCTAAGCTACAATTTTGTGACATATTATTGAAATCTGTGCACAGGGTAGAGGTTATGGTGCGGACAAAGTTTTTCTTATTGTGTCCATTATCACCTTGACCTATGACCTTGGTTCAAGGTCATGACACACCCTTGGGTCATGCACAACAATATTGTGAAATATTATCTAAATCTATCCACCAAATAGTAAGATATGGCCCGCACATAATTTTAACAACCAAGTTCACAGTGATCTTGACCTTTGACCTAGGGTCAAGATTATGACACACCCTTGGGTCATGGGCAACAATCCTGGGAAATATTATCTAAATCCATCCACCCAATAAAAAGATATGTCCCGGACACGGTTTTAAAAACCAAGTCCACAGTGACCTTGACCTTTGACTTATGACCTTGGATCAAGGTCATGACAAACCCTTGGGTCATGGGCAACAATATTGTGAAATATTATCTAAATCCATCCACCCAATAAAAAAATATGACCTGGACATGACTCGGGACAGACAGACACAGATGGACAGACAGACGGACTGATGGACAGACGGACAAGGTGATTCCTTTATACTTCGTTTGCAGGGGGTATAACTAAAATGTTAAATCAGGCTTTGTACAATAAGATAAACTTGACATCAGTTCTGACTACAGTTTTACTTCAAAATAAAGAAATACAAAAGAATAGTTTTAACTAATTTGAAAAGAATTGAAAAAAATTAGGGTTTCTGTTAAGCTGACTTTATAGGTGATTCCAAGCATAATTTAAACCTAAACACAGAAGCTTAAACCCAGGGTTGACTTGAGTTTTCATTAAAGACAAGTGAGTAAGTACTAAATGATGAAGTTTACCTTAGTGATGACTCAAGTACTCTGTCAAAGTTTTTATAGAATGGTCTAGATGTATAGTATCCACTCCAGTAGTGGTCATCACGGTCAGCATATGTAAAGAAGTCACCACTCAAGACTGGGAAACCATTTGGGCGACTGCCTTTCTCTGTTTTGGTCAATTCATACAGCTTATTAAAGTAGTCAGTAAGTGTACCAAACTCAGCCTAGAAGCAATTATATATCACAATAAATTAGGTTTTTAATAGTAAATATACACAAAGCTTCCATAACTTTCAACATATGTAATTCAGCTTAAAGCAGCAAGTTTTCTTAATCTTTTAGGACTGATTCTAAAATAATGACTTTTGTCACTCAAGAAAATGGTCAGAAACCAATCACTGCAAAGGGGGAAGGGGGGGGGGGCCCTTCAATCCTTAGACTGCAAACTCATAGAAAATTTGACCTACATGTCTCTCCTATCCTACTAAGACACTTCCTGTTTTAAAATTCATATCTGTCATGGCAAAAATATAATGTACAAAAACTCAAAAATTGAAAACAAGCAAAATAAACATGTATATATGGAGCACATAGTAAGACAAATAAAATTAATTTTTAAAATTACTTGGATTCTTTTTATCATTTATTGTTTTCATTTTATATTGAAACATCAAAAATCTTAAAATATGTTCATGCATGGAACTACACATACCTTCACTCCAAGTTCTGGTGATTTATTGATAAAATCAAACAACTTTTGATAATTATGAAACTGTCTATCCCACTCATCTGATCTGTCATATCTGAAGTCATCTCCCAGAGGTATCAGGAGTACATTAGTACGATAGAGAGTAGCTTTTTTCTTGTATTGGTCAATCAAGGTCTTTGCTCTAGGAAAACAATAGGTACAAACAACAATCAAACTTGTGGCAGCACAAAGAATAATTTTATCATATTAATCTTTACACCTGTTTGATATTTCATCAAGGGTTGAAAATTATTTATTATCAACAAAAACAAAATGCAATTTAAAACTGTTCACTTAAAAGTGACAAAAATGCAGAATTTTCATTACAAAGTAGATAAAAGCAAAGCCAAATTAAGATTCCTCATGTTACCTTTCCTCCACATTGCTGCTTGAAATCTCTCTTGGTGAAACTCTCCAAGGGCAGCTATATCTACTGGGTGAAAGACGAGCGAAGTCAAACTGGCAGCATATCGCAGGCTCTGGCCCACATGTATGTGGTACATCATAGGAATAGAATGGCATCATATGACACAGCATATCTGTTGAACCTTGGTTGTCTACATACATGAAAATATTTAGATTTAAAGTTTAAAATAAGAAATACTATGAAATCACATTATAGATTGTGTATCATTCAAGACAATACATAATGAAGGCACCAAACGTGGGGCATCCCCTTGTGTGTGAACTCTCATAATCAGACCTATCCTATTGGAACAACATCCCCTCGAGCTATGACCTTGGGCCCAAGTAAGAATACGCCAAAACATTGCAGGTGACAATTGTACAAATTATGATCAGAATTAGAGCTTTGCATGACATATCCTTGTATCATAAAAATGTAAAACTTTTTGAAGTATGAAAATTAGTATTTATGCTAAAGATTTTTGAGTCAGACAAATTTTTATTATAGGCTCAATGTGGCCTTGACCTAGAAGAAATGACCTTGGATCAAGATCAAATCATATCTTTATCTCATGGGCAACCATTGTAAGAAGCATTAACTTGATCACAGCAAGTATAAAGAATATATAGACCAAGCTAAAATTTCAGTAATTGGCTCACTTTGACCTTGGTCTTGAAGGTATGACCTTTGGTCAACGTCATGACTTTGAAATCTGATTTCTATATATATCACAATTCACTTATATGGTGAGTGGTGGCAGCATTTACTGATGTATTACACAGAAATTTAAACCTATGCAACAACTAGTGGGGGATCTCTAACATACAACATTTACCACGAGACAGGAGCTCTATTTCTACAGTCTCATCTAAAAGACAGCACATTGATAGACTGATGTGACTCAAACCTGAGATCTACTTCTCACAAGCAAAGCATGTCATCAACTGCTTTGTCAGCTCAATGGCAATTGTGTAATGTATCAATTTGACCAAAACAAGAATAAATTTCTTATAAAGCAAACAAACATTTCAGTAAATAGCTTGGCCTTGATGAAATGACCTTGGGTGAGCGAAAGCAAATCTACAAAATATGCAGTGGATGTAGGCAAATGTACAGCTTTTATGAATCAGATTGAAATTTCAGGAATAACTGACCTTGACCTTAAAGATAAGAACTTAGATCAATGTCAAGATACATCTTTGTCTCATAAGTATCAACTGTATTAAGTATCATCTTTGTAACAGCAAATGTAGAGATTTTACAGATCAAAAGAGTTCCATCAATGGTCAAAATTACCTTGACCTTGAAGGTGAGACACTGGGTCTAAAGAGTAACAGTTATGTGAAGTATTAACTTGGTAAAAGCAAAGATACGAGTTTTATCACTAAGACAAGGTAAATATGATGGACACATGAATGAATGAATGAACAATGCTATTACTCTTTCTCATAATACAAACAGAAAAGAGTACCGGTACATTAATCTATCTGTCAAGAGCTGAATAAGCACATATTCTGTCACAAACTAATGAAGCATATATTCTGTATGAATAATAAAATTCTACTTTAATCAGAATGGTAGATCAATTTAACTACAGAAAACTGTTCAAGAGTTTAAAAAAAATCTCCTATTAATACATACCCCAGTTCTGGCGCCACATAAACTCCAGCTTCTTTTCCTTAGCAAAATGTTTTTTAACAGCATAATGGACTCTTTGTATTAACATATTCTTAAGACCACTTCTTTTCAGCATATATGCCATAGTAGGTGTGTGACCAAATGGATCTATAGCCCAACCTGACTCTGGTTTAACACCTGTACATGGAAAGACAAATATCTTTACATTTGCCATTTAGTTTATGTTAAGTGTTATGTGTACTTAATAAGATACACAAAACAAGAAACCCATATAGGTCTATATTGTTCACCTGATCACAATTTCTTATTCACAAATGACAGACTGCTTGAAAAGATTTGCAGAAATATATATTCTGTTAATTTCTGTGATTCTGACAATTGATAAATGAATATTAACAGGCATAATAAGTGCATTTTGTAAAACTTTGAAATTAATGATTCTTTCAGTCTTCCCGAAATCTTTTTATGTCTATTTATTTTATGTTCATTGTACTGTATGCGCTTGCCACTTGCAAGCGCAGTCACACCTGCCTTAAGTGCCTGAAATGCATTAATTTTTATTGTATTATAACTAATGCCACGTCATATAAGCGCTTTCCGAAACACGTTATATAACGAAACGCTTGTATGATGAAGACAAGCTTAAAGTCAATTCGACTTCAGATACCGTTCGATCCATAAATTCAAATCGTTCAATCGATTTCTACTAACCAGTCGGGCTAATACAAGGCGTGATTTTACTAGCCCGAGCTCAGATTTACTAGCCTCGGGTGTCGGGTGTGCGAGTTTTCGGGAAGACTGTTCTTTTCTTATTGTTATCATATCTATTTGACTGTATATACTATCAGTGATTCCTATGTTATTTATCAGTGTACATGTATAATGTTACTGATTTCTCTGGTTGTAATTATATCTGTTTATTTGTAGATAACGTCATTTGATTTGTGATTTTGTGTAAGTTTCGGGTTTGTTATTCCATTTATTTACCTGTATATAACATTACAGATTTCTCTGGTTGTTATTCTTTTATTTGTACCCCTTTCACACACTAAGAATTTTCTTATGAGTCCTTACAGATTGCAAAGTCGTAGTCAATCGGAACCATCCATATATAAATCATTGGTATTCTTTAATAACTCTTCACAATTCACAAATACTCTTGAGGATTCGTGAAAGTAGTGGCAATTTACGATTATCCATGGATTACATTTTCTGTATATAACTTGTAACAATCCGTAAATATTGTGATCCTGTCACAACATCATTTAACCCTTCATAAGATGCTTGCAAGAATCCGTAAATGTCTCCTAAACAATTTGTTTTATGATTTTTACGGTTGGTTTACAATTTATTTACGGATTATGACCAGTGCTTAAGTTATGTTTACGATTGCATTCAAGTTATTTTACAATGGTTTTCCTGATTATCAAGAGTTATTATGAGCACTTTACATATCATTACGAGTACTTAACGAATGCATATGTTTATTTTATGACTTAGTAAAGGAATGAAAGCTGCAACATTTAACAGTTCCTTTCAGTTGTTAGATCAAAAATTTAGATCTCTCCAACTGAAACCCAAACCTAGTCGTTCCGTCAGACATGACAGATAAAAATCAGTTCAGTCTGGAAAAAATTTATCACTACCGGACCAAATGTCCGATAATATTTAAGTTAAGAGCAAAAATAATATTTAAAATTCTTAAGTTTAACAATATAACAAATCAAATTATGTCGTTAACTTATCCATATGTTCATATTTCATTTGCTGTTTCAGTTTCGCTTCCTTGCTATCAAAGAACTTGCTGAAAGTTTAAGAATCACTTTTTGCTCAGTTTTTGGGGGATGGGGTGGGGGGTTGGTTGGTTGGTTATGTAAGAAAAACTTTTTATACTTTAGTTTCTAAGTATAATGTGCACCTACAAATTCAATGTCAGAAATTAAAAAAAAAAGTCTGCAATATACATGGGTAATTACAGTATTGCATTATTGATCTCTCTGGTTGTTATTACATTTTTTTTTACTATATATCACATTACTGATTTATCTGTTATATTTAGTTAACTGTATACATGTATTCTATTACTTATTTATTTGGTTTTTATTATATCCATTTACCTGTGTATCAGTTTACAAAATTGGTTATTATATTTATTTACAGGTATTCCACTATTTTCTCAGGTTATAAAATTTTTTTTTCGGTATTCCACAATTTTCTCTGGTTATTGTATTTATTTACCGGTATTCCACAATGTTCTCTGGTTATTATATTTATTTACCAATATTCCACAATTTTCTCTGGTTATTATATTTATTTACCAGTATTCCACAATTTTCTCTGGTTATTATATTTATTTACCGGTATTCCACAATTTTCTCTGGTTATTATATTTATTTACTGGTATTCCACAATTTTCTCTGCTTATTATATTTATTTACCCGGTATTCCACAATTTTCTCTGGTTATTTTATTTATTTACCGGTATTCCACAATTTTCTCTGGTTATTTTATTTATTTACCCGTTATTCCATGAATGTATTGATTCCCCTCAATCAGTTGGTCTACCATAGCAGCGTAGTGAGTATTAGCTTCATCATTCATAACCCAACCTCCAGTCACTATCTCAAACTGACCATTGGCTAATAACCTGAAGATATTTCATCATCAATAACAATGGTGGACAGTACAAAGTGTGCATCATGTTTTTCAAAAACTTAATTACAACTTTCATCCTTAAGATAAAAATTATTATCACTTTCATTTGTTTGTTTGCTTAGTATCAAATCTTACACCATAAAGTATAATTACACTTAATATAAGCTGTTTCCCTCAGTTTTTGAAACCTTTCTCAGATGGAATTTATCTAATACTATCATCAAAATTGAGTATGATATCACTTACTTTTTTACTCTGTTTCTCTTTTCTTCTGAAATTTCATCCCACCATATAGAGAAAAACGCCATCTCAGCATATATAAACTTGCGACGTTTGTCCAACTCCAACTTTACAACCATATTGTCCAAGATTGGTTTAACTTGTTCATGGTAATAGTCATTCACCGTCTTAACCCAACCTGTATAGGAAACAGGAAAGTAAGCCTATACATTTTATACAGGAAACAGGAAAGGAAGCATATACATTATACAGGAAACAGGAAAGAAAATGTATACATTATACAGGAAACAGGAAAGGAAGCCTATACATTATACAGGAAACAGGAAAGAAAGCCTATGCATTATACAGGAAACAGGAAAGGAAACGTATACATTATACAGGAAACAGGAAAGGAAGCCTATACATTATACAGGAAACAGGAAAGGAAGCCTATACATTATACAGGAAACAGGAAAGGAAGCATATACATTATACAGGAAACAGGAAAGGAAGCCTATACATTATACAGGAAACAGGAAAGGAAACGTATACATTATACAGGAAACAGGAAAGGAAGCATATACATTATACAGGAAACAGGAAAGGAAGCCTATACATTATACAGGAAACAGGAAAGGAAACGTATACATTATACAGGAAACAGGAAAGGAAACGTATACATTATACAGGAAACAGGAAAGGAAGCCTATACATTATACAGGAAACAGGAAAGGAAGCCTATACATTTAACAGGAAACAGGAAAGGAAACATTATACAGGAAACAGGAAAGGAAGCCTATACATTATACAGGAAACAGGAAAGGAAACGTATACATTATACAGGAAACAGGAAAGGAAGCCTATACATTATACAGGAAACAGGAAAGGAAGCATATACATTATACAGGAAACAGGAAAGGAAATGTATACATTATACAGGAAACAGGAAAGGAAGCCTATACATTATACAGGAAACAGGAAAGAAAGCCTATACATTATACAGGAAACAGGAAAGGAAACGTATACATTATACAGGAAACAGGAAAGGAAGCCTATACATTATACAGGAAACAGGAAAGGAAACGTATACATTATACAGGAAACAGGAAAGGAAGCATATACATTATACAGGAAACAGATATGGAAGCCTATACATTATACAGGAAACAGGAAAGGAAGCCTATACATTATACAGGAAACAGGAAAGGAAACGTATACATTATACAGGAAACAGGAAAGGAAGCCTATACATTATACAGGAAACAGGAAAGGAAACATTATACAGGAAGCAGGAAAGGAAGCCTATACATTATACAGGAAACAGGAAAGGAAGCCTATACACTATACAGGAAACAGGAAAGGAAACGTATAGTCTATACATCATGTACATGTATTAATAAAACTTACTCAACTATTCATTCATTTTATGTACTTTATTGTTATAACAATTATTTCTGCATTTCTGTATTTTTCTATATTATTACTTTATTATTTATTATAAATTTTCCATTATAATTTAACAAGAAACTTAAAAATTTCAAATACAAATCCGGACCACCAATTTTCAGATTTCATGTGCTCTCTGAGCTGCAAACTGAGGTATATGAGAAACTGCTGGCCATTATAGTAAAGGATATCTCAATAATAGTGAATTATAAGGAATTCTTCAGTGAAATTACCAACACTAATTTGTTTAACATTGTCAAAATGAAGTATCCTTTATGTTCATGCATTATATTTTTGTCGATACTTTTATAGAATTCTTTGTAGATAATTCCTTGTAGAAGTCAACTTTTGACCAGGATCCACTGTAATGAAGATCTAAACCACCCCAACAAGATAAACAAACTTTGCTCATGAAACCAATAGTTTTATTGTTCAAATTTATTTTAACATACAAACATTGTTATCCTTTCTTATTTTCACATAAATTAAAAAAATGTCAGTCTGGACCGGTATTTCAAAAAACAAATTTTTCATACAATACAGTGCAAGGGTCTATAGAGCACTGTTTTGAACATGCTGAATAGTCAAATTTGAGCACATGGATGGTTACACATGAAGCTACTTGTCCATAAATTAATAGTCCATAATTTTGATACTGATCTAATGATTATGAATGCCTTTCTAAATGTTCAGGAATACTACTTTTTATGTATACTGTTCTGTATATGATTTATTCATGGCCAATTCACAAACACATGTTCTTGTTTAAGCGTGACAATTGACAAACTTTATAACCAGTGAAGAAACATGAACTACTGAACTTAGTTTAGTTTCTTTTCCATTTATCTTAATGCACCTCTGTCACATTATACATCGCTATTAACACAGCCAGGGTAAGGTGTGATAAACTGATTGTCCACTCACAGTTGTCAGAAGAATACAATTCAGAAATGATGGTGGTTAAAGTACTCTTTATCAAAGATACACCTTCGGTAACTTCCGCACACCCAATTACTGCGATTTGTTTGCAGAAATTTTACAGAGGCGTTAAAACAAAACAGATTTGAAAAGAAGTTTATTATTTTCCAACAAAATTATTGACTTATAAAATATTAACATACTTGTTGAAATGTTAAGAAACTATGTTGACAGAATGTGACTACGACCTGATAGTAGGAAATGCTCTATTACTGCATTACAATTTTTAATTAATTAAAGGTAAATGCTTGGTAAAGATGATTTACATAAAGTAAAGAATTTACCTGGATCACAATGCGAATGTGGAATGACATAAACATGTAGCATATTGTCTGCATTCCAGTGATTGGCTTGGTAGGTCACTCTCCATCCTTGTTTCCATGCTCCTCCGTCTGGATTATCAAACTTCAGCAAATCAAAAAGGTGCAACATCTAAAACAAAGCAAAACAAGTATTCTCAGAGTATTGCTAAAGCAATACAAGTCCTTCACCAGTCCTAAAAACTCCGTAAGGAGGTGAAAAGTAGGTCAGTGGTAGCCAAAGGGTAACAAGCATTCTGATAGTTTTAATATGTATCTATTAGATAGAGTTGCTCACTTTTTCTTTTTTTGTTTTGAGGTTTGTAATTTTCCTGGATCTTTGTGGTCAATGTCATTCCGATAAGTCAGATAGATACCTATCATTTTTCTTACTCGAAAATAAGAGATTAAAAGCATTCTACATCAAACTGCCTTTAAATGTGCTGTAATTTAGTAATTTCCACAGTCAGGTTACTTTCTTTATCAACTGCATATGCATGAATCACTTCTACATTTAAGACTATTTTCATTTCCATTATTCTGACTTTGTTCAATTGGTAAGGCGTTTGATTCGTAATTGAGAGGCTCTGAGTTAGAGTCCCACTGTTAGCATTTCAGTGTTATCTCTCAGATGAGACGGTAAATATCGAAGTCCTGCCATCACAAGAGACATGGCATGTGAAGAAATTGCTTTATATGGGGCCACTGCATATAGGTATCTATTTTGTGTCTATATGGCAGAATACATATATCTTTTAATTCCAAACTTTGTACTTTACTCAATCTTCCTTTGAAAATCATGCACAAATCTCAATAATTCTTTCATAGGTACTTTACAGTAACTGATTTTCTCCTAAATTAGAACCTACCTCCACATCTGAATTAACATTTGGTGCATCGGCAAGCCCACAGGTTTTGCTACTAACTTCAACTTCTCTTCCAGGTGTCATTTTGGGAATATTCATATTCTTGACTTGAGTCTGTGCTGGATTTATCACAGGTAAATCTTTTTCTATATCAAAGTCTTTGATATTTTCATCTAGTACTGACTGCAATTTTTCTGCTGCTGCTCTGTCTCCTTTGGTCATTTGTCGGACATAACCTTTAATATCTTTTATAAGATTTTGATTCTTACGAATATCACCTCTTATTTTTGCAATCTTTTCTTCAATAAGTGCCTGAAAAGGGAGTAATATGTAATATATCATAGACAAAGTAGAGAAAATTCATATTTAACAAAATTTCATCCTTAAATTCATCCTTAATATTCTGATGGCTTGATAATAAGCCAGCCTGGTAATCCAATAATTCAATGGCTATCAATAGTCTTCCACTAATACAATGTTAAAAATCCTATCAAATAGAGGTAAATGGGGCAACCCAAGAGAAGACAAACATCCTACTAACAGAATAAGGGGGATCCACACCCTTAATCAATAAATTGTACTGCTAAATATGGTATGGTCAAATTGTAAAGCAAGTCTGAAGAAAGGTCAAGGTCACAAGGTCAAAAGTCATGGTATCAATTAAAAGCGCTCATCATAAACAACCTCTATGTGTGAAGGGCAAGGTCACTTGGTCAAAAGTCATAGCATAATTTGAAAGCTCTGATCATAAGGAACCTCTTTGTGAAGTCTTATGTTTATACTCCTCTTAGTTGCTGAAATTTTGCTTCAATCAGAAACACTGACCAAAATGTTGATGGACAGACAGACAGATGGATGGAGAGACACACTGATGAACAGATGAACAGACAGGTGGACAGACAGATAGACATCCCCAATTTATAAGCTGGAATTGCTTTGCCATCCATCCAAAAATAGCGCACCACTAACCTGGCACATTATACACACACATTTTGTTATCCTAGGTGTCATACAAACTAGAACTAAATATCTAAATTCTAACCTTATTGTGATAAATAAGATTACCTTTGAAAGTGGTAAAATAGTTCAGTTTTTTTTTCAATTGTTTGTACATGTAAGTTTACTGATTTTCTTTGCGCAACCATCATTTCCCATGTTAACGACCCCATCCCCTCTCCTTTCATAAATACACCAACTACAGTTGTATTTAACTTTGAGATTTGAAACCTCCTGTTCAATATGTACATTTTCATGATGTGATCTTTCTTTGTACCAAGTTTCATCTAAGTCCATCAAAGGGTTTAGGAGGACGAGGTATTTTGTACAGGTCCATAACTCTTGTAAATCTTTTTAGACAGCATTTCCTTTCCAATATGCACAGATTCATATGGTATTCTTTCATTGTACTGTGTACATGTTTCCAAAATTCACTGAAGGGTTTTAGGAGTAGTTGCGAAGACAAGGTATTTTGCATAGAGAAGTCTAGGAAACAAAGTCCAAGAGCCATAACTCTTATAATTTTTTTTAACAGCAATCCTCTTCCAATATGCACATCCTCATGAGGTGGGTTTTTCTTTCTTTGTACTAAGTTTCATCAAAATCCCCCCAAAAGGGTTTAAGAAGAGTTGCAAAGACAAGATAGGTGGGACTGATAGTCAGACAGACGACAGTGATATAGCATAATATGCCCACATTTTTATGCAGGCCTATAAAAAGGTAATTGTCAGCTATTTTAGGACTGCAAACCCCTTTCCCTAACTGAGTAGTAGGCATAGTAGGTCAGGAAACTTCAGTTTTCAGATTTGTTTGTTTCACCCCAATAATTTATTGTAATCAAGTGGGCTCCAGAGATCCTGTTTTGGTTGAAATGATACAAATTTGTACAAATATCAACTACTTGACACATGAAAACTGTCAGTCCCTGGAAGTGGTTTAGTTTTTTTGGAGGGGCTTGTTACAGAGATAGAAACTAAATACATGTACTTCAAGGCTAGCGATGAATGGGGTTTGGGAGACCTATACTAGAAGGTTTGGCTGAAATTGTGCAAAGTTTTGTAATGCTGAACAAATTCAGACCTTAAAATGTTATTCCTGGAGATATGTATCATACTGTTGTTGATTTATTTCATGAAGAGAAACAAGAGGGTTAGAGCTCCTTCCCACCATCAAAAGTAGGGACATGTACCAAACTGCCCATGTTTTACACCCTAGAAAGGAATATAGTTTTGTTTCTTCATCCTTGCAATTTGATACTGATGAGAGAGAGAGAGAGAGAGAGAGAGAGAGAGAGAGAGAGACCTTTATACATGTATTTTCAGACTCATATATTACATGTACATCAATATGTTCTTCTGTCAAAATCACTGGTAATACATAAATATCTGTTTATCTCGTATCAATGTGAGGACGGATCCGTCAACATTTTTCCACTTGATGAAAGCAACAATCCTAATTAGGGCAAAGGAATTGAAAAAGTAATAACTACATGTACATGTACATGTATGAGCTGAGAGGATGATTATGATTTTTATGTATCATAGGAGGTACCTTTATAACCAACATAACATCGTGTAATTATTTGTCTTCAGGCTAAGTAGAACATCTGTCGCCTTCCACTTCAGTCAATAATTGTATAATAATGGACCAGAGTGTGTGATAACTTTGAGAGTAAGTGTAACTACTAATTGAGATATGAACAGATAATATAATTCCTATGCTGTTTTGCATTAAGCACAGACAATTTAAAGTGCTATTAGAATGCTAGGTACTTGGAATTTCATAAAATCCTTATTAGATTTTTACAACATTCATAAAAATTAATGCTTCTTTTGCTTCAATATTTCTCCAGGAGATATCTAAAAATACCCATAAAACAAAGGCTTCCTGTTCAACTAGTTGTACAACTTTTAATGTCATTTTAATGTCACAATTTGAACATTAATGTCATAATTAAAAACCAGGGAAAAGTAGCATTTGTACAACTTCTGCCATCATGCATCACGGAAATTATCGACTGAGACAAAAAACATCAAGCTGTATATGGATTATTGTTTATATCTCGTGATCGGAGACATGCACAAGTTTCATTTTTTGTCATCGACTGGTGTGTGTAGATATGTACACAGTAAAATTGTGAACATTCTTATAGCACTTTAAAAAGGCAAATACTTGTTTCACAAGAATGATACATAAATTCATACATGTATCAGGATGCTCAAAGTTGACCAGTTGACAGGGATGTCATTAAGTATAGAAGTAATGGGAGAACTATCAAAAGTTATAGGAGAATTCTGCCACCTTGTGAAGAAAGGTTGCCCATTCAGCGGGGGGTCTGGGGCCAGAAGCTCTGCAGTAAATGGTGTAAAATCCTGTATTCTAGCCCTTTCCTATCATTTAATTTAAATGGTTGAAAATTTTATGTTTTGTACTATTTTACTCCTATTTTGAAATAGTGTTCAAGATAAAGGATGATAGCATTACATAAGTCATAACTCTATGGGCTTTTTCACGCTAACTGTGTGTATACACAATAGCCTTTCCGGACAGTAAGCTTCCAACCTGAAATAAAAGTGATCTCTTACAGTTGCAGAGGAATGTTCTGTATGTAGGTTTTGTATTTAACCATCCAAAAAAGCTATTGTTCATAAACGAATTCTACCAGTAAGACTGCAGTTGTCTTAAAAATATTCATGCAAAACGTATGCGCTTTTCCATGAATGTTACTAAAATAATTTTAGGGGATTTCTAGAAAGTATATGACTTTGTTTATTATATGGCTTGAAAAATATTAGTCACAGACTCAGACATACTGTGTAATTTTCATCTGTGAAGTAATTTTGTCCATTTTATGTTTTTTGTAAGAGAGAAAATAACCCGCGGTGACAGCTACAGTAGAATTATTGGCAATTTTCGCCAGCTTCTAATGATATTCCAAGTTGATTGATTGATTATTGTTTTACGTCACTCCATAATTATTTCATGTACATGTATATGGTGACTGCATCTGCCTGATGCATTGCATAGAAATTTATACCTTTGCAACGGACCCATCCAAAGCAATGACAGATCCTTTATATGCCATGCCCTGCCCTCCATGAAACGGGGCCTCAGTTTTTACTGTCTCATTCCAAAGACAGAACAACGGTGTGTCCATGGCAAGAATCGAACCCCATACCAGCTTGCAATGTTGACCCGAAATCTAATACAGTGTAAATGACAATGAATTATGCAATGTGATCCATATTTACTTGAAACCTCATAATCATTCTAACTTGGATAATGTCTGACCTTTGTGCTGTTGGATTATCAAGCTGTCAGACTACTGGACTTTTGCATTAAAAGGCAGCCCCCAAATCAATGAATGAACGAGTACAATTTATACAGTATGAGTTGCAGTTTATAGTATATAATTAATATCTGATTTTCTCAAATGTCAGCAGTAACAGCTATCATGAATATGTTACCGTGTCTATATCAGATGATCTTCCCATGTTGCTGGAGACAGTTTCCATCATCAGGTAAAGAGAAACACATACAACTACAAAGAACATCGCACCCCATATCACCATATACTTCTTCATGTTCTGTCTAACTGGTAGCTTCCTAATGCAATATGTCTGTGTAGATCTATCACAACATATGAGTAAAAAAATCTAACTGCCTACAGTCAAATTCACAACAGCTGAGCAGGTGCTACGACGCGACAGTTAGTGAAATCAAATTTACGTATTGTACAAAACCAAAATTTATCATTGACTGTTGCTTGTTGTCATGCACATCCATGCGCCGTATCTATTTCTGTTGACTTTACAATCGTAGACGTGGCTGGTGCATAATACCCCTACCCGGTTACGGTAAATTAGGCCTAGTCAAAATCGGTGTCGAGCGATTTCGTACCAAAATTATTTCATACTAACGATGATTCCGCGCATAGGCAATGTCGCACCAGATGAATTCGTACCACGTTTATGTTGTCTTCTTCTTGTTGTTGTTTACAAACCTCTCCTTTGGATAAGGAACACCCATTTACTATGAAAATGAGTTGTTACATACACATGCAGTGTAATTTTACATTTAATTGATTCCGTAATATAGATCTCAAGAAGAAGAACAACAACATACGGGAATTTTTTTCTGAATAAAATAAAACTATATTGTGTGTTTCTAAAATGTAAAACTTGAACAATATTTAAAAACTATTTCTGACAGTGTCAAGGTGAATAATATATCGCCACACTAGGATTCGAACCCATAACCTTCTGTCTATCATGGGGATGAGATGAGATATCAGAACTGATACCACAGTTATAGCTTCAATATTTCGTCACACCAAACGTTATTTATTATCGGCTATTGATACAAGCAAACAAAATCAATAACCAATGATAAATAACGTTTGGTGTGGCGAAATATTGAAGCTAATACCACAATGTGCCACATTTCGTCATTTCTGGATTACGACGAAGTAATATTTATCGCGTTTCAGATTTTCATAGCTATAATATTACTACAAGGTCGTAATAACAAGATACAGTTGTAATAACATGATAATACGTAATCATATAAAGTAGGGGATCTTCTTACCATCTACTACTCTCTGGCACAATCTTTTTAGTAACACCGGTAATTATTCGTTTATCGTTTACTTACGTATCTATATTTACTTGATCGTTGTCGAGTTTAGGGAGGGTCCAAGTTCGAATTAATTACCAAGATGAAACTAAATTACAAGATCAAACCATAAGTTTAGTCTATTTTTCTCGATACCTCCAAGGAACAGAATTATCTTTGAATGAAAATGTCAGCACATACTAATTTTCTTGCAAAACTGCAGTTTTACATTACAAACTAAATTGCATTGACGGTTTCTTTATTCCTTCCCAAACTTGATAATCTATTTGCCACGATTAAAGACAGTCAGACAAACAACTTTTAATACGCATGTGCTCAAATAATGTAAGTTCATTAATTATCATATTATATCATTATTATACGGTGATAGGCCGCCGCATTTATTCACTTCAACAAGGACTTATAAACTTGTTTATAAGCCCTTGACTTCAGTATGACATCGATTAGTGGGATGAAAAGAAAAAAAAACTGCAATAAGGTTTTTACATTTCGCCACAAGTTTTGACTATTTCAAGCATACCAGTCTTGTATGTACTGTGGATACAGAATCCAAACTGATCGCATGTTATTGCCTCGTCATTTTCAGAGACAAGCTTCCCACACGTCGAACAATGGTCCATGATTTATTACTGAGAAAGATTGGAATGGAGCTACGTTAACTCGATACCGAAACGTTCGTGAGCTAAGTACATAAAATAATATACTTCCATTAAATATTGCGTATAGATACACTCGGGCATTGAAATGAACGCAGATAACCTCCTATCTGTGGGGGTGGATCTCTATATATTGTTGTGTCATGTGATTATTCCTTTCTTTTCTCCGTTTCTTCGTTTTTTTTTTTCTTGACACAGATATATTAAAATTTTTGTGAATTGATGGAGACAAGAATTCAATTGGAAACAAGGACAAGATACAGTAGGATAAAAAGACATCCTATAGTTTTCACCTTCTCGGGACTCGAACTCGGACCTTTCTATACAACAGAGAATGTGCTACGGCTACAATAAAGCTGCCTTTTCAAAAGATGTCAAAATAAATTGTACTGCTGACTTTTTTTATTGAAACTGATGTCAGAAAATTATTGGGTCGAACTGACAAGCGATGGGCCGAAACGTCCGAGGGCCGAGATTGCTTAGTGCTGAAACGTTCAGAGACCGAAGTGATGTAGGGCCGAAACGTCTAGCAAACCCATTGGAGGATTTGTATGAATACTTTTTTGATCTCGAATTAGTTTTATAACATTTGTTTTTCGTAAAAATTAAAACAAACTAAAACATAATTGTAAGTCAATATACCCGAGATATAACAAATTCAGGTAAGATATTAGGATAAATATGTAGCATGATTGCACGTCCGATCATTAACCTCTTGTCCTTCTGGATTCAGCCCCGATTTACTCTGTTCAACAAGACAACATGCGAGTTTACCGTCGTCAGCTTGGCGGTCAAGCCTAGGTGACAACGGCATCCGTTACCCTGCAAGACGACCACTTTTAATATCCTTGAAAACCACTCTCACTTATCCGATCCGAGAATGACAAAGAAAACTCTGAAAAAAGAGTATGATCTACACCAGTGACAGTGCAGTGTACTCACCACCAGTTCCTCTTTTATCTCTACCCATTTGCAGGTAGAGTTGTAGGAGATGAGATGTACAAAGCCATCTCAAACACAGACTTCAACCTACCAAGGACCACCAACCAAGTCCTTGCACTCAACTGAGTCAACAGATTCTGCCAGAAGATGCACCCTTTCAGAACTCAGCGACCTGACCTTTGAGATCGACCACTCGACGACGAGGATTTCTTCAAGGGGGGCCTGCACGTTGACAAATCCAGGCACATCCTATTTGCCAGCATGCCACAACTCTGACTACTCAAGGATGCATGCCAGAGGTATTTTAATGGGACCTTCAAAGTGATTCGGCAGCCTTCCATCCAACAGTTAACCATGCTCGCCTTTGTCTAGAAAGAGATCTGTCTGAAGCAGATACTCCTACTTTTCATTTTGATGTCACTAAATTCAAAACTAATTTGTAAAGAAAATACACAATCTTAAATAGTTTGCATTAATCTTTCATTTTATATTGAATACATCTTCACATAGTGCCATAATTGTTATATTTATTGCACATGCAAACACAGTGGATGGTGTAGATTAATGACAAATGGTTGTTTGATTAGTACTGATCACTAGTATGTTTAATTACTATGTAATTCATTGTGCTCTTGGGATGATTCCTCTGGAAACGATCTTGACAGTGGATTGAAAAGCTAATGGACAAAGTACATGTACATGTAATTAATGGACAAAACATCCTGTTACCACACACGACCACACACTGTCACTGATATCATAAATTTATATACATTCTGTGGGTTGGATTGATCTTATGAACTAATTTGCACCATATTTGTTGGAGGATAAATCTATGGGTTCATTGTCACTTTCTATGAATCTGATATTTTAAAATGTCTTCTTTTAAAATCTGCAGTAATATGATTTATAAAATTAAGAGATGAAAAAGAGGCAATCTTTTTTAGTTTTTTCAATGAATTTCAAGAGTCTCATGATTCATATAGCTATTGTGCCCGTAACATAATTGCGATAACTTGCATTGCATTTAAGTATATACACCCTCAGAATGTTTCTAGGTTTATCTTAGTGTGTCATCACACTGACTCTGAAAATTGAAAAACTATTTTTTTAGTGCATTTGGGATATTTGGCCATTACAAAAAGTGGAGAATATAACAATTTCAGAAATGGTACTGACCATCACAAAATCAGGTGAACACATCAGTTTCCAGATACAAACCAAACTGATTGGTTGTTATATTGAAAGATATCCCAATTAATGTGAATTATAAGGGTTTCTATTGTGAAACCACCAGCAAGAATTTGTTGACCATAGTCAAAAAGTGGGGCACTACTATTCTACGAAACTACACATATTTTCTGGAATTACAGTGCCAATTACTTAAATTACAGTAAAATGTACTAAAATTAAGAAGTTCAGAAAGACAAGAATCTGCAGCTCTTTAAAATAAATACAAACAATTGGAGGATAGAGTTTCTTTCTATACGTAGCCAGGTATCAGAGGACATTCCAGTTTGGCTATTTAAATACAATACTGCAATTGATTATTTGATTAAACTATCTTTTATTTAGTTTACACATGTATATTATAGTTCTTACCATATTGGATTTTATTTAATAAAATTAAGTAATTTTCATACATTTTTGGCCGGATTGCAAAACAGTTCTGGTCTATAGATGTATGGTTTGTTGCTTTTGCAGTGAGTGGGAAGGTGGATGCCCATAAACGACTAAACCGGTTAACCACACCAATTGAGTGATGTTTGTTACTTCAGTTGACCGTCCTAAGTCCGTATCGTAACCGCAGCACAATCGAATATTTTTGTAATGTTGTTCCATGTATATTATGCTATTGTAATTTTTTTGTGTGCAGATCCTTGGTGATTTGTGTCATACAGCTTTGTCAGATGTCTTCTGTTTTCTCTTTTACACTATATTCGATGAATTTTACTATACTTATGAACATTTGTGTTAATTTTTGTTAGTTGAGATGTGTGGAACAGTGAAAATTTTTGTGGGCTACTACAATGTATATACATGTATAATTTAACAACATACTAATCCATCATGCTGGTAAAAATTTCCCAATTTTGTCAACCCTGAAGGTTTGTCATTGTATCAACAAAGCAATGTTTTGGAGTTTAAGTGACAGCCATAACATGCCTAGGGAGAATGCTGAATTCACCATTCTAGTTCACCTTCTTCACATTGACTAAACTGTTAAACATAAAAAATTGATTACTTCTTAAAAGGTCATAACTCTGACATGTTTGAGAAACATGAAGTAAATAAACCAAATAGTGATGATATATTCAACTGCATATCATGGGACATCATCCAACAGAATATGAGATGAATCAGTCATTCGGTAAATAACAAGGTCCTATTTCAGGAGTAGTACCTTGAAGACATATTTTTAATAAAATCATCATTGAAGGCTCGAGTTAGTTTTTCAGATCAAAATTTGTCCAGTGTTATCAGCACGAGTGTCATCAGTGACAGCATATGCATGATCTTTATAAACTTTTCGCATAATCAACTGTTATTTTGTATTTCTTTTATAAAGATTGTTTCAGGAGTGGATCTAGAATGAGGCAAAGTAGGTCAACGAGGATGCCATTCTTTGAGAATTTCCCTCTTCAGATGGACTGCCTAGGATAAAAAATTCAGTGCATCAGTATGATCTAGAAGGACCTGTGAATAAACTTTGTTTTTTGCAGATTTTTTTCCCCTAAGAATCCGAAATCTAATTTTTGAATGGAAGCACTCCTTGTCTAGTGTTTGTGTGTCTGTTTGTCCATCCCATGTAAACTTTTCATACTTTGGACTTCGTCTTCAGATCTGCTGGAGTTTTTTTTTTATATATCTAGGTAGGTATGAGGTACTCAACGTCCCCTGAATTAATCTAAGAGGATGTGAGAATGAAAATGTGTTTTTCATTAAAATTCAGAATCAAACTTTTGGTGCTGTTTTGACAATTTCTTTTGATTTTGTAATCTTTGCACAAATTTACATGCTTTAATTAATTTCTTATTTGAAGTTGATTATTACATATTCATTTTGTTCTTATAAGTAGATAAATATAAGTGTAAAGTATTTTATGAAAAGTTATGATCACTTATGATCCCCTTCAGATTCTGTTGTTTTCGTCCAGACCTCTGTACAGTTGGCGCCACCATAGTCAAAAGTAGGTCATGAAAAAGTACTCTCCTTTGACAATATTCTTCTTCATACTGGCTGTAAACAGAGGCAAACAGAATGTATAGAAATTGTCATTTTGGTTCCCTTCCAAAATCAAATTTTAGAATTCTTTTTTGACATTTGTTTGGACTTGGTGATTTCAATGCAGAAAAGTGTTATATTTCCTAGTTAGTTGATAATGATGATTTCTTATGGACTATTGTGATCATAATTATAGTAAGGAATGTTACTTTGAAAGAATTTTGTCAATATCTTCTCAATTTTTGGATTTTCTATGAATTTTTTTAGGACTTCCAAATGAGGGTGTATAGGGACAATTCTTCACATTTTTAACTTCTGCTGTTATACCACATGAAAAATTTTAATGAAACATGGTATACATGAAGTACTATAGGTCCTCTATCAATTTTGTGATTTCATCCAAATTGGTCAACAAATAATGCCACCATGTCTAAAAAATAGGTCTCACAATGGTACTGGTACATATACCACTTGGTAATTAAAACATGGAGAGTAGCGGTTCAATTCCAGCTGTGGTCAAATTTTTTTTCTCGTTTCTTTCACATCTAAATAAGTTTTTAGATGTTTCTCAACACTCAACATATGAAATTAGGCCATTTTAAGTTGGATCTGGACAATATTTGAAACAATTGTTGTTCATGACCTAGACTTGAAATCAGTCAACAAAAGGCCCCACCTAAAGAAAATGACTAACTTGTTGTTCTGAATCACATCTTGCAGAGACAAAGCAAATGCTTAACATCAAAATCACCTGAATGGATGTGCAAAAACGTGTTGTTTTTTATTCTGGTCTGAAATAAAATTTGACATATTTTCAACATTTGTGTTGACTTAGTCACAGTAATGCAAAAATAAATGAATTCTTCCTTCCTGCATGACTGATCATCTAGGTACTCGGGTGAGCGATATAGGCCCACTTGGGCCTCTTGTTTTTTACATTTAGCCTGTACTGACATGTTTAAGCATGATGATTCATGTATTGCAGTCAATTATCAGTAGTCAAAATGCAGGAAATATGAGCATACATGTATCAGTAAAATGTTTGCAAAGTTTTCAAGTCATCATTTGTTTTTGAATGAGCAAATTGTGCTTGACATTGACTTATGTGGGCCTCTTGTTTAAGAGTAACAAAATATGTATGCAGAATTTTATAAAAAATAATATTTATAGTATCATACTGTGTGTGAAAAATGTCACAGTACATGTATATGCATGGTCTTCTTGTATGATAATATGTATTCTATTAATTGATGATATTGTTGTAATTCCAGTACCAAAAGAGTGATGCAACATGCTGTTATTTTGTCTTATGTGCAAAAAGATGTGATATGAACAGAGTTATCAAGCCTATAACAAGGATGAAATTTTCCTAATACATGTTGTATAATATTCATAATCATGCAGAGGATAACATATGGAATGCTAGTATATAGCTGTCGCAATATATCATACGTTTGTCACTGTGATACCTTGATCAATAACACAAATCCATCCAGGTTTTTAGAATATGGAAAATCATGTAACAGATGGAATTCAACACAATGCAATATCACTAATGAATGGACAAGGATGAAAAAATGGATATGCTGTTTACCCCAAAATTACCGTTCAAAACCTCCATGGAGAGTTATGTTCTTTGGCTCAGATGAATTCTCATTGGAAAGTCTCAAAGCTCTAAATGAGAATAGGTAAGTGAACCAAAAAAGACTCTGAATAGCATGTCTGTAAATAAGTAATGTGTAAATATTGCTAATAAATTAGCCCTTCCCTTTTAAAAGAAAAAAGAATTCAAATTACATGTACGTAATCTTTGTCAATCAAGGTGAAATGGCTTCATGGTCAAACAATTAGCCATTACCATACCTCCCGCTGGGATAATTGATTACTTGCAATTCTTCAGTCTTTATTGCTGTGTTAATCGATTTGTTTTGCACAAACATTGACACTTCGAAATAACAAGTTCAAAATAAATAGAAAATAGAGTGTGTTGACTGCAAAATCCCTTTAACATAAGTGGAATTTTGACTTAACTTTGACTTAATGGAAGAAATCATATAGAAATTGAAGGGAAAAAATTGGAACTTGAACTTTACTTTGGTAAGGGGTTTTTATCATACTGTAACATTGTTCTCATACTACATGTACATAAGGAAACTTAATTGAATTTTTAATGCAACATGTTATGAAATAAATGTCAATTTTGTCATAAAAGTATAACGAAATGAAAGTTTTGGATGAAGGATTCTGTTGGAACAAATGTTGCAAATATTTTAATCACATAATGAATATGCATACAGTATTTGAAAACATAGTACTTAAAAATTGTTTTCAATAAAGTACCGGTAGTAACGGAAAATTTGAAAGATCTTTGCCATACATGTACTTAATGAATTCCATATTTTTTAGATTAAGCAAGGATCCTGAAGTCCCCAAGCTGGTGGAGAGTTTGGATGTTACAGTCATAAAACCAAAGGTATATACCATTTTTGAAAATTACCAAATAGCAAATGTACATACAGAGTTCATGCTTATCTTATTGGTCCATATCATAGATATTCTGCTACTTTCAAAAATGTTTGATGAGTTTTATTGCTATTCACTTTGGTGTGATATGCACCTCAGAAGTTTAAAGGAAAGGAAAAGTAAAGCTTATCTTGTGTCATTATATCATAGGACAAAATTGGGTGGATGCGAAGTGGGATCAGCTGCTTAAACACACATAAATTAATCTATTATAAAATACCTTTAATAAACTGTGTGATGTGACAAAGTAGGTCCAAGGACTTAATGTTTATTATAAAGAGAAGTTTTGGAAGAGTTACATAGAATGAAAAGCTAAATGCATCAGAGTGTTTTGGAATGTTTTGGTGTTGTTTTAGGTTGAATTCTTATTAAGATAAACTCTCATTAGTTCACAAATGCACAAGTAAGTGATTAAGGCCCAGTTTAATTTTGAACCTGTTATTTATGATTTTTTTCCAACTGTTTATTTTATCTATCAGTAGGTTGGTGAACAATATAACTTTATATATATATATATATATATATATATATATATATATATATATATATATATATATATATATATATATATATATCAATCATTTGTTTAATATGGCCTGTACTAACATGTTTTATGTTGATATTCATTTGTCTAAAATAATAAGCAAGAGAAAATATGTTTTTAATTTTTCAACTGCCAGTTGATTGTGAACAAGAAAAATTGTTCTCAGGTGAGGGATATTGGCCCATTTGGGCCTCTTGTTTTGCATTTAATTTTACACCAAAATAAGTTATTTAGGGGTTACCATACCATGTGTTTTACAAAAATTGATAGAGTATTGGCAAATCCCCTGTCAGATATTGAGTTTCACTCGGCATTCATTTAGGGAGTACTGAAATAGAAATACTTGAATTCAGTAAAATTTATTAGAATATCCACAATAATCATCTGTGACTTGTCTAAAATAATTCATTACAAGAAATTCAGTTAATAAAATTTACGGGATAGTTCTCTTGTTGATCTGGATTATTTCTGTAAGTTCAGTATTAGATAAGGCAAGTGTCTTTAATTTCTTTTGGCAAATTATGCAGTGATTGCATTGCAAAATTGATTGCATTATATATAATTTTGAATATTATCAAAGGAAATCCTTAAATATAAAAAGACAGGTTCGTTGAAACTGACTTTCATAGAAACTTCTTCTGTTCTTACTTTGTTGATATGAATGTTGTAATGCAATGAATAATGATAGTGGCTTAACAAAGCTTATATACTGCATTAAAACTGAAATTAAATACCTGTATAATTGGTTATGCTTCTAAGAGTAATACATGTATTTAATTGGGTTTTAGTCTTTTGAATTTCATAAATTTTACTGAAGAAGTTAATACTCCAAAATTCACATGCCAATGTTTGAGTGCATCCTGATTTCCACATATTCAAATTTCAATTTTTGCTTACTTTGAGCAATAGATAATAGGTATTCTTAGTTCCGAATCTCATTTTCTTGAAGTTTACAAATTCTTCTCCCATTTTATTTAGCCATTATTGACATGCTTACAAATGATAATTTAAATTTTATAGTCAAATGCAATCAGCAAGAGAATATATGTATTTTCATAGTTTTTCACACAGTCAGTTGTTTGTGAAAAGCAAATTGTGCTCAGAGGGGGATTTAAGGCCAACTTGGGCCTCTTGCTCTGTTTTTTTAGGATCCTAAAGTCTGTTTACCAGTAATGGACTATGCTGAGAAGAATGGTCTAACAATTTTTCCTTGGCCAATCAAGATATCTGCATTCCAGTATGACGTTGGAGTCTTGTCTTCATTTGGATTATTAATTCCAGAAAGGCTAATCTATCAGTTTCCGTAGTATGTAGTAAAGTTTTCACAGTTTCCATAGTATGTAGTCAAGTTTTCACAGCTTCCATAGTATGTAGTAAAGTTTTCACAGCTTCCATAGTATGTAGTAAAGTTTTCACAGTTTCCATAGTATGTAGTAAAGTTTTCACAGTTTCCATAGTATGTATTAAAGTTTTCACAGTTTCTATAGTATGTATTAAAGTTTTCACAGTTTCTATAGTATGTATTAAAGTTTTCACAGTTTCCATAGTATGTATTAAAGTTTTCACAGTTTCCATCAAAACGTTTTAATACATATTTCATTAATTAATAGCATCAATGGCATATATATGAAATAATTATGGAGCGATGTAAATTAATGGTATTTCACATTATGAAATACCTAGTACATGTATCAGTTCATTTAAACATTATTCATTGGATGCATTTACGTTTATCATATAAGCAATTAGTGCTAACAGGATTTGGCAACAAGATAGAGTTCTTATGTCTCCTGGGAAATACCAGTATTAAAATCAGTGTCATTATGAAATATCAGCCATGTTATGTCTAGTACTAATTGTTACGGATAATGTATTTATTTCAGTGGTATCATTAATATTCACCCCAGTTTACTTCCACGTTGGAGAGGAGCTGCCCCTTTAGTTCATACTATCCTCAATGGTGATACAGAAACAGGCATCTCAATAATGGAGATAAGACCAAAATAGTAAGTCATTCTTTCTTTATATTTAAAAGTACAAACATTTTATTGTATGTACAATGTTCTAAGCTAGGATCCTTAAAAATTGTGGGTTTGTTTTTCCCTGACTTACCTCTACAAGATGGGTAAGTAAATAGATAAGTAAATATTTATTTTTAAGTGATGTTTACTACTACAGTCAAAATTCAATATCTGGAAGTTGAAGAGGCCATAGAAAATATTATTTGATATCCAAATACTAAACAACCATTAAATGAAGGACATGTTCATGTGTCATTACATGTACTAGTATATAAGACTTGTTGATCAAAATATGTGTAAATATATACATATTATTCCTCATGAAATAATTTATCCATATTTAGATGGGATTATATTAGCCATTTACTACATGTACTAGAAAATTAGTAAATTAGGTTTTGAATCAGATAATTTTATCTCAAATCCTTTTTAGTTTTATATTCACAATTCCTGCTACATTTATAGAAAAATGAAAATATGAAATGTACACTTAGCTCTATTAAAGGCTATACAATCTGGTATTCAAGAGGTAATTTCTTTATTTGCCCATGTGTATCAGCTTCTTCTTTTATTTTTTGGAGCAAGGAATACAGTTTATTAGTTACACCACCAATGAAGCCAGAAGGAATAACAGAGTTACTTTCTATCTGTCGATCTGTCTGTCACAAAAGTTGACAGATGGTAGTTAAGAAGAGAGGAAATGTCTGTTGATTGAGGCCAGAAGGTCACAGGTCACCTATTAAATGACTTGATTTACATTGTTTTGCTTCATGAAGGTTGTTAATCAAACAATAATATGTTACTTTCAATAAAAGAGGCATAACATTGTAAATGTAAATGAATTTGACTTGTATTTAAGAAAAAAAAACCGTTATAACTCTTGAATGTAAAGGGATAAAGCTGTAATGTTCCACATGTGCATATCTTGCAGAAATACCTTTCTACTATTATGAAAAATTTTGACCTTGTGACCTTCCCCTTAGAGTTTGACCTAAATTTAAGAACAAGCAAAATAGTTCATGCTATAACTTTTAAATGGTATATAATAGGGCTTTTATATTTCACATGCGTATTCCTTTGGACAAGACTTTTCTTTAGGTACCATAATTTTTTACATTGAGACCTTGACTCAGTGTAAGTTTACCCTACATTTCAAAAATTTTAACTTTGCTTGTAACTTTGATTCGTAAGAGGTAGGGGTTTCATATTTCATATGCATGTTCCTTGTGACAAGACCTTTCCATCAGAACAATAATTTTTTACCTCAATACTTTGACTGTGACTGCTGATCCACTTTTCAAAGGCTTTAACATTGCTTATAACTTTTTAATCATAAGAGGTAGGGCTTTCATATCTTACATGTGTATTTCTTGTGACAAGACCTTTCCTTCAGAACAAGGAACAATAATTTTTGACCTTGTGACCTTGACCATGACCTACATTTAAAAAATGTTGACATTGGTTATAACTTGTGAATTGTAAGAGGTAGGGTTTCCATATTTCACATTTAATTAGCAAAATTAGCTTATTTGGATTTTGTTGCTTCTGGGGGCATTCATGTTTCAGAAACTTATCTTGTTTAATTAGAAACTGATAAGCTGCAAAAAACGATTACCATGTTATAGAAAATACAGTTTTGTTTTTGGGTAGATTTCAATAATTATTGAACTTTCTTCTGAAGAAAATTCTGATGCTTTCAATTTTGTTCATGTGCTCAAGATGTCCAGATGAGCAGAATAGAATTGATTCTTATGTCCCTGGATTGATAGATTTTGGACATACTGTTTTCTCTCTGTCTGTTTGTTTATCTGTTTGTCTTTTGTCAACTTAAACCTTTTACCATAACTTTTGAACCGTGAGAGATAGAGACTTCGTATTTGGCATGCATACTCCACTGATAAAGCTCTTTCAAGTTACACTAAGGTCATTGACCTCATGACCTTTGACCTACATTTCAAAATTTGCCTTATTTCTTAAAATCTATTTTAGAATTAAAGAGGAAGGGCATTCTGGCAGGTTATATTTAGCTCAGAAGACTACTGAAAAAGATTTTTATGATACTTTGCAGAAATAAAGTGTTTCAGGTCCCATATAAGTATTAATGTATTTTGGCTAGATCTGCTAATGGTAGATCCAAAATCCAAGAAGGTACATTTCTCAAGTGTCAGATAAACTGCTTTTAATGTAAAACTAAATGTGTCACAGTGTTCTAAAAGAATGTGGTGCTTTATTTAGGTAGATTTAACATGAACCTGTTCCTTTAGAAAAGTTTCATGAAAGTTTTATACATGTATTGTTCTCAGGAATTCATGTGAGGTCAATAAAGGTCCCTTAAGGTCACTTATAAATGGGAGTTGACATAATCACAGCCATGGTTGATATGTCTACCAGTGCCAATTACTTATCACTTAAGAACTTATGACATTATACATACAAAAGAGTAAGACAAAGTATTCAAGCTGCATATACTTGAGTTCAACGTTTCACAAAAGTGTAATTTTCTGCCATTCACCTGTGAATAACACTTCTAATAATACTTTTTGCATGCCAGTCACTTTAATCAGTTCTTAAATGTAGAACTCTGTTTTCCAGTTTCGATATTGGTCCCTTACTGCTTCAAGTACCTTTCAAAGTTCCAGAAAATGTAACTGTATCACAGTTGAGAGATGATTTGTCTGTGAAAGGAGCCAAACTGGTATGTACAATTAGCACATGTGCTATGTCAATATTTAGCAGAAGAAGGTGGCTTTTATTTTCAATGTATTGAGCCATCTAAATAAAACTCACATGTACTTGTATATAGGAAACTATTTTTCAGTAAATAGGTGTATATTTGTGTTGTTGTAAAATTATGTATTGTAATATCTTTAATTTTGTTTAATGTATGGTAAGATCATATGATATTATAGAAACATGTTGTGATTAGTTAAAAGAAAAGTTTACTTTCTATAAAAATAGTGGTGACAATTAGGTTTTTTCATTATACAGAGTTATTTCCCATATGAGCAGGCATCAAACCATTGTGATGTCATACATTTTCCATATCATTATTGGTAATTTTACGCCAGTTTCCATAGAGCTGGTTGACGTCACAATGGTTTTACATCAGATACATGCTCTTATGGGAAATAACTCTGTATGATGAAATTATATACCTGCCAAGCTGACCAGAAAAACCCCACCTAATTATTAACTTTTGAGGTAGGGGTGCAACGATACAGGTACCTCACGGTACGATATGTATCACGGTACATGGTCCACGGCACGGTACGTATCACGGTACACATTTTAAACTTAAAATAGAATTAGGTGTATTACATTTTTGTTTTTTAATATTACAGTGGTAAGCGTTATATTCAAAAAGGTACTCATATCAGTTTAGGCTTTCTTTCAAGAAATATTGATCCCTTTACAGCTAAAGTACTTTCGGAAGTGTAAATCATTGTGTATTTAAAATACAGACGCAATGTAAATTAGATTTAATGCACAATATTTCAGTATAGCAAATGCAGGAGTGAACCGTTGTTGTACCGTTTCCACACCTATCAATACCGTGAACCGAGCCGAGCCCTCTGTACCGCGATAAACCGTCAAACGGTATATTGTTGCACCCTTATTTTGAGGATGGAAAACAGGTTGACTAACTTGATACATAGCTTATGATTAGATTAGTTAAAAAACCTATGCATAAAATTATCAATAAAGTACAGGTATTTCATCTTTTTAAACTCCCTACACTTATTTAGTACAAAGATAGATAATCTTAGACCTATATTAGCTGAAGGTTAAGGAATCTTTGGTCAAGAAAAAAAAGATACGGACCTACAGTTCAAAAATTATGCTGGACTATTGAAATTTTCTGTTTCAATTTCAAAGTCTTAAAAATGTTACCAAATCATATGACAGCAGACAAACATTGACATTTCAATAATAGAATTCCAATCATTACATACTGAAGAACAACTTTGTGTAGTTATGTTGAAATAGATATCACTGTTTCCCCAGTGGCTTGTACACTTGTAATCCTTTTTTTTTTTAAATTGATCTGAAAGACTTTCGTTCATATGTGCCAGCAAACAAACACTGACTCCAATTTGTTCAAAATCTAATCATAAAAGAAACTGAACTCAGAAATGACTCTTTGCTCTTTTCATCTTGGAACTTTTTTGGTTTCTTTGTGGTTATAAATTGTATATAAATTATGATGAGCATGAGGCCCTCTAAGAAACTGAAGCTATGATTCACAACCACTGATAGACTCAATTATACTCCAGTAATCATTACAGCCTAGGCATGTGGGCCTCTCATTCTCTCATGGTATGTAGCTGTTCAGGTCTCCATACACTTTGGTAATATTTTTCTTTTCTGTTAGTTGTCTTCCAGAAACAATCACATTTTAAACTTAATCACAAAATACCTATAGAATTGGAATTGAACTAAATAGGAATGTAATACTCATGGTCCCTATATAAGTGGAGGAAATGAGCATGATGAAAACATCTGGTTCAAGCTTCTGTTCTTTAAACATATCAGATTCAAGTGATTTGATATGGAATTCTGTTTTGGTTTTGTACTTCGATTTCAAACACAAGTTCTGACACTCAATGTGAGGGAATATTTTATTCTGACATACATGTTATTAAATTAGCATAAATGTTTAGTCAGTATTCATCTTTTATGTTCTTTGCTCTGTCTATTTCAGCTAAGCTGGTGTGGCCTAGTAGATAAGGTGCTTGGCTTGTGATCGAGAGGTCCCTGGGTCAACTCCCACCTTGGGCACACCGGTGTTCTATCTTTCGGATGAGACAGTAAAAACGGAGGTCCTGTGTCACAGTAGGCCTGGCACATAAAAGATCCCTCACTGCTTCTGATGGGTCCATTGCAAAGGTCGAAATTTATATGCAATTCATCAGGCAGATGCTGTCACCATATACATGAAATAATTGTGGAGTGACGTAAAGCAATAATCAATCAATCAATCTATTTCAGCTGATAGAAACACTTTCAAATTTACCAGCCTTAGAGAAATTTGAAGTAGAACAAAACTGTGAAGGAGTGACTTGGGGTATGTATTAATAGAGGATAGTTTTAAATTAAACGTACCATGTATTGTATGACTGTATTGAATAAGATTTCCATTCTGTCGACAAACACATTCTCAAAGAACAGAGCAATGTAGAAAAACAGTTTATTTATCAAGGGCAGCAAATCAGATTTTTTTGCCTTTACAGTTATATTGCCAGCATATAGTTTGTAAGTGACAGTTACCTTAACAACTAACCAAAGTATGATGTTCATGTGGAATTTGATTACATTTCAGCTCATAAAGTAACAGATGATATGGCTTTTATCGACTGGAATAACCAGACATGTGAGAGTATAGATAGGCAGTATAGAGCACTTAATGATAGGGTAAGACAATTACCAGTACTTTTTGGTACTCACTCTCTCCCTGAGAGAGTAAAATTACAAACATGTCCATCTCTGTGTCTATTTGTTGTCACCCTGTCTGTTCATCTCTTTGTCCTTCTGTGAGTGCTTCTTTGTGCATAAAAAACTATCTTCTTGCTTTTAACTTGTTTGCACTTCACATAATTGTTAGCCTGGTGATAAGGGTGCATTATTACCTTGCCCCAAGGTCATATCTCCATGATAGTCAAGCTGACTTTTCACCAAAATCATTTTTAAAGTCTATCAGATCTTAGCATGGATCTTCCATTTCATAAGTGTATGTCACGACTTTGACTCAAGACCATACCTCCTTGGTCTAAGTAGTAGTAAGATTTTAACTAAAATTGTGGTCATTCAGTCTAAAATACACTCAGCAGGAACATGGATTTGCTTCATTATTCAAATAAATATTACCCCTAACACAAGAGTGCATTGTGACCTCAAATGATGGGGAGAGTGCCCATCATCAGATTAGAAGCTTAAGTGTTATGTTAGTGGACCAACTTGTTCCCTTGATGCAGGAATTCAAATATTTACTTTTATTTTAATACACACAAATACATGTATTTGGTTTAGAATGTTTAAATTATACCAAAATAGGACAAACTTTACATTTCTTTTTACTTAAACTCATTTGTTTTTATATGCTTGTTGTTAGATAAGACATATGGTTTGGCGAAGCCCGCCCATCAATCCATCCATTTATCCAAGCCATATCATTCTGTAAAGCTTTTGTCCATTCTTTGAGATATTGAATTTAGACTTGGTATGTATGTTTAGTATGGGGTCTTACATATATCAACTTTTTTACACACCCATCATAGATGGGACATATTGTAGTATGGTGATGTCCGTCTGTACATGGGACGCGATAACTTTAGTAAACATCAGTGGTTTTTCATGAATCTTGTACAGAATACTTGAACAGCATAGAAGTAGAGCCCTTTCAATTTTGAAAGAAATCCGCCCTGTAGTTACGGCATTAAGAGACTTGATTTTTTACATTAAAACAGTAATGACAGTGGCTATGAGACGCAATAACTTTAGTAAATGTCAGTGGGTTTTCCTGAAACTTATACAGAATGGTTAAATAACATAGTGGAAAAGCCTTTTCAATTTTGAAAAAAGGTCTGCCTTGTTGTTAAGGGGTTAAGGGACTTTGATTTTTGACATTGATAGGATAAAGGCAGTTTCTACTGGATGTGATAACTTTAGTAAACATCTGTGGTTTTTCATGAAGCTTAAACAGAATGCTGTAATAACATATAGGAAGAGCCCTTCTAATTTTGAAAAAAAATCCACCTAGATGTTACAGAGTAAAGGGTCTTGATTTTGTATATTCGATACGATAATGGCAGTTTCTATGAGATGCGATAACTTTAATAATGTCAGTGGTTTTCCATGAAACTTATACAGAATGCTTAGATAATGTAGAGAAGAGCCAGTTCGATTTTGAGTTATAGGACTTTGATTTTTTTTTTTCTTGGATAATGGCAGTTTCTATGGGACACAATAACTCAAGTAATAGCAAATTGATTGTCATAAAACTTAATACAGAATACTCTGATAAAATAAAAGAAGATGCCTTTCAATTTTGAAAATATCCCTTTTGTTAGTACAGAGGAGGAGGTTAAATTCTTCTCTTTTTTTGCCACCACTTCTTACTGCATTCATGGATTTCCATATATCACAAGGTTGTTGCCCAGGGCCAAAGCATGTGTAATCTTGAGGTCCTGTATAATAGACAGAGGGGGAATGTGTTCATACTTTCAATTTCGTCCATTGAAACTAAGTAGGGGGTGTATTATACCACACTAGGCTTTGCTTTTGTTTACAGTTGATCCAATTTAACAAGAGTTATTGTCCTTTAATTAAAATCAGTATTCCAGATTTTTGTGCTCTCCAAAAACTTTCGGGAGAGTATGTAGTTGCCTTTGTGTCCTTTTGTCTGTCTGTCGGAGCTCACATCTCCTATACCTTTCATCCAAATTTGATCATATTTTACCGAGATATTATTAAGGTTAAAGGCTTTGGGACAAAGGTCACTCAAGGTCATTTCTGAAAGGTCAGGTCACTTATTAACTATGACTTAAAGTAACATGAAGTACTTATATCTCCTATACCTTTCATCAGAATTTGATCATTCTTCAATAAAATATTATTTAGGGTAAGGGCTTTTAGACAAAGGTCACTCAAGGTTTTTTCTGAAAAGTCAAGATCGCTTATTAACTATGACTTAAAGCAACATGAAGTACTTGTATCTCCTATACCTTTCATCAGAATTTGACCATACTTCACCCACATTTTCTTTAGGATAAGGACTTTTGGACAAAAGTCACTCAAGGTTATTTCTGAAAAGTCAAGATCGCTTATTAACTATGACTTAAAATACCATGAAGGACTTATATCTCCTACGCCTTTCATCATAATTTGATCTTACTTCTTCAAAAAATGTTATTTAGGAAAAAATTAAGTTTTAGAAAGGTCATTGAAGGTCATTTCTAAAAGGTCATGATCACAATAAAAAGTTGTATGTCATAACTAATCAAGCTTAAGCTTACTCATTTTAGTTTAAGATACTGTGATCACTTGTTTTACTGTTGACTCAGTTGGATATCCAATTATGATACGATGAGATTTGAAAGCATCACCAAGTAATACAATGATTTTCGATATTCTGAGTCATTCATTTCCTTTGTTATTGCTGTGCTTCTTGGAGCATCCATCAGTTTTACTAATTTTTTGTATATGAATTGAGTAATCATTTTCCTGCATTATAACTGCCGTTCAGGGAGCATACGTCAGTTTACTGATACTCTTGTTCCATTATGGTGTAAAATATCCAAGTTAAACTCATTGTGTAAGTTTACTGTCAAATATGACAAATGAAATTCAACTTTTGTGACTATTAATCCCTTTTTACAAGGGTTAAGCCTTTTTAGTAAGACTTTGTGCTATTATTTCTATTGTAGAAAGGCCTGAAATTAAGCAATAGAGACACTTTGCAAAGCCTTTGTATATATTTAACTCAATTTGAAATTCCAAAGAAACTATGAGAGATACAAAAACAAATCGAAGGGATTATTTCCTGATTATGTCATATCCTTACACTTATTTTATTGTTTCTGTTATTCTACCTACAACTTTAATAGAAACATGGTTATGAAATTCTTGGTGGTAGTCTTTCCAGTATACTATTTTTCAGTTTTGTTTTTTCAATACAGAAAAATGTTTTTCATTACAGCTTAACTTGAGAACGTATTTAAACAATCAGCTAATCAAGTTACTTGGAAAGAGAAGAGATGTAAATGGTAAGTTTAATTTCAGAAGATATAAAAGTGCACAGTATTCTGAAACTTTGTGGTCAGAAATGTGTATGACTGTCTATAAATGAATAACATCATACGAATTTCATCTACCTTCTTACATCAAAGTTTGTAATACAGTCAAACACTGATATCTCGAATACCATGGATATCTCGAAGTCAGTCCAGACAAAATTCCATCATATTATGATTAAATTCACCCCGGATGTGTCGAAACACTGATGTGTCGAATACCATGCTTATCTCAATACATTTTCAAGTCGCGAAGTTCTTATTTACCCGGTTTTTAAAAAGAAGTTGATTTCCTTTTCCCCGCGGCGTTTTTCCTAGTTGCCAGATCGCATGCAAGTTTGATCAATTAACCGTGTCGGTGTACAATGAAGAAAGCCGCAGTAATTACATAATCGATCTAGCCCGTTCATACCTTGATATTTATACCAATTGTTACCACATGATGATAGCTTATTAAATTTTACCTTGCATTACAAAAAGTAACATGAACTCAGTTTTTCATATCTGCATTTATTTAAAGAAATTTCTTTACATTGTTCATTTATCTATTTTTATTTCGTATCCATATGTATGTCTGTGTATTTTTATGCAAAGTAATAGTACCGGTAGCTTGATGTGTATTGAATAAAATAAAATTATGACAAGTTTCTTCACCTCGTCTCATGCATCAGTCCGTCTTTCGTTTAAAGTACATGTATAGTATAAGACAGTTGTGTCCAGTATTGAATTTAACATACAAAATTACTGAGAACCAAACATGACGTTTTCAGTTTTGGAGTATATTCCATTTGTATATTTATAAATAAAAAATATGATGAGATTTAGATATATGTACATTAATGGATATTTCTTAATAAATACATCAGGTACTATATTAGATATCCAGTTTGTAAAGAAAGACTGAATTGTTTTTGAATCATTTGATATTATTATGTTCTAAATTGTAATAGTACCTACTGGAAAGGCAGCTCAACAAGTGATAATGATTTTAAAACAATAGTTAATTAAAGGCTCATCAGAATTCACATTCAGTACATAGCATTTATATATTGCTTAAGTTGCTGATTGATTGATTGATTGGTTTTTGTTTTACGTCACCCCACAAATATTTCATGTATATGGTGACGGCATCTGCCTGATGCGGGGCATACAAATTTGACCTTTGCAACGGACCCACCCCGAAGCTGTGAGGGAACTTTAACGTGCCATGCATACCAGGACACGGAGCCTCGGTTTTTACTGTCTCATCCGAAAGACATGACACTGGCATGACAAGAGCGGGACTCGAACCCCCGATCAGGAGTCCGACGCGATACCACTAGGCCATGCCGACTTCTTAAATTTGCTGATACTCCAGGGAAATTATTCACAGATATCTGCTTTATTCTTATTTTCTAGATGAGGTCACTGAGAAATATATTCATCAACGATTTCACTGTTCCTCATCAGATATAGAAGCTGGATTCATCGTATTTTGCAAGAAAAAACAAGTTCTTTTGGTCAAATGCAAGGTAACTTTGATTAAAACATTTCAAGTTAACAGTATTCTCACATTCTGAAATATTTTTGCTGGAGTAATTAAACTTGAAAAAAAAAACATTTAAAAAACCCAATTTACTGATATCCAGAGACATTTCTAGAAGTTTTAATGAATGTATTAGCCATCTTGTATGTGAGTAATGAGTTGTACAAATAGTTGTCAAAGTGAACCAAAAAAAAAACAAAGTCTTTATGATGATATTTGAATTATGTGAATACAAAAATTTTCTTTTATTGACCAGATTGCAAAGTATGTCTGGTCTATAAATTGGCAAAGTCTGTCTGTCCGTCCGGCATCAACAATTTGCGTTTAGCTTGGTTTCTTGAATACCATTAATGATACTTAATTCAAACTTAGTGGGTTTGTATACATTGATGAGTTCTTTCTGACTGATGCAAAATTTGGTGACTAAGACTTTGATTTCACAATTCAGTGAACACAGTCTGATTTTGCATTTAGCTTGATTCTTGCCTTAAGTTAATGATACCAACTTCAGACTTGGACAGTTTGTAGACATTGATAAGTTCTTCCCGACCAACACAAAATTTGGTAACCTTGACCTCGATTTCACACTTTCGTGAACACTGTCTGGTTTTACGTTTAGCTTGATCTCTTGCATAATATTAATGATACCACCTCCAACTTCAAACTTGGTCAGTTGGTAGACATTGATGAGTTTTTCCCAAATGACACAAAATTTGGTGTCCTTGACCTCAATTTTATGCTTCATTGAACACAGTCTAATTTTGTGTTTGGCTTGATTTCTTGCATACCATTAATGATACATGTACCAACTTCAAACTTGGTTAGTTTGTAGACATTGATGAGCTTTTCTTGACTGACACAAAATTTGGTGACCTTTGTCTCAATTGTATGCTTCGTGCACAGTCTAATTTTGCGTTTAGCTTGATTTTTGCATACCATTTTAAAATGATACTAGATTCAAACTTTTGGAAACATCTTTAAATTTAAAGAGACATTTTTTTGATAAGATTCTACAGGTAGGCTAATGTTTTACTTTGAAATCCGGTCATACCGTCTTTGACGGTTTCTTGTTTTCAGTAAATGAAATCCTGTTCAACATATTATATTCTTTATTACATGATTCTTAACTAGCATCTATACCATACTTGTTTTAACATCACACTTATATGAGTATAGTTCAGTTAGTATAAGTACAAATTTACATGTAGTGTGCTTTCCTTGGGCTAGGAGTGCCAGGACCACGCCTGAATGGTAACTCCTAAACATCCAGTCTTTCTCATAAGACATATAAAGCCAGGCATTGTGTCTCAGAATATGTTGGAATGGAGAAGATCTTTCATAGCTTTAGGTGGGACTGTTACATAGCTTTAGGTGGGACTGTTACATATATCAGAATATCTGTGCAATTATTATGGAGCCTCGGAGGTTACTATATAAATAAAGTACATGTAATCATACTTATACATATACATGTACTACATCTTACAAATATGAGTTTGGAATTAACAGAAGTCTCTTTAAATGCTTATTCTGAACCCAAATCCTGAGAAGAAAACAATATCTGATATATTCTAAGGTAATGAAAAATGGGTTTGATTTTACAAAATGTATGTAGATTATGTGTTTATTTTCCACTAAAACTTATAAATATCAAATTTCACAAAGTTTTGAAATAGTTTTGTGTCACTTAATTAAATACTTTGCTTATATTCACAGGATGGATGGGTCGGGTTTGAGGAAGTTGTTGCCAAGAAGAAAGTTTCTGCTGAAGACTTTGCAAGCTTTTTAAATATGAACCATAAGGGAGCAAAATTTTCAACTCCATTATCAAAACTCCCTAAAAGGAGAAAGGTGCCAAAGCAAGACTGTGAAGTGAATGTGAAAAATGCAATAAAAAATATAATCTGTACAGAACAAATATGAATGAGCGTCTACTCACTTTCTTATGACAATATGTTATTATACACCTTGGGTATGAAAGTGTAAATGGAATACTAGCAGCATTATTTATTGTTATTTTATTCACTGACTGTCTGACAATGTTGAAAAATAAATGTGTGTAAATTTATATTTTCTTGGTTTATTGTAATGGCGTATTGTATTGTAGAAAGCCAGTAATTGTCTTAAAATGTGTAGAATATCAAGTGGCTGGTTTAGAGGGTTAATGACATGTAATGAGAGTTCTTATATGCCTGTCTTTGATGGAATATGTTATGGTACAACTAACACCATGTACTGTCTGACTGTCCATATGACTTTGATGGGCCATTGAGATTAGAATAAGTAATAATTTGGTAAAAAAGTATAAAAGAAAGGTGGTGTTTCACAATAATATCTTGGATTTATCCATCAAAGGTCAAGGTAACTGTCAGCTTAGGTGAAATTATCATGTTTGATCCATAATTCCTTGGTATATCAGAAAATGAGATGAACTCTCTCTAATTCTTTGGCCTCACGGAAACTCCACAATTCACAACGTTAACAATAGTTCAGTATGCTTGATATATAACAATTAAAAACATTTAATTGGATTACTCATTGAAAGAATAATCATTGCAAAATTTCAGTAGTATATGAAATAATCTTTTTCTGCCTACAGTCGCTAAATCCTTTTGTGTTCTAATAAAATCCTCATTATAAAACAATGTGATTCCCAGCTAACAGATCTAGAAGTGATCTACAGTTTCAATCCGTTTTCTGTCATAAAACCAAACATAATTCCTATTGAATCTACAACCTTTGCTAAATACAAAAATTTTCGGAAGGGGAGGGGTTAACATTAACAGATTTAACAGATAAATTACAGATTTGTGCATATACTTGTAGATAATCTAACATACTTTGTAAACTGTTTGCCACATTGAAGTGAAAATAGTGACAGGTCTCCAAGTTCAACAGTATTAGAGGCATTATGTACTAGAAAATTTTCACAGTCGTTTTTATACACGGAAAATGAAAAAGATGAAAGCCCCACCCCTTGTAATAAACCCTTTGTGATCTTCATGAAATCAGATATTTCCACATTATATATATATCGAACACATGATTTCACGTCTGAATACATTTTGTACAATGACTGTGTAATCTTATAGATCTTGCCTGTAATTCCAGATCGCGCCAATTTGAATAATTTTTGTCTATATACACTATCAAATGTTTTATTGAAGTCCACAAAACAGTACATGACACTGGGGTTTCTGAATATCCACGGTGCTATATTGTTGTAAGTGCCTGAGTCCCTTGACACCAGGGCTCCATGGATGTTCTTTGTGGTACATTGTGGTGAGTGCCAGTCATATGACACCGAGGGTCCCTTAATGTCCACAGTGCTACATTGTTGTGAGTGTCCGAGTCACATGACACCAGGGGCCCCTGAATGTCCACTGTGCTGCATTGTTGTGAGTGTCCGAGTCCCATGACACTAGGGGTCCCTGAATGTTCACTGTGCTATATTGTTGAGGGTGCTAGTCACGGGACACTGTTGTGATTACCTCAGTCCCATGATACCAGGAGTCCCTGCTGTACATTGTTTCGAGTGTTACAGTCACATTACACCAGGGGTCCCCGAATGTCCACTGTGGTACATTTTTGTGAGTGCAGGTCACATGACACCAGGGATCCCTGAAAAATATGCCTATTTTGAACAATATGGTGAAACGATCTCCAGTATCACAACTACTCGGAACACATAATCAGAGACATATTTACTTTTGTGTATATATGTCTCTGACATAATAGAATAATTATGCATGTTAGGACTTCGGGTCAGCGCTTGATAATTTCTAGACTGGAAGTTGCTGCAGAAGCTTTATGCCAGTACGTAGAATTATCAACACCATGGCAAGTAATTGTTAGCGCCGTTGTTGTCTACGAAACTGACTTTCCTTTCAGGGGACAATTAATGTATAGATTTTGCACCGCCATTTCCATTATATGATTATTTATTTCATATCAACAACTACGATGTTGAAGGTTACATTTTTGAAATATCATCAAAGCGTTAATTTTCTACGCACTAAAACGTTAATATTGCATTATAGGGGCATTTTTATTTCAAAATATGAGGGAACGCAAACAGAATAATATGACTTTGAACTACAAATTCAATTTCAAATGAATCTATTAGCAGGGGCGGATCCAGGTTTTGGGGTTAGGGGGCAAAGTCAGGCGAGGGCTCTGGGGACCACCTAGGTCCTCAGCAGGTCCATGAAGGAGCCCTGCGCGGTGGGGACCTGGCGAACGAAGCCCCCGGAAACTCTCGCAATTTGGCAGTTTGGGGGCTTGAAAAATGCGCATTTTCACTTCAAAGAGTTCAATTGACCATTCTCAGTCTTTACCGCAGCTGCCGTGTAAACGGAGATTTTTGTAATGTTATTCATGTCTTGTCCATACCTTGTTATTCTTGTTATACATGTAGTGGAGTTTGTCATACAGCTGAGTCAGATATGATTTTCCAATAAAGTCCACCGTCATTACTTTTAGCACACAGAACCGAAGCATTTATACTACAGTAGGCAATATAAATATGTTTGAATAGGTGTTTGCGACTAGCCATGAATGCATTTCAGACAGGAAACGGTGGGGTTGGGGTTGAAGCCCCTAACCCAACAAACATGACCTTTGTTAGGCAATATTTTCCGACCAAAGGGGATGCAACTCCTGCGTCCCCTACTTACTACCGGTTTATCACCCCCTTCCCTTACCCTTCATTAGACGGGTAGGCGGAGCTTATTAATTAAGCGATGGTTTATACTGGACTTTGTTTACTCGGATGATTTATATTGACTTAATAGGGAAAGAATTCAAGTCATATGGTTTATACTGGATTTTTGTTCACTCGGATGATTTATATTAGAATATACAATAATAAACATTTATATTCGAAAGACACCATAGCAAGATTGTAAGACCACGCCTATTTCCCACTCCCTAGGGGTGGGCTCAGGTTCAAGAATTACATAATCAAATCTCGGAGGGGTAGCAATAAGGAGCAAATTGTTTGCGGATCAATGGACAGATAAAGGCATAAAATGAATATTCGTCTACATCAAGAAAAACAGAGCGCCCGACATGGAAGAAGTTAATTTTCCCTTCAATTTGAAAAATGAGCTACTGTATTAATTAGTACATGTACTACCGAATCTGTTTTTCTCATTGACACACACTTAAAAAAAAAATGCAATAATGTCGGACTCGAAATTTATTAATTTATCACATTTTTGTTTATAGATCTCCAAGATGAATGTGAGTAGCTAGAAAATGTGTATGTTTAGCTGTCTACTTGTTTGTTTCTGTATCAGCTTTTGTGATCACAGTTTTAGAAATAATAAGAAATAAAATATAAGATTTATACTACATAGGGAGTGCCTACTTAAATGTCTCCGACTTGCCATCGGCTCGAACTGACTCTGTGACAGTACATATACTGTTTTTCCTTTAACTGCGGAGGTGTAACATTGGACGGCAAATTGATAAATATTCCCTCCAATTTTATTACGTCATAATGTATTTTGACGTCATTCTTATCGATTTGGAGGGAACGTTTATGATTTTGCTGTCCAATTAATGTTTCAGCTCCGCAGTTAAAGGGAATAGGTCTATTGGGTGCATTCTCAAACGCTGAGATGATCCAGACAGATGATTTTGCATGTGATACAACCCTAGGATTTATCTTCTGTTTCTAAGCAAAATCTTATTTTTCAATCCTTTGTTTTACTATGATTATTCAATATTTTATTGTCTAAACTTTAGACTAAAGTGAAAAATTTATTTAGAATATTTCATTCTCGAAGTCAGACATTTGGCGTCTTATTCACAAAGAAGCTTAAGTCTAAGTGTAAAACTTGAGACCTATAATAGCATGTGCCAATATAACTCTAAGAACTACTAGAAAGTTTTTCTGTGAATAGTATGCCTGATAATCTCTTCACAAAGAAACTTTTGACTTATTCTTAAATGTACAACACATATTATTAAAGGTCTCAATTTTACACTTAGACCTTTCTTTATGAATAAGACATCTGGCCCTTCTGAGTATTTGTTAACAAGCATGTGACACATCTGGGGTAAAGCGTCATATTTTATCATAAAGACCAATGCATAATTATGGAGGAATTTTGGTGAAAAGGAATTATTACAATATTTTACAATTCAAACTTGTAAGTAAATTTAATTTGAATACATGTTTCACATATTTCTGATGGTATTTTATGATCAAAACCCTTTAGGACTGATACAGAATTAAGCACTTGATTTTGTATTATTCTAAACAATACACTCAGAGTTTCAGCATCCTAACCATGCAGATTCTTTGGGTATCTTAATAGACCAATATAGACTGTGATATCATGCGGACTTCAAGAATCAATGTATGTTTCTCCAGTGAATTCAAATGCGTTTATTCATAAATTACAGAGATGTAATGATACAACTTCTTCTGAAATGGTATGACTATATCACAATACTAGAATAATGATATGATACATATGAAACACATGTTTAAACAAGAAATTAGGTTTATATGATTTATTTAGCAGGATTTATAGTTTCATGAAGTATCCGGAAAGAGTTTTTGAGGAAAAGGACAACTTAGACTAGAAATGAAATATATTAGCTAGACACAAAAACAGCATACAGGGCTGTCAATTCACCGATTTTGGGTCCGTTAAATGGACCCATTCCCAATGGTAAAAAGTGCTCTTTTTTCCCAAATTACCAATCTAAATTTCCCAAAATTGTTTGCAGTGCTATCAATCAGAGCCTTGGTAAATGCATTTACTCATTTGGATAAGAATGAATGAAGTCGAGTTTTGATGGTTGTATGTGTGATATATAACTATTCTATTTAAAATTTAGCTTTACTTTACACATTGAACGAAACAAATAGCATACAGATTTCATCATTAGTTATATGTATTACATGTATTTTCCTGGCCGTTAATTCAATGTGGTAATTACTTTCTACAACAATCGCAGTCTGTAACTTGTGTTGTCTGGGGGTCCGTGTTTTCTTTCATGGACTGTTTGTCTTTTTGTATTGATATATCAGTGGAACGTTACTCTGTATCTTGTTGTTGTACATTGACATGTACAACTACCTATTTGCGTTGGATTTGATTTGATTCTATAAGGAGTGAAACAAGTACATACACATATATCTGTCATCCACAACGGGGACAGAAGCAGAAAACGTATTATGTAATCAAAAGCCGTTCTTTACTTTAACTATAACTCGGAACAGGACATGAATTCGGATACGTAAAAAAATGACCATAGATTAAAACAAATGACAGAGTACGAGTACGCATCCCAGACTTCACCCAGGGGTGTAGATGACAGACGACTTCATTGAAATGTATCTCATATATACACGAGTCACCAAGAAAATCTTTCAGTTCCATTCTTACATCTGGCATTTTTCATCCGTTTTTCACGCTTTTTCAAATGAATTATGATTCATGTTAATGGCCGTTGCATGCCGGATGTTAATTACAATCACCGTTATCCACCGTAACGGTGTGCATCTAGTATTTCCTTATTTCACACGTTTTCATTCGGCAGTTGCATGATGAACTCGATGTGAATAATATAAAACTACAGTATCAATTTTCAATATGGAAATTTAGTACAAGCTAAAAAAAAGGTATTGTTCAACATAATTCATCATGTACGACGAGGCTTGATGCCATGGGGGTCACCATATTTGTTTTAAAAATACTGGAAATAACAACAATGTGAAGTTTCAGAAAACTGATTCCAGAATTTCGATCCTGGAAATGGCGGTGCTTGTAAATGGCGAAAAAAAAAATCAGAGTCAGGAAACAAAGATATCTTTTTAAGCCTGATTAAGTATTTACGCATATAAACATGTCTTGGTGAATTATGACCAATCTACTGAAAGTTTTCGGGGTTTTTGGGGTTTTTGCAACCTTTACCTAAGACGTTGTATAGAATTATTTATGTATATCTATGTATGATAAACAGTTTATAGTGACGTAAAACAATATTCATTCAATCAATTAATTAACAGATTATAGTCTAGTCTTGTTGTTGATTGATTATCATTTTATTTAAGATTTAATTGAATAAATCAGATTAGATTAATGAGTTTATAATTCGGTCAAAAGCAATACGTTATAGACATTTTATTGCATTTAAAATAAATAAATATAAGGCTTAACATGAATAATCTTAAAATATGTATGTACTATAAAATAAATGAAAAAAAGGAATTCTCTATAATAAGTTAATTTTTTCCCAAATTACCCTAAAATGTCGATTATATTCCCATTTTCAAGGGTCACCCAGGACCTGTACCAAAAAGTGCTGTGACAGCCCTGGCATAAAATATATTTGACAGTCTCTTTAGATGTTTGTTTTTGTATAATTCATTCTGTTTGAAGCATTTACACATATGATTTTTTTACAAATTCTTATAAAGAAAGGGTTTCAGTATTGACGCTTGCTGTATCATTTGCACTTCTTCCTGTATTATGTATCATATTATTGCCAATGTATTATGATATATAGCATCACGGTATATCTTTACATCCTTGATATTTTTAGAATAATATTATTAATATATGACTTTGCACTATCGTTTACGATAAAACAGAAGTTATACCTCATAATACCTTTGGAATGTTTCAGATCTCTTCTTATTTATAGAATCTGGTACTATGTACTGTGTGGATATGTTGACACTCTATAATATTAAAGATAATATGATTTCAGTCGTATTATCACAATATATTTAATATTGAATGGTAGATAGATATGTTACTGATACTGTAGCAGTTCCTGTACGGGTACCCTGAGTTACTCAAATGCTTTGGAATTACCGAAATGCCCTTTGAAATGACCAAGATGCCTCTGAAAAACCCCATAATACCTCATGATGATTGACATTCTGATAGATGTCACATATTTTAAGCATTAGAACAATGTATAATCATAATCATTAGAATATGAAAATTCCCATTTCAAAATAAACATTTTCTGGATTTGTTCATTTAAGAGTTATCTTAATTTAATACCATAGGAAAGGGGACCTGTTAATGGATATTGTATGATCTATAATCATTATTATGTATTATAATGAGTTGCAAAAACATCCTTCATTTATACCAAAGTTATGGGCATTTCATTATTTTCATAGGGCATTTTGGTAAATCTGGGACATTTGGTAATTTGGAATATCAGTTATACCAAAAGGTAATTAGGTATTAACAGCTCCTGGACACTTGTGGTTTGAGCACAATGGACAAGAAATCATCCAAAGTTTTAATATTAAAACATGATTTTTGAAGGAGAATCAGATTCCTCTTGTAAAGATATCTTGATTTTGTTCCTTTACTCTTTTTTAGCTCACCTAAAACAAAAGCTAAATTTAAGTGAACTATTGTCCTAGCTTGCTGTCCATTGTTGTCCGGCGTAAACTTTTTCACAAATTCAACTTCTCCTCTGTAACCTTTACAGAATTTCACCAAACCTTACAGGAAGTAAGTACTCGAGGGCCTCTACCAAATTCATGTTTTTTAACACAATCTGTAATCCAAGATGGCTGCCATTGGCTCTGATTTGTTGATGGATTTTGGACTTTTTTTCAAAACCGCTGGACAGAATTTTATAAAAACAAACAGAAAGTAAGTAGACAGGGTCCTTTACCAAATTTGTGTTTTTTTTTAACCCATACGTAATCCAGGATGGCCGTCATGGGCCCTGATTGGCTGACACACTTTCGACTTCTTCTCCAAAACCGCTTTACAGAATTTCACTATAACTTACAGGTTAAGTAAGTACTCAAAGTCCTTTACCAATTTTAAGCTTTTTTTTGACCCAGTCTGTAATCCAATATAGTCACCATGGGCCCTGATTGGTCGACTTTTTCTCCATAATTGCTACAATTAATTTACCAGACGTTACAAGAAGTAAGCAATCAAGGTAATTCAAGATGGCTGCCATGAGCTCTGATATTGGTTGAAACATTTTCAACTTCTCCTCTGCAACTGCTTTACAGCTCACAAAAACTTAGAGGTAGTAAGTACTCAAGGTCCTTTACCAAGTTTGTGTTTTTCCACCGAATTCGTAATCTATTATGGCTGTTTGAAACATTTATGACTTCTCTTCTCTAACTGCTTTACAGAATTTCACCAAAACTTAGAGGAAGTAAGTATTCATGGTTCTCTACCAAGTTTGTTTTTTTCAACCAGATCTTTAATGCAAGATAACTGCCATGGGTCCATGGGACTTCTCATTAACAGCTCCACATATTTCTGCCAAAGCTTGCAGGAATAAAGCACTCAAGGTCCTTTACCCAAATTTGTCTTTCAACCTGATCCATCATCCAAGGACTCTGATTGGCTGAGACATTTTCACCACTGTTTTCATAAACTGCTTCACAGAATTTCACCAAATCGTACAAGGTACAGGTACTCATGGTCCTCTACCATAATTGTATCTTTTGACCAAGTCAGTCATCCGAGAAGTCTGCCATGAGCTCTGATTCGTTGAAACATTTTTAACTTCTCCTCTGCAACTGCTTTACAGTTCTCAAAAACTTAGAGGTAGTAAGTACTCAAGGTCTTTTCCCAAGTTTGTGTTTTTCGACCAAATTCTAATCCAATATAGCTGTTTGAAACATTTATGACTTCTCCTCTCTAACCGCTTTACAGAATTTCACCAAAACTTAGAGGAAGTAAGTTACCAAGATCCCATACAAAAATTTATCTTTTAACCCAATCTGTCATTCAAGAAGTCTTCCAAGAGCTATGATTGGCTGACATATTTTTCGACTTCTTTTCATTAACTACTTCACAGAATTTAACCAAATTATATGGAAAGTAAATACTGAAAATACTCAAAGTCTTCTACCAATATTGAGCTGTCTTTTGTTTGTGAATAAGCAATTTGTGCTCAGGTAAGCGATACAGTCCCCCTTGGGCCTCTTGTTTATTTGTTACATTCTGACACACTTACTTTCAATACTAAAGCGTGGAAAAGGTGATCTGAAACGGTGAGTCTTAAATCAGTTTTTAAGTTCAGTTATGCAAATATTTTCCTTATTAGCATTTTTATAAAAAAATTGTTCAAGGACTTTTTAAACTTCACATCCTTTTATCCCCAAAATAATATATCAGTAGGACAGAGTGTCTGGGAACTATTACACTAAAGTCATTGAACATTTTTGTATATCAGTTATGAATACTCCTGGGTTTGAATTCTCCTAGTACGAAGTTCTCCTGACACCGTCAAAATTCCAAAATCAACCATTCAAAACAACCTTACTGCAAAATTGCCGAGTCTGTTATGGTAAAATTTTCATACCAAAACAGCCCCACTTTTCCTCAAAATATTTCTAATAATCTATATATAAATATATTTATTGTATTATGTTTTATATGCTCTTTTGGATGAAATCCACCTAGTCAAAAGTCACAATAAATTTTCACAATTTACAGCACTTATTCTTTAAGATGTTCATGATAGTTATGTATAAATACTTTTATTGTATTATATTTTCGATATTATTTTTGAAAATATTTTAAGAGACCTATGGTTGTTTGGTCATTTTACAGCTTTTGTGACAAGCCAAAACTTACATGTTGATAGAATTTACCCGATGTACGCACATTTTAACCCATACAACAGACCCACCCGATGAGGCATCTTTTATGTGCCAGTGTCTGCTATGACACAGGACCTTGGTATCTACTGTCTCAAATGAAAACAGGACAATTAGCTCTATGTGAGACTTGTACCCTGAGAACCTCTCAAGATGCAAGCTGAAAATGCTATTGATTGAGCTATGCAGATTCTGTTGAAAGAGTGATTGTACTAAAGTAGAGTTGTCATAAATTAACGATACTTGGAAATGTTCCTCTTCATATATTTCTATAAGTCTAGTCATAAATTTCTAGTGTGCAAAGGACAATGCTAAGTCTAATGATGAAATAAAATATGTACCTCTGACACATAATAAATGTAAATCTATGTATACTTTGGCAGAAGGTAACAAATTTCAAAGAATGATTTTAAATTTGAATGTTATAGCGTGTAATGTTTTATTTGCATGAATTCAGCATTGAAAAAGGATGATGGCCTAATAATAAGATGTGAAGCAGCACCATGAGCAGTAGGGATGATATATCCCACAAAGCCAGCTATGATGACCTCTCCTTAAATGACCATTCACATCATGGAGGTAGTCAGGTATCTATGATATTGCATGTATCTGTTGTAACAAATAGATTGTCAGTGATCATTTAATTAAAGAAAAGTTTATCAATTCTTGTATGCCCACATAAAATCCAAGAATATTATGTTTAATGTTGATATTTGTTCATATTATCTTGTCAATGCTTCTTCTCTTAAATCCAGAGGCCCAGAGAGAATCTAATGGGTGTGATAAAAACACTGTGAGGCTTAAAAACCTCTGATGGCGGCAAATAGTAGAATATAGCTTGAAGATGGGTAGATAGGTTTCAAAAGGAGTTACAATAAAAGCTCAGTGTCTAATGATCATCATCGAATTGTTTATCTTTTAATAAACATTGTTTTAGACTATGAGCATTGATACTTTTATAATTAAACAACAATATTTTGTATAATACTCAGTTAATATATTGATTTCAGACAACAGATAAGAGAATAGCTAAGTCACTACAGAACCTCCATGATGCCGTATTACCACCAAGACAGGAAAAGAAATCTCCAGAGTTCCTATCTAGTTCTGGCTCCCTATTGGATTCTCTCCATGGAACTACAAATTCAATATCTGTACCAGCATCACAGGTCAGTGAAATTATATGTACCCTTCCAATATTAATATTTGAGTGTAGTAGTTGTTTGCTTTGGGTAATAAATACAAATATATTCATGGATACAAAGAAAGACAAATGTAGGTCAAACAAATTCCGGAAATCTATAATATCATATGAGTATGTTTTTTAAGCAATTTCAATCAAAGACTAAAACTTTGTAATGGTAAAACAGGTTCAGTTTGTGGAATCCAGACATAGAGGGTAATATGTTATGCTTGTTGTCTAAGGATCAGAGTTCATACTTTTCTATGGCCACTAAAGTTTTGTTATATTCTTAAAATGATAAAAATGACTCATCATCCATATTAATCTGTGAATGGGTATTGGTTCTAGCTAGGATAATTAACCTGAAATGTGACTGGTGTCATGTTCATGGAAAGCCCCATCTGCTTCCATCAGAGAAATCGGGTATACACTTTAGGCTTATAAGCCTTCATAGCGAGATTAGACTTTCATGTTATGGGCATAAAATAATCTATGTATAGTACATGATATCCATTTGTATCAAATCAATATTACTTAAAAGGGAAGTACGAAATGTTAACAGAAATTATGTGGTACAAGTATGTAAAATTGCAAAGAAATTGTTGCTAGTCAATAGTAGGGACCAAAAAAAATAAGGGTTTTTCCTCTAACCCTAAAAATAGCTTGAAAAATAGGTAAAGCATTATAGTTGTGATATTATTATCCTGTTCACATTTTACGCTGTAATATCTACATAATTTTACACTGTAATATCTACATAATTTTACGCTGTAATATCTACATAATTTACTCTTTCAGGATGAAACTTCAAATAAAGAAATAACTTTTGCCGATGAGGCTGTAGAAATAAGTGATGATGGTGGTGCCTCAAGTCAGGATACTGGTGATCCTCTCCGACTACTTGTTGTCTCCACAAAGATACGTAACAGCATGTATCTACGTCATGCCATCAAACCCAACACAATCTTCGTGCAATACAAATATGATTCTATCACTCTAGATGGTTTGCATAGTAAGTTACAAAGCTCACTCAGGATTACTTACTCTCACTTCATTGGCCACAGAATAATGAGATAATTCATAAACATAGATTCAAAACCTTGTACATGTACCACCATACATATTCATTTTCTTTCTTACACCAATCTGATTAAAACTGTATCTTTATTCTGCTTCTTTTTGTCCTATTGCATATAAAGATCTGTGGAAACCTCATAAGGAGTCACTGTACATGTAATTTATTTTTCTTTATTTGTATAATCAATTGACCATGGTGAGATATGGTCAGTGAGATAACAGTCACCTTTATATACCTCAACATGATATGCAGACACTGACAGAGGTCTTATAAGGGGCAGACAATTAACCTTTTTGAAATGACCTATACGATATATACATGGAATGAAAAGTAGTGAAAATAAATTAAATGTGAAAATTTGTAGAGATATTAAAGTATGATATGCTGTAAATAATGAGATGCAGTCCCTAGTAAACTGGTAAAAGTGAAGATATGAATTACCCGAACATTTTGTCTTTATTTAATCTTTAATCTGTTTAGTTTCATGATTCATGTTGTCCCTAGTACCGGTAAACAGTCCCTAGTAAACTGGTGAAAGCGAAGATATGAATTACCTACACATTTTGTCTTTATTTAATCTTTAATCTGTTTAGTTTCATGATTCATTTCTGCAAATGGAAATTTGAATGGTAATTAAAATAATTTGCTTTGCTTCCATTAGGAGAATGTCAATTTCAGCAAACTACATAGATATTGAGTCACACCCCAAGAACAAACCATGTGAATACCCAATTTTCATTTTCAGTACATGTGACTGATATTTTTAAAGCCCACAAAAAACAACATCACATTTTAGATCCAATGGTACCGCTTAGAGTAATTTGCAAGTTTTTTTTACTTGCCCACTTGCCGATTTAACTATTTCACCAACATTAGTTTGGTCTTATCTTGTGAAGTTTCTGCAAGTTTTGCGTACTACAAGGTTGTTTATTTGTCCCTAGCCAGAATGATCAGGGGTGCATTTCCTTCTTAAACTGCATTATAACATTGTAGATTTTAAATCACAAGAAACATCCCTCAGTTTTGTTTCCTATGACAGACTCTCTGTCCCTGTCTGTCTGTCTCTAACTCTTTCTCTCTCTCTCTCTATATATATTATTACCATTTAAGTCAAGCTCATTATATTCAGTTTTATTTATATTAAGCAAAGTGACCACATTGGATGGCATAATAATATGGCATATCAGCTGTAGATTGCAGAGAAGTAGGGTTTATTTAAAGATCAAATTCTCTGAAAGTAATGATCATTTTGACCCTATTAAAACCAAATGGCTTTGAAAAAGATTTACCCTGTAAGATTATTTTGCCTAAACAAATAATGATATATGGAAATGTTAATCTCTGTCTGGAGGGACATAATGGGTCAAATCCCATTGTTAAAGCACATAATTCTGCATCCTATGGTATCTATATTGAATATGATGCATTAAAGATGGATATAAACATTTCAATTTTACATTATTCTATTAGGTTTAGTTCATCAAACTCTTTGTGGGAGAAAGGTTGAATCTATAGCTTTGTTAATGAGTTGTTCTGGACCATCTATCCAGATCAGTGGTAAAGACGAAAAGGTAAGAGTCAAAGTTTGCAGAATATAGATATAAAAGTATAATAAATGTTTGAATGCCACATAGATGGAGTTTGAAAGTACCAGGATGCATATGACTATTGATGGTAAAAGATATAAGTATCTGACATGAAATACCACTGCTGCTCTCAAATAAAGGTAAAAATTGTCAACAGTTAGATTATGTTTTATACATTTATAGTTTTAAAATATGTTATTTTGTTTAATGTTTGATTTATTCCAAGAGTAGACACTTGCATTGTCTCTTAAGTGTTGTCCTTCCTTTTTTTCTTTTTTGCTCCTGAATCAATAAATTGGGGGCATATTGTTTTGTCCTGTCTGTCTGTTTGTTTGTTTGCCTGTCTGTTATCAACTTTAACCTTTGCCATAACTTTTGAACCATAAGAGATAGAGACTTCATATTTTGCATGCATGCTCCACTAATAAAGCCCTTTCAGATTACTCTGAGGTCATTGAGTTCATGACTTTGACCACAACCTTTGACCTCCATTTCAGAATGTTTAACATTGGTTATAACTTTAAAATCGTAAGACATGTGTATTCCCATGGGGTTGGGTGTAAAAAAGGTATAGGACATTGCAAAATTTGCCTTATTTGGACTTTGTTGCCACTGGGGGCATTCTGGTTTCATTAAAACATCTTTTTATCAAACAAACTGATTTATTGTTTACATAGTTCACAGACATTCTATGGCAGAGGGTTTAATTTGACTTCCTTTCATATGCCTGTCTTCAGGTAGGGAGCATTATGTTATGGCATTGTCCATTCACTATAATTAGTATTTTTACCCCTTGCATAGATCTGAATATTTCACAGGATTTTTGTCTAGGACCCAAGGTGGTTATGACTTAAAACCAAGGTCATATCTGCAGGGTCAAGGTCACAATGCATATGATAGGTAAATCTTTGTCTGGACCATAAGTTTTTACTCCTTACATGCAATTTAAATACGTTGCACAGAATTGTTGCTCAGGACCCAAGGGTGTGTCATTTCCTTGAGTCAGGGTCTTATCTGCAAGGTCAAGGTCACAGTGCTTATTGATTCCCACTTTAATTTAAGCGATGGACATATTAAGCAATTTCAAGCATTTTGCTGTTGTTTCTCTTTATTCATCTATTTATCTGTTTCTATTACTTGGTTTCTAGATATTGACAAAAGAGACAGTCAGTGAAAGTTCAGCAATCAGGGATTTCCTCATTTCCTTAATTAATAGTAATTTAGAAACCAATGAGGAGAAGAATAGAGTGGATTTCATGGTGTGTAATGTTGTGCTGCATCCTGATGGTCAGGTGATTGCCAAGGAAATACAGACACTGATAAAGGTACAAGCATTAAATGGTTACATGCATTGATGTTACAATACAGGGATAAAGTTGTTGCAGACAGTGTTTAAGTTACAACAAGATATTGACTTAACATATGAGAACAAAATAAGAACAAGTAATAACAGATGTTCCAATCATATTAATGACAGAAATATAAAAAGTGGATAAAAGATACTGCTTTGATGTTTAAAATTGTTGTTTTATTAAGGTACCAGTTACAATGTCCAGAGATTTAATAGGAGTAGAAGGGAAGGATAGAATTACTGATGGCAATATAAAACAAAATCTGTAAGAAACCTTCTCATTTTGTATTATACTAAAACACCTTTAAATTTTGCTTTTTACTATCTTTAATCTAGAAGTGTTAACTTCTTTACAGTAATCTAGTTATTAAGCCTCACATGACAGATGTTGTATGGTATCATAATCATTGCAGAAATTGTTGTCAGTTCGTTGTAAACTTGTTGCTGCCTTTATATTTGGTAAAGAGGAGAAAGATGATGAATAAGAACATGTATGATTTATCATAACTAATACCAAGTTTCATGAGGTGTTGATCATGCCGTCCTTAAGAGTGTCAGTTGCTAGTTCAACTCTTTCGCATCATCTGTGATTTGTCAAGTACCATTGTCCATCTTTTATCTGTGTCGGTCTCTCTGACTATCCATTTATCTGTCTGTATATGTCACACCTCTTTTTTAGCTCACCTGAGCCAAAGGCTCAAGTGAGCTATTGTGACCAATTACCGTCCGTCGTCCGTCGTCTGTCGTCCGTCGTTAACTTTTCACATTTTCGACTTCTTCTCCAGAACCACTGAACAGAATTTGATGAAACTTGATAAGCATGTAGTACTCATGGTCCCCTACAAGTGTTGTTGTTTTTCGTCCGGATTCATCAACAGGTGGCGCCACCACAGGCAAAAGTAGGTCAAAGAGGGTACCCTCCTTTGACAAACTTCTTCTTCAGACCGGGGGCATACAGAGACAAACCGAATGCATAGGAATGATCTAGAGGGATGTGTGAAGAAGTGTTGTTATTTTTGGTTCCGTTCCGAAATCAAATTTTTGACGTTTTTTTGACGTTTTTTTGTACTTGGTAGTTTTAATGCAGAAAAGAGGTATTTTTTTCTTTTAGTAAACATTGATGCATTAATTTGGTTTAATTTGATCATTTTGATGGTAAGAAATACTACTGCGAAGAAAATTTTTCAATATTTTATGTTTTGGATTTTTTATGAATTTTTTAAGACTTTCAAGAAAAAGGGGGGTGGGATAATTGGTGTAAACATTTCACAGTTTGAACTTTTTCTTCGGAACCACTAGCTGGAATTCAATGAAACTTGGCATGCATCAAATACTCAAGGTCCCCGACAAATGTGGTCATCTTTGTCAGGATCCATGAACAGGTGGCACCACCACAGACAAAAGTAGGTCACAGAGGGTACCCTCCTTTGACAAACTTCTTATTCAGATCGGGTGCATACAGCGACAAACCGACTGCATAGGAATGATTTAGAGGCATATGGGAAGAAGTGTTGATATTTTTGGTTCCATTCCGAAATCAAATTTTTGACGTTTTTTCATTTTTATTTTGGACTTTGTTATTTTAATGCATTAAAGAGTTATTATTTTCCTTTAGTAAACATTGATGCATTCATTTGGTTTCATTTAATCATTTCTATGGTAAGGAATGCTAGTGGGAAGGAATTTTTTCAATATCTCGATTTTTTAATTTTTTATGAATTTTTTAAGACTTCCAAGAAAAGGGAGGGGGGGGGGGACAATTTTTCATATCTTCAACTTGATCTACAGAACAACTCGAAGGATTGTGATAAAACTGGGTAGGATGCAAGTACTCATAGTCCTTTTCAAAGGTTTTGTTTTTTGTGCGGATCATCCAAATTGGTTAACAGATTATGCCACCATGTCTAAAAGTAGGTCTCACAATGGTACATATACCACTTGGTAATTGAAATATGGAGAGTAGCGGTTCAAATCCAGCTGTGGTCAAAATTTTTTTTTTTTTTTTTTACACATCTAAATAAGTTTTTAGATGTTTCTCAACACTCAACATATGAAATTAGGAATTTTACGTTTAAGACTTTCAAAAAAAGGGGGGGGAGGGGTGTTTTGGCCATTTTTCACATTTTCAACTTTTTCTACAAAACTGTTTCGAAGGATTTTAATAAATCTTGGTAGAAATAAGTCACTTATGATCCTCTTCAAATTCTGTTGTTTTCGTCCGGACCTCTTTACAGGTGGCGCCACCATAGTCAAGAGTAGGTCACAAAAGAGTTCCCTCGTTTAACAATATTCTTTTTCATACGAGCTGTATACAGAGACAAACAGAATGGATAGAAATGATCTAGAGGGATGAGTGAAGATGTATTGTCATTTTGGTTCCCTTCCAAAATCAAATTTTAGAATTTTTTTCGACATTTCTTTGGACTTGGTGATTCATTGCAGAAAAAAGTGTCATATTTCCTAGTTAATTGATAATGATGATTTCTTATGGACTATTGTGATCATAATTATGGTAAGGATTGTTACTTTGAAAGAATTTTGTCAATATCTCAATTTTTGGATTTTCTATGAATTTTTTAAGACTTCCAAATGAGGGTGTATAGGAACGATTCAATCACATTTTTCACTTCTGCTGTTATACCACATGAAAGATTTTAATGAAACATGGAATACATGAAGTACTAAAAGTCCTCTATCAATTCGGTAAATTTCATCCAAATTGGTTAACAGATAATGCCACCATGTCTAAAAAGCAGTTCTCACAATAGTACATATACCACTTGGTAATTGAAATATGGAGAGTAGCGGTTCAAATCCAGCTGTGGTCAAAATTTTTTTTTCATTTCTTTACACATCTAAATAAGTTTTTAGATGTTTCTCAACACTCAACATATGAAATTAGGCAATTTTAAGTTAGATCTGGACAATATTTGAAACAATTGTTGTTCATGACCCAGACTTGAAATCAGTCAACAAAAGGCCCCACCTAAAGAAAATGACTAACTTGTTGCCCTGAATGACTTCTTGCAGAGACAAAGGAAATGCTTAATATCAAAATCACCTGAATGGATGTGCAAAAAAGTGTTGTTTTTTATTCTAGCCTGAAATAAAATTTGACATAATTATTTTCAACATCTGTGTTGACTTAGTCACATTAATGCAAAAATAAATGAATTCTTCCTTCATGCATGACTGATAATCTAGGTACTCAGGTGAGCGATATAGGCCCACTTGGGCCTCTTGTTTACTTTTTTGCTGGTGATATGTATTCCTTGGGAACCCTCACACAAGTTCTTTCTAAATGATAAATGTCATTGTTGATTAAGTTCAGTACTCTACTCACATCAAAACTCTGTAACCTTGACATTGTATACGTTACAGGCATGTAGGAGAACAGTATTTCAGATTGGATAAACTTAAAGGCTTTGGGGGTCATCATCCACAACAAACATTAGCAGGGTTTGAGAAAATACAGACAGTTGGCAAAGGTATTATATTTTATTTTACCTCATGTTCATTTCTTGAATTTCATTTTGTGATAAACCAGTTGAAAAATTTGAATGTCTCCTGGTTTTTGCACTGAAATCAATAGGAGAGTGACATTCAATAAAAATGTCACATGCATGAAATTTGTGCACACATTGACTCAGAATTATAATGTGATTATGGCACCATATAAGGTTTCCTTGATAATTGTGCTTGCAGTAATCTATTGGTTAAGTTTGGGAAAGTATTACATAAGAGATTTAAATACCTTTTATGTACATGTACTTGTGGCATACAAGTTATCTACATGTGAAATGTTTTGACTGTTTGAACATTTAAAAGTACATGTACATGTAAACTTATAAGATCAAACAGAAAGAAATATTTGACCATTATACGTAATTAAGTTTGTATATCCTTTTGAAAGATTCAGTGATCACTTTAAATTGAATGTTTTCACAAAAAAAGTTACAGGTTATCACCATGATATTTACACAAAATACCACATGTATTTATAAACTTGTAGCAGATGAATCGTACATACCTGTTAACTTGTGGTAATTACAAATACACTTTAAATTATATCATACACATGTAGATCTACACCTACACATATATATGATTTCTGAACCTCACTATATCCTATTTAATGAGTTTGATGTGCTCAACATGATATTTGATATAATAAAATAAATGTTACATTTTTTACAGGGCGACATGCCATTTTGTCAATCCTTGGAAAATGTCAACAAAGTCGAATCTGAGGTTGACAATGTGTCCATGGGTTGACAAAATTGCATATCACATTGAAAGTAATGTAATATTTATATAATAGCTGACCACTGAATTATATTTTATGTTTGGATGGATATAGATGTTAATGCAACCACATAGTCTAGAAGCTTAGTTGTAACTAAGTAAGTAAGCACATTTATGATTATCTGCCCCTTATAGACATAATCACAATATAATATAGAGATATCAGTGTACTATAATAAAACATTGTTGTCATTTAGGTTAACAAGTAAAGATACTTTTATTTGATTTCTGAATAACCAGTATATCTTCTCCCACTTGAGACTGATTTCTCTGTGAGACTAATTGTTAGGAAGAATGGGGTTTGAGTAGTAGGGTGAGTAAGCCCATTTCAGAAGTAATGTTTTTAATTTATTTTAAGGTCATAGATAAATATACTTATTATAACACCATTATTCGTGTTAAATTGTTGACAGCAACTTCAGTGTGTCTGTCGGCTATAGAACGCAATAAATTTAGTAATGTCAGCTGTATTTCATGAAACTAATAAAGAATGCTTGAATAGTGTAGAGGAAGCCGCATTTCGATTTTGAGCAAATTCTGTTTTGTCGTTCCGGAGTTATGGGACTTGGATTTAATTTTTACTATAAAAAGATGCTATGGAACACGATAACTTATATAAACGTCACTTGTTTTTCATGAAACTCATACAAATTGCTTAGATAATGTAGAGGAAGCCATCTTCCGATTTATAGCAAATTCTGTTCTGTTGTTCCAGATTTATGGGACTTGGATTTAATTTTTAATGTGAAAAGATGCTATGGAACACGATAACTTAAATAAACGTCAGTTGTTTTTCATTAAACTCATACAAAATGCTTTGATAATGTAGAGGAAGCCGGCTTTTGATTTTGAGCAAATTCTGTTATGTTGTTCCAGGGTTATGGGACTTGGATTTTATTTTTAATATGAAAAGATGCTATGGAACACAATAACTTTAGTAAACGTCAGTTCCTTTTCATGAAACTCATACAGAATGCTTCGATAATGTAAAGAAAGCTGCAGTTTGATTTTTAGCAAATTCCGTTTTGTTGTTCCGGAGTTATGGGACTTGGATTTTATTTTTGCTATAGTAAGATGATATGGAACGCAATAACTTAAGTAAACGTCAATTGTTTTTCATGAAACTAATACAGAATGCTTAAATAGGGTAGGGGAAGCGGCATTTTGATTTTGAACAAATTCTGTTGTGTTGTTACGGAGTTATGGAACTTGGATTTTTATTGTGATAAGATGCTATGGAGATGCTATGTAACGCAATAACTTAAGTAAACATCAGTTGTTTTTCATGAAACTTATACAGAAAGCTTAAATAGTGAAGGGGAAGCCACATTTTGGCTTTCACTATTTCAGAAAAGTATTACCAAAGAGAGCCAAGTTTGGGGGTAATAAAACCATACATTCACATTGATCCCATCCAAAGTACGCGACGGCGTATTAAGCCACGCTAGGCATTGCTCTTGTTAGTGATATAATTGAAACTTGATGTACTTTTAAAACACTCTTTACCACTGCCCAGTATAATTTATCAGTTATCAGTAATTTTCATGCGCTGCTTATCATTATAACCGTAGGTCACACATCTGTAATATAAGTGTATGATTATACGTCTGCAGATTGTATGGAGTCCATTCCATAAACATGATTCCATTTAGTATTATTATGAACATGATAAATGGGAAACATGTTTTTTTTTTTTGCCCGCGCAATTTTATTTAGGGCAAATAAGCACTTGAAATAAGAAACAGAAACATGCATGTAAATGGCATGGTGACTCTGCTTACTAAAGCCTTTCCTGAAGGGGAGCATTATGTGACTGTGGCACCTCTGGTTAAACAATATTGATAAGTGTATGTTTCATATGTAGATAAAACCCTCTATGAAGGAAGAATGGTGAAATGTCACACCACATACACCCTATTTTGGCAAGCCTTATCAAGTGTGCTAAGGGTGTGATTTCGCCATCTCTTCTACATGGACATGTTAGAGTTAGGTAGTGGTAATTACTGTATAAGTTCCATATGAGATACATGTCTTGACATCTGTTTTGTTATGTTCCATGTGAGCTACATGTCTTGACATCTGTTTTATTATGTTCCATGTGAGCTACATGTCTTGACATCTGTTTTATTATGTTCCATGTGAGCTACATGTCTTGACATCTGTTTTATTATGTTCCATGTGAGCTACATGTCTTGACATCTGTTTTGTTATGTTCCATGTGAGCTACATGTCTTGACATTTGTTTTATTATGTTCCATGTGAGCTACATGTCTTGACATCTGTTTTATTATGTTCCATGTGAGCTACATGTCTTGACATCTGTTTTATTATGTTCCATGTGAGCTACATGTCTTGACATCTGTTTTATTATGTTCCATGTGAGCTACATGTCTTGACATTTGTTTTATTATGTTCCATGTGAGCTACATGTCTTGACATCTGTTTTATTATGTTACTGATAGGAGCCTATGGTGCTGCTGTGCTATACAGAAAGAAAGACGATGATTCCCTTGTCATACTTAAAGAGATTAATATGCATGATCTGAATGCTTCAGAGAGACAATTAGCTCTCAATGAGGTAAAGTGAGATTTTGAGATAATCAGTTGTTTTGACATTGTAAAGTATTGAAATGTATGTGTGGTATGTAATACTTAAGAGTTATGCAGATAACACAAAGATTATATGGGTTTTTTGACAGGTTGGTCATTAAACCAGTCAAAAGTACTGTTTCATATTTATTTCAAAAGTTATATCACTTGGCTGTTAAAATTAATGTGAAGCGGGTAGAGTTGTAAGGATTTGATCACTGCAGTACCCTGAATATTATTATTTACCGTGCTCAATTGTACTACATGTCATGTATGTTTGGATACAATTCAAGAGTCTCAGTGAGGCAAAGTAAAATGTCAAATCAGTGATAAAGACATTATTATGATTACTAGAAATGAAGCGTTAGATAAGTAATGTTTGGATTCCAGAGGCTTGGTATTTATTGTTCATGAAATGAAGCAAGTTTCAATGGTTAACTTATTGTCACTGCACTTAATCCTTACAAATCATTACACGTCCTTTTCCTATCCCTATCACATCCTTACATTCAGTGGATCAGAAAGGGTGAAGAAACTCTGCAGTTTCCTAATAGAAAGTGTAAGTATATAAATGTATTTATTTCATCAGTGTTGGGGTCTGTTCATTCATCATGGTTTGTATCATACCTTGAAAGCTTTACGTTTCAACATTAAGATAGAATTTAGAGGATATATAGGATCTTCAAATTCCAGAAGTAAGGAATGAACAATCCTAGATGTACAGTTATTCAGATAACGATCAAACATTGACGAGATATGTTTTTCATATGTGTGTAGGTGTCTATACTTGCTGTTCTGGACCATCCTAACATTATCAGCTATTTTGACAGTTTTGAGGAGGATGGAGTACTGATGATTGAGATAGAGTATGCAGATGGAGGGTCAGTCAAATCTTTATTTTTCTATACAGAGTCACTTAATAGTACTTCCTAAGATATAAATACCTGTTGTTTTTTGTCATGCTCAGTGTATTCAATATTTCCTTATCAATCTAATTAAATTCTGTAGTTTATAAATATGTCGGAAAGCCAAAAATTTAAATGATTCACAAAATGTTGAGAGATCATATTGAATATGTCATATGATTCAGATTTCATTTATGTAACACAGATATTGAAGATTATAGAATAAGACAATAAATGAAAAATATGCTTTATATTCTCCAGTAGACATGAAGAATTAATGAATTAAATGTTTTTGGGTTGAAATTGTGTTTACAATTTCTAAGCTGTTTGTATGACAATGTATGTAAAACTCCTAAATTAACAGAAAAGTGCATAAATATTTATAAAAACCTCATAGAATTCTAGGAAATATAGATAAAGATAAGATTAGCTGTGTTATGGGAGGAAACAATTAAAGATTGCAATATTTTCCATGGCATAAAGGTGCAGACATTGCACAGTCAAATAAAACAATCTATTGTAAATGTACAAGTCATAGCAAGAGATTGTAACTATTCAGTTTGCTTTGAAATTTTACATAATCACATTTGCAGTTCTAACATGGTGCCATTTCATTATGTTGTTATCTAATATGGTCATTTGTCTGAACACATTTTAAAAGTAATTTGGAAATCAACAATCACACACTAACTGGTTTCCAATGACACATATGTATGAACAACTTTATGTCTGCAAAATTCTATGCTTTCTAATGAGTGGCTATAGAAAATGAAAAGGATTTATAGTGGCATGGCCTTGTGTAAGAATCACATACGTGATTAAGGAAAGGCAAAAGAAGTTGTAAATTAAAATATGGAATAATATCTCATATAAGCAGAAACTACATTAAGACCTTTTGCTTTTTTTTTACTGAATTTGTAGAGGCAATTGGCAATATTAATTGTACAACTCTGATACAACATTAGAATTGAAGTCTAGATATATAGAAGTCCCTGGTTAGAGAAGTCAAGATATATAGAAGTCCCTTGTTAGAGAAGTCTAGTTATATAGAATTCTCTGACTAGAGGAGTCTAGATATATAGAATTCTCTGACTAGAGGAGTCTAGATATATAGAAGTCCCTGGTTAATGGAGTCTAGATATATAGAAGTCCCTTGTTAGAGAAGTCTAGATATATAGAAGTCTCTGGTTAGAGGAGTCTAGATATATAGAAGTCCCTGGTTAGAGAAGTCTAGATATATAGAAGTCCCTTGTTAGAGAAGTCTAGATATATAGAAGTCCCTGGTTAGAGAAGTCTAGTTATATAGAAGTCTCTGACTAGAGGAGTCTAGATATATAGAAGTCCCTGGTTAGAGAAGTCTAGTTATATAGAAGTCTCTGACTAGAGGAGTCTAGATATATAGAAGTCCCTGGTTAGAGAAGTCTAGATATATAGAAATCCCTGCTTAGAGAAGTCTAGATATATAGAAGTCCCTGGTTAGAGAAGTCAAGATATATAGAAGTCCCTTGTTAGAGAAGTCTAGTTATATAGAAGTCTCTGACTAGAGGAGTCTAGATATATAGAAGTCCCTGGTTAGAGAAGTCTAGATATATAGAAGTCCCTTGTTAGAGAAGTCTAGATATATAGAAGTCCCTGGTTAGAGAAGTCTAGATATATAGAAGTCCCTGGTTAGAGAAGTCTAAATATATAAAAGTCCCTGGTTAGAGAAGTCTAGACATATAGAAGTCCCTTGTTAGAGAAGTCTAGATATATAGAAGTCCCTGGTTAGAGAAGTCTAGATATATAGAAGTCCCTTGTTAGAGAAGTCTAGATATATAGAAGTCCCTTGTTAGAGAAGTCTAGATATATAGAAGTCCCTGGTTAGAGAAGAGTACATGTAGATATATAGAAGTCCCTGGTTGGATTCATTCCATTCAGACCTCAGGACTATTCATTCCATTCAGACCTTAGGACTATTCATTCCATTCAGACCTCAGGACTATTCATTCCATTCAGACCTCAGGACTATTCATTCCATTCAGACCTTAGGACTATTCATTCCATTCATTTTAAATTGTATTTATACCATTTCTCACAGAACTTTAGGGAAACACCTTGCATCTCGAGAAAAACCATTAGAGGAAAGAGAAATTTTACTGATGTTTCAACAAATTGTTGCAGCCATTAGACATATACATGAGCACAATGTGCTTCACAGGTATGGACAGGTGTCAGTTTTAGCTTTGTTTGATGTGTGATATTACATGAGGATTATTGGACCTAACTGGTGGCAGTCAGTAGGAGATAGGATAAACACTCATAGCTAACCACAGAATTTTATTAGTATAATGTTAGACCTTCCCCCACTTGCCCAGTCTGGTATATAACTAAAATTTGACACAGGTTAGAGGTTACAGTGCGTACTCCACTTAGCTTTGATTCCAGTCTCCTTTGTATATGTTTTAATGTTCTAATGTTAGCTGCAACACAACAGTTCTATGACAAAATATTCCCTATGGGTCTTATTGAACTAATTTTAAAGCAAACTGCTTTTTTGCTCATCACATGAAGCTCCAGTTAAGAGCTAGACTGTATGGCCTATTCTATGCCAGTTAGACTATATAAGCTACAATGTGCAAGATAGCTATCATGTTTTCTCAGAAAATACAGTGTGGAACTTCACTGTCTTTTGTAAATGACCTGATGTTGAATGTTTCATTTTTTAGGGATTTAAAAACTGCTAACATATTTTTAACAAAAGAAGGAGTTGTGAAAGTTGGAGACTTTGGCATCTCCAAAATGATGAGTTCTGCAAACAAGGGAGCTAACACCGTACTAGGAACTCCTTATTACATAAGCCCAGAAATGGTAAATATCATTACAAAAAATGATGGAAATTGCTTATTAGCAGTGTATTTGTACAATTTTGCTTCATGTTTGATATGTAATTTGTTACATTGCCACTATTCTTTGTATATGTTTCACTGTTCTGATAGTATCTACGCCACATGAAGGTATAACATCACAGTATGCATTCAGATTATTTACCTTAACATATTTGTCTTAATGTACCATATAATGATAAATTTGATAACTGTCTCAGTGTAGTGTGTGGATAAGCCATATAATGATAAATTTGATAACTGTCTCTGAGTAGTGTGAGGGTAAGCCATATATGATAAATCTGATTACTATCTCAGAGTAGTGTAATTGTAAGCCATATAATGATAAATCTGATTACTATCTCAGTGTAGTGTGAGGGTAAGCCATATAATGATACTTCTGATAACTGTCTCAGTGTAGTGTGAGGGTAAGCCATATAATGATAAATCTGATTACTATCTCAGTGTAGTGTGAGGGTAAGCCATATAATGATAAATCCAATGACTGTCATTGTGTAGTGAGGGTAAGCCATATAATGATAAACCTGATGTCATTGTGTAGTGTGAGGGTAAGCCATATAATAATAAATCTGATTACTATCTCAGTGTAGTGTGAGGGTAAGCCATATAATGATAAACCTGATGTCATTGTGTAGTGTGAGGGTAAGCCATATAATGATAAACCTGATGTCATTGTGTAGTGTGAGGGTAAGCCATATAATGATAAATCTGATAACTGTCTCAGTGTAGTGTGAGGGTAAGCCATATAATGATAAATCTGATTACTATCTCAGTGTAGTGTGAGGGTAAGCCATATAATGATAAACCTGATGTCATTGTGTAGTGTGAGGGTAAGCCATATAATGATAAATCTGATAACTGTCTCAGTGTAGTGTGAGGGGAAGCGATATAATGATAAATCTGATTACTATCTCAGTGTAGTGTGAGGGTAAGCCATATAATGATAAATCTGATTACTATCTCAGTGTAGTGTGAGGGTAAGCCATATAATGATGTATCTAATGACTGTCATTGTGTAGTGTGAAGGTAAGCCATATAATGATAAACCTGATGTCATTGTGTAGTGTGAGGGTAAGCCATATAATGATAAATCTGATACCTGTCTCAGTGTAGTGTGAGGGGAAGCGATATAATGATAAATCTGATTACTATCTCAGTGTAGTGTGAGGGTAAGCCATATAATGATAAATCTAAAAATTGTCATTGTGTAGTGTGAGGGTAAGCCATATAATGATAAATCTAATAACTGTCTTTATGTAGTGTGAAGGCAAGCCATATAATGATAAGTCTGATATATGGGCCATGGGATGCATTCTGTATGAGATGGCGTGTTTACAGAAAACTTTTGAGGGATCCAACCTACCAGCTCTTGTGAATAAAATCATGAAGGTATAAACTGATACAGGCATATCACTGAACTATATTACTAACAAGAATCATTTAAAGACTTTGAATTTCAATTGACATCAAATTTCTTAACTATAGATAGAAAACAAAAAGTTATAATAATTTATTGATTTGACAATATGAAATCATTTTTGTAATTAAAATTGATTCAAAATAAGCAGTATTTGGATGAAGCATAAAGATATTTGCTTTGATCAGAAAACTTTTCATCTTTTAACTTTTATTTCTAATTTATTGACTGATACATGAAGTATCACAATAATTTGAAAATGTGATACCTATATAGTTTCCATTGACAGTACATGTAGATATTTTGTACTTAGATTTTAAACAATAGTGTGATAAGGAGAATCAGAATTACCAGAATGAATCTTTTCTGTTAATAATCAATAAAGATAAAAATAAAACAAAGGAATATGTATGGAATAACAGTGTTTTTTACTCTCGATCTGATTTAGGGCCAGTTTGCCCCAGTGAGAGGTAACTACAGCCAGGAATTTAAGGATCTTATTATGGACATGTTAAAGCAGGACCCAGATCAGAGGCCCTCAGCCAATGAATTGATGTATACTAGGTTACCAGAAGTAAGATATGATTGATTTTGATTGGTACAAACAAGTAAAGTTCCAGGACCATTTAAGAAAGATAGATCAGTAACAGTAGATCAGTAATATTTGCTTTAGAAATGTAGTAAAAAGGGTTAGGAATTTTAATCAGTTATAGATATTATATTCATATTCAAAGTTTTATATTTGATTTTCATAATTATACATTTGGTATCATGTGTTGCCATGATTACACATGTAATATACATTTCTTTATACTTCATGTTTAAGCTACTGAATAAGTATGAGGAGCCAGGTACAGATGATGATGATGTTTTGACCACATCACAAAATAGTACTGCCGGGGATACTGTGCCAAAGTCTAAGAAAAAGTTCAGGTATTTAATCTATGTAGAGAGGATCCTGTAGATGTAGAATAGTGTGGTGCTTTACCTGTAGACTTTGAGCTAGTATCTGTCATATGCTTATCTACAAATACATGTACAGTCATAATTCAGTTAATTCTAATCCTTACCTACTACAGATCAGAATCCAGTTAATTCTAGTTCGTTCTAGTTCAGTTAATTACACACGAATGTTATCATTAGAGCAGAAAGGCTCCCAAGCCATTCATTGAAAAGGTACCATAAGCAAATACAATACATTGAAAATTTAGAACCAACTTATAGGTGAGCCAATGACAAATTCCAAAATTTCAAGCCCTTATAGTACCAACCAACTTATAGGTGGAGCGACTTATAGGCGCATATATACAGTACTTCTTATACTGAATGCCAATGGGCTAAAGATGATCTGCTTTCACTTTGGCTTAAATAGGACAAAAGTGAAGGTGTGTAAGTCACCTTTAGGTAGTGGCTAGTTTGTTTACGGTATTCCACAAATAAAGTTATTAAGTTTTAATATCTTGTCTTATAAAGGTAAACAAGTTCCATGTCCTTCACATTTTGTCATGCATTTTGTTTTTGACAGGAGAAGGGTTGCAGAACTTGAGAATTATATAAAACGTATATACAGCATGAGATGCTTTATATTATTGTGTTACTATGTTAGATATTAGATCTAGATTTGTGTAGTGTTGGGTTACTATTTGCTGAGATATTTTGCTGTGTGTGACATCTGAGGATATATTCCACAGTGTGGCAATGGACAAGAGGTATAGTAAGCACAGTGTCACCAGTAAATCTGTCGCTATCCTTTAATCAAGATGTGCATGAAGCATGATCCCCCTTTTTTACAGCTGATGTATTGTTATACTATGTTCATTTTTATAACCCCCACATGAACAAGGTGTAGGCATATTGTTTTTGGTTATCACTGTCACCAACCTTAATTAGATTTTCTTTTAAACAGTACTTGTTTGTGATAGAAGTTTTATAATTGCTTTGCATGATCAACAAATGAAGTCACATTTTAGGTCATGATCATGATCATCTATTATAAATGGTCATTGTGGAGGAGAGCATAGTGTGTCACCAACACATTTTGTCGTATCTCAATAATTAATTGGTGAGGGAATACAGTACAAACTGTGTTCATCTTTCATATCCTTCCTTTTCTAAAATTGATATACAAGTATTGCTTAATCATAATAAAAAAAAAAACAAAAAAAAGAGAGTAATATTTGGATTTTGTGTATGCCAACTTTTCATTATTTATTCTCAAACCCAGGGGAGGAATATTGGTGTCTCATAGTCACAGACCATTCTCTAAAATTGAATAAAATAAGTTAGATATAATGTATTAAAAGGTACAACTAGCTTAAATTTGTAAGTGTATAGACAAAACATTACCTACTCTACCCTTCCCTGTTTTTCATCATTGTTTAGTCAGAGAAACTGGAGTTTCATTTTTGCTTGTAAATCCCAATTCTTTTATGCAGAATTTGAATTTTAGACACTTTACTGTATAGGTTACTATATTTGGGTTTACCATATTTGGTTTTATTTTGGTTCCCATTTCATCCAAACTCTTTTTTACCTTTGTATTAACCATGCGATAAGTTTTCATTATGGTGTAAGGTTCTAACATATAGAAAATCAGTAGATAAAAATGATTTAGCTGATGTCTTTACAAACCTCATGTAGGAAAAACCTGTATTCCAATGTCTAGGGATCATTTGACATTGGTCTATCCATGCAAAACACCAGAGCTATTGTCACAGTGTTCTGAATAGCCTACAAGATTTAAATGAGTATTTTTTGCCCTCTCTCTATGTGAGTAACATGATGGTTTCATTGTTTTACAGATCTGTGTTTTTCTACTTTGAAAGTTGTACTGCCACAATGTGTCCTATAGAATTGCCTCCAAAAATCAAAATTCGACATGTAAGTTTTTATCATTGAAATATTAGATAGCATAAGATACACAATGTAGTTTTTAAAGAAGTGATTTTGCTCATATAGAAAATCTCAAGGGATGTTTTAATGCATTCATGTGTTATTTTAAAGGAATAATATATACATGTCAGTGGTAAATCAAGATTGAGGGGGGGACAGGTTTGCAGACATTTTTAATAAGTTAACTAGTACTTCATAATTTAAAATTGATACTGTATTACCATTTGAATGAAAAAGGCTGCTGTTGGAGAAGACCATGTGATTGTTGTTACAATGGAGAAACAGGTGTATTCTTGGGGTGAAGGAAGCAAAGGTCAGTTAGGTCATGGAAACACTGCGTCATTAGCCAAACCTTTGCTTGTGCAGTCTCTGAATGGAAAATCTATTTCCAGGTAAACAAGAGTTTTCGTCTCTTAACTGAACATCTTTTACAAGGTAAACAAGTGTTTTTCTTTTATTTATCATTTTTTTTTTGGACAAATATTTTCTTTGAATTCTTCTTATGTTTGTAGTCTGACAGATACAAGAACATAAAAAAATTTTCAGAGAGTTTCTTAAATACCTTTTGTCAAAGGATTATGAAATTTGCTCATTGGCCGTGAAGGATATCTCTTACTTTGGGATGGAAAAGTCAGAAGTCATACCATAAAGTAGATCAATATGTACTCGGATTTAAGAGTCATTACTTATACCGCAAAGGTTCATTGGAGTTAAAATCTAAAGCTTTAATAGCATGCTTATGCAGGACTTCATTATGTCAAAAGCATCCTTTCTTTCACAAAAATTTTTGTATCAAATGTGAAGATGTAAGTAAGCTTAGAGTTGGTACATGAATTTTGTTTATTGTCAGTTATCAAATGATCACAATGCTTATACATAGTACATTTACAATAACATGTCATGTGTTCATTTAAAAATGAAGAGGAGTTCTTAAATTTCTTAAGCAAGGACTTGTGATGTGTATTAATCATGTTTTCTCATCTTGTTTCAGGGCCTGTTGTGGCGATGGTTTTAGTGTTTTTGCCAGTGATAATGGTATTATACTAACATGTGGAGATGGCTCAAATGGCTGCTTAGGCCATGGTGACCTCATTTCAACATATAGGCCCAGGCTAATTGAAATACTTCTAAGGTAATATCAGGGGAGTGCATGTTTTTTTAATTTCACTACATTTGTGAATGAAGGAATTGCTATAACGTTAATATCCCATGATCAGTATATTTCTTATGATGAACTATATAGAGGTTGCCTTGTTCATATTCAATTAACAATACTGAGCATGTGCATAGAAATGGACAGATCTTGGACACCAGTTAATATAAGTATTACATCATGCAGTCAAAATATTTAAACTGAGATTGGAAGAATTTATTGAATTCTCAGTGTGAAAATCAGATTTATCAGCAAAGTTTTAGCAATATCAGGTTATTTTAATATAATTTAGGCATTACACAGTATAATTTGCAGAAACATATAGAAATGTAAAAATAATGACTGAATGTCTTATTGTTGGTATTCATGGAAAATGAAACCAGCATGTTACTAGATACAAATTCTTCCAGAATATCTCTGTGGTTTATGGATTTGCATTTGACATGCTGACTTCATTTCCCATGAACACCAACAATTAAACTTGTATTTCTTAATTAACATCAGATCTGACCAAGATTAAAGATATTAGCTTTTCATTTAAGTTTTTGTTGTTGATAGCCACTTGCTTAAAGGTATGAGTACATAAAACTTATATACAGTTTGTGATTTGCTTCTATGTACTTATCAAATGGTTTTACAGCATGGATGTGACAGCTGTGGCTTGTGGTACTAAGCATGTTGTTGTGGTGGGGAGTGAAGGAGAGGTCTTTTCCTGGGGATGTGGTGCAGATGGACGTCTTGGGATAGGCTCTGAAGATAATCAGTAAGTTAAATACATACATGTATTAGTAATGTTACTACATGTATTTTAATTTAATTCAAGAAATTGTTTAATGATTAATAAATCAGACTATAGAGATAAATGTTTCATATTCAGTTTTCAGAGGATACATGGTTATGTCAAGAATGTACATGTATAATTTGGGTTTGAGATTTTATTTAATATACATTTGTTAAAAATCTGGTAGGCATGTTAAAAACTTTTTAGAAAACCGCTACTCCCTAAAAAGAGAATATAATGTTAACAGGTCAAAGTTTGAGACTGAGTGCAGACACAGTCAATTTGTATCAAAATACGAAAGTAACTGGTGTCTAGTGATTATGGCACTAACAACAATGTACCCAACTGACATTCATCTATATAAATAGATGTACATGTTTATCTCCATTCAATATACTGAAGTGATACCCATTTACTCTGAAAAATTTATATGTTTCTTTTGAGATGCTTACTCCTCCAGGGCACCTGGTATGTATATATATAGAACTTCAGAGACAAAGTATGGTTCATTTCTGTTTTGATTGTGTTACATTTGGTGACATACTGAGGAGTACCATATAAAATATTATTTCATATCTATTATTACACATGGATGGGATCTGCATACACTACAGGGATCACAGATTGTCCAATTCTTCGCATATTGCGGGTGACTATTTTGAAGCGGACAATCATGTTCACATCACCGCAAAAAACCGCACACTACTTCGCCACCGCAATGATCGATTCAGGGATTCACAGCAACATTGCAGTTGATTGCTGCTATACATTGTATAGCTATTGAACGTACATTTAAGCATCTTAAAATATTGTCTAGATATCAAGGTGTAACCGGAGCAGTTTTGCTTGAGGGTTATTTGCAGACCTGTAAATATTGCAGGTGTTTTGGAGGGGTTATTATTTGCTGAATAACCTCTTAAGATGTCTTTTCTTCAATCATCCAAACCATGCGTTTTCTTGTATGCTATGAATGTAACAATATGTTTCAAGTCCGATTCAGGGAACACTTCCGTGGCATAGACCTTTAGTTTTAGATTTATTTAAATTATCCTTACAAAATACAATTTCTCTCATGATTTCACATTTGCAAGAAGCAATCTAATTAAAAGCACTGCTATTTATTCCATATTTACTACGTGTATGCAGCAAATACAGAATAAATAGAAATGCTTTTAATCAAATTGTTGTCAAAGTAAACTTGAACTCTTGTCTTTCTACAAACAAAATCATCGAAAGTTATTTTTCTGTTTGCCTTCTTGTTATTTTATTATACAGGTACTTGTCTTAAAATCCCTTTTTGATTTTTACGCATGACTGAATATAAAGCTGATAAGAAATATCACCGAGGCGATGATTAGTGTAGGTCATTTGAATTCAGAAGTTTTGTGCTACATACGCTGTACTAAAATCATTAATAGTAGGATTCTTCTCTGAATTTCATTAAAACTTACATTATTTGCTTAACTGAATGCTGACCATACTCAATGAGTATTTTAAAAAAATATTTCACCATGGTTTACGTATGCGTATACATATACGTAGATACTTGAAGTAGGTTCACCGTGAAATGCCCGCGATGCTGCGTTGAGTCACCACGATCGTTGCAGTGATTTGCCGTGATTCCATGTTAACTATAGGTCAATTAAAGAGCAAAGATCGCAGTGATTAGTAGCGTAGACTTAAAAAACATGGCGGCGATGATATGACAACATTGCCATTCTCTGTAGTGTATATTTTGTTCATAATCTTCCTTCCTTGAATTTAATGGTTTATTTGATAGATGCCAGCCTCAGGAAGTAAAAATCCCAGAGCCAACGGTGATTCGTGAAGTCAGATGTGGAGTAGATGGCACCATGCTGCTGTCTGATGTAGGAAGTGTATTTGCTTTCGGGAGTAATGCAGATAATAAGCTAGGACTCAATCTTCGACAAGGCTTCATCATGGCAATGAAGAATATTTTCAAAAAGGTAAGATAGATTAGATTGTGTGATATCCTTTCATCCAGTTTTGATCCTCTTGTAAATAATTGTTTGGAAGCAATACTCATTTGTGAACATTTATAAGCATTTCATGATGTGGTTGATTCCATCAAATATTTACAGCTGCATAATCCTGAATGAAGGGAGAACTATTTATGCAATAGGATTTGAATTTATTTTACATGAAAAGACTTTTGTCTGTTCATGCATAGTTTTTGATAATGATCCTGGTCTGTGCAGAGTCACATAATTGCTGTATAATGATATGACAGGTTTTTATTTACAATAAGAAATTTACTTTATGCTGTTTTATTTCATTTGAATACATTGATATAAACATCAGTATAAAGTTAAACCTCATAAGTCATGGTTTATAGATGCAACTAGCAAAACTTAAGACTTTGGTGCATAAACAGGTACTCAAAGGAAAATGTATCATACTCTTATTTTTCAGTTAGATCTTGATGTCCAGATATCCCATTCACTGTTGACCCTCACTTGTTATATCTGGATCCAATTCTTGCAAGATTATTGTTCCTTTAAATTTCTATGTTTTTTGTACGTATTGATATAGTACATGAATAATTTGAATAAAATATATTTTATGATAATGTTGTTTTGGCAGACGGAGGTGGAAGGTCAGAATTCACCAACATTGGTGAGAGCTCTTGCCTGTCATAAAGTACTGGACATCTCTATGGGTGTTGGCCACACAGCAGTCATTGTGGAACCTGGTCACATCTACACCTTTGGCCGAAATGCAGAGGGTCAACTGGGTATTGGTGACACCAAAGCATACCGTGCTCCAGTTGAAGTCAAATCGATGCACGACAGTGTGGTAAATGTACTGTGTCATGTTTGTTGTGGTACTAATATAAAGATTTCATTGGTATAAACGTGACAGTTCAGAACAGATGAAATTTATTCAGTAAGCTAGGCATGCAAAATAACCTGAATGGTATTAAGATTAACAGAACTTATCATTGGTTAATGGTTTTTAAATGTCAGGATGCAATAATAGCACTAATTTTGTGAGCTTATCATAACTTGAGAAAATAATGCATAGAATATGGATTTAGTTCTTATTGTTATTTATTTTTAAAATGATTGTTTTGAAATGATTTACCAAAGCTTTTGATTACCGTTAATATTTGCAGTCTACTAGAGGATTTAATTTTGTTAACAGATAATTGATACATGTACTTAGATATGCAATGTAAATTAACCTCCCAAAAATGTACCAAATTGGATAACCTGCATATCAATACCTTTATTACTTTTCTTGATTAATTAAAAACTCGAGTTTAAGCTTGACATTTGAGAGTAACAAAAAAAGAAAGTTACATGTAGTAATGGTGCTGGCATTGTTTCTATTTCTGCCGTTGTAAATTGTACACAAACACATTCTGACACTTGTGAATGAAGGTATTACACGACACAACTGTTAGTTAAATACACATCACAGTGACTGTAATCACATTATATATACATTATATTTGTGTTAGATACTCTTAAGATAAATTAATGTTATTATTATATATAAGAATAAACAGTGCAAATCAACTTTAAACTGTGTTTAAAACATTTTACATATTTGCTATTATGTTATATTTTCAATCCAAGTTCTTTACATATCTTTTACATTTTAATAACATTTAAAGTGTACGACTTATATATTTTCCTTATACATACACACCCTTGTCATTGACAAAATCTGTACATTGTATTACAGAAGGTACAGTGTGGAGACCATTACACTGTTAGCAGTACCACAGCCAATGAGCTTTACTACTGGGGACTGCGGTTTAAAGCCCCTAATATCTCTAGTGCTCCAGAGGATGAAGATAGTAAATCCAGTACCAACGGTAGCCTGGTCAACCGTGATGACTTGCGTCTAGAGAGCATCACCCCTCGAAAGGCTACAAGTGGTCACTCCAGACAAGCCAGTCTCACAAGTGTTACCAGCATGTCAAGCCAAAAGGAATCTGCTCAAGGTTAGTGTTAGTTATATTACTAATACTGCATTGAAATATAGGAATTTTCTTTGTTACTAATTACATTACGAGCTAGTTATATACTGATAATAACATAGACAGGAAAAAGGTCTGAACCAAACATACAAGATTCTTATATTATGCCTCACTCTCTTTTAAAACATTGTATAATTTTGTATATCAGTAAGTAATGATATGGTCCATTGTTCAAGCACATAACCAGCCCCCTATGCTTCAACTATTAAGCATTTGTATGTTAAATACCTGAAACATATGGTCCATGCAGGTTTACTTCATATTAGTTTTGTTGTGAAAATCATTTATTCAAATGTAAAGTTGTCAGTTTCTCAAATTGTATAGCCTTTGAAAATCCTTGTTTCTTTTATTTTAGGTTCTCTGGGGTCTATTAAAGATTCAGTAACACCTCGAGCAGTATCTCATCAGAGGCAGAGCAGTCTCGACAGTGGTGCTCTCAGTTCCCTACCTCCTCCAAGTCCAACACATAAACGTCAATTTAGTGTGGAAAGTGTCACTAGTCTGAATGATAGTGGACTTCCCAGCATGCACTCCACAACACCTCTAGATTCTAATAATGAATCAAAGTCTCGTATAGGCTTCAGACCTATAAGTAAGTTTCATACATTTCAAATACATAGTCAAAACATATGGTGCCTTTGGATGCAAGAAATTTTTTTTTTACTGGAAACAAAAATAGGTAGATGTATCACAGTTTTAGTAAATTTGAGCATATTGTGGATCAACTAGTTATCTGAATGAATTTTTTCCCATGCAATAATATGGATATGATATAAGGAATACAATGTAGATCAGTAGAATCCAATGTTCTGTTTTGCAGTAAATGTCAAATGTCAGCATGTAAAAATCCCTCACTACCTCTGTTTGGTCTTTTACATAGGTAGAAATTTCTATGAAGTGCATCATTCATATGACATCATGTATTTGATATCATGCATATGACATCATATATATGACATCATGTATATGACATCATATATATGACATCATGCACATGACATCATGCATATGACATTATGCACATGACATCATGTATATGACATCATGTATATGATATCATATATATGACATCATGTATATGACATCATGCACTTGACATCATGTATATGACATCATGCATATTACATCTAGTATTTGAGTAAAATAATCTTACCATGACTTTGAAATACACAAGTTACTTTTCTCAGATATGTGAGTTTGTACATTTTGAAAGTAGTCATGAATGACAGTTAATGTGTCATTTGACTATACCCTCAGCTGGCTATTGGTAGATGGACACATAATTAACATACATTTGGTGTCCAGACCAATGCAGTATTTAACATGTTAAACAGTTGGGAGAAGAGGCGAGGTGTTAAACAGCTAGGCTTCATTACAAAATTTTGAAAGGTAATTGGCCACAGATGTTTTAAGACGGTAGTTGTGTGAATTAACCAGTAAATTTCAATGTATTTTAGAAAATCCATTCCTTAAAATTGTTTCCAGTTCCAGACCCTGGATTTCCTCATTATCACTGCAGAATAACATTGAGAAACCTGGGAGGGGGTTTCACTTTGTTTGGACAGTTAGATTAAAAGATCATCACTGTATACATTTTGTAACTTCAGAACATCTAGATATATAAACTTTATATAGTGAAAATTAACATGGAACTTGTTTTATGTGTTATATCAGTATTTTTTTTTATCCTGAAGGCAGTGTTCGAAAGAGAACACCCAGTGCTGGTAGTAGAGATAATGGGAAAGACAAGGAACAACATGAAATGGAGGATAATTCTGAAATCATATTTCCACCAAGTCATCTTATGAAGTGAGCTATAATTGTCTTTAATAAGTTTTAGATGTTAGGAATGTAATTAATAATAATCTGATTTTATGGGTTTCTGCATATGATATTTCAGTAACTCTTCTGTTCAGTTTTCTTTTCCACTGAAAATGCATGTGTTTAATCTTAGGATACTTAAATCTGGAGATGAGGTTCTCACCATCAGTGACTTTTTCTGTCATGGGGAAAATCTTTTCATACAGATGGAAACCACTGCACCACCCCCACGAAGAAAGAAAAGGAAAAAGATTCGGTAATAAATTATTATCATTTTCAATTTTTATTAGCCTGGAGTTTAAAATACTTCAATCATTGTATATGGGTTTGTTAACCATATGTGCAATAAAAATTTAGTGAAAATTAAGTATGGCAATACACAAATTTCATATTTTACATGATATAAGGGGCCTCGTGCTTGACAAATTGGAATTTGCAGGAATTTTCATTATGATGTTCATGCTTGGATTGTCATGTCACAATACAATGACATGACTTTGAGTAGCTAAACATTGTATATCCAACATTAAATGAAAGGTATCAGCAATTGTTTGTAAAATTATCAGTTAATACAACCATTGAAAATATTGTACAGTAAAACTCGCTTACAGGGAAATTCAGAGGACGCCAATAAAAACCTTGGTATATTTGTAATTTGATATATTGATATAGCGAAGTTTGTTATACATTATAATGAACGCCAGGCTTGGTGTAGTGGTTAAGCGCTTGGCTTGTGGTGCTGACAATTCTGGTTCAATTCCTGGGTTGTGCCACTACGTTTAAGAGGTTGGTTACCTCCTGCTTCCATGTAGCCATATAACTGAAAAATTGTTGAAAGCGACATAAAACACCAATCACCTAACCCAGCCCTTATAACGAATTCGTACTGCACAAAGAAAACAAACTTGAAACTATGAATAGGTACTGAACTCTTTATATGCATAAGAGTAAACAAAAATGTCCAGCTAATTTAAACTTGCATAAAGAAGTTGCTGATTTTAGATTGTTTTTGTTTGACATTAAGAAGATTCAATGGATGACAAATTTTGAAACATATTGAGAGGAACATCTGGAACATATGTTTCTAAAAGTCTTACTTGGTCTTACTTGGTGTAGAGATCAATTTAAGCACTATGGCTTGTTGGATCCATTTCTTGGCCTTGTCTTCTCACAGTCACTATGGCCAAAATGCCCTCACTGGCGCTATAGGTAGGATAGGTTCAAGTGGATCCGTGTCTGAATCTGACTCTTCATCCTGGGTAAATATATTCGTCGGACTGCGATTCAGTAGCCACAACATTGTCATCTACATGTACAAAGTCTTCCATAGTAACCCCCTGTTCACTAAGTTTAGATTTTATTTTCCCAATATGAGCCAACGGCAAATCAATATCCTCATTAAAATCATTGTTTGGGTCCGCCTGTTAAGCAGCATGTGCATGATCAATTCTGGGTTTCTAAAACAGATTTTGATGCATGTCGGGGCAACATGGTTCCATGCAGAGAAGACCATGTGAATAGCCCGCAGGATGTTTATGTCAGGGTCAATACACTGGTCATTATACTGAAAAATTAAAATTTTTTTCAGTAACATGTACAGCGAATATGTTAGTTGATTGATCAATAAATATTTAAACATGTAATGTTTGATAAACCTTGGATTTAGATCCACAAATGCACACGATTGTATTTTCAAAAAATAAAAAATTTAAGATATAAAACATACGAATATTAATGGTAAATGTGTACATACCTCAAGGAAGTGTGGAATCAAGGTCTGTCTGTATTTCAGTTTCAGGTTTTTAATGATGCCCTGGTCCTTAGGCTGTAATTTGCTTGTTTTATTGGGGGGTAGGAATGGTAGGTTTATGGACTTTAGATTGTGTATTTCCGGGTGTGCAGAGCAATTGTCAACAAGTAGAATTTTACCATTTTGTGGAGTGAATTTCGGTCCAAATTTCGAATCCATTTGATGAATATTTGGCTTGTCATCCAAGCCTATTTATTGGCTTTGTACATCAAAGGTAGTGATTTATGCCTTTGAAACGAGGGTTTTCAAATTTGCCAATCGTCAAAAGTTTGAGTTTCTCTGATCCATCCATGTTTTGTGGCCACTACTAAAGTGATTTGTTCTTTTGATCATTTACCACAATGGCAGAATTCCCCCTTAAATTGAAGCATTTTGGCTGGGAATAACTTGTGAAACAAACCGATTTCGTCTGCATTGAAAATATCACACAGCTTGTAAGACTTCGTGAGTGCTGGTAACTCAGTGTTTATCTAATCAGTTGCCATATCCATGTCCATGCAGAACAGCACTTTCTCCACTAATTGTACTGTTTGTAATGCCATGTCTTGCTTTAAATCGATCGAGCCATCCGGTATTGCTCCTGAAAGTGTCATCTCAAAGTTGTTTGGCCAAACTATGACTTTAGACAAAAGAATTGGGCCACTTAATGGAATATTTTAATTTCGTTTCTCCTCAAACCACTCCAATAAGGTGTTCTCTACATTAGTATGTGAAGACCAATGATGGCGCTTGTGCGATGTAGAAGTTGTAGAGTTTTCGTACGAAGCAACAATAAAATCCTTGTGTTTCAAAATTCTACTTTAAGTGTTCGGTAGAATTCCAAATTTATTTGCGATGCCTTTGTTTGGCAAATCCCCCCTTTGTACACTTTGAATAATTTCATATTTTGTTTCCAATGTTATGGCCTTCCTCTTTCTATCTGGGGAAGCCATGATTGTGAATAACACATCCAAATACAAAGTGTTTGTCAAAGCAATTTAATTATGTGATTTTATCTCAAATAATATACAAACACACGGGTAACACTTATAACTGATTATTACTATGAAACCCACCCATGTCATCGATTATACATGTATTAGCCTACTGGGTATATGCAAACATACGTTAAACTGTTTAAAAGTATATAATGCATTGATCTATTTGGAAAATTTGTATCAGAAATTGAAAATTTTGACTTTGACTTTGAAATTTACGCTGGATTTCAGTTTTGGGGGACTGGAAAATGGTTCGCCATAACCGTAAATTCACCATAAACAAAAATTCGCAATAAACATAGAAAAAATGTATAGATTATGCATATTTTTGGCTGGGAAAAAACTGATTACTAGAAAAATTTCTAGTAATAAGCGTAAATTAGCAATATCCATGTTCGCTATAAGTGAGTTTTACTGTATACTTAAGAGTTGGTAGAGGTTAAATCTTAAAACCCCATCTCACTCACTCCTTTTTGTGTATGATTATTGACTCTAAATCTCGAAAATATGACCAGTGATATTTATTATGTTTATAAAATAGTCTAGGGTTAAAATTTATGTCATATAACTCAAATATAGCCAAAATTTGGCTGTATGCTTCCTTCAAAAAATCATAAGATTCTAGGGGTTCATCAATTAACATTCTCTATGTACACAAATAAAATCAGTGAACAGATAGTTCATTACACTATGATGATAGATCTTTTACTTAGGGTAGTGTTAAGAATTGTCTAATTAGCCAGAGAATGGAAATGTTTATTTATTGACGACATAAGCAGATATTGTCATTCATTCCCTTAGTATACTAATGAACATTTACAGGTATGAGGACTTGCATATAATGTATACATTTCATGAACTGTTTGTATTTGCAGTAAAAGATTTAGTGGTAATACCCTTAATGTACCACCAGAGACAAAAGTCATGTATTCTACCTCAAGTAGAGAGGGCGGAGATGAATACTCCTCAGAAGCATCAGAAATAGATACACAGGGCACTGTAAGTCCATGTATCAGTAGACGTATACCATTATATCATATTGTCTTTATCAAATGTTTTGTTCCTCAATCTTACTTATGCTGAAGTAGTTTTTGTACAGTTTTAACTCATCTACAATAATTACATTTTTGGGTAATTAAGTTATTCACTATTTCTCTCTTTGTTCTTAAGCAATTTGAGTTTCCCATGTTGTTCCTTATGACCAAGTGTCTCTCACATATATTTTAATACAGATTCCGGCATGGTTAAAGCATGAGCTTCGTCAAAGTGAACAAGAAGAAAGAGATGATGGGAATGAGGCTGATGACACAAGTGACCAATCAGATGATGAACTGAGGCGTGGTATGATTGACAGTTCTATGACAAGCATCCAAATCAATAAAGATCTTGTTTCTGCTGGTAAGCTAAACATAAGCAATTTGGTAACATAAAATTAGGAAAAATGGTTGATAAAAGATTTCTGTAATTGCATGAATTTGTAGATAATCTTGAAATTTGATCTTCTATGCTGTACCTGTCTTTATACTAAAATCAGCATTTAAAATTTAGAATGTTATCATTTTGTATCAAAACTTCTTACATTCTATGAGTGACATGTCAGATGAAATGGCTGTTTTTCAGGTAATTATCACATCATGAAGAATCTAAACCCATGATTATAATTTCCTAATTTCATGCTTTAAGAACACTATTTTGTTAAAGCTATATATCCTTAATTTAGATTTAGACAGTGTACAGATTGTAAGCAAAATGGTATCACTTGTACTTGGTTACAAACTTCGAAACACTGTTTAATGCGCCTGTTGGCAGTGTGATATTTTTGCTAAGCCAAATATTCTGTCCTTTTGTTTATTATTTAACCTTATCTTAGTATATTTATTGGTAATTGATAGAATAATACTTGCATAGGTAGACCTAGTAATATATTCAAAAGTTAACTTTATGTACATTTTCTGTTTATCTTACATAAACATCTAGTTTTATTTCTTGGATGAATGTCTTTGTTTATTTTGTATAGTCTCTTCAGGAACAAAGAAACAGAGCCCAAGAATGGAAAAGTCATCAGCTATTGTTGATCCCTCCAGTGAGAAGGTATCATCTACACATTTCTTTGTTTCATGTCACTTTACAATATATTGTTTTTATACATTGTTACAGCACTACCAATGTATTGTTTAGTTTTGCCCTGCTGCTGAGCATTATTGCCATTGTTACATTAGGATCTCTCACCTAATATTATCTATTGTCTATTGTTGTCATAGATAACTCTCAGTCTAATATATTGAACATACATAACCAATACAAGTATATATAGATAAATGGTTACTTCATTAAGCAAGATGGTCATGCATGTGTTATATTGTGATAAGCAGCAATGAAATCTCAATCCTTGAGAAGATTGGAAAAATTTCATTTTTTATTTTTGCATTATAACCATAACTCAGTCACAAACCACCCAAACAGTTGTCAAGGATGGGATAGGTCTATGTTGTTGAAATTTTTTCGAACTTACAGGACCTTGGTGTTTACTGTCTTATCTGTAAGACAGGACATTGACAAGCCATCAGTTGGAATCAATCCCAGAACCTTTTGGTCATGATCCAAACATTCTACTGCTTGAAAATTGTAGACTCTTGAGATATATTTTACACGCGCACACACATACACATATATATATATATATCATACACTTTTGCATTCCTTAAAATATTATGAGTTTTATAAAACCATTTCTAAAGTTGGTATTATAAAAATTTATATTCTTGCAAATTTAGGAAATTACATATCTGTTACAGAAGAGTAGATTCAATTATACAATACACATACTCAGAAAACAAACTATCATAGTTTATAATGAAGGAAGAATATGACAGATATATACTCTGTGTAAGGGAATATGATATTCAAGCAAACTATATTCAAGCATATATATAATTATAGCAATGTAATACAGATTCTTATAATATTTTGTAAACAGGTAGTAATAGGAATGAAGCACCATCATACTTCAGTGTCCACTAACAGTACCGAGAGTGAGATGGATTACCATGTGACTGAATTCCAGTCAGACTGTAGCACTAGAGAAAATAGGTAGGTTCCACAAACTTGAAAACTTTGTATTAGATTATTTTAGCAAGATTTAATGCCAGGGTAATTGAACTTTTTGCTTTTTGGAGTGTATTTCATGTTTTAACAGTATACCAGATAATTACAATTTTGAAGTACTCAATTTTTTATCAAAATTAATTTGTTTTATAGTACTGTAAATGTGCTTTAACTCTTTTCAATAGGCAGTTTTATTACGAAATTAAAAACAAAAATGTTTGAAGAATATAACACATTGTTTCCTGCTTCAAATGGGAAACTGACAATTAGAAACTGACGTGAGACGAAGTTTTACAGTGAGAGTAATCAGCCTGAATAACATAAAATTACAGGTGAATTTATCAAGGATTTATTGATTCATATAATTAAGGCCAAACAAAAAGGTATGTCTATTATTATACATGTAAACTAGAATATATAACAAGCTTTTTTCCAAGGATGTGTATGAGACATCAATCTGAATTTGACCACTAAAATGTCAGCATATACTAAAATCACACCAGGAAGTTAATTTCCCATGGAATGGATTCACAGTCCTTCGTTGTCCTATGTCTGATAATTCTGATGATCTGTGTATTGACTAGAGTTTTACATATTTAATCATAAGATTCACTGAATGTAGCTTCGATGTTAAATAAGACTGTCATAAAATTACCTGTAATTGACCTTTTCGCGTATACAGATAGATACCCGCTGTGCTGGGTTTAGATGACATAACAATACCTGGTCAAGTGACTTTCGAGCGTTGTACACAAGCATCAAAAAGTGTTAATTCAACAAAAAAATAAGAACATCAGGTGTAATGACCATGAAGATACATAGTGTATATCTCTAACTTTACCTGAGATAAAAGTAATTTGTTACCAACCTACGGTCACCATATTAGTATAATCATGGGTACCAGTAAAATTTATCTGATATGTGATAAAAAATCCAAACGGACAAATTTTGTCAGGGACATGTATAAGTCCCTGAATTTTGTCCAGTTTTCTGTGTAAAAACATAATATGCTGTATAATTTGCGCTACTTGTACATTTACAACAGGAATGTTAGCTTCATGGCTGCTCACTATTGATTGACTTTTACCTGCGTATTACCGGTATACACAAGAAGTAGGCTTTTGCTGGAATTTTTTTCTCAATGTTTGGGTGTGCACATTATACACGGATATGCATTATAGTAGTTACTGTACTTTTACTCTAAGTGCTCTAGGAGATGTAATTTCAATTTGCGGATTTTTGAGCTCGGATATGATACAATGTTTTAGGGTCAGAGGGTAAAATTAGGGTTGGTCGTGGGACCCTAAACAGACATGTATTATTTTTGGCCTAATTACAATATTTCTTCAATTAAGACATCAACATGCATGTACTGTCTTTTTGTTTTTAGTGTTCGCAGACTAACTGATTCTAGTCTACTCAAGAAAACTGTGCCTGTTCCTCTAAGAAAAATGTCTGCCCCAGTTCATAGCAAACCGCCAAACCCACAGAAACAGCTTGGGCGCAAGAAATTAAATGCTAGGGGAAAAATGTAAGAGCTTATATATGCTGTGATATATAAAAGTTGTTTATGGATGGATGTGATATCTAAGTTAATCATTTCATATTTGCTGTAATCTTTGAATGAGTTACATATTTATTTTATTCAGGGACAGGGAAATATATTTTGTCATTAATGAAGGTCACAGTTGATGTAGTGATAGACATTTAGTCTGCCCGATTTAGATCCACACACAGAGCCACTACATTTAAGAGAGTGGTCAGCTATTCTTTTGATATTGTCATGTGACTTAAAAATTGTAGAAAAATTATATAATATATTAAACAAAATAAAACCATATCTCAGATGGTTGACATTACATTCATTTCTAATTTTTCCAGGGAAGATATAACATTGAAGGAACAACTTGCAGCCAGGGGCTTTGTCTCTGATGTAACTGTCAAGAGAAAGCAAGAAGCTTTATTGGTAAAAATAAAGTTTGTTTTATCTAAAGTTGTGGTTATAGAATGCTTCGACTCCCATCATGGGTGCAACGTTGTCCTGTCTTTCAGACGAGACATTAAAAACTGAGGTCACATTAGGTGTGGCACGTAAAAGGTCCCACATAAATTTCTATGCAGATGCCATCACCATATACCTTAAAAACTCAAATCTAATGAAACTTGAGTTGATTTTAATGGTTACCCTTACATACGAAGCCGTTTTCGTGCCATTTTAAAGAAGAAAACTTTTTTTTTATCTCGTTCGAACGAGAAACTTTTTCGTTTGAACGAGATAAAATCTCGTTCGAACGAGAAACTTTCTCGTTTGAACGAGATAATTTTCTCGTTTGCACGAGATAATTTTCTCGTTTGAATGAGATACTTTCTCGTTCAAACGAGAAAAAAATCTCGTTCGAACAAGAAACTTTTAAATATGAATTAAGGTGTTTTGTTATTTAGATAAGTATGATTAGGAATTATTTCATTTGATACATACAGTGATACATTTATATATGCATAATTGCATATGTTTCAACTACACACTTACAACACAATGTACATATTGCATGGTTATTCTAAAACACACAGCTTTTCAATAGAAAGGAAATACTTTAGTTAAAGTATAATTTATTATATTGCGAAGAAGATGAATGCGTGGGGAAAAATGAAAAAAAGGAGGGGGGTATTATGCCATCAGAGATATTCTGCCCTCCTCTTGAAATTAAAATATAATAATAGTTGTAAATTATGATTTACACATTTCAGAATTGAAATATAAACTGAGTGGTACTTACTGATATACAATAAAACACTTATAATTATGCATTATTATTTCATTAATGATTAATGTTAATTGGTGAGGTCACTGAGCCAAGTTAGTTTGATTCCAGTGACTTAAAACATAAATATAAAAAAGGAGGAGATGAGGCTCCAAATCAAATGTTACAAACATACTTTAGATCTACCATTTGATAGACTGAAATAATATGTATAATGTATTTCAACTAAATTCAGGCCAAACACGGCCAAATGCTCCTGGCTATATAGTTATTTAAATGATCAAACATCCGATATTAAAGAAATTGTTAGAAAATATCAAAAGATTTATTGATGGACGATATTCCATTTCTTTCTTTCGATTAATAACACTTATCACTGTAGACTATAGTATACGATATTAGTTTCTAGGAATCACCATGTCCGTCTGTCTGTCCGTTCGTCCCGATTCCTGTCCGCTGAATAACTTTTGTACTGTAGGACTAAGTAAGATTATACCTGGAATGTAGATGCATCATAGGAAAAGGGTCTGTCTTGTACCAAAATTAGGTCACTGTGACCTTGACCTGGGTTTTGGACCTCTCTGATAGTAATACCTGGGCCATTTCGTGTTCGGAGCATAACTTTTGAACCATAGCACCTAAGTTTATCAAACCTTACATGTGGATGCATCATGGGAAGGGGATGTGTCTTAAAACTAGGTCACTGTGACTTCGACTTTGACCTCTATGATAGTTGATAGCACCTAGGATTATTATACCTGCTCTATGGATGCTTCATGGGATGTCATAAAGGGATGAATTATTGCATGTCTCCACTTTGTTGCCACAGGGGGTATTAATTTGTCCCATTAGGACAGCTTCAGTTTATCAAGCAGATTATTGTCCACATTTATATTATGCAATTTATGTACAGAATGAGTTGGAGATGACCAGAGAAGAAAAAAAGCGAGCAGAAGAGAAAATCAGAGAATTACAAGAAGAACATAGATATCAACAGGAAGCTGTTAAAAGAGAGATAGAGAGAAAGGCACAGGTTATTAAGAGTTTATCATTTTTTTATGAATAAGGGAAGTGTTTAGTGACATATACAGAAGATGGCATAAGTGTTAACTTGATACTGCATGTTTTCTTATCTTGGTGCAATCGTGATGTAATTGAGTTTTCTGTTACATTAGCATAGACTTGCACTGTTACTTATACTTATATTTGACTGTATTTTTACAATACATTTGATTACATTTTTATCAGAAAAGTCTTAGATAGGCCTATGACGGGCAGTGCAAACTCTGCAAAAATATCAATGAATCAATAAATAACAATAATGATGTATGCTGAGTAGTCAAGTACATTTCCATAATACTTATGTAGGAATTAATGAAGGAAAATATCAGCAGGTAATAACATTAATTTATGTGAGGTAAAAGTTATATGTGAAGTGCACAATAGTTAGTGTATTGCATTTGATATCAGAAGATGATGAGATTGGCCCTAACTGTGCCACTGGAATTTTACATTGTGTCCTTAAGCAAGCCATGTCATCCACATTATCTTAGTCAACCCAGCTATAAGTGGTATTGACTTCAGCTTGGAAGTTTATAAATCTGATGTTCTGTCCATCCTTTTCGCTTAGACTCATAGACACCAAGCATAAGTTATGATCCAATAAGCTTTCTTGGCTTTGAGAAGATTTTGCTTTCAAATAACGCTAAAACAAATTATGATACAGCATTATATTACTGAATTATTGAATTCAGTATGCTATAGACAGCCATCCTTTTCTTTCATCTCAGGATCGTGAACAAAGCTTGGAACAAGAAATACAAATTCTAAAGCAGCAGATACAATCTCAGGACTCTCAACTCAAAGACAATCTTCGTCTGTTTCACAGCATGCAGGTGTGTAAAATTTCAGGAAATTCATTTTTATACGCCCGTGCAATAGACGGGACGTATTATGTTATGGCGCTGTCTGTCCGTGTGTCCGTCCGTGTGTCCGGGGTCATGTTTTCCGGACTTTTTTTGGACGTCTTTCAAGATATTGGGATGAAATTTGGTATATAGCTTTATTTCAAGCGGCGTCAGTACCAGTTCGAGTTTTATTACGATTGACCTACTTTTGACAGATTTATGGCCCTTGGACTTATAAATTTCAAAATTTTTTCAGAAATTCATTAAAAATCTATTTTTTGTCAAAACATTATGAAATTCCTCATGAAACAAGTAAAGTGTACCAACTATCACATATGTTACGGTTTTTAATATCTTTTTCTTCATTTTTGAGAAATTTATGATTTTAGGGGGGAGGGGTTGACCATATGTCCTAGGTCATGTTTTCCGGACTTTTTTTTGCCGTCTTTCAAGACATTGAGTTGAAATTTAGTATATAGCTTTATATCAAGCAGCGTCAGTACCAGTTCGAGTTTTGTTGCAATTGACCTACTTTTGACGGGTTTATAGCCCTTGGACTTATAAATTTCAAGATTTTTTCAGAAATTCATTAAAAATCTATTTTATGTCAAAACATTATGAAATTTATCATGAAACAAGTAAAATGTACCAACTATCTCATATGTTACGGGTTTTAATATCTTGTTCTTCATTTTTGAGAAATTTATGATTTTAAGGGTGGGGGGGGCGGTTGACCATATGTCCTAGATCATGTTTTCCGGACTTTTTTTTGCCGTCTTTCAAGACATTGAGTTGAAATATGATATATAGGCTTATTTGAAGCGACATCAGTACCAGTTCGAGTTTTGTTACGATTGACATAATTTTGACGGATTTATGGCTCTTGGATTTTGTTTTGAAAATTCATTAAAAATCTAATTTTTGTAAAAACATTATGAAATTTATCATGAAACAAGTAAAATGTACCAACCTCCACATATTTTACAGGTATTGATATCTTTTTCTTCATTTTTGAGAAATTTATAATTTTAGAAGGGGGGGGGGGAGGTGTTGGGGGGGGGGCTAGTTCTAAAAAATTTCAAGTTTTTTTTTGCAGGTTAATTTCCAAGATGGGTTGCATAGGACCATTTCCACAGGAAATATTGCCTTTGGACTTATTCCTATGATAAAATGCTATGAAACGCAATTAACTTCAGTAAACGTCAGATGTTTTTCATGAAAATCATGCCAAATGCGAATTGATCCTGTCCCAATTAAGCGACGGGCGTATTATGCCACGCTAGGCATTGCTCTTGTTAATTGTATAGTGGATAGTTGGATACTGTATGCTCAAAAATAATCAATGACAGAAATTTAATTGATTTTATGCACATGTTTGACAGCCTTGTCTTATGATCATATGATATGGTATTTAACATGCACATGTTCTCAATAATAGATGATTATGTGAGAAATCTGGTTTTAGAGAATTTGTTAAAAAATTGCATGTTTTACAAGATGTGGGAATTGATGGCAGTAGGTTGGGAAAGTTTTATTTTATCCCTTGTCATGCTATGCTAATTTCTATTGTTTTTCTCTCTACTGCTGAATAAATTGTATATGATTAAGAAATGCCATGTCCAGTCATCTTTCCTCTCTCATTTTCTTACTCACAGAAATACAAACCAAACATGAATTTAATGAGAAATGTCATAGCTATCTATTCAAGATTATTGTTAAAAATATCCTAACTGGATGGCATGACCATATTATTGCATAAACTAAAGAAAAACATTATAAAATCTGGTGAATTTGAATAATATCTTTTGTTCTTAAAAAGTAAGCAACAAGTGAAATTTCATACTAAAATTTAGAAAATAAAGGTGAACTGTGAATGGAGCATTTAGTGCAGTGTTACGTCACACTACATGATCTGTGCAATCTCAACCCTTGTATCAAGATTTTCCACAATATCCTTATAAGATTAATCGATATGGGCAGAGTTTATTATTTCCACATGATTAGACACATCTTCAAGCTCAAATTCCTCAAAATCACTTTCATCGCAATCAAAGTATTTGGGGGAAAATGAAAGTCTTTCCTCATTAGCCAAAACTCAGGCAGATGCTGCCATGTTTGATCATAGTTAACTTACATAGTATTTAGGATATATTTGATACAACCTTGACCCTTAAATAGAATTTTTTACTATGAATCATGGGATAATTATCAAACCACACCTGTACATATTTATACCCCTTGCAAACAAAGTTTGATGGGGTATATAGGAATCACCCTGTCTGTCTGTCCGTCTGTCTGTGTGCGTCTGGCCATCAAACCTTGTCGGGGCCATAACTTCTCACCCTGTGCACGGATTTCAATAATATTTCACAGAATTGTTGCTTAGGATCCAAGGGTGTGTCATGATCTTGAACCAAGGTCATAGGTCAAAGGTCAAGGTTACAATAGACAAAATTGGTATAACCTTGTCCGGGTTGTAACTTTTCCCCCTGTGCACGGATTTCAATAATATTTCACAGAATTGTTGCTTAGGATCCAAGGGTGCGTCATGACCTTGGTTATATGTCAAAGGTAAAGGTCACAATAGAAACAATGGGTAAAACCTTTTAACACATGCTCTATAGATGCCTCATGGGTTGTCATAAAGGGATGAATCAATGCATGTCTCCACTGTTGCTGTGGGGAAGGGGGGGTATTTTGTCCTGTTAGGACAACTTTAGTTATGTTTAGCCTTGGAAATTCCCCAGAAACGAAAATACATGTAACAATTACAACAGTTACAGAAACGACAATTGTAGCGATTTGCAGTGAACAGCAATATTTCAGAACGACTTATGTCGCAATTAAAGTGATAAGGGTTAAGGCATTTGATGGTAAATGAAAGAAATAACAAATCTGTATAATTATAGGGATGCTTATTAGTCCCCTACCCGCGTCTCCAAAGGGGACTATAGGTTTGCACTCCGTCCGTCTGTCCGTCAGTCCGTCAGTCACACTCACGTTTTCCAGACTTTTTTCCTAAATGCTTGTAGATATTCATCCAATTTTTGGTGTGTGAGTCTACCACCATGAGTTACAGATCAAGGACGAGTTTCGTTTCGATCCACTGATTTTTGCTGGAATTACGGCCCTTGGAATAAGAAAATTTCTATAAAATGGCAGTTTTCCAGACCTTTTTTCTAAACGCTTGTAGATATTCATCCAATTTTTGGTGTGTGAGTATACCCCATGAGTTACAGATCAAGTTCGAGTTTCTTTGTGGTCCACTGATTTTTGACAATTACGGCCCTTGGAATTAGAAAATTTCTTTAAAATGGCAGTTTTCCGGACTTTTTTTCTAAATGCTTGTATATGTTCATCCAATTTTTGGTGTGTGAGTCTACCACCATGAGTTACAGATCAAGTTCAAGTTCCATTTCGGTCCACTGATTTTTGACAGAATTACTGCCCTTGGAATTAGAAAATTTCTTTAAAATAGTTGTTTTCTGGACTTTTTTTCTAAACGCTTGTAGATATTCATCCAATTTTTGGTGTGTGAGTATACCGCCATGAGTTACAGATCAAGTTTGAGACAGTTCTAGTTTTCATCATCATCAAAGGTTGTGATCAAATACTTGACTTGCTGGCAGCCTGAAAGACAGTATGTTGTGTGTGTGTGTGTGTGTGTGTGTGTGTGTGTTTTGGGGGTCTTAGTTTTCCATTTGCCGGTAGGGGACTTAGTATTGCCTAAGCAATACTTTCAGAATGCTTGTTCTTTATGAGTGTTGTAAGTGCCAAATTTTGGCTAATAATATTATTATAATGTCTGTGTCTCGTTTTAAATTATCCTAAATTAGAGAGCACCAATTCTCCAAGGCCTGTTTCAGACAAAGTTTACCAAAACTTCCTCTTTTCCAAAGAAACCCCATATATACAGTCCTTGAACTAAATATTCAGTCTTTGTACATTTTGTAAATAGATACCAAAACATTGCAAGCATCATATTTTTTTTAATCAAATTAGAATTGTTTCTTATGAGATATTACAACGTAAGTCAACATTTGGCAAATTTTACAGTTGTTATTTGCTCATACGATAGATTGTTGTCTGACATATTGACTTCCTTATTTCATAGTGGTTAGACCATCTACATTACCACTTTACAATACTGTATTTATACTGATCACGATGTATACCACTTGATTACGGCTTTGCCATTTTCCACTTTTGTGACTGCGAATATTTTGTACTAATTCACATATATTTATGGTATCACTCATCCGTGGCACCTGATCCCACCTCCGTTTTAACAGGGGTCCATGATTGCTTGTATTATATATTTATTGTCAATGTTATTTGGATTTTGGGTTGCAGAAATGGGATCGGTATCTCAGATTTTCACTTGTCACATCAACATTATTTCGCTTGTATGGTGGCAGCACTAGTGCATGGCCTCATAACTTTTACCTATGCAATGCACACACCTGAGGTTGTTTTATGTGAAAGCATAAGATGTGATATTAGTTCCCCCTTTGTAAGTTGTACTAGGCAGAGACCAGTTAAATCCATACAGAACCACTTTCTCTGTTATCCATCTGGACATAAACAAATTTAATAGTTTTTGATTACTCTTTCTCAAAGACTTATCAAGACAGAAAGTCAAATATAGTTTGACAACCTACAAAACTTTTCTATCCTTTGATTTAAAAAGAGTTTGCTAGATGAGTTAATCCCTTTATCAAATTAGAAAGTCATAGCATAAAAAAAATTTCTGATTTCTAAAATAAGCATATTGTAAACTGTAATTACTTGTGTGAAAAATTTCTTACATTCATTTTTGATTTTTTTTTTGGCTTGCATGTTTTGAACATTCATGGTCAATTTGGCAAACAAAACAGGCAATATATATTTCTCTTGAGCACCTGACCACACCAAGGTCATGAATGTTCACACTGATATGTTAATGTGACAAAAAATTGGTAACTTTCATTTTTATATGCCCACACAAAAATGTGGGCATATTATTAACTGCTGTTATCCGTCTGTCCATCTGTCACACCTATCTTGTCTTTGCAACTCCTCCTATCTCCTTGAGGGTATTTTAATGAAACTTGGCACAATGAAAGAACACCCTATTAAGATATGCATATTGCAAGGGGATTGCTGTCCCCAGAAAAATTACAAGAGTTATGGCCCTTGGACATAGAGTTTCTTAGATTTTTTATGCAAAATACATTGTTTTTGCAACTCCTCCTAATCCCTTTGGAGGATTTCGATAAAACATGGTACAAAGAAAGATCATATGAAGTTGTGCATATTGGTAGGGGAAATATTGTCCAAAGAAATTCACAGGAGATAGGACCCTTAGACTTAAATTTTTCTATGCAAAATACTTTGTCTTTGCAACTCCTCCTAAACCCTTTGGGGTATTTTGATGAAACATGATACAAGGAAAGAATACCATATGAGGATATGCATATTTGAAGGGGAATGCTGTCCAAAAAATATATACAGGAGTTATGACCCTTACACTTGGATTTTTCGATTCAAAATATCTTGTCTTGCAACTCCTCCTAAACCCTTTGATGGATTTTGATTAAACATGGTACAAAGAAATATCACATTATGAAGTTATGCATATTGAACAGGAATTTTCACATTCCTCAATATTTGATACAATGGTAGTCAGTGTATTTATGAAAGGAGGGGAGGTTGTCAACATGGGAAATGATGGATGTGCAAAGAAGATCAGTTAACGTACAAACAAGTGAAGAAGAAAACTGAACTATTTTACCAGTATCAAAAGTAAGCTACATTTACCACAGTTAGATTTGATATTTGGTTTTAGTTTGTATGACACCTAGGATAATAAAATGTGGGCGTATTATGTGCCATTCAACAGTGCCCTATTTTTCACTTTAAAATTTTTTTACATCAAAACAAGAATACCAACATGAAGGTGATACCATATGAATTATTATTTGTTGTGTGATGTTGATTAAGAAATCCAATGAACATAAAAAATAAGATTATATCTTTGTTTCATATTTCACAGGAAGAGCTCAATAAATTGAAAGGAAGAAACAAGTCTGGCTCCGGTAAACTTGGTAGCAAAGATAGTAAAGTATGTACTGTGATGTAATAGGACCTGGAGATGTTACATGACTCAAAGGATAGGCCTATTCTTGAATGTGATTAATGAACCGTCTCAGAAAAAATGCAACCTTCTGCACCTTTGTACATTATTTTTGAAAACTGAGAATCAGCACTTAATTTTGTAGAAACCTTTAGTACTAAACTTAAGATTTATAAGAATATGTGTACATTTAATACATTCCAGCCTATGATTTTTTTGTTTCTAAAGCTAAAACTCATGATGACTATGCTGAAAACTGCATATTTAATCAGTTCAGTTATTGTAATTGGTAATATGAAAGAATATCAGCGGGAAAAAAAGCATCATTAAAAAAAAGCACATTTTGATTTAGAGTTCTACACCAGTGTGATGCATTTTTTGTTCTTACTTTTTATCACTCACTTGGCTTAAAAGCTACACACTTCATAATGTAATGGTAATCTAAAAACCATCTATGTGTGTTAAAAAATCATTTATATATCTTTCTGTTTAATGTTATTTGTCATGTCAAAACTGGTAATACATTTAATGTATAAAAATACATGCAACCGTCCTTTTCATTCAGTGTAAATAATACTTCTGTCCTCCATGGTTGTTCATATGTTGTTCATCACTTGTTCATGAACAAATTTTACATGATGAGAATATTCTCAATTTCTCCTTGCATATCACTGTTGTCACTTCCTTTTAATCTGATTTTCTTGTGGAATCTAATGCAAAATTTTTGTTGTTGTTTTTACTGAAAATGTTTTGTTTATTTTTGAGATTGAATGATTTTTGTTAAATAATTCTTGATATTCTTCAAGATACATCTTATATTTGCCGTTTGTGAACAATTTATATGTCTAACTCTTTCTCAAGAACTAATCATAGGAGTTTGATCAAACTTGGTAGGGATGAAGTACTCATGATCCCTTACATGTGCTAATGTTTTACCACATCTGTGTAGGGTGGATCTAGTTGTAACATAAAAAAGCAAATGGGGTACCTTTTTATGAGAAAGTTCTACTTCATATCTGCAGCATTAATGGAAAAACTGATTTGTTCAGAGTTGTCTTGTAGGATGGGTGAAAAAGTGTAGCTGTTTTTGGTTTTACTCCAAAATAAAACTCTCTATGGTTTTGGGACCTTTTTTCAACTCAGTACTTTCTTGATAATTCAAGCTTTTTGTATTGTTTTATGATAAAGTTTATATTGTATATTGTACATTGACAATGTTTATTTACACTAGATTAAGGAACCGTAACAATTATGTATTGAATATCTAATTTTGTAATCTCTTAAATGATTTGGAGAAATTGTATATCAATTATTTGGGTGATTGATTCTTATTGAGAAATTTAAATCCCAATGGTACCTTGTCAGTGTCTAATCTTTCAGATGAGACAATGAAACTGAAGTCCCATGTCTTGATAGATATACCACATAATTATACCAGACTGCTTTGGGTGGATCCATTGCAAAGGTCTAAAATTCTTTGCAATGCACCAGGCATGTGCTCTCACCTTATTAATTCCATAATTTTGGTGTGAGATAAAACAAGTATCAAAACAAAACTTTAAAGAACTTCTTTCAGATATTTCAGTGAAAAAGTAGATCATGATACACAACATTTTCAGATCCTGATAAAACCAAGTAGAGATTAAATACTGATTGTTATTTTCAAGTTGTCATTTGGCTTTATCCATGTAATGGTTGAAAAGATGAAAAAGTTTCCTCTGAATGACTTGCTTACTTTGGTGATTGTTAAGGTCCTTTAAGCCTCTTGTGAAGCTCTTTGTTATACTAAAGCTACATTTCAAAATTTGAATGAAATCATCATCATACAGAATAAACAGGCTCATGCCTTCTATCAAATTTATCATTGATGATAATTTGAATGATAACAGGTACTTGTATATTGTCTGAATATCTTTAAACACCTGACAAATAAGAATAAAGTATTTAATGAAAATTTTTAAATGCTTTCTCTGACAGTGATGAACAAAAAGATATTATAATACAGTCAGACCTTGATATCTCAAAGCCGGAGGGACCGTGGAAAATACTTCGAAATATCCATAGTTCGAGATATCCAATTTCGAGTTTAGGATAAAAATTTTGAAGTTGTTAACATACGCCACGACGGTACATTTGACACGTGTGATTATTATAGTAGTGATGTATTTATCAAGAAATATGCATTTATGTACATAGTTACAAAATAATTAATCTAAATCTCATCATATCTTTTATTTATAAATATAGAAATAGAATATACTTCAAAACTGAAAGCGTCATGTTTGGTTCTCAGTAATTTTGTATTTTAAATTCAGTAATGGACATAACAGTCTTATAATATACTTTAAACCAAGGACAGACTAACGCATGAGACGAGGTGAAGAAACTTGTCATAATTTTATTCTATTAAAAACACATCAAGCTACTATTACTTTGCGTAAAAATACACAGACATACACATGGATAGGAAATAAAAATAGATGAATGATCAATGTAAAGAAATTTCTTTAAATAAATGCAGGTATGAAAAACTGAGTCAATGATATTTTTTAATGCAAAGTCAAATTTAATAAGCTATCATCATGTGGTAACAATTGGTATAAATAACAAGGTATGATTGGACTCGATAGATAATGTAATTATTGCGGCTGTCTACACTGTACACAGACACAGTCAATTGATCAAACCATGTGCGCGATCTGTCAACTAAGAAAGACGCTACGGGGAAAAGAAGCAAACTTCGAGATAAACTGGGTAAATAAGAACCTCAGGACTTGAAAATGTATTCGCGATAAACATGGTATTCGACATATCAGTGTTTGACTCATCCGAGGGGAATTTCATCATATTCTGAAGGAATATTTTAGGGACCGACATCCGACTTATCCTGGGTATTCGAGATATCAGTATTCGTCATATTGAAGTTTGACTGTAATTAAAAAACTCGCTTTTCACAGATTTCCAGCCACTTGGCATATATCAAGTGAAATAAATGATGTTAAGTTGATAAAAGTCAATTGGCAGAAAATTTTTGAAGGGTTTTTTTTTATCAATCATACAACAACTTACCTGTAGAAGAATTTACTTGACAAAAGGATAGTGTTGAAAGATTTTATAATTTTGAATAGACATTCTTTCAATGATCAATCATAAAATAAACTGACATCTTTTGAGCTTCTAGAAAAGTAATTTATTGGCTAGATTACAGAATATCTTTGGTCTATAGAGTGGCATTCTAATTAAGTTTTTTGTAACAACATGGGTGGTTATATAATTCCCTGTATGCCCACAATTTAGATTTATATAAAATGTCTGTATTAGGAAGCAAGGCAGACTTCATACTTTGCATATACGAAATTTTTTTAAGCATTTTTTATTTTAGGTGATACAACTAGGTCAGTGTTTCCTATATTCCATGTTTCAGTGATTTTGAGAGATTTCAAGAGCTTTATGATTCTGTTGTACTGTCTTCAGCAGATTTTTGTATTTTATATATATTTTTAATAATGTACTAATTCTTCGATTTGTTACAACCTTAATATCATCTTACCATTCCAATTTTGTATTATTTACATGTGTATGTTCCTAAAATTCACAGATCTAAGACACAATGTTTTTGGCCACTGTGTCTATCTGTTCTACTTTTACTTTGGCTGAAACATTTGAACTTTTAAAACTGATAAAGACTTCTTATCTTGCATTTTCTGTAACCTTCTTCTACATATCAGAAATACCTGCTCACCAGGATTTAGTGACTGGAAATCACAACTTGAACTTATTTGTATTATGTATGTACATATACATTGTATGCCATGCATAATTTTTGTGAAATATTCAGGGTAATCATAACTTTTTAATAAATGTGTTTGTATGATATTTGTATAAGTTTGATTAGGTACCCAATAAGGAAATTGTAGGTCTGAAGATGTTTTATGTTTATTTTATGTCTGTATTTTGTTGAACATGAATACAAATATTATAATTACACTTCTGCAGTTACCGTTTATTGATTGATTTTTTTTTTTCATTCTACATGTGAAATTCAAAATATTTTTGATAGTACAGTTTTACCAATGCCTCTTTAGTTGATCAGTTGCCTCTGTATTACAAAATTCTTGACAATCATCACCACAGGATATCCCCTTGAGCCATCCTTTCTCTAAATCATCTCAGTTTAATACTGGAGATTTAATTAATAATTCTAAAGAAGCCTTTGTATTTAAATCATTTCTCTCCTGTCCTCCTGATGACCATTATTTCATTCAGGTTGTCAGTAAATGATTTTTATTAATCTCTTTCTCCTAATATTCTGTTCAATGTGACAATATAAATCATGTGTCGTGGTATACTTCAGTGTGTAAAATATCCTCATTACTTCAAATAGGTCCTAATCGTGTGTAAAAGATTATTACTTCAGATAGGTCTTAATCATGTGTAAAATATCCTCATTACTTCAGATAGGTCCTAATCATGTAAAAGATCCTCTTTACTTCAAATAGGTCTTAATCATTTGTAAAAGATCCTCATTACTTCAGATAGGTCCTAATTGTGTGTAACAGATCTAATTACTTATTATAGGTCCCAATTGTGTGTAAAAGATCCTCATTACTTTAGATAGGTCCTAATCATTTGTAAAAGATCCTGTTTACTTCAGATAGGTCCTAATCATGTGTAAAAGATCCTCATTACTTCAGATAGGTCCTGATCATGTATGAAAGATCATTATTACTTCATGTAGGTCCTAATACTGTGTAAAAGATCCTGATTACCTCAGATATGTCCTAATGGTTTGTAAAAGATCCTCATTACTTCAGATAGGTCCTAATCATGTGTAAAAGATCCTGATTATTTCAGATAGGTCTTAATTGCCTGTAAAAGATCCTCATTACTTCAGATAGGTCCTAATTATGTATAAAAGATCCTTATTACTTCATATAGGTCCTAATTGTGTGTAACAATTCCTCATTATTCCAGATAGGTCCTAATCATGTACAATGACCTGTTTACTTCAGATAAGTCCTAATCATGTGTAAATAATCCTTATTACTTCAGATAGGTCTTAATCATGTGTAAAAGATCCTCATTACTTCATATAGGTCCCAATCATGGTGATCATGCACCAGTTATGTACCACTGTCATAAAGGGGAACTAATCCTGTTATTAGATTTTAAACAATAGATCAACAATTTTCTGTCCATATGCTGACCAACTTAGCTTAAATTGCTAGCATATTTAGCTCAGGGCTAAGATTTTTGTTTGGGTTCTATCAGCAACTAGTTGTTGGTCTTTCTTTTTTATGAGACAGTATAAACTGAAGTCCCATGTAACTGTTAACATCGGCATATAAAACATTCCGTACTACTTCAGGTGCATCTTTTGCATTGATTGAAATATCTATGAAATGCATCAAGCAGATTCCATCAGTCTTAATGAAATAATTTGGTGCAAAACAATAAACACACAAATCTGCCTACTGTCAGTTTGGTATCATGTAGTTTGTCCTGTAGATAACACATTATTAAACATTCCAGGTTTTCTTTTATTACAGTATTAATCTAGTCAAACTTGATTTACTCCAAACTCAATAATTTACTGGTAACTGCAAACATTTTCTTTATTGTGTGTGTTCATTTAAAAAAATCTATGATTGCAATATTTCTATGTTTGACATTGGTATTTGCCTTTGTGATATTCTTTCATAAGAATATGTTTTTTGTTTCATGTTCAGGAAATTACTTAATATCATAGTCTAATTTGTGTATCATATACATGAAATATTCAAGCATAAAAAGTAACAACACTCTTTTTCACAAATTTTCGGCCTCCTGGCCTTTATCAATAACTCGGTGCACATTACATTGTTACAATGTAATGATGGATTTTACTTAAACATTGAACAAATTTCAATTTTTTTCACTTGATGAAAGCCAGGAGGCCGAAAATTTGTGAAAAAGAGTGTTTTTATTTTTTATGCATATATGTACTTCCCTTTGGAGGACTTTAATATCTGTATATATAATGTAATATTCAGTTTTGTATGATGTTGTTTTGTCTTTTGTGAGTTGTGAACTCTATTCATCTGAATGCCATTCTTTTATTATTTAATCTTCTGATTAAGGGTTTCATTAAAAATATTTTGATATCAATTTTAACAGATATCTTTTAAGACATTATGTACAATTTGGAGTGAATAATGTCCTTTCTGGCTTTTTAGCTCACCTGAGCCAAGTAAGCGATTGTAATGGTGCATTGTTTGTCAATCCATCATCTGTTAACTTGTAATATTTCCAACTTCTTCTTCAGACCCATGAAAGGAATATTAATGAAAGTTGGTAAGGATGAAGTACTCAAAGTTCCCTACAAGTTGATCTTGTTCTCCATCAATGGGTGATACAAGATGGGTAAACAGAACCCATATGGGTATCCCTCTTTGACAAACTTCTTTCAGACTGTCTCATTAGATTGACAAACTGTATGCATCAGTTTAATCACTATGTTGAAAAAATATAAGAAATTAGCTGAAAATGCCCAAAAGTAACATAATCCACTGAGAGCTAAAAGAAACCCCAAAAACAAAAACAAAACATTAAACAAAAGTTAATTTGCAATGAAAATGAAAAAGCCACTTCTTGAAACACCCCTCTATTAGTTATTTTAGAGAAAGGATATTCTTGTAGAAAATTTAAGTGTAAAAATAATTGTGAAGATTTTTATTTAGTTTTTTAAGATGAAAAAAGGACAGGGGTGTATTATTTGTATGTAACATTAAGCTCTAATGAGCTTCTTCAGATCAATGAAAGGATTTTGATCAATTTTGGCATGAGTGAAGTACATGAGATCTCCTATAGATAGTGACAGAAGCCTCAGAAATTTTTACAAACTTCTTTTTCAGACCATCAACTTAAATCTAGTATATACCTATTGCATCAATGTGATATAGAAGGGTGTCTTTTTAAAGAAGTAACAAATTTTCTATGTCTTTTTGGCTTTGTTAGTATGGCATATTATCAGGTAAATTCTTTGATTTTTATATGCTTGTCGTAGACGGACATATTATGGTATGGCTTCATGGGTCTGTGGGTCTGTCTGCACTTAGTTAACACAATGCAGACCATACCATTTAGGCTAGGACTTTCAAGCTTGGTAGTTGGTGCGCTAATTTCTTATGGCATTAGGACGAACCCTATTGATTTCATATCAAGGTCAAAGTAAACAAGGTACAGACCAAACTGTTTATGCTAGAACCTTTAAACTTTGCACACTTATTTCTTATTATTAGAGGATGAACCTTATTGATTTTCCAGGTCATACCTGCGAGGTCAAGGTCACAGTACTTATGTCCGTGAGATTCTTGTCCAGGCCATAACTTTTTACACCTTGTATGGATTTGTTTAATATAGAATTGTTGCACAGAACCTAAGGGTATGTCATAACCTTGACTCAAAGGTCATAGCTGCAAGGTCAAGGTCACAATGCATATGATGGGAAAATCTTTGTCTGGGCCATACCTCTTTATCCCTAACATGGATTTGAATAATATTTCACAGAATTGTTGCACAAGACCCAAGGATGTATCTTTACCTTGAACCAGTATCTGCAAGGTCAAGGTCACACTGCATATGATAAATTTGGATAAATTTTTGTCTTGGCCATAACTTTTTACCCCATGCATGGATTGGAATAATATTTCACAGAATTTTTACCCAGGAACCAAGATCATATTTACAAGGACAGGGTCACAGTGCACATGATGGGTAAATCTCTGAATAGTTGCCCAGAACCCAAGGATGTGTCATGACCTAAACTCAAAGTTATGCATGCAAAGTAAAGGTCACAGTGCATATGATGGGTAAATCTTTATCCAGTCCGTAACTTTTTACACCTTGCACGAATTCTGATAATATTTCACAGAATCGTTGCCCAGAACCCAAGGATGTGTGATGGCCTTGATGCAAAGTCATATTTGCAAGGTCAAAGGATGTTTCCATACTTTCATATTTCATCCCTTCAAACTAAGCAACGGCATATTATGCAAGGCTAGGCATTGCCCTTGTTTCATGAAAGATTACTTGTTATGCATTAGTTTTGCATATTATAGCTGATTAGGAAATTGTTATTATTATGGAGAATTGGAATTCAAAAATAATTTCTTCTGATGTTTAAGATTAGAATAGGGAAGGAAGTGGTTGCACAGTTTTGTATTTTATATCAAGCTTCATGGAAAAATTTTGATGAGACCTAACTTGGATGAAGTAGTGTTGGTATATTTTGGCTACATCTGTTCAGGGATAAATCCAGGACAGAGCAAAGTACATTCAGAAGGTTACTCTCTTTCAGAGAAAAGCTTAAGATAAGCTGCATAGAATAAAAATAAATGTTTAATGGCATTCCAGAAAGGTGGAGTAATGCTTTCAAGTAAATTTTGAAGTGAATATTATACTTGGGAAAATTCTGATGCTTTTTTTTTACTTTATCATGTACTCATGATGCTAAATGAGTGATAGAGACCCATTTGGGCCTCTTGTTGTTAACATGTTAGTGATCTCAGAGTTGAGTGATATTCTGAAATAAAATTTTGCATTAATGATTGCCTTTTCTCACTAATCATAATACAGTTCAGTATGGCAAGTACTGAAATGAACATTATGATCAATATATAATTAATTAGTTGGGTCAAATACTATAGGGAAAATGTTTTGACAGAATTGTTCACTACTGCATCACACTTACCGTAAAAGCATTTTACTCCAGTGAACATATACTTAAACATTAAAAGAATAAGAGAAGAACAGAATGAAAAAGCCTGAAAATCTTATATAATCGGAAAACTTTCGAGGGAGCATATTGTTAGTGTCTTGCTACAGAAATGTACCCGTAACCTGACTAGTTGCTTTTTTGATTTGTTTGATTGCGAGATTTCAGTTGAGTATGGATCAAGTTGATTAATTCATCGTCATTTACTAACCAACTTCGAGCATCCTAATACGCGTGCATGTATCATTCGTATGAAAAGAGTGTTGGCCTTTTAAATCGTCTCACTGTGCTTGGTGCTTAGCAATCACAGGACTAACAGTGTCTGTCGATCCACAGGGCTTTCGGCTCGTTGCCCCCCCCCCCCCGCCTTCTCTCTCAATAACACTTATTATATTGGTGTAATTAAGGGGGGGGGGGGGGGTTGCAACGAGCTGAAAGCCCTGTAGTCGATCAGCCTGTCTGTTAGGAATAATACTTTACGGTCAAAGAAGAAAACGTATGTGTTCCTCGCACATTTTGATCATTATATAATATACAACCCCCAACCCAACCCAACCCTCCTCCCATTGCCATTTGTCAGGGGCTGAATTAAACTATATAAGAGGATATCCAATTATTCAACACACATGTACTTTTAGTACCTTAAATTTCTTAACGAGAGGGGTCCTATGGTTGTCTCCCCCTTTCCGTTGTTTTGTAAAATGCGCCTTTACACTGTATTTCTTTTTCAGGTGTTAAAAAAGGGGGCAGTCGGGTAGATGTCCCTGCTTTTGATGGTAGGATGGAACTGATGTTTCCTTTCCTGAAAGAAATCATCACCAACATAGAACATGTCTCGAGGAGTGACATTTTCAAATCTCGCATCGCCCAGAGTGGGGGTTTTTCAGTCTAAGTTTCTGGGGAGGTCCATGGATATCCCTCACGGGCCTTAAAATGTCTCTCTCTCTCTATGATAACACTGAAAAAAAAGACTGAAAATCAACACCACCCCTAGAGATCGACAAATTTCATTCGCCAAGTAGGCTAACATGCATGGATTTGAACAATTTCAATAAAAAAAAATTCCAGGGGAGCACCCCCCCCGCTTCTTTTATTCATTCATTCAGTTGCTATAAATTTTTATTAGGTTGAAAAAAACAACGGATCTGAAAGCTGCTCAAGGTTCCCTGAGCGGTTGTTGGACAAAAATTCTGGAATCGCGTGTGTATTCAGGTGATTAAAAAGGCGACGGCATTAATTAAGACTGTTGCAGGTCTATGATTTTTTTCGCCAGAAGATCGAATAATTCTCCCCATTTCGATGAGCAAAAGAGAAAGGAGTGTGTGTTTCTCGATAATGCAAAAGACACAGAACCGGATTTAAACGAAAATGAAAAGGATTTCGACCTACCATTCATACATTTCAGTCAAGGCAAGGGGGTCGCGGCTATAAATAGCCAACACTACACTTATTTGCCAAGTGGGCGCAAACCCTGGGGTATAAATTTGTCTTTCCTCCTGTTGCCATAGTCGACGTCACTTCTATTTAGTGGAATTTTTGTTCAAAACAAATCGACAAAATGCATGACAATGCACCTTTTAATAGTGCAGAACCATTGACTATCGGGGCCACCGGAATACCGGGCTGTCGAACTATCGGGTAGTCGGAATGTCGGGCAGTCGGTGGAAGTCCTATCAGTTTATGGTCAGACTATCAGGCCGTCGTTCCGGAGTATTGGGTTTGAAATGTTTGGGGAGCATCGAGTCCCGCTCTGGTCATGCCGGTGCCATGTCTTTCAGACGAGACCGTAAAATCGAGGCCCCGTGTCGTGGTATGCATGGCGCGTTAAAGATCCCTCGCTGCTTCGGGTGGGTCCGTTGCAAAGGTCAAGATTTGTATGCCCCGCATCAGGCAGATGCCGTCACCATATATGTGAAATATTCGTGGTGTGACGTAAAACAAAAATCAATCAATATATATATATATATATATATGGTCGTCCCCTTAGACCTACATACATTATATATATATATATATATATATATATATATATATATATATATATATATATATATATATATATATATATATATATATACACACCATTAACATAGGTCAAAACACATGCAAATATAAAGAATTTCCAGAAGGATGTGTGAGGAAGTGCTGCTGTTTTGGCTTCCTGTCCGAATGGTAATATTTTATTTGTTTTTGACTTACTTTGAACTATGTCATTTATAAGCAAAAAAAAAAAAAGGCATTTCATACATGTATTTGAGATACTGAATTTTCACATTTTAACGTTGTCTCCACTACTTCTAGACTGATTTTGAGAAAAAAATTGGTAGATTTTAAGCAAAGATGTTCCCATACAATCTTACGTGTTTTAACAATTTTAAAGAAACTGAAGACTTATGGTCACCTACAAGCATTGTACAATATAATTTTGCAATGTTTTCTGTCTCTGGTGAACAACATAGGCCCACTTGAGACTCATTTTACTGTTTACTTTTGTTATCATGTATGTTAAGTGAAGATACACGTTGATTTACTTTTGTTCTCATTTTAAAGTTATGTTTGTGTTTATTTTAGATTTTAATAATGTGTTAAAATCATTTGACGGATGTCTTGTTGCACTGATTTGAGTGAAACTTAAAAGGAATGAAACACTGTCAACAAGTATGGCCACCATAAATTTTGAAATGCACATGATCTAATTCAAACATCGACTTTGCATACGTGCTCAAGTGAGTGATGAGGCGAATTCAATTAAGACCGCGTTTGGCCACTCATTTTAACGTAAGATATCGGTGTGTCTAGCATATAAATGAGGGGCATACAACACGAGGACAACACAGCAAGATGACGATAATGACACTATTCCGAACAAGAATCGTAAGAGAAAATCTCTCAGAAAGCAGGTGGTAGAACCCTTGTCCCCTGTCTGCCCCTTCATGCAAATATATATGCAAAAGCAACAATTAATTCTATTATGTTTTGTCGAACGTATTGAATATCACAATTTGTCCAGTGTTGTAAATTCCCCTGAAATGCGACTCATACAGATAAACTACTACACATTATAATATAAGCAGCAATCTGGCGAGCAAGGCGAGCCGGAAAAATCAACGTGTTTATTTTTATGACCTCTCTTCTTGAGAAACTTGTTGATCCTTGTTCTCTATATGGAGGATTATTTATAGATTTTTAAAAGTGTGTCCTTTGATTGTGCTGCTTCTGCGGTGAGTGGGAAGGTGGGGGTCCGTAAACCGATTAACCACACCAAATGAGTGACGTTTAGGCCTAAGTCGGTATCGTAACCGGCGCAACACAATCGAATATTTTTGTAATGTTTGTTCCCGTTTATATTATACTATTATCATTTTTTGTGTACATGTCCTTAATGATTTGTGTCATACAGCTTTAAAAATTGTCAGATGTCTTAATTCTGCTTTTCCTTCTGTGGAACATTCAGTTTTATATTCGCATGATCTGATACCCTTGTTACAGCAGCCAAAATATTTTTTTTTCGTGTTGTCAAGGCCAGATTTTTTATTTTCAGGATTTTCAGGGACAGAATATTTATTTCCAAAAAAGTGTCATCCCCCAACTTAGCTTCCTCATAACCATTTTTCGCCATATAATGATAGATACTTCGTTCAATCAGAGAAAAAACTGTATGCAAAGTTTACGATTGTAACTTTTAAAACAGTATAAGTGGATATGTTATCCGATTACGTTATCTTCACGGAGGAATATACATACTGTATAGTCTATGTACATTACAGTACAATATCCAAGTGAATGTTGAATCATATACTTGGGACATGATATGTTATGGATCAATGCATATACGTCCTTGTTATTAGCCAATCAGATACGTTGTTACAAAACACTTCGAACGAAAAGTAAAAGACAAACAAATGTAAACGTGCTTTAGCACCTTGCAAACATATGCTGCTATACAGCAATAACAGTTCGATGTATAAGCAGCAATCTGGCGAGCAAAGCGAGCCGGAAAAATCAACGTGTTTATTTTTAAGACTTCTCTTCTTGAAAAAAACTTGTTGATCCTTGTTCTCTATATGGAGGATTATTTATAAAGTTTTAAATGTGTGTCCTTTGATTGTGCTGCTTTTGCGGTGAGTGGGAAGGTGGGCACCCTTACACCGGTTAACCACACCAAATGAGTGACACTTAGGCCTAAGTAACCGGCGCAACACAATCGAATATTTTTGTAATGTTTTATCCGTTTATATTCTACTAGATCTATTATCATCTGTCGTGTGCATGTCCTTAGTGATGTGTGTCATACAGCTTTAAAAATTGTCAGATGTCTTAATTCTGCTTTTCCTTCTGTGGAACATTCAGTTTTATATTCGCATGATCTGATACCCTTGTTATAGCAGCCAGAATATTTATTTTCATGTTGTCAAAGCCAGATTTTTTTATTTTCAGTATTTTCAGGGATAGAATATTTATTTCCAAAAAGTGCCAGCCCCTCCTTCCTCATAACCAATTTTCATCACAATGACTGATAGATACTTCGTTCAATCCTAGAAAAAATGTATACAAAGTTTACGATTGTAACTGTTATAAACAGTACAAGTGGATATGTTATCCGATTACGTTATCTTCACGAAGGAATATACATACTGTATAGTCTATGTACAGTACAATACAATGCAGTACAGGAGTGTACATACTTTCAAGTGAAGGTTGAAGTCATATACTTGGGACGTGATATGTTATGGATCAATGCATATACGTCCTTGTTATAAGCCAATCAGATACCTTGTTACAAAACACTTCTAACGAGAAGTAAAAGACAAACAACTGTAAACGTGCTTTAGCACCCTGCAAAAATTTGCTGCATTACAGCAATAACGTAACTGACAGTCCGAAGTATTGGTGTATTACAGGATGACAGCATCTAAGGTCTTGATGTTTGCAGGTGGTAGGTCGATCATTTTCGTAAGTCGGGGATTTTCGACCTCGTCAATTTCCAGTCAAAAGACGTACAAGCTTGTGGTCGTTGGAGGAGGAACTGGTGGATGTGCTACTGCAGCCAAATTCAGCAAAAAGCTGGGAAAGGGCACTGTGGCTGTTGTCGAGCCATCAGAGGTGAGTATCGTGTTCTGAAAGGCAGTACATTGAAACCATGTGTTCAAGGCATCTACACATTTTATCATTTCTTGTCTGTATTCAAGTGCTATTATAGATCTATTGGAAAACAGGTGAAACTGAAGATGGCTTTCTTAAGGTTAAATATATATATATATATATATATATATATATATATATATATATATATATATATATATATATATATATATATATATATATATGTTTATTAGCAATACAATACACTTTATTGACAAAACATTGGGCCCTGAAAGGCATACATGATATTAACAGATTACAAACATGAGAAACATTTAATACAGCTACAAAGATTATCACATATAGAGAAAATGTACATAAGCAAATTTTATGTATACAAAATTGAATCTGCTACAATAGCAGTAACATACTACTGACAAAATATATAATATTATATATAAGTATCTGATATTTGTTTGTAATCAGTCAGCAACAGAGGGCACCAAGGGACGGTGCCTAGGGAACTATATTAATTTATCAGGTCGACTTCACATGACCAAGCAAATCCATAGTGTACCTAAGACCATCATGACTTCGTTCTGCAATACAGAATTGTTCACTAGATGTGCTAATAACATATGTATGCCTAACGAGTAACGTGCATGTTACATGATACATATACATATTTTTTATGAGCATAGCAAGGAAAACCTCCCCCTAACACTCACGATGCCCCAGCCCCTAGAAGGGGAAGACAAATGCAATATTCAAAGTAAGAGTTATCCCCCCTACCACTGAAACAATTGTTTAGTATTAAAGGGAAGTCAGTCCCGCGCCAGCCACTTGTCCTTAAGTAACTACACAAGGCATCATAAATAGCTGCAAGTCGTGGCCTAATATGAATGATAGGGCCACATTTTCTTATATTGTGTAAACTTGCAATTTGGATAAATGGAATGGTCAGGATGATTCTACGCATATTAGCATTTAATGGAGCAAATATCAAACATCTATAAACATTCGGCAATAATAACTTACCCCCTATCTGTCGTCTGAAGGCTCTTCACACATTTCCCAACCTGTATCAAATTTGCAGGTTGGTTTATATGTAGTCTGAATCATCCCCATGTTTGCATAATGGCAACAGATGGGGGATAAGTTATTATATTGCCAATTATTTGCTTAATGTTTATTATACCCCCAACAAACGAAGTTTGGGGGGTATTTAGGAATCACCATGTCCGTCTGTCTGTCCGTACATCCCAATTCGTGTCTGGGCCATATTTTTTATTGGGTGGATGGATTTAGATAATATTTCACAATATTGTTGCCCATGACCCAAGGGTGTGTCATGACCTTGACCCAAGGTCATAGGTTAAAGGTCAAGGTCACTGTGAACTTGGTTAATAAAATCATGTCCGATCCATATCTTTTTATTGGGTGAATGGATTTAGATAATATTTCACAGGATTGTTGCCCATGACCCAAGGGAGTGTCATGACCTTGCCAAGGTCAAACATCAAGGTAACTGAGACAAGGTTGTTAAAATCTTGTCCCGGTCATATCTTTTTATTGGGTGGATGGATTATGATATTTCACAGAATTGTTGCTTAGGATCCAAGGGTGTGTAATGACATTGAACCAAGGTCAAAGGTCAAGGTCAAAATAGACACAATCAGTTAAACCTTGTCTGGGCCATAACTTCTTCCCCTGTGCACGAATTTCAATAATATTTTACAGAATTGTTGCTTAGGATCCAAGGGTGTGTCTTGACCTTGAACAAGGTCATAGGTCAGAGGTCAAGGACATTATAGGTACAATAAGTAAAACCTTGTTTGGGCCAAATCTTCTTCGTATTAATTTCAATATTTCACAGAATTGTTGCTTAGGATCCAATGGTGTGTCATGTCCTTGAACCAAGGTCATAGGTCAAAGGTGTAAGGTCATAATAGACACAATAAGTAAAATATTGTCTGGTCCATAACTTCTCACCCTGTGCACGGATTTCAATAATATTTCACAGAATTGTTGCTTAGGATCCAAGGGTTTGTCACAAGATCAAAGGTCAAGGTCACAATAGACACAATTGGTACAACCTTGTCCGGGCCATAAGTTCTTCCCCTGTGAATGTATTTCAATATTTCACAGAATTGTTGTTTAGGATTCAAGGGTGTGAAATGACCTTGAACCAAGGTCATAGGTCGAAGGTCAAGGTCACAGTAGACACAGTGGGTAAAGCGTTGTTTTCATTGATTATACCTCAAAATGTGCTTGTAAGGCGGACATCCATTACACTTATACCAGTGATGTGTCATGGGATGAATTATTGCATGTTTCAACTTTGTTGCTGCGGGGTATTTGTCCCATTAGGACTGCTCTAGTTTATGATTGATATTTGCTCTAATTGATGCCAAAATGGGTAGAATCATGCTGGCTTTTCTGTTTATCAAAATTGCAAGTTTAAACAACGTAAGGAATTGTGGCCCAATCGTGCACATATATGGCCACAACTTGTGGCTATATGTATATATATGTCTCTGAATTTGTCAAAGAATTTTTGGGTGTAATTTTTTCATCAGAAATTGGTCAGTCTTACATCGCTATCCTGTGATGATGGCCGGTTACATGGTGGTATTGTTTGTTCTTTAAATTGACATGTGATAAATAAAGACTTGATTATTTCATTGGCCATTTATGCCATCATGCACACCAAATTATGTAATAAGACACTCTAAAGGCCACAGTTCAGTTCAAAATGGAGATCCTTACTGTGTAGTAGGATGACCCGAAAGTGGTGTAACAATTGATATTCCTTAATGAATGTAAAAAGTATGAGTAAAAACTGTATGTTAAAAGAGAAAGAGGTAATGGGTTAGTGCACAACAAAAGTAATCTTAATTTAAAACAACTTAGGATAAGAGCTATTCACTGCTATACAAAATGAATCTATAGGCTCTATCAGAAGAAATACATAGTACATTGTAGCATGTTTCTTCTGCATTATGCAGTTTGTCAGGACAGCACTTTTTATATGCCCGCATTTAAAAATGTGGGTGTATTATGCTATACCGCTGTCGTCTGTCTGTCTGTCCGTCCGTCCATCTGTCCATCCATCCTTGTCCGGGCTTCTCATTAACTAAATGGGGAACAAAACTTTTGATGGTGTCATACGAAAGAGTGTGGCTTGTAGTTCTGCATGTGGGTTTCAAAGTTGGGGTCAGATCCCCAGGATTGGGGAAAATGGGCGGGGTCAGAAAAGCTTGTCCCGGTTTCTCCTCCTTAACTAAAGGAGGAACAAAAGGTGTGATGGTGTCATATGAAAGGATGTGGCTTGTAGTTGTGCATGTGGGTTTCAAAGTAGGGGTCAGGCCACTGGGGTGGGGGAAAATGGGCAGGGTAGGAAAGGTTTTCTGGGCTTCTACTCTGTAACTAAAGGGGGAACAAAACTTTTGATAGTGTCATATGAAAGGATGCAGCTTGTAGTTGTGCATGTGGGTTTCAAAGTTGGGGTCAGGCCACTGGGGTGGGGGAAAATGGGCGGGGAGCGGAAAAGCTTGTCCAGGCTTCTCCTCCTTAACTGAAGGGGGAACACAAGTTTTGATGGTGTCATATGACAGGATGTGGCTTGTAGTTGTGCATGTGAGTTTCAAAGTTGAGGTCAGGCCTCTGGGGTGGGGGAAAATCGGTGGGGTCGGAAAAGCTTGTCCAGGCTTCTCCTCCTTAACTAAAGGGGGAACAAAACTTTTGATGGTGTCATATGAAAGGGTGTGGCTTGTAGTTGTGCATGTGGGTTTCAAAGTCAGGGTCAGGCCTCTGGGGTGGGGGAAAATGGGCAGGGTCAGAAAAGCTTGTCCGGGCTTCTCCTCCTCAACTAAGGGGGGAACAAAACTTTTGACGATGTCATATGCAAGGATGTGGCTTGTAGACCACATTTAAACATGATGTGGGTGTATCATGCACCTGTTAGTGGTGCCCTATTTTTTATATTATAAGCCCTTTGACAGATCAACAAGATGTCTATGTTTATCTATTATTACTGTAGGTTGTATTTGTCCAACTCAGGTGACTGAAAAGAAATAGAGTAAAATGAGTGGGTACTATTTGAAAATAATTTCAATGAAAATTCTTGTACCTGGCCAAGCCAAGTTGCATAATATAACTAACTCTGAAACATTTTAGAGCATACATTAGGTTATGGTTGATATTTTCCACCTCCCTCTGGATTTTCCCTTTTTAGCTTGCCAGTATGAATGCTGTCATTCCTCCGGCATTGTTGTCATCAAAAAAACTTAAACCTTGATCATAACTTTAGAATCATTTAAATAGGCTTAAATATTCCACATGTGTATTCCTTGTGCCAAGATCTTTCATTTGGTACCAAACTTTTTTACCTTGTGACCTACTTTTGAAAAACTTTAACCTTGGTCATAACTTATGAATAGTAAGAGATAGGGCTAAAAAAAAGGAGACAAAATATTTTCATTATGTACAAACATATTTTTAATGTTTTGACCTTGACTTTGAAGATTGACCTACTTACAAAAAACTTTTGTTATTTTAATTTGGTTGCCACATGTGAGCTGTGTTGTCTTCTGAGAACTCTTGTCATCAGCTAATTGTCACAAAGTTTTAATGAGAACAGTCAAGTAGTAATTGGAGGAGGTCACTCTTGCCTGCCATATAAAAATCACTCTGTAGCATAAATAAATCAATAAAGTCAATTTTAACAAGTAATGTTGTCTTTCGTCACGCAATGCAGGACTGTCTGTCTCTTCTTTGGTGCAGAGCAAGCATACCAGAGACATTTCATATTGAGCAATTTGCATATAAATGCAAATCAAATCAAACTTGGTGAACTGTTTGCTTATAATGTGGGGGGAAAAACCCTACTGCTGTTTTCAACATTAATGGTCAAAAGTGAAGGTCACAAAAGAGGATGCTTTGTTTTGTGGTGACTATTTTGCGTAAGTTTGTTATCATGTTATTTTGTTTTAAGTCACTCCAAGATTATTCACTGATACTGGTCTGTTTGTGGCACCTGCCTGTTACTGAGTTTGTACACAATGTGCATTTGTCTGTGAATTAAATGAGCAAGATATGATCTCTTTAATAATGTGTGTCTTTTGTATATTATATTGATTTATTATTGTTCTTATAATGTAATGTTTTAAGAGTATATATTTGTACTTACCTTTTTGAAATGGTCAAGTTTAAGACTATTGAAACTCTAGGCATTTGTACAGAACAAACAAGGGGTTTCAGGATAATCATATCTATTACATATAATCAAAATGATCAGATGAAAGTTTCAATTTGAATTTAAAAGTTACTAATGGGATCTTTATGATAAAACTTTTGTCAGCATTGCTGTAATTATCATTTCCCTTTGAATAATTGTTTTTCACTTTTTTTTAAACTTGATCAGACCCACTACTACCAGCCCATGTGGACATTGGTTGGAGGTGGTATCAAAACTCTGTCAGATTCTTCCAAACCTATGGGTTCTGTATTACCCAAATCATGTGACTGGATAAAGAGTAAAGCCGTAGAATTTGATCCAGACAATAACATGGTTACCACAGCTGATGGACAGAAAGTGAGTAAAGTATTTGCACAGTATTCTTGTTCAGTGTATAACTGGATGTGTATGTAACAATATCCATGTAATCCACACAATACAACAATTGTCCAAATTTTTAGGTCTCTGCCAGGTATGGCAGAGGGCATTAAGTGTTTGCTTTGTCCGTCCTTCTGTCATTCTGTCACACATTTGGTTCTGGATGATAACTCATGTACCTCATCATGTTTAAACCAAAGTTGGATATATGCTAACATATCAAGAGAGGAAGAACCTTATTGATTTGGGGGTCAAAAAGTAAAATGTCAAGGTCACAGCTGATGAAAATAGACTGTAATTATTGATTTCCAGATGATTACTCAAGTTCCTTTCATCATATTCAAGTCAGATTTGGGTATATGCTTACTTATCAAGAGAGGAAGAACCCTATTGATTTTAGGGTCAAAAAATGAAGGTCAAAGTCAAAACTGATGAAAATAGACTGTATTTATTGGTTTCCAGATGATAACTCTAAGTACCTGTCATTATCTTATTGTTCTTGTATTGAAACCAAATTTGGATGTATGCTTACTTATCAAGAGAGGAATATATAGGATTATTTGTAAACCAGATACTAGGGCTGCAATGATACGCTAAGCTCACGATACTTTACGTATTGAGATTTTTGGTCACGATACGATTCGTATCACGATACTTTATTTATAATGTAGAGATAAAAGCATTTCTGTAATGTGTCAAATACTTTGATAAAACAAAAACAAAATAAAGTTTAATTGTCATTCATAACTTTGATGCTTTAACATCAGCTAGAATTACCATTGGTAAGACTAGAAGTCTAGAAAAATAAAAACAAAACAAAACTGGCATGGCAATACAACAGTTCTTAATAGCATCGTGAATTTGTGGTCTTTAATCATGATACAAGAGGTTTAAGCAGTAAGATCACCAAGATAGTGTGATAAAACTGGCTCCCAGTGAACTGTTGCTTAATTTCAAATGCATGACATCGGCTAGTTTAAGCTGTTCACTTATAGCAGAGGAACTCATGAGCTTGCCTGATTTCTCATTCTTTACGCCGTTGTCCTGATCGGCAGGTACTGGTATGCTGCGTTTTCTGTGGAGGTGTGTGGCCATGTTCGTGGTATTTCCACATTTGTAGCTCACATCCAAGTGACATAGCTTACAAACAGTTTTGTCTTTGTCATTCCCTTCCTTGAATCCACAATACCCACACACATAACTTTTAAATGCAACAGGAGCGTTTTTATCTTAAATAGGAAAACCGTAATGCAATGATACGGACCCTCCTTGTATTGTGTATCGAGTCGTTTTTTTAAACTGTGATTAATCGAGAATTGCAGTGAATCGTTGCAGCACTACCAGATACTGAAAATAAATGAAATGTAAACAAGTATCTAGTGTAAAATTTAAACTAGATTCTAATACATGTATTCAAATGGAGATTGTGTCAAAAACTAAGTTTCAAACAAAAAAATTAAATAAATAATTGATTAATGAAATAGATAAATTAATGTGTTATAAAAAAATAAAGTTATATCCCAAAAATGCAAAATATAATATTAATCAATGGAAATAGTTGAATGCAGACAATGGCCAAAATATAAACAAACTTAACAAACTTAAGTCAAAAGTCCAAAAACTGTAACGGAAATAAAAAATAATAAAGTAGGAAGTTATTCTCACAAACAAGGAAAAATAGGGATAAATATCAATAAATCAATATCAAGCAATATAATATGATGCAATTAAATTGAAGTAATAATATGGTAAAGTTATTTCAATATGCAAATGCAAAGTCAATTCTGTTTGTAAATAAAGCAAGTGAAAATACAATGTCAAGTTAAAGTTTATAATAACTGGATCTGTCATAAAGCACTCCCAGAATTCCACAAAGGGTAGGGGACAATGTATGTATGAGGTTATGAGATTTCTAACTAAGCACTCACTTCAAGTCCATTTGGAATACCTTGGGATTCTTCAGAATATCACAGTTATAAGCAGAATGCCTCTGGATTTCATGTTGGGCACCATTTGTAACCTTTTCTTCCTTCATCAATCATATAGCAACTCCATTACAGTTCATGAATAAAATGGCCAATAGCTATTAACTTTAAACAGGTTTTACGGGTTTATATGAAATAAATGAAAGCTGAAACGAAATCTAAATAAAATCTGAGGTGAAGTTGAAGGTTTTGAAATAAAATAAATAATAAAAAATATAAATAATGCAAAATAAAAAAATAATGCAAAATATAGTTATACCACATAATTTTAAATCTTATCAAAATGGAAGGATGCCTATAGATTTGAGGGACAATATGAATATATTTATTCAAAATGAATTGTACTTAAATGTGTTTAAACTTAATTTCAGATTAAATACCAGTATTTGATTGTTGCCAATGGACTTCAGCTGAATTATGACAAGGTATTGTAAAGAGCTTACCGGGTAGTGGTCATGGTGATGCATTATAGTAAAAAGATATGGGCTGCCAATTATGTGATTTAATCACTAATTTCCTAAAAAAAGAAAAGAAAAAGGAAGAATAAACAGATATTCAGAGAAGCATAATAATTACATTTTCAAATTGATATACATAGATGTGGGCATGAGGATAGTGAGAACAAAGACCTGCTTTGTAAGATCTTTAGAAATCACTGAAATGACAACATTGTGGTAAATTTTCTCACAGTGTACTCTTTTCAACAGTTAAGCAGTTCATACTGCCATGAAAACTGTTTAATGCAGATGTGTAATGCACATGTAGTCTTACAGAGATAAAGTTTTATAGAAACAAAACACAATGCACCAAAGTGGCTGGGGTGTCTGTACTCAATGTTGTACTAGATACTATTTTAATACATCAACACATAAATATTTCACATTTGAGCACCTTTATACTCAAATTTGTCAGAGGTTGCATAACCCTGGTTTTTGTAGGCCTGTCATAGATGGGGCGTTTTATGTTATGGCGTTGTCTGTCTGTCCATCCGAGGTCATATTTTCCAGACTTTTTTCTGCAGTCTTTCAAGGTATTGGATTGAAACTTGGCATATAACTTCATATCAACAAGATTAAGTACCAGTTCGGATTTCAGTATGATTGACTTGGTTTGGCTAGAGTTATGGCCTTGAACTTAGAAGCAAATTTCAAGGGTTTTACAGGTTTCTGGACTTTTTTCTGCAGTCTTTCAAGGTATTGGATTGAAACTTGAAACTATAGACCATAACTTCTTACCCCTTGCATGGATTTGAGTAATATTTCACAGAATTGCTGCCCAGGAACCAAGGGTGTGTCATGACCTTGAACCAAGGTCATATCTACAAGATCAAGGTCAAAGTGCATCTGATGGGTAAGTCTTTGTCTGGTCCATAACTTTTAATCCATTGCATGGATTTGAATAATATTTCACAGAATTTTTGGCGATGGGGTAATGTTTCCATACTTTCAAATTTCATCCCTTCAAATTAAGCTACGGGCACATTATGCCTTGCTAGGTGTTGCTTTTCTTAGATGATATTTTTGTGATAGATAATTGATAGATTATTCCGGTAATGCTTTATTTTAAAATCCATCACAGAAGTGACACAGTAAATACTTTTTTAAAGATTTATTTAGTTGTTTGTCATGATGACTACATCAGATTACTGTATCTAACATTATTTCCTAATTTGCATTTGTGAGAGATCATTGAAAAATCATTCTAGTTGATTTTCATCAAAATCTGTACAAGAATGAGGAAGGAGAAACACATTTTATGATAATATAGGCTAATTTAGAAAAATGACCACACCCATTTTCTGAGTCGAAGAGCAATGGTCTAGGTCTAAACCCCAAATATATTGCTAGACTTCATACCTGACAAAATTAGACTTTGGTGAACTTCCTATGAGAAATGATGTTCAGAAACTATAGTTTGTGGCCAGAAAAACGGAGTGATAGGATATCACATAGCTTTGTTTCACCCGATGGAACAAACCAGTATTATTAATGATACAATCACTATATATGTTTTCTTTAGAATTACGAGGAAACTATGATCAGTGCCACTTTTAGTCCTTAGTTCCTGACCATGACCAACTTCTTATATATTATTTCCTAGATTGATGGTGCATTAGAGGCTTTGAAAAATGACCCAAGTGTCTGTTCCAACTACGCTTCATGGTCTGTTGGGAATACTTACCCTGCTCTACAGAAATTCAAAGAAGGAAATGCAATCTTTACCTTTCCCAATACCCCCATAAAATGTGCAGGGGCTCCACAGAAAATCATGTATCTAGCTGAAGACATCTTTAGAAAGGTAAAGAGTTATGTATGATGTATTTATATTTATACATACATATAAAGGTTTTTTCATCAAAACATTACATTAGTGCTACAAAATAATGATTCCGGATGGGTAATCAAAACATGGCTAAGATGATGTGCTGGAACTCACTGTTACCACTGATAATTAACTAATTCCCGGTGTGGTACGTGAGATGGTGAGGCTGTAACTAACCTGGCTTCATGGGTTTTCTCCGGGTACTCCGGTTTCCTCCCACACAAACGACACCCTTGTGCCAAGATTTGTGCCAACGAGCAAGATTTACATAAGTTGTTAACTTGTTTCTTAACCGTTGTAAAATAAAAACTAAATTTATATATACATATTTATATATTATATATATATTGATTTTTTTTTATCTTGTTGTTTCAGAATGGTGTTAGAGACAAAGCAAATGTGATTTTTAACACATCTTTAGGTGTTATTTTTGGAGTCAAGAAGTATGCTGCTAGTCTTCAGGAGGTTATTAAAGCTCGGTATGTATCATGTGTACAGTATTCATCATGTAAATCATTTACAAATCCACTAAATCATGAGTGTATTCATACAGTATACTACTTTTAACTCTCCGTTATTATTTGAAAATTTTAATATCTTACTATAAATAACAGGTTTTATGTTTTAGGTCAAGAAATTTTTATTATTGTTATGTGTGTTTCTTTTGATCACTGTTCTAGACTTTTTGTTCATTATTGTTGCTTAGGATCCTAGGGTGTGTCATGACCTTGAACCAAGGTCATAGGTCAAAGGTCAAGGTCATGATGGACACGATAAGTAAAACCTTGTCCTAGCCATAACTTCTTTCTCTGTGCACAGATTTCAAAAATATTTCACAGAATTGTTGCTTAGGATCCAAGGGTGTCATGACCTTGAACCAAGGTCATAGGTCAAAGGTCAAGGTCATAATAGACACAATAAGTAAAACTTTGTCAGGCCATAACTTCTCACCCTGTGCACAGATTTCAGTAATATTTCACAGAATTGTTGCTTAGGATCCAAGGGTGTGTCATGACCTTGAAACAAAGTCATAGGTCAGAGCTGAAGTTCACAATAGACACAAATGGTATAACCTTGTCATGACATTGAACTGAGGTCAAAGATCAAGGTCATAATAGACACAATAAGTAAAACTTTGTCCAGGCCATAACTTCTCACCCTGTGCACAGATTTCAATAATATTTCACAGAATTGTTGCTTAGGATCAAAGGGTGTGTCTTGACCTTGAACCAAGGTCATAGGTCAAAGGTCAAGGTCATAATAGACACAAAAAGTAAAACCTCGTCCTAGCCATAACTTCTTTCTCTGTGCACAGATTTCAAAAATATTTCACAGAATGTTTGCTTAGGATCCAAGGGTGTGTCATGACCTTGAACCAAGGTCGTAGGTCAGAGCTCAAGTTCACAATAGACACAAATGGTATAACCTTGTCCAGGCCATAACTTCTTCCCCTGAGCATGGAATTCGATAATATTTCACAGAATTGTTGCTTAGGATTCCAGAGTGTGTCCTGAATTTGAACCAAGGTCGTAGGTCAAAGGTCAAGGTCACAATAGACACAATGGGTAAAACCTTGTTATACCTGCTCTATGGATGCTTCATGGGTTGTCTTAAAGGGATGAATTATTGTATGTCTCCACTTTGTTGCCACGGGAGGTATTTGTCTGTTAGGACAGCTCTAGTTTGATGTGAGGTGGACGGGCAGGCAGGCGGGTGTATGTCAGCAATTGATTTCCAGATTATAAGTGCAAAACCTTTAGTGCTATTGCAATATACTTGTTTCACTATGAGTGAAAGATGTGCCATATTGTTTTTGGGGTCAAAATATCAAAGGTCAAGGTCATAGGAGTGGGGTATCAAAAATTGGTTTCCGGACCATAAGTCCAATACATTTAGAGCTATTGCTATGAAACAGCATACACTTACTCACTATGAGTGGAAGATGTGCCCTGTTGTTTCTGAGTCAAAAGTTCAAAGGTCAAGGTCATAGAAGTGGGTATCAAAAATTGTTTTCTGAATCATAAGTCCATTATGTTTAGTGCTATTGCAATGAAACATCATACACTTATTCACCATGAGTTAAAAATGTGCCCCTTTGGGTCTGGGGTCAAAAGGTCAAAGTTGAAGGTAATAGGAGTGGAGTATAAAAAATTGGTTTCCGGACCATAAGTCCAATACGTTTAGTGCTATTGCAATGAAACTTCATGCACTTACTCCCTCAAAGGTGCAAATTTTGCAACTGGGCACATTGCATCTATGATGCAAATCTCTTGTTTCTTATCAGTTGTCATATAAACATGGACGATAACTTTCCCTACTGGTTAAGATGTATTTGATGATCTACTTTCCCAATTACATGCCAGGTGGCATGAAAGCACTGTTTGATTATGATTTTGATATATCCTATATAAAAATTAAAAATAAAGAGGGTCAATATTGTTATTCTTATGTTGTAGTAAAGTTGTCTTATTTTACTCTGTGGATCAAGATTTTGATTTCCTTCATCTATCAACTCAAGTTCCTAGATTTTATGATATATTGTAGTGATATTTTCATCTTCAGATTTTCCTAAGCATTGAAAATGTTCTGTGCATGTTTGAATAAATAATGCACAACATAAGGAATATATAAGGATTTATATTCTATTGTAAATTTCAAGGTTTAATTCAGAAACTGATCAGATCAGTTAGTAGCTCCATAATAATGTAATGTACTCTGTAGCTAAAAGATTTTGTGATAATACAAGGGATTTTGATAGAATTCTTTATTGCAAATCAATTTTCCTACCAATCAATTGCTTTTTCATGACTTTTGTGCAATTTTGAAACTATATTGATGATATATTTGTCACATATATGATATAATACTTTTACACTGAAGTTCACCTTTTCTTACCCTCGTCATTGTCATTGTACACAGACAAAAACTTTAACCTGGATCATAACTTTAGAATCAATAGAGATAGGGCTTAAGTATTTCACATGTGTATTCCTTGTGCCAAGACCTTTCAATGGGTACCAAAACTTTTGACCTTGTGGCCTTGACCTTGATACTTGATCTATTTTTAAAAACTTTAACCTTGGTTAAAAATAATGAATAGTAAGAGATAAGGCTTAAATATTTCATGTGGGTATTCCTTGTGACAAGATTTTTCCTTATTTATCAATTTTTTTTATGTTTTGACCTTGACCTTGAACCTGGATTCATAACTTTAGAACCATTAGGGACAGGGCTTTAATATTTCACATATGTATTCATTGAGCCAAGACCTTTCATTTGGTACCAAAATATTTGACCTTGTGACTTGACCTTGAAGTTTGACTTTAAAAAAACTTTAACCTTGCTTTTAAGTTATGAAAAGTAAGAAATAGGGCTGAAATATTTCATGTTTGTATTTTTTTGTGACTAGACTTTTCATTATGTATCAAATCTTTTTTGTATTTCGACCTTGACCTTAAAGATGAATCTACTTAGACATAAATTTTAACCTAGGTCATAATTAGAACTATCAGAGACACGGCTTTAATGTTTCACTTGTGTATTCCTTGTGCCAAGACCTTTCATTGATTACCAAAAGTTTTTACCTTGACCTTGAAGTTTGACCTACTCTGAAAAAATGTAAACCTTGGTAATAACTTTTGAACAGTAAGGGGCGGTATTATTATGAGTTAAGTAAGTCATTCTCGTGATATGTTTTCTTTCTTTCCTTCTTTCTATCTACATATTTTTCTTTTTTCTTTCGAAAGAGGAAGACCCATCCTGTTGCATTGGCAACAGGTAAGCTCTAGTTATTATTATTATTAGGCATTAAAATTGTTGAGTATCACTTACATATATAAGTACTTTTAAACCAGAAATATTAAAGTGAATTACAAAAGAAACCTAGTGGCTGTTGATCATGGAAGTAAAGTAGCTACATTTGAAAACTTGGACACTGGAGAAAAAGAGAAATTTCCAGTAAGTGATTCATTTTCTGCAGTTCATAAGAATGTATTGTTTATATGTATTGTTTATATCAGGCTCTCTACTGGTTTGTTTTGATGGCATTTCATCTGTCATTTGACATTCAGTTATGCCAAGTAAACTAATTTGATCCTTATGCAGTAGACTCCACTTACTCTAATAATAGTCTAACATTAAAAAATGTATTTTAACCAGTACTACAAATCACAAATTACCTATTGAAACATATAGATGGTATAATGTTGATAGACGTCCAAGAAAATGTGAACTGTGTATAGATGTAGGTGATGAATATCACTATATTTTATATTGTAAATATTTTAAAGAAAGTAGATTTATGCACAGGCCTTTGGGCTTGTTGCTTGAGATGTACAGTTAACAAAAGTAAATAACGCACTACAGTCGATATGTCAAGTTATCCCTTCTATTGCCTCACATCCTCTTAGATTGTTTTCCATCTTCCGTGACCCCAACGCGGATGCCATTTTCAGCTCAGATAAGTACACTTCCTAACACGGCTTATGATTGGTCGTTCTTTGCATGATACAACTTGAGAGTTCTTTTCGACCAATCAGAATTTCTAAAAATTGTTTGTGTGAGAGTAAGTCCTCCTGGCTAAATTTTTTTATGTGTGTATATATATACCGTATGTGTGTGTGTATGGGTATGTATATATATATATGTATGTATGTGTATGTGCATCTATATATATATATATATATATATATATATATATATATATATATATGTATATGAATATATATGTATGTATGTTTATGAGCATGCAATTAGATAATGATCGTGTATTATGTATATATGTTCTCAGTGTAAACAACTTACGAGAAATTAATAAACTTGAAACTTGATAATGTATAATCTGATATTTTGTTTTATTTGATATGATAATCAAACATCAAACCATTTCTATGTATATTTCTTTAGTAATTTGTTCACTTTATTTGATAATGAAAATTCAGAATTCCATATTATCTGATAGCCAGTATATCATTGGTAAAATATTTGATACACAGTGTAAAATATGTTGTGCAAATTAAGTGTCCTGCAAGTCACAGTTCTATACTGAATCCTTCCAATCTTATCAACAGGCATTTCATATCTATTACATTTTAAACCCCCAGCAACCAACACTGCCACTGTTATTAGATAATGAATTTTCTGTGTATGAAACGAAATTTATCAAAGAACCAGCAATTGTTTAGGGCAGTTATATAAGAGAAAGTTTTAGAAAGTTGTTATTGACAGAGAACAAACAAGGAAATATACTACAGTATTTAGATGATTGAACAGGTGTGGACAAGAGTGATTCCAACATTGAAGATGTCATATGTGATTTGATACATAACTGATAACACAGACAATTCTAAAGGTTGGAAAGTTGCAGAAAATACAGGAATCCTTAGATAAAAACTAGTGAGACTATACCATATCTGACTTATTTTTCATATTAGGTATACTGTATACAAATTAACCTCAAACTTCAAATGGCAGACTTAAAAATTAATTGTTAACTCCAAAGGACCACCAAAAGTTACTTGTGGTTTATAGGTTCCTGTGATCGTGGGAGCAACACATATTTAATGCTGACGTTTGTGAAGCTGTCGCTATTCACAGCAATTCATTCCTAAGGAAAAACTAGTCTTACAGTTCTAAATGAAATTTCAGGTCTTTTATAACAGATCAGTCTCAAACTTGGTTTTTTATGCCCTTGGGGGCATATTGTTTTTGTCTGTCTATTTGTTTGTCTGTCTGTCAACTTTAACCTTGACTATAAGTTTTGAATGGTGAGGGATAGAGACTTCATATTTGACATGTGTACTCAACTAATGAAGCCCTTTCAGATGACACCAAGGTCAATGACCTTTTGACCTTGACATTGACCTTCACACTGAAAATAAATTTTGAACTTTGGTGCCGCCGGAGACATTAGTGTTTCACAAACACAACTTGTTTCAACCTGTGGATGAACCAGAAAAATCAACCTAAAAGAGCAAACAAATAAATATCACATATCACAATAATATACATCTTACCGGTATATAGATATATCTTGCTACCCTCCTGAAAGTTTATGAATAACACATGCATGGTAACCCTATTCTAATGCATTTGACCTAAATGATTAGTATATTTGTATAAATATTCTAGCATGCCGTGGCATCATAAACAAAACTGCTGTGAAACGTGACATCATGTGACATCAATGTGAATCCCTTTGCAGTTTTCTAATCTGTCAACCTATGAGATTGTGTGTTATAAACAAGATAAAATCACAACTCTGAGGAGAAATACTATCGAATTTTGCAACAACAGTTTATCAAATTAAATGGAATCCACTGTATTGACAATCTAGAGCAGTATCAAAATAAGACAAAGATGGAGAGATTATTTTCACCCATTTTGTGTTGACTTTACCTTTGTCTTTGACCTAGCATTGTACCTTACATTAGATTAATACACTATAATTGAGCTCTCATTTCCTCTGGACAGTTTTCAATATAGAGTATCTCATAACAATTATATATCAAACGTATGTTGACATGTAATCATGACTATTTATTGGAATTTTATTTTGTTTTCAGTATAGTTTCCTTCACATCACTCCCCCAATGAGTACACAGGATGAACTGAAAAAATGTACAAAGCTAGTCAACGAAGGAGGATTTTTGGATGTCCATAATGATACACTTCAGCACAAAAAATACCCCAATATATTTGGTATTGGTGACTGTACTAGTGCACCAACATCAAAAACAGCAGCTGCAGCAGGTAAGTCACCTTTTACAACAAATGTTGTTTGAGTCTTACTTACATTCAGGTGTGTATTTAATTTTTATACCCATCATTTGATCATTATGTAATTGATGATTGGTTTTCACATTTTCTGCTTGTCAAGTGAGCCAAAGTTTCAGATGACCTTGGAACACAATTTGTCCTGTCATCTGTGTTAATTCTGGGATCAATCGATGCTCAGGGCATTTACTGAATTTTTCATATTTCCTCTCTCACTAAATACTGATTGATATTGTGAGTGGCATTAGACAATAACAACAGAAATCCTATCAACGAGTTGCTGAAATAGTCTGAACCAAATCAATACAGGATAATCAGTGTAGACCAGGTGAAACAAATTTTTAAGAAAAAGTGTTTGAGAGATCTACTGTCATTTATTAAACTTTAAATTTTATTACAGCTGCCCAGGCAGGAGTACTACAAAAAAACCTCAGTGCTGTTATGAAGGGTCAGAAACCTGCAAGCATTGTGAGTGGCAAAACTTGAAAACTTCATTACACAAATGCATGTCATCTTTAATATGTGTCTTTGAAAAATCTAACTTAAAAATGTTTTTAAAACAAACTTGTATACTTTCTACCACCAAACAATTGATTTTGCATAAGGTTTAGATTTTTTGCCAAAAGAAATTTTGAATATGAATGTGCTTATGATTATTTTCAATTTGAATTTTCTTTCCTTTGAAGTTACATAATTGAAACTTAATCACACCACTGAGTAATGATTGACATTTCCATTGATCATCCTATTGAACAGTCAAATAGTTCTGTGACATCTTTTTATGTGCTTGTAATATTTTGGGTGTGGCAACTTTTGTCATAAAGCCAAGTCATTTGTATTCTTTCTTTTCTGTAATAGATTATACATTCAGTAAGAATACCAAATAAATACATGTATTCATTTGAATCAGAGCATACATTGTTGGTTCATGGTACTAGATAATTATTTTTCTTTAGTATGATGGTTATACTTCCTGTCCACTTATCACCGCACCTAACAAGTGTATTCTGGCTGAGTTTGACTACAATGCCAATCCTTTAGAAACGTTTCCTGTAAACCAAGGCAAGGAGAGATGGACAATGTATCATCTCAAAAAGGACTTCATGCCACATATGTACTGGCATCTTATGCTGAAGTAAGTACCTCTCTTTTTAATGGTTTATCTTTTCATTTGGTTCTATTTTAAAACTTGTTAAATTATTATTCAGCTGAAGTGTTTTCAATTGTTATTCAGTTTTCCTATGTTGATATGTAAGATGTTTTTATCAGTTAAGGTGAATTATTCTGTAATGAATGTAGGTTAGATTTTTTTTAGAAATGGGAACCAAGTACATTGTATTTAAAACAAAAGTCCACATAGAATTTCTTTGCAGTGAAACCTTAGGAAAAGTTATTCCCATTTTGTAGATAAATATTCAGGTTACTGGCAATGCCCATGAAACACTTGTCTTTATCAGTTAAGTTATAAAGTAGTCATTACAAGAAACATTTCACAGTTAAAGGGATTTACTGTGGTGTTATGAACAAAATCAGTGAAATCTCTGTGGATATACATGCATATTAACTTTGTTTATTAGTGGTAAATGGAATGGTCCAGCAATCTTCAGAAGAGCCTTGAGACTGGGTCTTAGTGATGGAAGAACAAAGACATAGAGTTGAAGTCAAGGATACAAGTGTGATGACAAAAGCATTTAAGTATTTCAGTTTGTAATTATCATGATTATGAGAGAGAATAACTTTTGTGATACATGTTCATATATGCATTACTTTACACATGTATACAATAATTTGTCATATTGCATTTGTGATTGTTTATTAATTATAATTAACATTTTATTTTCTTTGAATTGAATATGCATAGAATTATGAATAAATTGCTGTAAATTATGCAGTTGTTTAAGGAGTGTCCTCTGCTTTCGTTGTTTATTGTAAGCTGGTGCAATGCATGGCTTACCTTTTGGAGTTATAAAGGTTGAAACTAATGCTTTACTTTGAATTGAGGATTTCTAAAATGATACTTGTCATTTAATTGTTTAATTAATTGTTTTATGTTATAAATGTAATTGTTTGTACATTTAATTTTCTTTCTGCTGTTCTATGTTGCATTAAATGCTGTTGCATTTCAGAATTTTATGTGATATGGCAAAAGTGTGATACATGTACAATGTAATTGTAAGCTGCCAAACTTCATTGCAGTTGTCAGTTTATTAGTCCCCCACCGATAAAACCAAAAGGGATTAGCCTATAGGTTTCCACTCCATCTGTTTGGCTGTCTGAGACACTTTGGTTTTCAGGGGGTTTTTTTGCAACCATTGAATAATTGACTTGAAATTTGGTATGTAGTTTTGTATGAGTTACAGATCAAGTTCAAGCTTGGTCACCATTGACCCATTTTTTGGAATAGTTATGGCCCTTAGACTTCGTGAATTTATGGAAAATGGTTGGGGACATGTATTGCTTCTGCAATACTCGTATGCTTGTTGATTTTGTTTAATTACCAGCATTCATTCCACTGTGTGTAAAATGGATATATTTTATATATTCATTGTACTGATCACTTATATGTTATTATATTATGAAGTGGTTGAGTTTACTCATGGTGCTATATTGTTGTGATTTATTATTTAAACATTAATTATGATTTTAAAATATGTTTTACAAAGTTTATTTAGATAATGAACGTATCATAACGTTTAACAAATAGTAATGCAAAATGTTAAATTGTGGTCATGTAATTGAATAAATGCAAATTTGATCTCATGTGACATGAATTTATTTTCATAAAACATTGCAAACTCTCATAGTTATAATGTTTTACCCGGTACCTAAATACACATGTATTTAACATTGATGAAGAATCAAAGGAGAAGAATATTGCTCAGTAAATAACAATCTAAATAAAACCAGATCTTCAATATACCCCATTCTTCGTCTTCTATAACAATAGATAATGGATACAGGATAATAAGGGGTATGGTTTAATTCAGGTAATCTAAATTATCATTCAGACTTTATGTGTTTTTAGGTTTCTTTTTATACCCCCGGTCTTGTAGATTAATGGGACATATAGCGTTTGCGTTGTCTGTCTGTCTGTCATTCTGTCCGTTCCGTCCCACTTTCAATAAAACAGGCATAACATTGCAAATGTAAGTGATAGCTTTTCATATTTTACATGTATTTCTTGTGGGAAGACCTGTCTTTTTGTACAGTAATATTTTACCTTCTGACCTTGACCTTTGAATTTGACTTAAACTTTTGAAGGGAAATTGGTAGAGCTTTAATATTTCACATGCATATATCTTGTGGGAATACCTTTCTACTAGTACAAACAAAAGTGTGACCTTGCCCTTGGAGTTTTACCTAAAGTTAGGAAAAAATTAGTTCATGCTGTAACTTTTTGAATAGTACATGATAGGACTTTAAAATTATTTGCATGCATATTCCTTTTCACTCAGTATCCTATTTATTTACTTCTTGACTTTACCATGACATTTGTCCAATATTTCCAAATCTTTAGCATTGGTCATAACTTTAACATAAGAGATAAGGCTTTCATATTTCACATGTATATTCTTTGTGACAAGATCTTTCTTTTGGAACTTGGAACAGTAATTTTTGACCTTGAGAACTTGATCATGAATTTTGCCCTACATTTCAAAAAAATTAACATTGATAACTTCTGATTCATAAGAAGCAGGACTTTCATATTTCAAATGTGTGTTCCTTCTGACAAGATTTTCTGTCAGAACATTTATTTGTGACCTTTGCTGTGACCGGTTGACCTACATTTAAAAAACCTAAAAGTCAGTTATAACTTGTAAATCATAAGAGGGAGGGCTTCCATATTTCATGTGTTACCTATGGGGTTGGGTGTAATCAAGATACAAGATATAGGACATTGCAAAATTTGCTTTATTTGGACCTTGTTGTTGTTGGGGGCGTTCATGTTTCACAAACACATCTTGTTATTATACACCAGTCCATGCTTTCAACAAAAATGTGACATTAAGAGGATTCTCATTTGTTAAATTTGTTGTGTAATAATCTAATTGTTAACTTTTCTAGCCCAAAATGACACCACTACAGTCAAATTTTATACCAAATGGTGTTTAATTAAAGGAAAGTAGATCCATGTATTTAAATTGAATTGGTAGTCATAAGTATAATCAGTAATCATAAACAATATCATTCTCATGTGACAATATAGGATTTCTTGATACATTTTCTATGTATGTTTTTATTTTCTCTGTTTATAAATTGTTTTCCACAGCTTCTGTGTAGTCATATGGAAATATATCAAATATTACAATCTATAGGCCATTCCATGATATCATAGTTATGTTGTTTTTGCATGCACATACACCCATTGTAGTGCAGAAATTATTGGTTCTTTGTTGAATATTTATGTGAATTTTTTTTTTCAACAGACAGGATTATGTGACCTAAATGTCACAAATAATTAATATAATGTTAATACTGTTCTTGTTTACTCAGACGTCATTAGCTCATTAGAAATGTGCCATTTCATGTTCAGTATAATCTGTCTATTCCAGCTTGGCATGAGACTAAACAAATTGGCTGGAATTTACAAGTTCTAGCAATATTTAAAGTAATTTATGATGTAACATAAATATTCATGTACATGTATTTGTGTAAAAATAACTTGAACATGACAAAGAAAAATGATTTGCTTCGAGGAAAAGATTTTTGATATAATGCAACAGTTGAAAATGACTGCATACTTTGCAAGCTATGATGTATTTGAACAACAATTGTTAAAACAATTATCTATCACACAAAGTAAATTATTGGTATTCAGATACACTTGATGGACACAACAAATTTGAATCGTTTAGGCTAGAACTTATTCTTACTTCAGCACTTAATTTATATACCAAACTTTATTCCTTTGTTGAGTGGTTTTACATTGTATACTGATATATCAAGTGATGCTTTAACTGTATGTTTTAGTCCCGTGAAGTTTGACTTAATAAGAGTGAATTGTATACCATGCAGTTTCAGCAGTCTAGTCATAGTTAACACTTTTCCTTCTCATTTTCTAACTTCACATTCCAGAAGTTGCTACATATAAATATGTGTATCTGACTTTTAATGAGTATTGTGATTCTGGTATTTGTGAGCAGATGGGTTTAAGCACTAAGCTGGATTTCAATGTCAGCATTATAGTCTGCCAGAGCACCTGCTCAAGGTTGATTCTGTTCATCCAGGTTCCCTATCACTAAGCAATGGCCAGTGCCTTGTATATGAAATAATGTTGACTGAGCATTTAGAAATATATGTGCATGTATTCAGTAAATGCACAACACACATGTATATAAATTCCAAGATTTTAACGAAATTGTCATGAAGCTTTAAATCTTGTTAAAAGGCATTTTTGTACAAAACTTGGATTGCATTGTATATAACTGATTATATATGATTATATTAAAATGTAAATGTGTATTTTAATTTTAGGTAATTGTTGCTATCCTGCCTGTATTAAATGCTTTTACTGATAAGGTAATAAAAACAACTGTCATATCTTGTAGAGTTGATGTAATTAAGTTGTTGGAGAAGAGGAAGGTCTCTCTAACTTAGGATATTGACAATATGATGGTTTGTTTTAAGTTTGTATTAACAAAATCAACGAACTGTGTTTGTGAAACTTTAATGCCCCCGTTGGCACCAAACTCCAAAAAGTTATTTTTAGCGTGAAGGTCATTGTCAAGGTCAAGAGGTCATGGACCTTGGTGCCATTTGAAAGGGCTTCATCAATTGAGCATGCATGTCAAATATGACGTTTATCCTCATGGTTCAAAAGTTATAGCCCCAGTCCAAAAAGTTATTTTTATCGATCCGGGGCATAAAAATGTATAGATAACAATTATGATAAGTTTGTATTCTTACTATGGACCATGGACCAATCTCTAGGCATATCTAGCCGAAACAGTAACAGTACTTGTATCATATCCTAAGAGATACTGAGTATTTCATTCATGTAATATATTATGCTCTGATGGACTTCTCCATCAGAACGAATGGAAGGATTTTGATGAAACTTGCTAGCGTTGAAGTACTGACGATCCCGTTTTTTTCCAGCCAAATCCGTCAAGGATAGGACAACAAAGGGCATCTCCTTGACAATCTTCTTTATGAGACCTACATAGACTGATGAAATAGATGTCTCAGAGTGATCTAGGAGGATATCTATGATACGTTGATGTTTTTGGTAGATGGGGTCAAAGGGGGAGGTAACCTAGGCAGTGCAAAGATCTTAGAATATATCTTGTTGAGAGGAACTTTCAAAAAGATGGATAGATTTAAACATTCTGTGTTTGTGATACACTATTGTCCACGGCGGCACCAAACTCCAAAAAGTTATTTTAAGCGTGAAGGTCATTGTCACGGTCAAAAGGTCATCGACCCTGGTGCCATTTGAAAGGGCTTCAGTAGTAGAGTACGCAAATCTAGTATGAAGTCTTTATCCCTCACAGTTCAAAAGTTATAGCCAAGGTTAAAGTTGACAACAGACAGACACACAAACAAATAGACAGGAAAATACATGCCCCCGATTTATCGATCCGGCGGGCATAACAAAGATGCAGAAAAAAAGAGGCCAAAATAGGCCTATATCGACTATTTTTTCATTCACAAATAAATGACTGCTTGAACAAAGTCACAGATATCGGAGTACTTATATTGTCTTCCGTACTGACAAATGGCCGTAAACTAGCCTCTCTATTATGAATAAACCGATTAAATGACACCATAAATAAGTGATAACGATTAAGCCAGCAGAATTCTTGTTTCCAGTAATTGTTATTTATCAATTAACATCATCAACAGGAAAGTCGTTGTATAATAAATAAATAAATACTCTTATCACATACGCTATATCAATAATAGAGAAGAAATCGTGAAAATCATTCAAATAGATATTGTCTACTAAAAAGTAGATGATGCTTTTTTGCCTCTCTATATTGAATAAAGTCAAGAGAATGATTAATTTCTTGATAAATTGATTCCTGTGTTACATCAGTCCGTGGTTGTTTGATGTACATGTTAATAATGACGGCACCTGCATGGTGCGTTGCATAGAAATGTATATCTTAGCAATGAACCAACCCGATGCAGAGGTACACCTACATGGGATCTCGATTTCACTGTTTCATTCGAAAAATAAGACACCGGTGTGTCCACGACGGGTATCGAACCCATTGGCGGATTTAGAGGGGGTGCAAACCCCTCAACCTCCCCCCCCCCCTCAACCCCCTTTTTTGGTCGGAAAATTTTACCAAAAAATGTCATTTTCGATCACCTTTAAGACTGCAACACCATCGACCCCCTTTTCCAGACCGAATAGTGTAAAACATTAGTCATGGGAGACTCAAACCCCTCACCCCTCCCTTTTCAAAAATTTCTAGATCCGCCTATGGAACTCGAGACAGCTCAATTACCATTCGATCACTTCATCCACTAAGCTACACCGGCTCCCAAGGAAACGACATAAAATGTGTATAAATGGCAATTCACCAGAGGCCAAAATACATGTACTTATTTCAGGCATTCAATTTATAGATTTATGCAGCCAGTCAGAAAAGGAAGTTTGTCAAACAGATACCCTCTCGGGCCTACATTGCCCCGCTAAGGACTCGCCTCTTGGCGGGTTTGACCGAAAAACAACACTTGTAGATCTTCAGCACTTATCCCTACAGCGTTTCATTAAAATCTTTCTATAAGTTTTGAAGGAGATGCCCATAAAAGCTTATCATTACATACATAAAAAATGATCACTGATTGTAACCAAAAATAGACACACTTCTGAAGATACCCTTTTATATTACTCGGATACATTCAGTTTAATGATCTTTAGAGGCGGTATGAAGAACTATGCCTCTGTCGCCCTGTCCTGGATCCACCCATGATTGATCTGGCCGAGTACAGCAAACCTTAAACACTCCATACATACCAAGTTTTATCTAAATCTTTCAATTGGGTCTGAAGGAGAAGTCCATTAAAGCTCTCTAATACATACTACTGAATAGTATTTCTTCTCCAACACACCCCCACAACTTTATATAACAATAAGATAAGTGAATATTCACAAAATCAATATATAACAGGCAACTTACAAGAAGAAAATCTAAGAAATGAACTGAAAATAGGCAATAATAACTACGTTTAATAAAATACATCTGGGAATGGGACACCAAAAATCATCATATCTGTTAACATCCCTCCTAATCACTGTGATACATTCGAATTGTCGATCTTTACAGACGATCTGAAGAAGTTTGTCTAATTAGGGCACCGTCCGGGGTTATGTCGTCCCGTCCTTGATCCAACCCTTGACGGATCTGGCAGCAAAGCAACAACACTTGAGAATTTCATCCTTACCACCAAGTTTCATCATAATCTTTACATTGGTTCCTATGAAGTTGAAAATATGAAAAGTTAAACAATGGACTGACAGATGATAGACACCGAACGGTGCACTATGACAAAAGTTTATGCGAGCCGTAGAACAAAGGTGAGCTAATACACTCGGATTATAAATGACATTATTCTAGAAATATGCAGTCTTGCTTGGGAGATCGGTTCTGTGGTAAATGGTTCACTTGAAAAAGAAGAAGACAAACAAACGGCAAATAAACACGAACACCGTTCCCCCTTTTAAAAAAAAAAGAAAAAAGAAAAACCAAACAAACAAAACGGCAAAGTGAACAATTTTCAAATTGCCAATCTCTTAGAAAGACTGACAGATGTCTTTAACTTTGGATCATCAAATTCTATAATTTTGTTTGTGAATATTTTTATTTTTCTGTAATATATAAGTTTTGTCATCAGTTGTGGAATCAGAAAGGACAAAGGACTCCCCAAGAGAGAGAGAGAGAATAATTGTCTACGCGACTAACAAGTTTGAATCCGATAATCGGACATCTAATCGACTTCTCTGGGAATTGAATATTGTTTAAAATCTATATCTCAAAGCTATGTTTACGGACTGAATTTCAGATTCCTGTGGTAAGACTTAGTCTGGTTCCCGGGACCCCTCTGGATTTTTTGCTGTGTTAGAGGATTAGCTTGGACTCAAGTCCAGGTACGTATATAACGCATACGTCCCCAAGGCCGAATTTAGGGGGGATTTGGGGGGTTCGGGTTCGGGGACCCCCCCCCCCCCATCGGGGTTTCCTCTTTTTTTTCTTTTTACCTTTTCCTTTCGACGAAGGTCAGTTCACGTCCTTCGAATTTTTGTCCGATCATATTCTATTTTAATGTTTTGAATAACCTTTTGTTACCGTTCGGAGTTTCCCATATGAACTACTAGACTGGATTTACCTGCTCTTGCTTGCTATCGCTGCGCGAAGATCTAGACTTGGGAATAGAATGGAACCCTACTAATACCCCGAACATAGACCATAGATTAGCCTTGGGCCGCAAACAATATATATATGCTTTACTTGGAGGCGGTATGCACGAGAAAAATGGACTTTCACCAATAATAACCACCAATATGTGGATAACTTTTGAAATTCCTAGAACCTTACAGGACATTGAGCTGTTAAATTATTGGAATAAAGGACCTTGAGAGTCTAGAAAAATTCCAAAGACAAACCCTCAGACAATACGGAATGTCACAACTAAAATAACGTCAACATACACGCGCACTTTGTGATTTTTATGACGTCATATGATTATGACGTGAGTTGCCCACATAAAAGTGCCCACATCGAGAACAATGGATTTGGTAGGTGACTAAATGCAAACCGTGACGGATTTCAGTAGTTGCGATACTCCGTATTGCAGACCTTGTCTAATAGAACAGCATACATTGCAGTCACTTCACTAGTTGGTGTCTTACAAATAGAAGGACAGATTGACCTACGCATCCTCAACACCTTCCTTAATATAACTATTATTTTACCACACACTCCTGTTATATATTTTACTTTTGGCCCTTATTTTTAATTCTATAAGTTACTCTTATGTGATATTTGGCCCTTAGTGTTTGGCCCTTATTATTATGTTCTTACCATTGTACATATGTTCTTAAAACCTAAAATAGATCCTTATTTTACCCATTTGGGGTGCTCCTTGACCAAAGGAGGAAGTTCCAATCTGGAACTGAACAGGCATTGCCAGTCTAGTGAACAACTTCCGAACGAATACACTGTGTACAGGTATTTATTCTGACTTTGTAAATTTACGTGGAGGGAAACTATGTGAAATATATGCAGTCTCGGCACCATATCAAAGTTAATAATGAAGAAATAAAGAAACTAAATGAATATGACTTTATGGCTTTGTTCTTAGCAGACAGAAAAAAATCCTGTGTCATTATTGAAAAATGGCTGAAAAATATAGATCTACCAGATTACACCATTTTATTCGAAATTTTAAGAAATTTCCCGGGGTAAACCCCCGGACCCCCAATCTAATTAAAATCAGATCTTTTCATATCGCTACAATACTGGCGGAGAGTATCGTAGCGATATGAAAAGATCTGATTTTAATTAGATTGCCCGGACCCCCACCTACAGGAGGGGGTGCACCCCCTCCCCCTCTCGGCACTTCGTGCCTCGACTCGGCCTTTGGGGCCTTCTCCAACCCAACCCAACCCCACTTCTGCTTCTGGATCCGCCCTGGTCCCTGCTTAAGTCTTACTGTATTTTCTCAAAAATGCATATATATGTATATTCATGAGAATAAACTGTTGCCATGGTCACGAGGATTGTGCACAAAGTGAAGTATAGAATGTGAGAATATGTCAGAATAGTTTGTATCTAATATCTCAGCGTACCCCTGTGCCACAAAATATATTTGACGGGATCGTTATTAGAAAATGACATACAGAAAGTGGATCGCGGTAAGTTCGAAAGTAGTTTTGTTTTATGTCTCCAAACACTGAAATACTGTGGCGATCGATTTTATTTATTTGCATATTAGTCTATAATCACAAATGATTTTATATGCTACGTTTAGAAGACAGAAAATATTATATATCAATAAAGTGCATCGAATTTCCTCGATTCCATAGGCCGTCGGGATTTTTATAGTTACGATAAACCGATAAAACGATAAAACGCTCGTGCTGTTTACCAGGTTGGGGGCAACCTCTCATTTGAGAGATAATCACTCAAATGTGTAACTATCATTGTTTTCTGTAATCAATTTCAAGGAATGAACAGAAGTAAACAAGTACTAAAAAATTAAAGTTTCGAAATTTTGACTTAAACTTAAAAGGGCACATCTGTATAATATACTGAACATAAAATATAAAAGAATTTGACCTTTTCAACTTACCATTTTGGAGTTTATAGCTGCAACATTTGTGCAGCTATAAACTCCAAAACAGTAAGTTAAAAATGTCAACTTGTTTTGTAAACTGTATTCAGTATGTTGTAAATATGTGCCCTTTTGAATTTCAAATCATAATTCCAAAATTTCATTTTGTAGTACTTGTTTACGTCTGTTCATTCCTTGAAATTGATTACTGAAAACTATGATAGTTACTCATTTGAGTGATTATCTCTCAAATGAGAGGTTGCCCCCAACCTGGTAAACAGCACGAGCGTTTTGATAGCTAGTCCAAGGACTAGTAGGGGTACCAGAATCACAAGCCCAGGTGTATAAAGTACTAAATCTACTAGCCCATATTCTCGAAGTTGGACATCTGGGTACTTGATTACGAGTATTCGGAAAATTTTGGGTGAGGCATCAGACTTTATCATAGAGAGCAATGCATAATCTGGGAGGAATTTTGGTAAAGAGGAATAATTCAAATATTTTGTCATTCAAACAAGCAAATTTTGAGTACATATTTTACACATTTCCGATTGTATTTTATAAGAAAAGCCTTTTAGAATTGATACATTTTACCTCAAATGTCATGGTAAGACTTCTCTGGTATCCATGTAGACAAATATAGACAGTGACGTCACGTCAACTTCAAGAATAAAATGTTGTTAAATTCTTTAGTAGCAATATGCAAAATACAAAAGTATAAACACTACTACTGTACCAGTACCTACATATTTAATTCTATATTATAAGCAAGTTCATACTTAAATTACTTTCCACATGGAAATGTAAGCAGTGCTCTGTCAAAATAAATATTGCGCATTCTTGTAGGCTTCGCAATATGAAGTAGTTGTTTACATTCTCGAAGTTGGCATGGTGTCACACTTAAAATCTAAATGAAGATAATCCCCGAGACATTCCGAGGGTGACCGGGGGAATAAACTTGGTGTATCATAGAACATAATGTAGCTTTGCTGAATCATATTTTGAATACAAGAGCTATATCAGTCATTAAAGTGCCGAAATTCACTAAAAAACTCTAAATTGACCCCTTTTCTTCTTTAAATTTGATATGATTGCAGTTTGAAATAATAAGATTTTGAAAATATTATTGTTTTTATAAAACGACGATAAAACCCACTTATTAACCAACAAATATAGCTTAAATTGGGTTTTGTGACTAATCTGACTAATGTACACACTGATCACCCTAGCCTCTCAGAGTAATGAGATAAGAATCTCATTTGCTCAAAAACAAGTAGCAATATCGATTCTTTCAAAATGATTTAAGCACAAAGACATGTTACACATTGTAATATTACAGAAGGTTTTTATGAACTATAAAGCTATGTCAGTTAATGATCAAGATCTTCTCGCCCATTACACTTTACAGTGTATCTATGCACTCTCGAAGTGCGGCTTGTTGAAAGCTGAGTATTGTCTAAAGTCATGAACCCGAGACGCATTAATAACATGAGTGCCTGATGTGCAGCCGATCGCTCATTATCTGAACAAGGGTACTCTCTATAGCGCTAGTGTGCACTTGCAATACAATATCCAAGGTGTCTCACAAAGATTTGCAAGATTGCGACTAATGTACTGAAAATGAACATGCTGCAGTTAGACAAGCCTAATTTTATTTCATGATTAATTTTTTTTCATTAATTAATTCCCTATTATTATTAAAGTGCCACTACACTTATTTTTGTCTCACATCACATCAATAATTTGATGGAAATAAAACCTCTTGGTGCCAAAACTTTTACAATCAGATGAAACCTCTTGGTGCCAAAACTTTTACAATCAGATGCTGCAATAAGTAGCTATTGCTGATTAAACTCCAAATGTTTACCTGTTTAACATGTCCGCGTGTATGAGATTATCAATAAATCTCTGTTGTCTGGAATTGAGATCGCTGATGTCCCAATATGTGGTCACTTCATCAAGTTCATGTAAATAGGATATAATATGATAGAATTTTATATGAAATTTAGTAAGCAAAACCATGAGTACACAGAATTCTTTGAATGAGATAAATTTTATTAGACGAGAGTGATGTTCATCTTTCTTGTGATTCATTTTCATTCGAAGAAGGCTAACATGATAGTGAAAAAGAAACAAGTGAATGATGTACCGATAATCTGAAGGTCAGTAGTAGCAGACAGTAGAACCGTACCAGCAATCCATTTTTGATGTTGTTTGTCATGATTTTTACCGTTTGTTCGGTTTTACTGAAACGAGGGATGTATTTATATACGTCGCTGCTGAAACTTGACAAGAAAAAGGCTTCTATGTTGATTAGGGCAAATCTTCATTTTCCATGCTGCTCTGTAACATTCATAAATGTAACATAATTTCAATATTTCTCGCAGTATTTAATATGTGCTTCTACATGGGCTGTAAGTAATTCATCAATATTGTTATGTAAAATGTAGTACAGATATCTTATGATCATGTACATTCATATTTATGAAAATAATTAACCTCAAAGAATTGAGTTCTATGTGTGATCCATATAAATCTAGGACTTATGGATGAGTGAGGGGTTGGGATTGCACCCTCTCACTGACCTCCTGAATCCATCACCTATATTCCAGTTACGTCATCTACATCCATTGTATCTACATGGGTATCTGATTCTGTTTGATCACTGTCTTGTTCCTCCTGATCAGTGTCTCGGTATATTCTTACATAAAAAGGTGATAATACAATACTTACACTTGATACTTCCCTCTTCAAGTACACTCTTCTGATTTTCTTTGGAGCTGATGTTTGACTTGTCATTTTCTCATCCAGGCTTAAAATTTCCAAATAAGGGTTTTGTGCTCCTAAACTACTTGGAAGCCCAGGTGAGTCAAGTGCGTTTGCTAGTCGATATTGGACAGTAGGTATTGCAACAATAAGATTTGGAAAATTAGGTTGAAATGGCACTTTAATATAAGCCTGTGTGACCTAGTGGATAATGTGCTCGGCTCATGATGGAGAGGTTGGGGGTTGACTCCTGTGCCTGTGCCCAGGGAACACCAGTGTTATGTCTTTCGTATGAGACAGTAAAAACCGAGGTCCTGTGGCATGTGAAAGTTCCCTCACTTCTTCAGGTGGGTCCGTTGCAAAGGTCTAAATTTCTATGCAATGCATTAGGCAGATGCCGTCACCATATACATGAAATAATCATGGAGTGACGTAAAACAATTATCAATCAATCAATATTATTATCACCGGTATTATCATTATATGATTATTATTATTATTTATCATTATTATTATCAAAAAGTAATTTTATATTCATGAGCGCTCACTTTCAAATTCCAGCTGTTGGTGTGCAGTAGGGCGCTTTCTTTATTGAATGTGCCTCCAGTATTGTTTGATTAATTATAGTGCCTTTCATCATGGTTAGCTCTGTGTTTACAAACATCGCATGAATAGCGTGGTTTAAATCAAGGTTCTGATTAACGATTAACATAAATAGAAATAAATGCTGACAACAAACGGAAGAAAAGTTTAAGATGAGAGGCAAAAGTTTTTGTTCTATTGCATTATATTGACCTCAGTGCGATTGTTGCAAAGGATGTATGCAATTTTTTAGCATGACAAAGTAAGAAAAAAGTGATTTTTGTGGGAAAATGTGAGAATATTGTGTCCTAGGGTGATCCCTGCTTATAAAACATCAGAGCTTTCTTTTGGTACCATGACTTTTGACATAGTGACCTTGACCTTGGACTTTGACCAACTTTTCAAAGATTTTTAAACTGGGCTTTATTATTTGAATAGTTAGTATGGGCTTGCTGCCCATCAAATGATTGAAAAGCCACACTGTCTTCTGATAACGCTTGTTGTTAATTAGCAATTCACACCATTGTTTTCATGGTCAGGTGCATGACCAGGACTCATATATCTTAAATCATCCCTTAGAATCTACCGTATTTCACAAAATTATTCCTTGGGACTGGGACTTTTGGACAAAGGTCACTCAAAACCATTTCTGTAAGTTCAGAGTTACTGGGCAGTACATACATGTATCCCTAAAATATTGCAAAAGGTCTCTAATACAGCTTATCTTATCATTCGTTAATCAGAAATTTATTATATTTACACAAATGTTCCTTGAGACAGGGCTTTCTCGGCCAGGGAAATTTTAGTGAATTTTCACCATGCAATGATCATACTTCAGCAAATGTTAATTGTCCTGCATGATACAGGCTTTCACACATTGTTGATTAGTTCACTTAGGCCATTTTTTTTCTAGACATTCATTTGTTGCATATTTTTATATCCCAATATGATTGAAATCAGACATATAAGCACTTTTGTTTTTTGATATGGTTGGTTGGTTGGTTGATTGGTGTTTTACGTCGCTTTCAACAATATTTCAGTAATATCGCGACATGGAAGCAGGAGGTTACCAACCTCTTAAACATAGTGGCGCAACCTGGGAATCGAACCCGGATTGTCGGCGCCGCAAGCCAAGCGCTTAACCCCTACACCAAGCCTGCCCCTGTTTTTTGATATGTGGTGGTATATCAGAAAACAGGAGCACATATAGGTCTGATTTCAATTAGATTGGAAGCAGGTGTACATGGCCTAGTTGATAAGGTGCTCAGCTCTGACCAAGAGGTCTGGGGTTCGATTCATGCCCTGGGCGCACCGGTGTTCTGTCTTTCGGATGAGTCAGTAAAAATCGAGGTCCTGTGTCATGGTAATCGTGGCACATAAAAGATCCCTACTGCTTTGGGTAGGTCCGTTGCAAAGGTCTGAATTTCTATGCAATGCATCAGGCAGATGCAGTCACCATATACTTGAAATAATCTTGGAGTGATGTAAAACAATATTCAATCAATCAATTCAATTAGCTGGTTCCATGCTTTAAACAGGGTTAGGTCTAAAAAAAATAGTGTGTTTTGGGTAAACTGACCCTACATACAAAAACATGCCGACCCTAACATTTTTTTGTTAAAAAAAAATCCTGATATCCGTTTTTTCTTAGCTACCTAAGCCAAAGGCTCAAGTGAGCTATGGTGATCAATCACCGTCCATCGTCCGTCGTCTGTCCGTGGTTATTTTTTCTACATTTTCGACTTTTTCTCCAGAACTGCTGCGCAGAATTTCACCAAACTTCATAGGAAGTAAGTACTCAAGGTCCTCTACCAAGTTTTTGTTTTTCATGCCGATCTGTAATCCAAGATGGCCCCTATTGGCTCTGATTGGTTAACATATTTTCGACTTCTTCTCCAGAACCGATGCACAGAATTTCACCAAACCTCATAGGAATTAAGTAGTCAAGGTCCTCTACCAAGTTTGTTTTTTTTTCGTGCCGATCCAATATCCAAGATGGCCACCATTAGCTCTGATTGGTTGACACATTTTTGACTTCTTCTCCAGAACCGCTGCACAGAATTTCACCAAACTTTATAGGAAGTAAGTACTGAAGGTCCTCTACCAAGTTTGTGTTTTTTGTGCCCATCCGTAATCCAAGATGGCCGCCATTGGCTCTGATTGGTTGACATATTTTCGACTTCTTCTCCAGAAGCGTTGAACAGAAGTTCACCAAACCTCATAGGAAGTAAGTACTCGAGGTCCTCTACCAAGTTTGTGTTTTTCGTGCCCATCCGTAATCCAAGATGGCCGCCATTGGCTCTGATTGGTTGACACATTTTAGACTTCTTCAAAGTGACTGCACAAAATATCACCAAACCTTATAGAAAGTCTTGTAGAAAAAAATCAAAATTTTCTACTGAAATGAGCTGTCATTTTATTGTGAATAAGCAATTTGTGCTCAGGTGAGTGATATAGGCCCATTTGGGCCTTCTTGTTTTTCAGTCTGTTGGTTCATGATCCAAATACAGGCATGACATGTACTATTTGGTTTGAAAACGGTGCCAGTCAATTTGGCCCAAAACAAACTTTGACTTTCCTTTCAGATTCTAAAAACTTATTTTTCTTCCCTTCAATACAGACAGTAAAGATAAAATCATGCACTGCAACAAAATAATAAGCAATCTGTTGAACAAAAAACTGTAGTTACACTATATGAATCTGTAATTAAACAGATCAAAAATAAAATTCGTTATATACATGACTGCATTAAAATGAACAGAACCATAACAGACTTCTTTTCTTTGTGAGAGCATAGTGTAAATCTGAGCTATTCTTCTGTAAACCATTATTTTTCTACTTTTTTGTTTTTGGACTGATTAGTATCTGTCAGGACTGACAAGTTTGTGGCAAATGTCAGTTGGAATGATTGACACCTGAAAAAAGATTTCAAGAACTCTGTATCCTACCATTAAAACAGCCATGCAAGTATATATGTATACAGAAATTAAAATCCTACTTACAGTCGATTTAACAGTGTGATTATATTATCTTTAACATGAGATCAAATGTCAAAATGGAAATAAAATTTAATCTGTGTTGAATGTATTATTTGTAAACTGAGGTGCATGTTCAAAATAAGATAAGTATGTTATTCAGAAAGAAACTTAAGTCCAAGCATATGATTTAAGACCTATAATAGCATGTGTCTTAATTCTAAAAATTAGTCAAAAGTCTCTCTGTGAAAAGTATATTATTCATACTATTCACAAAGAAACTTTCATCTAATTCTTAGAATTATTACACCTTATGATATTATAGGTCTCAAGTCTGACACCTAGATTTAAATAAGTTTCTTTGTAAATAACATGTCTAATGACCTCAGAAAATCTCGCCTTTGATCTCAGATGTCCACAGAAATTCATAATAGAGTATAAAGTCACAGGAAGTTACTCAAAATCAGTTAATCAACAAAGTAAGGCAACACTTGTCTTGTAAACATGGTAAAATCAAAACAGGGCTCGGGTCTGGTGGTTATTTTTATTTCATTGTGTTTACATGACACATGCTTGATCCACTGATTTGGGCAACTTGCTGTGACTTTATCTATCTATTTTGAACTATCACAACACTTGAATAAAACTGTAAACAGTATCGTTGCCCAATCGTGCGCAAATACCTTTAAACTCAAATCTATTTGTATAAAAAAAATAAAAAAATAATGCCTACCTTCTCTACCTATTTTTTTCATGACCGTTACCCTAAACACACAGTTTTTTTTAGGCCTTACTACATGTATTTAACTACATAGTACATTTATGTACACTGAGTGTATTTAAACAAAAATTTGCCTTCTTAATGATTTTTGGCCGGATTGCAAAGCAAGTCCAGTCTGTGAATTGGCGATGTCTGTCTGTCCATCTCTCTGTGTCCATCTGGCATCAACGATTTGCGTTTAGCTTCATTTCTGGCATACCATTAATTACACCAACTTCAGACTTGGTCACTTTGTAGACATTGATGAGTTCTTTCCAAAAAACACCAAATTTGGTGACCTTGATCTCAATTTTATGCTTCAGTGAACACAATCTTTTTTGCATTTAGCTAGATCTTTAGCATACCATTAATGATACCAACAACAAACATGGTCAAATTGTAGACATTAATGAGTTATTCTCAAATAACAGAAAATTTGGTGACCTTGACCTCAGTTTTACGCTTCAGTGTACACAGTCTGATTTTGCATTTAGCTTGATCTCTTGCATACTGTTAACAATTCCAACATAAAATTTGGTCAGTTAGTAGACATCGATGAGATCCTCAGGACCAACACAAATTTGGTGACCTTGACTTCAGTTTTATGCTTCATTAAACATGTTTTTTATATTTAGCATGATTTCTTACATACCATGAATGATACCAACTTCAAACTTCTGGAAACTTCTTCAAACTTAAAGAGGAGGTTTCTGGATAAGATTCTACATGTAGGCTTAAATGTAATGTTTGCAATTTGTTGACGCTTTCTTGTCTTATGTGTTATATACTGAATTGTACAATGTTCCAGAGGGCTTCAATATACTCCCATAGGAAAAGGCTGATTGAGAATCATAATTGCACTATCTTGTTTATCTTTTATCTTAATTAGTGCTTAACAGAACAAAACTTATCTGCAAATGCAAACAGCAATGTTGTGTTGAAGTTGCCATTAAAATTATTCCTAACAAAAGTGTTCATGAAAACTTTAATTCATTGTTGCATTTGTCTTCATATGCCTTCATATGCCTTCTCTTTACATGGAGTATATCATACACAGGAGATTGTGTTTTGTAATGCCAAGGTAAATATTGAAAACACCTTATTGGTTGTACATGTAGGTTATTGATGTCTTGACCAGCTTTCTTCCAAATGCAGAATTAGTTGAGAGATGTTATTAACATTAGTATGATTAACATTATCTATGATTGTAATTCTCATTGATTTCAGCTTAATAAAAACACAGCATGTAGCAGTTGTACTTTAATTTACATTAACAACATGAAAAATTAATGATTACCAATGGCTACAAGGTCTGAGGATGAAGAGGATGATATCTCTCAGAGGATTCTGCAACTAGAGAATGAAAAAAAGAGGCTGGAAAGACAAAACCTAGAAAAGAAGTATAAAGAACTCAGTAAAACTGTCAGCAGTTTAAAAGAAAGAACTTCCTCAGAGTATCAGCCAACCTCTCGATCTGCAAGTTCAAGTAAAGATAAAAATAGATCAAGTGTAGACAGGTAAGAATAATGAAAAGAAATGAGTATACACTTACATATTACACCTTAACCTAGAGGTGATGGAAAATTTTCTTGCAAAATGCATAATATATCAAATATATATGCTAAAGTACATAAACCATCATCATTATCTTTATATTGTAAGTGAAGGACAATGTATCATTTGCATTGTTTATTAACAAATTAACTTAATATTTTAAAGGAGATAAATCATATTTATGCAAATTTGAGTGGTTCTTACAGGTAATGAGGTATACTGTAGTTATTATGGTTGTTTCCAGCATTATGTGAGTCAGAATCAAACAAACATTGTTCATTTAATTTCATTTCATTCTTATCGTCGTTTTACACAAGCACCCTTTTATTATTTGATATTGACTCCAATTTCCCTGTTGTGACGAGTACATATATGAGGACTAACAAGATGCCATACTTGCATGTTCCTGCTGTGATAAACTAGCCACACAAGTAAAGTCATTCAAAGGAAAGTTGATAAATAAAAAGACTGAACAGTCTACTGGTATTCATAAATATCAGCAAATTGAGTAGAGTCTCAAGTTTATAAAAATAGTAAAAGTGGTTGGCACTAGGTTATAAATCATATATAAGAGGTTTTTAGCTCATCTGAGCCAAAGGCTCAAGTGAGCTATTGTGATCAATCACCGTCCGTCCGTCGTCTGTCGTCCGTCGTCCGTCGTCAACTTTTCACATTTTCGACTTCTTCTCCAGAACCACGGAACAGAATTTGATGAAACTTGATAAGCATGTAGTACTCATGGTCCCCTACAAGTGTTGTTGTTTTTCGTCCGGATTCATCAAAAGGTGGCGCCACCATAGGCAAAAGTAGGTCAAAGAGGGTACCCTCCTTTGACAAACTTCTTCTTCAGACCGGGGGCATACAGAGACAAACCGAATGCATAGGAATGATCTAGAGGGATGTGTGAAGAAGTGTTGTTATTTTTGGTTCCGTTCTGAAATCAAATTTTTGACGTTTTTTTGTACTTGGTAGTTTTAATGCAGAAAGGAGGTATTTTTTTCTTTTAGTAAACATTGATGCATTAATTTGGTTTAATTTGATCATTTTGATGGTAAGAAATACTACTGCGAAGAAAATTTTTCAATATTTTATGTTTTGGATTTTTTATGAATTTTTTATGACTTTAAAGAAAAAGGGGGCTGGGATAATTGGTGTAAACATTTCACAGTTTGAACTTTTTCTTCGGAACCACTTGCTGGAATTCAATGAAACTTAGCATGCATCAAATACTCAAGGTCCCCGATAAATGTGGTCATCTTTGTCAGGATCCATGAACAGGTGGCACCACCATAGACAAAAGTAGGTCACAGAGGGTACCCTCCTTTCACAAACTTCTTATTCAGATTGGGTGCATACAGCGACAAACCGACTGCATAGGAATGATTTAGAGGCATTTGGGAAGAAGTGTTGATATTTTTGGTTCCATTCCGAAGTCAAATTTTTGACGTTTTGTCATTTTTATTTTGGACTTTGTTATTTTAATGCATTAAAGAGTTATTATTTTCTTTTAGTAAACATTGATGCATTCATTTGGTTTCATTTAATCATTTCTATGGTAAGGAATGCTGGTGCGAAGGAATTTTTTCAATATCTCGATTTTTGAATTTTTTATGAATTTTTTAAGACTTCCAAGAAAAGGGGGGGGGGGGGGACAATTTTTCATATCTTCAACTTGATCTACAGAACAACTTGAAGGATTGTGATAAAACTGGGTAGGATGCAAGTACTCATAGTCCTTTTCAAAGGTTTTGTTTTTTGTGCGGATCATCCAAATTGATTAACAGATAATGCCACCATGTCTAAAAGTAGGTCTCACAATGGTACATATACCACTTGGTAATTGAAATATGGAGAGTAGCGGTTCAAATCCAGCTGTGGTCAAAAAATTTTTTTTTTTTTTTTACACATCTAAATAAGTTTTTAGATGTTTCTCAACACTCAACATATGAAATTAGGAATTTTACGTTTAAGACTTCCAAAAAAAGGGGGGGGGGGGTTTGGCCATTTTTCACATTTTCAACTTTTTCTGTTTGAAGGATTTTAATAAATCTTGGTAGAAATAAGTCACTTATGATCCTCTTCAAATTCTGTTGTTTTCGTCCAGACCTCTTTACAGGTGGCACCACCATAGTCAAGAGTAGGTCACAAAAGAGTTCCCTCGTTTAACAATATTCTTTTTCATACGGGCTGTATACAGAGACAAACAGAATGCATAGAAATGATCTAGAGGGATGAGTGAAGATGTATTGTCATTTTGTTTCCCTTCCAAAATCAAATTTTAGAATTTTTTTCGACATTTCTTTGGACTTGGTGATTCAATGCAGAAAAAAGTGTCATATTTCCTAGTTAATTGATAATGATGATTTCTTATGGACTATTGTGATCATAATTATGGTAAGGATTGTTACTTTGAAAGAATTTTGTCAATATCTCAATTTTTGGATTTTCTATGAATTTTTTAAGACTTCCAAATGAGGGTGTATAGGAACAATTCAATCACATTTTTCACTTCTGCTGTTATACCACATGAAAGATTTTAATGAAACATTGAATACATGAAGTACTAAAAGTCCTCTATCAATTTGGTAAATTTCACCCAAATTGGTTAACAGATAATGCCACCATGTCTAAAAAGCAGTTCTCACAATAGTACATATACCACTTGGTAATTGAAATATGGAGAGTAGCGGTTCAAATCCAGCTGTGGTCAAAATTTTTTTTTCATTTCTTTACACATCTAGATAAGTTTTTAGATGTTTCTCAACACTCAACATATGAAATTAGGCAATTTTAAGTTAGATCTGGACAATATTTGAAACAATTGTTGTTCATGACCCAGACTTGAAATCAGTCAACAAAAGGCCCCACCTAAAGAAAATGACTAACTTGTTGCCCTGAATGACTTCTTGCAGAGACAAAGGAAATGCTTAATATCAAAATCACCTGAATGGATGTGCAAAAAAGTGTTGTTTTTTATTCTAGCCTGAAATAAAATTTGACATATTTTCAACATCTGTGTTGACTTAGTCACATTAATGCAAAAATAAATGAATTCTTCCTTCATGCATGACTGATAATCTAGGTACTCAGGTGAGCGATATAGGCCCACTTGGGCCTCTTGTTGGCTTTTGGAAAGTAGACGAAAGATGGCAAGGTGAAACCCATGTATTTAACATGCACATGTCACTGTTTCGTGGATGTAATCTAGGAAATTTTAGTGGCATCATTTGTCATTTAAATTTCATTTCTGTATATTGTGCACCTATGTATATGTACTTACACCTTCTTCCCCACTAACCCCCACTAAAGTTGAAAAAAATCAAGAAGGTATAAAAGACAGAATAAAAGTTGATGAGTACCGGTAGTTATTGAGCATGGTTTGTCCTTTACCTGTACATGTAGGGTCATAATAGCTTGGTTATGCAATTGAATATACCATTGAAATCAGTGTTGCTGGGGAAATTTGAACAAAGAAATGAGAAAACAAAGAATAAAACATAATGAACATGTTAGGTTATGACTGCAACTGTTAGAATAGAGAGAGAGAAAAGATATGAAAAAAAAGTTCAGCCTTTCTTTGAAAAAAGCCAATGTGTGAGTCATCTAAAGAGAGTTATTTTACCACTGATTATTTTCAAATTTCCTCAGGAATATTGGGACAGAGTAAGGTAAACAATGTACAATTCAAAACTCTCTGCTGAAAGATCTGGAGAACAAAATATACATGTACATGTGTAACAAGTTTGTTACAGATACTACAGTGAGATATTCATAACACTTCATTGTTTCTGAAGAGCAAAATTTAAAAAAGAGGTGTCCAAATGTACATATAGTACACCAAAATTTATATATCTTTATGTACACATGTATATGTTCTAATATTTATAATTGAAAAAATATTATCAAAGCAAACATTTACAGAAAGTTCTGTATGTACAGTAATTCACCACATACATGTATATTACATGTCTGCTATTAATTATTAAGATTTAATGTTTTATCTGACATATACTTTATTAGATATGAGGACTCTCCTTCTGACAGTGGAATCTCTGGGATGCTGAATGAGCAGTTACATAAACTGAAATCTTTAAGTCGAAGGAGTGGAGGTGGAGATAGTCAAAAAGAAAAGCGCAGATCATCTGGTTCAGAATCAGATGATGATATTAACTCAATAAATCGTAAGTTAACTCTCAATGAATGTATTCATGTATAAAATTGTATTTCAGAAGAATTTTGAGTTTTGAATAGTCAGTAGTCCCCTACTGGTTTGCAGGGAACATAATTTTCCAATTTGTTACTTGTGTTGTGAATAAATATCTTCAACAACTGGGTTTTTTACCATTTATGGATAACTCCAAATGGACTAGGAAATAAGCCCTATAATATACACAAGAGATAATAAACATATTTGAAATATAATTAGTTTACAATAATAATAAAACACAGGTAAATCACATGCAAATCACAGTCCCACGGATCAACACAGTATTAAACTCATGAATGGACTTTAACAATTCATGGAATAGAAATAATAATTAACCTCTAATACGTCAACAAGGGAAATAACTCTCACTGACAATATATATCAAATACCAAAAATATACATGAATCCGTATGCATATAGTTCATCAAGATTATAATTTAATTACATTCTGATATGGTAATAAAATATATGTATAGATAGCTTACCAATTTATGTAATTGAGCTTCTACATAAATGGTGGCACACGGCCTACTTCAGTACGCATGTACAATGTCATAAACCTGTACAAACAATGAATAACATCTGAGACTGATTTTTTACCAAAATATAACAACATTAAAATAACTCTACAACATCTCTTATCATGAGCTGCTGACTTTAAATAATATTCACCAATATTCATTATGATTTGAAAAATTATAATAACAAACAAGGAGAAATTCAAAAGCTCGCGTTCTCAAATCGAATGAGTTACAGATTTAAATAAATACTACAAATATGAAATAAAAAAAAAGAATAAAGACTTACTGTATGTTAATAGGTTATGTCCTTGAGATATGTATGTATTTTGTGTTCACCAAAAACAAGTATTAAAATGGTGTAACCAGATGTGGCATCAATCAACGAATCTCATTCACCAACTGACCACTGTCCCGAGCGATATTCCACCAATGAAATAGTCAAATCCAATGTCAAAGGTCGACACAGTCTATAAACACTGATTACTTATACATGTAGTTAGTATTAATAGATAAAATTTATAAAACCATGCAATTAATGAACATGCCGTGAGAATGATGATGAATGATAATGAATTTATATGATTTTAACTTTATCAGGGAAATAGGGAACGAAATGATTAAATAAGACGATGTTATTGAATTCATATAATTCATTTATTTAATCATTTACAATACATATAAATCTCACTCTACCACACTTGTTAGTCTGTTTTCCAGAAATTTTTTCAGCTCAGTAATTCAGCCCTCTGAGGATGGATTTCATCAAACTTTCCACAACTGTTCCTCATGATCCAGAGTCTGTCATGACCTTGATCCAGGGTTATATTTCATATTTCAAGGTCATTAGCTAAACATGGCCTGTTGTGAATGGATTTCCATGAAACTTTACACAAGTGTTCCTTATGATTCAAAGCTGTGTCATGACCTTGACCCAAGGTCATATCTTTTATCTGAAGGTCTGTAATTTAGATTATTCATCTCTGGATGGATTATCATGAAACTAAGTCTGATGTGTCTGAGGTTCTTCACCTTACCTTATTGCTCTGTAAAGCACTTGAATGTTCCATTCCACTTTGTAATTTAACCATGTGTGGATGGATTATAATGAAACCTTGACCTAAGTCTGATGTGTCTAAGGTTCTTCACTTTACCCTTTTGCTCTGTATTTTGCCGTTTTCGTTGGTACAAAATTTATTTATTTGAAATTCACTTCAGAATAACCTTTTAATATATTGCCTGAATTTATCAGCTTCATTTGCCATTGTTATTTAAATTTATCTACACCTAAATTCAATTAAAGCCACTTGAAAAGGTAATGGATACTTTACATGTATATAAGACATGCATACTTTACTTTTTACAAAGCTTTAGAGTGACATAATAACTGTGACATTTATTCCAGTTTCAATAATAAAGCGAGTTTCTACTTCTGAGTGAGAGCTGGTAGGGGACAAGTATTACTTTAGCAATACTCTGAGTATGCTTGTTTTCTTCTCTGAGTAAAACATCTTGTGTTCCTATTTAGGGTTTGAAAAATTTAGAACAATATAGTATGATTCTAAATGTTTTACTTAATGTATGAATTTCTAATTAAAGCTGATAAAGTAATGTCTAAAGACCACAAACACAAGTTACAGAGACATCGTGATACTCTGGTGGAAAACATGATTCCTGATGATATCTTCAATGATCTTATAGCCAATAAAGTCTTTACTACTCCAGAAGTGGGGAGAATCAAGGTAAAGTGGAGTAAATTTATCATGCAGATAAGTTGGTATTCATTAAAGGCTTCTTATTCCACAGGAACTGCTTTTTGAAGAAGGATGATTTATGCCTGATCAGTGTATGGTTTCATCTGGACAGTGACTGTGATGTGGCTCATCAAGGTTCCCTCTTCTTCTACTATACTGATCTGGATTTCTGTGCTTTGGGTCAGACAGATGCCATCATGATATAAGTGAAATGATTTTGATGTGATTTAAAACAAGAAGCAGTCAAAAAATAAAAGGCTTATTGCAGTATCACATATTTTCTACTCCAAATTCAGTGTAAAACTCAATTTTTATACGCCCTCATATTATGTTATGGCATTGTCTGTCCGAGGTCATGTTTTCAAGACTTTATTCTGCAGTCTTTCAAGATATTGGATTGAAACTTGGCATATAACTTTATATCAACAAGGGTCAATACCAGTTTGCATTTTGGTATGATTGCTTTGGTTTTGCCAGAGTTACGGCCCTTGAACTTAGAAATTTTCAAGAATTTTACAGTTTTCCTGACTTTTTTCTTCAGTCTTTAAAGGTATTGGATTAAAACTTGGTATATAACTATATATCAATGAGGGTCAGTACCAGTTCGTATTTGATAATGATTGCTTTGGATTTGTTGAGTTATGCCCCTTCAAATTAGAAATTTTCAAAGATTTTACAGTTTTCCAGATTTCTTTATGCAGTGTTTCGAGGTATTGGATTGTAACTTGACCATTCACTCAAATTGATCCCCTTAAAGCTAAGCAATGGGCGTGTTATGCCACGCTAAGCGTTGCTCTTGTTTTTTGGATTTAAGCAACTGATAAAATTTCACAATTGAAATTCATTTGTGAAAAATTAAGTGAGATAGAAATGTACAGAGAAAAAGAAAACATTAATACAATAAAACCCGTGTAAAACAGACAGTCGAGGGACTCAAGAAGTATGGCCATTATACAGAGATGTCCACGTATTGAAAATCACAAAAAAAACATTGTGTCATTTTACCATCTGTTAGAAGCAAAGGTTATTTTACATAAAATTGGTTTATTCAAGTAATCATGCAGACTTCTGTATCATATTTGGAATTGTGCTAAATACCATTGGTCACCAGTATCCAGTCTGTGGCCCTGTAGTTCAGTTAATGTTTTAAGAAAATCGGTCTCTGTTTTCATTGCACAATCAAAGCTGTGTTGGAATTTAAAGAGACTTATAATTGGATAAAACATAATGGTTATCAAAACATACACTACAGTACATGAATGTCAATTAAGGTCAATTATATTTGATTTAATAAGAGTGGGTATTGAATCTCTGTTTGTTTTCCACATACCAGTAAACTCAGATTATTTATATAAACTTTCTGTAGTGAAAAATCTGTACATTGCAAATGTAATTCACAGTGTCCTAAGTACAGGTTTCCTTGTATATTGAAGATATACAAGACAAGAAGATAAAAAATGAAAGCTTAGAACTTTACAAGAACATTAGTCTAAAATAAAAAACCAAACTTGATAAATGAAATGAAAGTTGAATTCATATCTATTGTGTGCTAATTCATGTCTTTGCCAATACATAAGATAAAAGGAAGGACAGCTACAGACTGCACCTGATAATGATTCATGATTATACACTCACATATACATGTATATAGGTCTAAGGTTAAAGATAGATTGTGTAATGAATTTATTATTTTGTTATATCTATATACATGTATATAGGTCTAAGGTTAAAGATAGATTGTGTAATGAACTTATTATTTTGTTATATCTATATACATGTATATAGGTCTAAGGTTAAAGATAGATTGTGTAATGAATTTATTATTTTGTTATATCTATATACATGTATATAGGTCTAAGATTAAAGATAGATTGTGTAATGAATTTATTATTTTGTTATATCTATATACATGTATATAGGTCTAAGGTTAAAGATAGATTGTGTAATGAATTTATTATTTTGTTATATCTATATACATGTATATAGGTCTAAGGTTAAAGATAGATTGTGTAATGAATTTATTATTTTGTTATATCTATATACATGTATATAGGTCTAAGATTAAAGATAGATTGTGTAATGAATTTATTATTTTGTTATATCTATATACATGTATATAGGTCTAAGATTAAAGATAGATTGTGTAATAAATTTATTATTTTGTTATATCTATATACATGTATATAGGTCTAAGATTAAAGATAGATTGTGTAATGAACTTATTATTTTGTTATATCTATATACATGTATATAGGTCTAAGATTAAAGATAGATTGTGTAATGAATTTTATTAGTTTGTTATATCTATATACATGTATATAGGTCTAAGATTAAAGATAGATTGTGTAATGAACTTATTATTTTGTTCTATCTATATACATGTATATAGGTCTAAGATTAAAGATAGATTGTGTAATGAACTTATTATTTTGTTATATCTATATACATGTATATAGGTCTAAGATTAAAGATAGATTGTGTAATGAATTTTATTTATTTGTTATTACATGTATATGCACAGCAGTTGTTATAATATAGGAGTGTTATATGTACATAGCATAACTTTATGCTCTGTATTATAGGAGAAAAACACAATGGAGGCAGTGAATGAGGAATTGCTTGATAATCTTATCAGAAAACCTGACAGAGGATTCTATGAATTTGTGAAATCTTTGAGAAAAACTCTGCAAGGTCATTTGGCAGAACTTATTGATGATATGTTACCTAAGACAGATAAAATTAGAATGAAAAGGAAGAGGAAAACTGGTAAGATTGGTACTCCAATGCTGTGTAGACATCTGTAATAAACTGATGTAGGATTTGAATTGCATTTGGGTCTGATCCATAAAGACTTTATATGGATCATGTATATAAACAATTGTTATCAATTTTCCTCTTTAATTCTAAGTACAATGTACATGTGTTTTTATATAATTGTACCCCCTGCAAACGAAGTTTGGGGGTATATAGGAATCACCATGTCCGTCTGTCCACCTGTCTGTCTGTCCAACTGTCACAATTTGTGTCCGCTGCATAACTTTTGTACCGTAGAACTAAGGATGATCAAACCTGGTATGGATGCATCATGGGAAGGGGATGTGTCATGTACCAAAATTAGGTTACTGTGACCTTGACCTTGGCTTTGGACCTCTGATTGTGAAACCTGAGCCACTTCGTGTCTGTAGCCTAACTTTTTAACCATAGCACCTAGGTTATTAAACCTTACATGTGGATGCATCATGGGAAGGGAATACATCATGTACCAAAACTAGGTCACTGTGACCTTGACTTTGACCTTTGACGTCTATGATAGTAAATAGCACCTAGGATTATAAGACCTGTGTACGAAAATTAGGTCACTGTGACCTTGATTCTGACCTTGACGTTTGACCTCCGTAAAATGGTAAAACCTTGTTTATCTCAAAAATAGTTCAGATACCCACCTAGTGATGCAGAATCGGACAATTTTCATAATCGATGATCGGACAATAATCGGAAATCATAACCGATTGATGATCGATTATAATTGGACGGATAAGAAAACCATTTTGCAAAGGGATATTTTTATCATTTGACAATGTAATCATGTATGTAGAATTTTGTTTATTTGAAAAATACGATAAACAAGAAATTTTAAACAATAAAATATATCTCAATAACAAGATAACAAGTGTCTTTAACAAAGACCAAACACACTAGCAATTCCTTTATTCTATGGAAAAATTAAGAGGGGACAAACTATTAAAAAAAGCATCATACATTCATTCTGATGATTCTTTGAAAATTACAAATGTCGTGAAATTGATGAAGAAGTTGGTTATTTTTTTCACTCTCAGTCCTCAGAGGAAATTCTGCAGGTGGCAAGATAAAAGATTTTTTTTTAACAATGAAATTTATACAAAGATAAGAGAATCAAACAAAAATACTATATGTTCACACGTTTTTATCCTGATTCATTCAAATTTATATGTAAAAAAAACAGTAATTATTGACATTTAAGTTCCATTTCATGGGCACTTCAGTAATAAGATGGGGCATTCCGGTCAATTGGGTCATTTCGGTAGATAGTTACACTACATTTTACGAGTCAGTTGGGGTGATAAAACTTCTTCATCTTCGGTTTTTTTATTCAGGCGATTTTTTGATTTTTGAAAATAGAATTGAAAATCGAAATCGGTGCACTTTCAGCAATCGATATTTGATCATCGGCGATAATCATTTTATCACTATCCCCACCCCTAAACTATATATTTTCTGATTCCTCATGACAAGATGAGTTGTATAGCATAAGTTGGGATCCAGGGTCATTCTCCCCCTCATTTCAGGAATCTTCAATTATTTCAAAACTGGTTCAGTTCCCCACCCCTAAACAACATATTTTCTTATTCCTCATGACAAAACAAATTGTATTGTAAAATTTGGAGTTCCTAGGGTCATTCCCCACCCGTTTCATTTCAGGAATCTTCAATTATCTAAAAAATAGTTAAGATCCCCATTCCTAAACCATATATTTTCAAGTCTAGTATGTGGATGTGGATACATTGTGGGAAAGCAATGTGTCATGTACCAAATTTAGGTCAATGTGACCTTTACTTTGACCTTTGACCTCTATGATTGTAAATCTGTGTATAGTAGCATTTCATCATGCTGTTTTGCTGACCTAAGCATTGGAATAACAAGCTGGATGTGGATGAAATTTGAAGTAAGTAACACAGTGCAATAGTTTTACTTTCTTGTGCTGATAATGTATGTATTTATTGGTTTCCTTCTTACAAACACTAGTTCATCTTAGGATGCAGACTCTAAAACATGTTTCAAGCTGTACCTGACATAGTTTTTCCATTTGAGTCATTTTGGTTACCTGTTTGGGGCACGAGTATCATAGTTATGGGCAGTACAAGTACCAAACTTGCAGCAATGATTCATCTATGGGATGCACACTAGAGTACCTGGTTCAGTTGCTTCATGTGACATTTTTTCCATTTGAAAGATTTGGTTAACCTGTTGGGGGTACCTCAGTTTGCGACAAACTTATAAAAATAAAAGACTTCTGATCTGGCCGTATGCCTGAATAAACAGGGTGTGAAAAATCTCAAACTTGCGCTAGTGGTTCATTTTGGGATGCAGACTTGAATGCATGCCTTGTATAACTTTCCCACTTCAATTTTGTTTCATTACAAGGAAATTGATTTAAATAGCTCAGTAATGATTCAAGAGTCATTTTGAATTTGTGCCATTAATTCTAAGAATGAAACTAGTCCTGAATTAATACTATTGATAACACTAAATTATTTTCATCTTCAAACGAGTGTCACTCAGGACCTTCAGTCTTTTTATTTTTTTCTGTTAATTCTATCAGTTCTCATCCTTCAAACAGAAAATGATGTTATTGATTGGACAATTCATCAATTGCTAATTTCCGCATGATCCTGATTAGATGCTAGTAACTTTTCACGTCTTTACTTAAATGTGCTTATTAGACATAAACTGAAATAGTCTATGTTTCTATTAGAGGGTACTTAAGAAAAATGGTTCTCAAAATCATATTGAGACAGTATTATCAAGTATGTTTTTGGATTTCATTTGCTGTAAGGTTTCCAACCTAAGTTGTTTCTTTTAATTCTTAAAACTAAAATCTGTTGCAAGTTTGCCCCCCATGTGAAATTATGCACCCGTCTGTCTTTTCTATGGAGTTAATACTACAAATAAATTCATTGAGTGTAAATCTCTTGTTCTTCATTTTTATGCTCGGAACACGTTTATGTTAATAAACAACAAAGAAGTACTGAAGAGTTAATCATATCTCGTAGTCCATGGAATAAAAGGACAATATTGTGTATTTTGTCATATGTATTCAGACAAATGCATGAGACTTGAATGATAAAGTTCGGTGTACCTGTGCCCAATGTATTCAGGGCAAAAGACCTGACAGCTTTTTATATTGTCAGAAGTTTTTAAAAAGGCAAAAAGCAAAAAACACTTACAAATTAAACTAAACCACAAATTCTTTTCGTATTTAGTTATATTGCTAAAAACCGTCCATAAAGGAATTCGTCAGCAACATAATAACACTTAGGTAATTTAGAATCTAACGTATTTGACATAAATGAAGACTATAAATTTTGCAGTGACTTGCATGCATGGTCAAAATCCTTGTTGACACAATTGTTGTCCATAACCTAAGGATGTGTCGTGACCTAGAACCAAGGTCATATCTACAAGGACAAGGTCACAATGCATACATAGCCAGAAATATTGTCCAGGTCATAACCCCTTCCTATTACGTTGCAGGAAGGTTATTTTTTACGCAATTGTTGTCTATGACCCAAGAGTGTGTCATGACTTTGAACAGAGGTCATATCTACATGGTCAAGGTCACAGTGCACACTCAGTCAGGATTCTTGTCCTGGCCATTACTTCTTCGGGTTACATTACATAGAGATTATATTTTACACAATTCTTGTCCATAACCGAAGGGTGTGTCAGACCTTAAACCAAGATCATATCTTTGAGGTTAAGGTCACAGTGTGCAACAAAAAAAGCCAGAATTCCTGTTCCGGTCATAGCTTCTTACGTATAAGTTAGAAGGAGATTATAATTCACACAATTGTTCCTCATGACCTAAAGGTGTGTCATGACCTGGAACCAAGGTCATATCTACAAAGTCAAGGTCAGAGTGCACACATACCACAATTCTTGTGTTCATTGATTATACCTCAAAGTGAACAAGTGAGACATCCATTACACTTATACCAGTGATGTATCTTGGATCTTGAATTATTGCATGTTTCAACTTTGTTACCATTGGGGTTATTTGTCCTGTTAGGACAGCCCTAGTTTTATTTTGTCTATCTTACCAAATTTAAATTTCATTGGAATTTGACATCGTATACATGTACTGGGGTGGTATAGATGTTCGATATCACATTTTTCCCAAAATGATATGGCTTTGCCAGGTGGATTTAAAAGAAAATAAAGATATACATTTAAAGTTCATTATACATGTATTTCATTGAAAGAAAATCTATTTCCAGTTCAACAGATACTAGTAAGGACGTAGCCCTATGATGTTGTTATTACAGCCTCTAAGACGGATTTTCATGAAACTTTACTATATTTAGAATTTTTTGTAATAAATATATATAGAATCTTTTATAGATCAAAAAATAGTCCTTGTAACTTAAATGGTAGTACTTTGTTTATGACTAAAGAGTCTAGGATAGAAGTCCCACCAGTTTCTCCTGCGTATCCTGTCTTTCATATAAGACAATAAAAAATGACATCTCATGTCCTAGAAGATGTGGCATGTAAAAAGCCCTTCTATGAGTTGATTAGGTCTGCTGCATTCTGTTCCATATTATTAAATAATCTTTGTGTAAAGTTAACAAAGAATCGAACAAGTTAATGAAGAAATAATTTCTTTTCTTGTAAAACTGTTCAAAATAATTTAGTCCATTAGCCTTAAACTAGTAAATTTTGTATAAAATTGCTAGAAAACATGCTCCACATTTAATTATTTGACACCATTACATCTGGGCTAGTAGTTTGTCCAATCTAGTACAATAGGTTGTGTATTCATCTAGTCCAACTGCCAAGTTAAAAGGAAAAATAAAATTTTCTGATTTTTCAGGTGAATTAAACATTTCTGTTGATTGTGAGGATGTATCTCCTGTTGGTAGGAAAAAACCAGCTTGTACCTGTGCTGAGGTAGAAGAACAAATCCTAGTCATGGCAAAGACAGCTTACCAGGCCATCAGGCGACGGGATGCAACTCCAGCTTCCTTCGAACAGTTTAAAAAAGAATTAAGACAAACAAATGAAGTGATCAAAGAATCTATGGAGATAATGCACACATTAAAAATACTTTGTAAACATGGAGATTTAGACATTTCATATGGCAGTGTACGATTTACATTGATCTGCTCATCAATACGATGTGTTCAAAATGTATGGCAGATGTACAAGTCTGGCAAATTGTTGACATTGTTTCAGGAGAAGTTGGTCACAAGACGGTTGTTAGATATTTGTAGTGCTAGAACTATTACACTAGGAGTAAAAATTGCAGAACAGGAGTATTTTAAATGTATCCATGAGTTAGGTAAGTGTGTTCACTTTAAATGTATCCATGAGTTAGGCAAGTGTGTTCACTTTAAATGTATCCATGAGTTAGGTAAGTGTGTTCACTTTAAATGTATCCATGAGTTAAGCAAGTGTGTTCACTTTAAATGTATCCCAGAGTTAGGTAAGTGTGTTCACTTTAAATGTATCCATGAGTTAGGTAGTTGTGTTCACTTTAAATGTATCCCTGAGTTAGGTAAGTGTGTTCACTTTAAATGTATCCATGAGTTAGGTAAGTGTATTCACTTTAAATGTATCCATGAGTTGGGTAAGTGTGTTCACTTTAAATGAATCCATGAGTTAGGTAAGTGTGTTCACTTTAAATGTATCCATGAGTTAAGCAAGTGTGTTCACTTTAAATGTATCCCAGAGTTAGGTAAGTGTGTTCACTTTAAATGTATCCATGAGTTAGGTAGATGTGTTCACTTTAAATGTATCCCTGAGTTAGGTAAGTGTGTTCACTTTAAATGTATCCATGAGTTAGGTAAGTGTATTCACTTTAAATGTATCCATGAGTTAGGTAAGTGTGTTCACTTTAAATGTATCCATGAGTTAGAAAAGTGTGTTCACTTTAAATGTATCCATGAGTTAGGTAAGTGTGTTCACTTTAAATGTACCCGTGAGTTAGGTAAGTGTATTCTCTTTAAATGTATCCATGAGTTAGGTAAGTGTGTTCTCTTTAAAGGTATATATAGTTGACTCTTGATATCTCAAACTTGAAGGTACTATGAAAAGTCATTTAAGTTAAGGATGTATATTTATGTTAATGAAGAAATTGGATTCATAACTTTTAAAAGTTGTTTGAGATAATGTTGAACTGAAATATTAGATGTACTTGATTATTCATAATCTGCTAAGTCCATGCGTAATTCTTCGAGGCCAGCCTTTGTAGTCCTCCTTTACAGTCAGAAGGCCAACTTCCTTATCCAAAGTTAATTGTATATTTACATCATGACCATTTATTTTATCATTAGTTTCTTTTATATTTATGTCATGAACATTTATTTTATCATTATTGTCACCCACTTTTCGTGAAAACGTGAGGACATTAAATCTCATTCGTCTGTCGTACCGTTTGTCTGTCCGTTTGTCACAAAAACTTTAGCCTTGGTCATAACCTTTTAACTGTAAGATGTAGGGCCTTCATATTTGGCATGTGTGTCCCTAATTGCAATACATTTCAGTTGGTACCAAAATTTTTATCATGTGACCTTGGCCATGACCTTTGACTTACTTCAATGTAACTTTTTAACTGTAAAACGTGGGGCCTTCATATTTGGCATGTGTGTCCCTAATTGTAATACCTTTCCGTTGGTACCAGAATTTTTTATCACGTGACCTTGACCGTGACCTTTGACCTACTTCAATGTTACTTTTTTCACTGTAATACATAGGGCCTTCATATTTGGCATGTGTGTCTGTAGACATGCACAACTATGACTGTATGTCACAGATCACTGCACCCTTACTGGTAGAACCCCCAAAGTGGGGGACGACAATTCTCTGAATTCGCTTGCTTTCTTTCATGTTTATGTCATGAACTTTTATTTTAATCCTCACCATAATATTAGTTTTCACATGAGATATACTATCACTATATGTAATTAGTGTGGAATGGAAGATTGAGACATGAATCACTTTATTGTTAGATAGAAAACTTAAGTCAAGATCAAAGTCTCGGTTGCTAACAATACAATGGTAGATAATGTATTTTCTCTTCATGTAAGAGCTTTGTGAACCTTAACATCATTTTTTGTTACCTTTTTAATTTAAATATCTGTCATATAAATGATTCTTTTTGCAAAGAAATTCCCTTGTATACTGATATAATTGCAGTATTAATTTACTGTTAGATAGTTTTCTGAACCATTGTAAAAAAGAAATTTAATGTATCGTGATGCTGATATGTCTACTAAATGATACTATACATGTATATGACATGTCTTGTGGTTTTTGTCTGAGCATAAGAAATCCCAATTCTTCAGATTTGCTCATTCAATTATATACAGGAGCGTACACATGGGAGTGACTTAATCTAGAAATGAACTTTATACATAGAATTAACCTAAGCAGTCAAAAGTAAGGGTTGACATGACAATCAAATTTCAGTGCACAGATATACTGTCTCATTGAAAATATCAGTGACACCATTGTGGGAATCAATTTTTCATATTCATATCACTATTCCTGAAGACAATCTGTTACCTTTGAGCCACTCACACTGAGCTCATATATATTGCATCAGAATTTCTTGAAAATTTAGTTTATTTTCAATATTTTTTAAAACACACTATTTATTTTGTGCTTTCAGGAAGAAAAAAGATGAAAATAGATACTCATGTCCAAAAACTAAAATTAAAACCAGAACATAGTCATAATCTAAGGGTAAGTTAGAAGAAATATTTATATGGAGCTAATCACATTTGAAATATTTTTCAAATTCTTTGAGAGTAGTTATTCTTTTGTCTTTAATGGCTGGCGCTTTTAAACTAATTATTTCCCCACTAAGTCAAAGCAGATAGAGTACGGTACTATCTATCATATATCAAGTCTTTCTGCTTTTACATGATTATGAGTTATGATTCATGAGTGTCCGTTCCCAGGAGTCTGTTGAGAGAACTTGTCTTGGGCATTAAAGATTTGTCCTTGAACTCCTCCCATCATTCTATTCCTTCATCACTGGTCACCACAGCTACCTCAACATTCTTGCATAGAGTTGAGCATCAGGTGTTAATGTGCCTGAAGCAGGTAATAATGGCTGGAATAAATTTACAGGAGTTAAGGTCCTTTACATTTTAAACTTATATCAGTTAAAGGTTGTCATCACACCTTCAACGCTATTGGCAATAGTATTATATAGAATTTATCTGAATTTAAAACAGCTATCATGGACAGCTTTGCTGTTGCTAAGAAGTAACCCCACTGTGGGGCACATGTTTCACAAACACAGGATACCAAGCTGGATATATGTGTCTCCTACATAGCAACACAACTTGCAGGGATTACTTTATCTGGCATCTGTCTGTCTGGTAAAATCCTTGTCAAATTTTTGAAAATGTATAGAAAGTGATACATGTGTACATTTACTCTTGAACACTAATTAGTCTTATTTAGAGATACATTTTTTTTTCTCAGAATGATGCACAACATACACTGCCCTCCATAAATAAGTACACACTTATATTTTTCATATTTTTGGAATTAATTTGACAAAAATGGAAGAAATATAAATACTTCAGGTATTTTGCCATTTATATTCAATGAAAGAACATGTTTTATTATGAATAAGTGATGTTTAACAAAACATTTTTTAAAAATCGTACACAAATGCAATACTAATCTAAAATGCACATTTCAGACTTATGTATTGTGTACCCTCCTTTTGCCCTTATCAAGCTGGCATGGCCAAGTGGTATCGCGTCAGACTCCAGATTGGGAGGCTGGGGTTCAAGTCCCGCTCTGGTCATGCAGGTGTCATGTCTTTCGGATGAGACAGAAAAAACCGAGACCCCGTGTCATGGTATGCACGTTAAAGATCCCTCACTGCTTCGGGTGGTTCGTTGCAAAGGTCAAAATTTGTATGCCCCGCATCAGGCAGATGCCGTCACCATATACGTAAAATATTCGTGGTGTGACTTAAAACAAAAATCAATCAATCAATTTGCCCTTATCACAGTTTGAATATGTTTAGGCATACTTTTAGCAAGTATTCTGCTTCCCCTGGCAGACAAATTGTCCCAACATTCAGTTAAAATCTAACATCCTAAAATATTGACTTATTTTTTGTTGTTTTTATAGAAAATTCCTGGGGTGGGTACTTACTTATGGAGGGTAGTGTATAGTTGAGCTGATTCTGAGCAAGTTTTAGAGGGGATTGGTACATAGTAGTCAAATGTTTTTCATGTTCATTGATAAGTGTTTTATTCAAGTTATAAATCTGTATCAATTTAAATATGATTTCCATTAACAGAGTATTTCCAAAAAGTCCTTTGAGAATTCTCAGGAGAGAAAATTTACAGTCCAGTCAGTCACTGAAAAAAATAGAAAAGCTTTTCAACAAATGTAAGTTAATGTATAAATGTTGTTTTAATGACAAGAATCAAACTAAGGACATTCATTTTCATTGTTTGAAATAAATAAATAAAAATGAAATTGAAAATACCATGTTTTAATTAATGTATTTCAGACCACATTGAGTTTTGAACCTTGTTATCCTTACATAGACTTATTCTAGTTGTTGGTTGTTTACATTTATTCATACATTATTACATGGCCTTTTGTAAATATTATGTTCTCAACATTGTTATGAAAGAATACCACTGTGACTTCAGATTTTGAACTGATCACAACTTTTGTGAAAGATCATAAATCGATAGTGAACTGAATGAAAAAAGTAGGAGTTTAATATTTTTTACCAGATTGCAAAGCAAGTCAAATCTAAATTGGTGATGACCATTCACCTATCTGTCTGTCCATCCAGTGTCAACAATTTGCATTTAGCTTGATCTCTTGCATACCATGAATGGTTCAAATTTGGTCGGTTTGTAGACATTGATAAGTTCTTCCCAACTGATTCAAAATTTTCTGATCCTGAATTCAAGTTTAAATGAAAACAGACTGATTTTATGATTAGTTAATCTTTTGCATACCATTGATGATACCTACATTGCATCTTTAAACACTATATGTAATTAATGAATAACAAATACTTCTTGGGGTCATCCACTTGTATCAAGTATGTGTGATTTAGAATTTCATGTACAGACAAAGGCTAACATTTTATTTAAAAATTTTTTATTTCTTTTTTGTTTTTGGTCTACAGTAGCCACAATGCAAGCATCACACCAGAAGAGAGAAATTCTCCGTACTCGCATCTTCATGAGGTCCCAAACAAGAAAACACTGCGAGATATCCATATTACACCGGCTACATGTAGAAGGACTACCACATGATTTCATTCATGATATATAGAGAGAAAGGAAATTCAAGTTCTTTTGAGGTTGTTTTTGTGATTTGTTTTGGCAGTCATATGTAATTTTTTTCACACTGGAAAAAAAACATTTTTGAGTAAGAAAGTCACTGACTTATATTTTATCTTATAATTAATGTACATATCATGACCTACACAAGCAACTGAAAAAGTGAAAATTGTTAATCACTTATATTTTGCCAGACTTTATTTTCCTGATAACCTCACAGATTTATATAATCTAGTTTTAGATGTTTACAGTTCCTGTTAATTCCTGAAAGGTTAGAGGTATCAAGTATGACTAGGTTTTTATATAAGTAGATATTTATTGTTTACTTTTAATATGTAGTTTTTTTTATCAGTTTCATGTTATAATGCATATATGTGTTTGTGTAGTTTGATTGATTTCTTTGTAAAAGTAATATGTATTTTGGTATTCAGATACCAATGGATTGTTTGGTTTTTAAATGATGGCATGAATTCGAAATTTTTAAGGTTTTTTTCAGTGGATTATGATTTTATGAATACAATATGTTGTTTTTAAAAAAGAATTTATTTTTATGTTTTATGAATAAATAAACTAAAATTTGTATGTTAATCACCTTCATAAGTGTTGCCTTACTCAAGCTTGTGTATCAACTTAGCGGATAAGACTACCAGTATGATCTAGATAATGAATTTTATCCATTCACTCCTTTCTTTTAAAATTAAGATAATAAATAATGTATTGATAACTCTGTGAGGTTCTCTTCCTATGAAATCATGTTTAAAGATCATGGTCAAAAATAAGGTCAAGAGAATTCCTTTTCTTCATGATATTACATTTGTTAAATATGACCAACACAATAGACCCTTTCATGTTAAGCTTAATCCGGTTCAATTTTGACTTTTCATGCCCACCAGAACAATCAAATTACGTCATTGCATAATGGTGCATGCTACGATCTGGCGTAATATGACGTCATTTAATTATGTTGGTGGGCGGAAGTGGCGTTATTTTTTAGGAAAAAGTTCCGAATGAAACTAAACGTGAAAGGGTCTATTGATAAATAAGAAATCTTGCATACTCAGTGGATTTGCACAATGATATCGTCCATTTCTTTTTGTTTTATTTAAATATAATAAATTAAATTTCGAGTATGATAATTACTTTAAATATCTGGGTACAATGTGTGGAATATGTGAATCCCTTTCCCTTTCAGAAGTAATACACATAACATCCAAAAAATATTTTGTTACAGAAAAGATGATGTGATAGTGTAATACTTCTTCAGAATCTGTGTTTACTACAGTGTAGATCAGTGTTATCTTCAATATAAATCCATTGTTTATCTCCTACTGTTTATATTAAAGAATGAAAATATTTTAGATTTAAATTTCTAATATATGCAAAAAATATTGATATTTATTTATATATGAAAATATATAGTCATTTATGTTACAGCACAAAACAGACTAGTTTTTTTATAGATAAAAACTAATTAAACATGAATTTATTTATGGATTAGAACTCGCTTTCCTTTGTTAGAAACTATTCATTCAATTAAATTCCTTTTATATGAGTTTCTTTGGAGTTTTTACTGTCTACATGAATGATTTGTGAAGAAAATATAATGTCCTTATTGTGATCATACCTCTTACTGAAAAAAAAATGACTTTGATGTGTAAAGTTTCCCAGGATTTTTCTGGAATTATTCTTCTTAAACAGCGAAATTGTTTTATTTCTCAAAATTTCAAAGACATATATTTTATGACTACATGTTTTTCTTTTTCTTTATTTTTGCCTTGCATTCACTGAAAGTGCCAACAGTCTGTTTTGTAATGAATCTTGTCTGATTGAAGTTAAATACATATTTAGAATACTGGTAATATATTTGTATTGTGATTAATTTTAAATCTAGCACTGACCTAAACACAATTTTGTAGGGTATATAATTATTACCCTCATGCAACATGTTGCCATAGTGATATAGTACTGTATTTATTGCTGTTGTCTGTTTGTCCCGCTTGCCTTTTGAACACTACAGAAGACCCATTTTTCAACAAAGTTCATCAGACTTGTTCTCTTGTTCTTTATGATACAAAGAAGAACCCTAATGATTTTCAAGGTCAAAGTTTAAAAGCAAAGATCATACATAGATGTTCAACTTCGAAATTCTCCTATTACTTTTAGGGTTTGTTTTTTTTTTTTTTTTTTTACTTTTCTTTGCAGTGGTAGTTAAATACATAATTTACAGTTGTTACCAGTATCTGAAAGCTGTTGAAACCAGAAGTCCCAAGACAAAGGAAAAACTGAAGTCATAGTAAATCAATTGCTTTAATTTTTATGCTTTCATAGGAATTCTCGGATGACAGATACCTTCCCAAATGGGAAATAAACATGTTTTACCAAGATGAAGAATATATACTCAGGGACTTTAAAAACGCATATGTTTTTTTCATGTAAAAACATAAATGTTTTGGAAATAAATCGATGTGATTATCTGCTTGATATTGTGTGATTGCAGTAACTTTCATGCTATCGGCGAGACAAATCACACAACCATAACGCAATACTGCTCACCCGTGCGCTTTTTAAAAAGTACTCGACCACGTGCTCCTCATTGAGTCATTTTCTATAGAAATAACATATACTGGTACCTAGTGTCTTTATCTATCCTGATTTCAAACTATGCTTCATTAAAACTAACGCGTGAAATGCCGAGACTGTCTGAGCAACAGAGGTATACTGTTCTTTGCCTTGTAGACGCCGGCGTAAATCAAGGTATCATTGCACGACGCTTCAACGTCTATTTGTCTACAATCACTAGACTTGTACGGAAGTATGGGACCACGGGAATGTTATGGATCGTCTTCGAAGTGGTCAGCTACGCGTAACGACAAGACGTTTTCATAAGGCAACGTCATCTACGTGACAGGTTTGCGACAGCCGTAAGCACGTCAAGAGATGTGATAGGTCGTCACGGTAGGCAAATCCATCCCAGAACAGTACGCCGACGATTGAAAGAGCAAGGTTTGCTATGCCGTCGACCATTGAAAGGCTTGATCCTAACTCCTCGCCACCGAAGAAATCGTCTGACCTGGTCCCGGAACATGCTTGCTAATCGACGTAATTGGCATGACGTAGTGTTCAGCGACGAATCAAGATTCAATTTGTCCATGGCTGACGAAAGACAGCGCATTTATCGGAGACGCAATGAACGTTTTGCCGCAAACTGCATAATTGAGCGTGACAAATTTGGCGGTGGTGACGTCATGGTTTGGGGAGCCATCAATCAACATTTCAAGTCATCACTGGTTATTTTGAGGAACACTCTTACCGCGAGGCGCTACATCGAGGACGTTGTACAGTCTGTGTTCCTTCCATTAATTCAACGTCATCAAACTGTCAACAATCCGTTGACGTTTCAACAAGACAACGCACGCCCGCACACGGCTAGAGTCACTTTAAAATTTCTAAATATCCAGGGAATTAATGTAATGGATTTCCCAGCACGTTCACCCGACCTCAATCCTATAGAGCACATGTGGGATGAGTTAGGGAGACGCTTACGTAAACGTCATCGTCAATCAAGAACTGTGGATGAGTTGGCACGTGCTCTTCAAGAAGAGTGGAATAATATACCTTTGAGAAAAATTCGAACTTTATGTCAATCCATGCGGTCCAGATTGCGTGCATGCGTTAAAGCAAATGGGGGCATACTCGTTACTAAACAAATCACAAGAAATTTAGTACGTGGTATACATAACTGATAATCAAATCATTTTTAAAAAGAAACGTGTGATAGTATCAATCATATTTTCAAATACAGATTTTCGAAATAAATCAAATTTTATGCAATTATTTACCCTAGTTGTTGATTAAACTATAATGATATTAGATAGGCGTTTTTAAAGTCCCTGAGTATATATACATGTATAAATATATGTATATTCTCTTATACTCATGATTGATTGATATTTGTTTAAAATTACCTCATGATTATTTCACGTATATGGTAACAGCATTTGCCCGATGATTGCACAGAAATGTACACTTTTGCATTTGGCCCACCTGAAGCAGTTTTTTTTTTACAATTCACCCCTACCATGATACAAGACTTTGGTTTTCAGTGTCTTGTCCAAAAGACAGAACACAGGTGTGCCCAAATTATGAGTCAAACTCGAGACCTTTTGTTCATGAGCTGAGCATTTCATCCACCGAGCTACTCCGACTCGTGTGAAGTATGAAAATGTATAGTCTCAATATGCCCGCATTAAAATGTGGGCGTATTATGCTATACAACTGTCGTCTGTTTTTAACCATGACATGTACGAATGTTTTTGTAGTGATATATGTAAGGGTCTGACTTGAAGTTAGGCACCTGAGTTTTAATATGGGTTTTTGGGCCTTCGGGGTAGGAAAAAATGGGCGGGGTAATAAAATCTTGCCTGTGCTTCTCCTTATCCAAGGCAAGTGCAGATGATATGGTGGCGGTATATGGAAAGGTTCAAGTTGCAGTTGTGTACATGGGTTTAAAGCTTTGGTCTGGCCCCTGGGATAGGGAAAACGAGCGGGGTAAAATAATCTTGTTCGCGCTTATCCTTTACCAAGACAGATGCAGATGATTTGTTAGTGGTATATGAAAGGGTCTGACTTGAAGTTGTGCACCAGGGTTTCAAACTAGAAGTCGGGCCCCAGGGATGAGAAAAAAAATCTTGTCTGTGCTTCTTTTTTTATTAGTAGAGGGTATACAACTTAAACAAAGAATTTGGTGGCGTATGAAAGGATCAAACTTGAAGTTTTAAACTTTGGTCCGGCCTCTGGGGTAGAGAATCATGTCAACATACGGGCGTATCATGTACCCGTTTAGCGTTGCTCTATATTTATATGATAAAGCGCAGTGTATAGACAAGGGAATGTAGAAGTAAGATGGTAAAATTATCAGGAGGAAGGTGTAGAAAAACGTGTGTTACGATATCATATACCCTTGTGAAATATTCGCATACAAACTTAATAGCAATTCCGTTTCCATAGAGACTTCCTTCTCGTCTGCCTAGAAATTCCGTAATACATGGAATGTATGAAACACGTAAAAGGAAGTGTGGTCGATGTTAAGTGCACAGTTTACGTTGTGTCATACAATAGTCAGTGCTCAACATCTTAACGGAAGCATTATCAATGACTTCATCATGGTGTCCTCCGCTTTATGAGGTATGATGATTACCACAAATGAACAACATTTATTTTATAGGATTCGCCGTGTGAAGTATTATATATCGTGTATATGTACGACAATTTATACGCTTCGATCAGTATATTAAATTTCATATTCAATAAAAATTGCACCAATGTACTGGGTAATAAGTCCTTTACTCCATAATGTTACAAAAACGGTATTAGTTTGAGTATATTCATCCTTGAATATTAGTTACAGATCCTGTCTGTAAGAGTGTGTTTAGGGGTAATTGTGTGTTTGTGAGTGTCGGGAATGGGTGTTGTCGCACTCATCTTCATCCTTGTATCGTGTATACGCAATATATACCAATCACGTCCTCTGTAACGTCTTATTGTCGTTATGTATCGAGAATGTTCGCGAACTGAGATAGAGGCATGACAGATAAAAGTGTATAATCTATTCAGTGATTAAGTTGATAACGCTATAATATAAACCCTCAGATTATCGTGGAGCATTATAGTAACAGTTACATGATCTAACATTGAGGAACTTTTGTACGCCGAAGCATTTGTTACTATAAGAGCTATTCAAACACGGCAAATTCCTTGCATCATCTACAACAAAAATATTTCCAATTAACACATTTAGAAATAACACGACGCGCCGAGACCCGAACCTCTCCCAACAGTGTCACATTTTAACAGAGACGTAGTCTTATTTTAAAAAAAAAAACCCATCTTATTAAAAGCGTATGTTACGAATAACGTCTTGACATTTTATAAAGTCGGCCTAGTTCTTCTGTGATTTGCATACATAATTGTTCTCCGAGAAATGTAGCAGAAGACTGTGTAAACGATAAGAATGACGCAGCTTTATGAAATTTCTATTTCATTCCAGAAAACAAACAATACAGACGGTATCATGCGTTGATCAAATATATACATGTATTAAAGAAAATGGGATAAACTCCTAGCCAAATTTAGATTCAGTGTCAACGTACAGAGATATTCAAGAATGCGAAGGAATAAAAGAATATGCAACAAGAGCAACGCCTAGCGTGGCATAATACGCCCGTCGCTTAATTGGGACAGGATCAATTCGCATTTGGCATGATTTTCATGAAAAACATCTGACGTTTACTGAAGTTAATTGCGTTTCATAGCATTTTATCATAGGAATAAGTCCAAAGGCATTATCTCCTGCAGAAATGGTCCTATGCAACCCATATTGGAAATTGACCTGCAAAAAAAAAACTTGAAATTTGTTAGAACAAGCCCCCCCCCCCCCCTACTAAAATTATAAATTTCTCAAAAATGAAGAAAAAGATATCAATACCTGTAAAATATGTGGAGGTTGGTACATTTTACTTGTTTCATGATAAATTTCATGTTTTTACAAAAATTAGATTTTTAATGAATTTTCAAAACAAAATCCAAGGGCCATAAATCCGTCAAAATTATGTCAATCGTAACAAAACTCGAACTGGTACTGGTGCCGCTTCGAATAAGCCTATATATCATATTTCAACTCAATATCTTGAAAGACGGCAAAAAAAGTCCGGAAAACATGACCTAGGACATATGGTCAACCGCCCCCCCCCCCCTAAAATCATAAATTTCTCAAAAATGAAGAAAGATATTAAAAACCATAACATATGTGATAGTTGGTACACTTTACTTGTTTCATGAGAAATTTCATAATGTTTTGACAAAAAATAGATTTTTAATGAATTTTTGAAAAAAATTTGAAATTTATAAGTCCAAGGGCCATAAATCTGTCAAAAGTAGGTCAATCGTAATAAAACTCGAACTGGTACTGACGCTGCTTGATATAAAGCTATATACTAAATTTCAACTCAATGTCTTGAAAGACGGCAAAAAAAGTCCGGAAAACATGACCTAGGACATATGGTCACACCCCCCCCTAAAATCATAAATTTCTCAAAAATGAAGAAAAAGATATTAAAAACCGTAACATATGTGATAGTTGGTACACTTTACTTGTTTCATGAGAAATTTCATAATGTTTTGACAAAAAATAGATTTTTAATGAATTTTTGAAAAAATTTTGAAATTTATAAGTCCAAGGGCCATAAATCTGTCAAAAGTAGGTCAATCGTAATATAACTCGAACTGGTACTGACGCCGCTTGAAATATAGCTATATACCAAATTTCATCGCAATATCTTGAAAGACGTCCAAAAAAAGTCCGGAAAACATGACCCCGGACAGCGCCATAACATAATACGTCCCGTCTATTGGACGGGCGTATAAAAATTACTTTTGAAAATGTTATTTTAAAAGGGAGTAATAGTAACTCAGCTGCTACTGAAGTGTTTTTGAAATCAAGCCCTCATTACAACTATAGTAGGTTTATCTCAAAATTATAATCGTAAAATCTGCAAGAATGAATAAATCATACTCGTGTTGCATTGTCTAGGCAAATAACATTGCTCAAAATTAAATCCGTATTATATCTTACAACCTATTGTTACGGCACGGTAGATATTATTCTATATTGCGTTTGTTGTTTACGTCATGTAAAGATCATTGCACTTCACAGGCGTTCTGAATAAATCAAGTGGAAGGAGCCGTTTCAAAGTAACCACTTGATTTATTTACGAATACCTGTGATGACAAAAATCCCAACTAAAGTAGTAATAAATCTGATTTCCCGGAAAACAGTGACAGGATGCTAAGTCATACAGACGTGCGGTTGGAATGGGGTATACTTTTAAGGCCACCCAATATATTAATAGGTATCGCTTTCCCTTCAAATACATGTATATATCAATGGGTATCTTTCTAAAATAATATATGAATAGTTGGAATGGGTATGCTTTTCACTATGGTCAGTATATGAATGGATATGTTTTTATTCTGCTCAATATATGAATGGGTATAATCCTAGCGACTCCAGCCGCACACCTGTACCCAAAATCATTGCATGCCCCCCCCCCCCCCTAGCGACTCCAGCCGCACACCTGTACCCAAAATCATTGCAAGTCCCCCCCCCCCCCATAACCGAACCTACTGAAGTATGTACAAGTATCATAGTCATGTGTATAGGTATTTACTATGGCATTTCTATTTCCTATCTAAGCCGGCGTGGCCTAGTGGTATCGCGTCGGACTCCTGATCGGGAGGCCGGGGTTCGAGTCCCGCTCTGGTCATGCCGGTGTCATGTCTTTCGGATGAGACAGTAAAAACCGAGGCCCCGTGTCGTGGTATGCATGGCACGTTAAAGATCCCTCACTGCTTCGGGTGGGTCCATTGCAAAGGTCAAAATTTGTATGCCCCGCATCAGGCAGATGCCGTCACCATATACGTGAAATATTCGTGGTGTGACGTAAAACAAAAATCAATCAATCATATTTCCTATCTCGCTTCGTGAGCCAATAATCTCAATATCATATCAGTGGCGGATCCAGGATTTCCGAAAAGGGGGGGGGCAAATGGGTATTAGCCAAACTTCTCAACCATTTTTGGTGCAAAATCTGGATTTTTGCTAGTAAATATGTGACCAAAAGGGGGTGGGCTCTAAATCCGCTACTGCATATAGTACAAAATTGGTTATAAAAAGGTTTCCATGTCACAAGGGGCTCGTCGGGAAATGACCATTTAAATTTACAGATTGTCAAAGTATTTATAATTTTGCACAATTTCCCGCAAATCAGCTGGAAAACGCTATCGCTCTAACCCCCCCCCCCTCCCCAGCTACCTTTCTGTCACAGGTCCATGCAAATAAATAATTTTAAACACCACCCCCCCCCCCCCTTTTCCACTCGGACTCTCTCTCTCTCGACTCGTGAAATGAAAACACAAAGAAAGAGCTTTGTGTTTACACATCACGAGTCGAGAGAGCGAGTCAGAGGGGAAAAAGGGGGGGGGGGTATAATTATTTTATTTGCAGGGACCTGTGCTTTCTGCGAATATTGGGACACCATACCCCTCTCCCCGGATAACCAAGTCGTGCAACAATAATGTTGACCATTAAAGCTTACGGAGATATGATCATGGGCAAGACAGTGACATCTTATGTGCAACACTTCATCGATGCAATTGATAATTTTGAAATATAAGGAATAAATATTTGTCTTTCGCAGGGTCATCTAAGCTAAAATGATAACACAATGTATTTCCGTTTTCAACAACAGTGCTGCTGTTTTTACTATTGTATGTACATATATTGTAATATATTTTATCTACACTGAAGTTAATGTTCAGTTATAAGAATAAATAATTTGGTCTTGTTGTAGTCTCCATAGGGTTTTCGGCTCGTTGCCCCCCTAAATTATACCAATATAACAAGTGTAACTGGCAACGAGCCGAAAGCCCTGTGCATTATGTACATGAACTATACGGAGTATAGAGTTTATTTTCCATGAACGCTATTGTGGCACGTGCACAACAATGACGTAATTAATGGACATAACTTACAAATGAAGCCATAAAGAGAATTCAACAATTTGTCAACTTTCAAATCAGATTTATTTTAGGAATGAAAGTATTTACGGAACTAAAAATCGATTTGTAGATCACAAAATATCCAAGAAAATACTTTGCAAGGGAAATTCATTTATTCGCGGTTCATGGAATTTGCGCGCGACATGCTGGCTTCATTTTCCCAGAACGCCATCAGTTAGACACTCATTCCTTAATACTTATCTTTAATTAAGCAATTACACGCCGATGATACCAATGTCTACTTTTCAAAATTTTTGGATTGCAATTTCCTTCCCTCTTTACGCCAACATTGTGCATCGACTTTATTCTGTATTTCATTGGAACATTTTTGGACGGCAATCTTTTTCCCTCATAACGTCAACATAGCGTGGCCTTTCTTTACACAAAGAATCAATTTTGCGGTTCTGAACGAGTTGCGATGACAAGATTATGTTACCGAGATGTTAAAAGCCCCATTCCTCCTCTATTAAATTTTGGATAGCATCCTTCTTCCCTCAAGCACATTTACATAGTAAGGCATTTCTTTGAACAACATATCATTGAAATCTATGGTGGAATGATAGAGAAGTACCACAATGGTGAAAAATTCCTAGTTCTATACCCATAGCTCCACTAAAACTTTTAGAACAGACTTCTTCTCCTGTATGGGTATTTTTCTTTGTACAAAGTTTAAATGAAATCTATTCAATGGTTATGGAGGTCTTGCAATGGTAAGTCTACATCTACTTACTGACAGACCGAGTGATTCCAGTATGTCCTCTCCCCGCCACCTCCTTTTAAAAATTAGTAAAGAGTTTAAATAATATCTAAAGTTTTTCAGTTTTCCAAATAGTACACTTTGAAAACAGATCGAACAAGTATTATGCTTTTATTACTTTATTACAATACAAAGGTCATGAAGAAACACTTTTGCAAATTATTCAAACAGATTTGAAAACATTTTATCACAGTTCTCAGCTCAATGAAGAAGCAGATGAGTCCAGAGAAGATGGGTTTGAAGTAGCAAACGTGCTACATGTGTAACATGTGGTGTATGATAAATGCAAGGAGCCGTTATCAATAAAGCAATAATGTTTCTACACAAGTGTAAAATGAGATGACAAATTAACATGAAAATGCCTGCATTACAATGTGCAAAACATCTTTTTTTTTTTTATTTTTTTGGATGATTTTTCCATTTTTTTTTATACTTTTTAATTACTTTTATGCAACTATATATCATTAGTGACAGAGGAGAAACATTGAACATGGAGGGTTTCCATCAACCTTAAACCAGCTAAATAAAAAAACTCAAATGGTATGATGTTACTTTTGCATTTGAAAACCAAATGTTGCTGTTATCTGACAGATCACAACAATGTTTGTTCCTTAAACAATTTGATCACTCACAAACCATACACTGTAAAACAATGTAAAAGGAGAATGCAAATCTTTGTTCATATGGAATGATTTGATCAAGAATGGTAAAATGAATCAATTTTTGAAAAACAAAGAAACCTAAACATATATTGCCAAGTTTACAAATATCTCTCTTTGAAAGAAGTTTCAAAATTATTTCAGTTCAAGATTGATGAAAATCGTTCAAAAAAATAATGCTACAGTATCTACTGTAAATTAAAAAAAAAAAAAAAAAGACATAAAAAGGGCCCATTGCCAAGAGACTATTTAGTGGTAATCAGTTATCTCGTTTTCTTGTAGGACAATCTAGTCATCATCATCGTCCACCTCTATCCTGTAGACCATGCACATAAGATCAGGACCCTGGGGAAGAAGTGGGTCGCCTGGAGCAGCAACACCAAATCCCATGAACATGAAAGTTCGGACCAGGGAGGCTGAAAATAAAAGAAACGAAATTTTAACTGCAAAGATGAGGAATCTCAAACTGAATATCTGGTATATTGTTCGGATGGATATCATGGGTTTTGTTTCACCAAAATTAATTTCTTACGCTAATAGGCATATAAAAGGCATATAACTATTTCATTACTTTATATTTCAATCTATGTAGACATATCTTTAAAGTTTATACCTGCATTTACTGCCAGATAGAAAATCACCTAGTGTCTACAAACTATACCTTTTCAGATGTACATATACCAATGTCTCCATCTATTTTTGGTGACGCCTCCAGAACTCTCTGAAAGGTTCTACACTAAAAACAGTCTTACCTCGATCGGGACGATCTTTTCGGAAACACAAGACCACATGATTACATCGGAGCTTTTCTTCTGCGTACTCCAGTAGAGTAACTAAGCTGAAATCAATAAAATGAAAATCTTGAAACATTCTGTTTACTCTAATATTTGTATCCAGATTTTGTTCAATAATTCATTAAGACTGAGGATTCTTTTAGTTCCAATTAGTAAAGCTCCTCACAATTTCAATACCTATGGACCCTCAAGTATAGAATATTTACAAACAGTAAACTGTGCCTTGATACATGTATCTTGATGATTTCTGATGTGTCATTAAACAACAACCTTGGTTGGTATTAAACAGCAATTATAGCATGACACTGAACAGCAATCTTGATTACATTAAACGGCATTTTTGGTGAAGCATTAAACAGCAATCTTGGTGTGGCATTAAACAGTAATGTTGGCTGGCATTAAGTCGCAGTCTTGGTATTACATTAAAAAAATTTTGGGTGTGGCATTAAACAGCTATCTTTTTGTGGCACTGAACAATCACAGTTCTTTCAAGGACTAGGTACATTATAACCATATGATTCATATTGTATTTCTACCCATCTTAGAGGAGAAACCAATGCAAAGAAATAAAGAAGATACTCAAAAACTACTGTAAGGACATAGCTCTCTAAATGGTCAGTTTGGCCCTACCTAAGGGCAACCTGACCTATCCCTTGTGAATTGTGCATTTCACAATTTTGAGGGCTTCATTTTTATAGTGTGCCGTCTGGCATTCGTCCCCGTTGTAAACTTTTTACATTTTCGAGTCCTTCTTCAGAACCACTGAAAGATTTCTGATGACACTTTGTAGGTATGAAGTACTCATGGTCCCCTACAAGTGTTGTTTTTTGTCTGGGTCCATCAAAAGATGGTATGACCACCAATAAAAGTAGGTCACAGATGGTAACCTCCTTTTGACAAACTATTTCTTCAGACTGGCTGCTTACAAAGACAAACTGAATGCATAGGAAAGATCTAGAGAGGTATGTAAATAAGTGTTGTTTTTGGTTCTATTCTGAAATCAAATTTGTGAAGTTTTTCCACATGACGTTTTTTCCGACATGGTGATTTCAATGCAGAAAAGTACATTTTTTCTCCTTTAGGTGATAATGATGCTTTGATTTGGTTTCTTTTTATCATATAAATGTGGGAGAATGTTAAATATCTTAATTTTTGGATTTCTTATGAAAAGACAGAGAAAAATAAAAGGGGGGGAGGGGGGGGGCTGGCTATCTCCTCAATATCGACTTCTTTCCAGAGGTAAAATTTTGTTGGAATTTTGCAGACATTAAGAGTTATGCAGACTCATAGTTCATAGTCAAGATCACAAAATAATTCACCTTAATATTATTATCAGAAAGAGTTTCATAAATGAAGTATACAAATCATAGGTGGATCTATAAATTTTTGACAGGGGGGTTGCAGTCTCCCATGACTAATGGTTTGCAGTATTCGGTCCGGAAAGGGGGTTGCTGCCAAACAAATGGTCAAAAAAAGACCCTTAATGGAAAAAAAAATTCCAAACCTTACACCCCCTTTAAATCCCTAATTCATACCAAATATGTCTTTTTCTTTTATAATTCATAAGTAATGGGCAAGGTAAAAGTCATTTTTGACATTAAGGTCAAGGTCACTGACTTCAAGGTCATTTGTTAGAAAGGCTTTACAGGTGAAGTACACATGCCATAGATGATGTCTTTTACTTTAATATTTCAAAAGTTATGGACAAGTTTTAAGGTCCATGTTGCAGACTGACACTTGAAACAGATAGGGCAAAAGTAATATCATGACACGGATCCCCAACACTACCAGTGCATATTTCGATCCAAGGGCATACAAAGGAAATACCATATGCAAATTGTTGTTTTGAATACCGGTAGACATCCAATATTTCCAAACATTTTCTGAAAAGTAAAATGTTTTAGGATGTTGTTTATGAAGTCATTATTTTACGTATCACATATGGATATTTGAGCATAGTGCGAGAAAGGGGGGTGGGGGTGTTAATTCAACTTTGAATAACTTAACAACACTAGGTTAAATTTTCTTTTAACTGATAGAAAAGAAAGCTGTTATATTGAAAAAACCTTCCACAGCTTTTTGAAAAAATTAAACGATAGAATTTTTTTTACAGATGGATAGTAATGATCTTTTGAGGGACTCAGTCATTAGTTATTTTCAGTATGTCAATCAGAGAGTAAGTTTATTCTACAAGGACTAAGCAAAGAATAAATACATGTATGATGATGCCCTTGAATTATTGCATATATCATTCAAAAGCATTGAGAGTTTTCATATACTGATCTAACCCTTTGTTATCAGTTTCCATGAACATTTGAAATACCTCATTTTGTGCTGTTGTCAAAATATTTTGAATCACTTCATTCAAAACTGTCACAATGTGTATCTTTATAAAGGCTAACTACTGTGGGAGTTTCAATGAAATTGATCCATAGGAAAATTTTGGATACCTCAAGGCTACTACATGTACCTTAAGTAATTATTATTCTATGATGGTAAGCATAAAATTAATAACACTACAAAATATCAAAATGAATATACAGATTACTATGGTAATGCATAAATGTACTACGTACATGTATTTTCAAGTCTTGTAACAAAAACTTGGTAATTTTACTACTATCACTGACTAAATTTCGATGATCTTGACATGTTAATAGAATTTATTTATTAAGTTAAAATTGTATTGAAGGATAATGTTAAGAGTATATAGTAATATTTTTGTTTATTTTGTTAAGATAGGTACATTGATGTATGACGAAATTGGTGACCATTAAATCTTTCATTCTTTAAATGTACATGTATGCTTAACAGATCATAGATAGAAGACTATTTTAAATGAATAGATATATACCTCTGCTTTGAACCCTCTGGCAAAATACCACTTGGCACCTCCACATACAGTGCTGACTTCAACAAAATAGTCTCCCACACAACATGTAGTTTATCTGCAAGGCTTATCTTGAAACACAAGTTAATGGCCACATTGGTATTTGCCAAAACATTCAAATTGACAACCTTGAAAAAAAAAATAGAAAGAAATTGTATTAAATTGTATTGATGATTGTGTCTAATTTACTTCCTGACATTTTATAATTATATAACTTAAGTAATGGTCATTGTAGATTAACATCAAGGGTCACCAATAAATATGGGACAGGTGGGAGGATTTTATTTTTATTTCCCGAGAAAAAATACTGATGAAACAAGTGTTTTTGTCAGCAGATGTGTGTCATTTAATGTCTTTATTTCAACAGGTGGATGTCAAGCTATGCTTTTTCTCATAAATGGATTCCAGTGTAGGCTTTTATTTTGTTTCGAACCGGAAATGGAATGGAAAGTAAGACTTGGACATGAACAATTTCTGGAATTAGTTAATTTTGTTAAAAAAAATAAATAAATAAAAAAAAAAAATTGGGATGCACCAATTTTTGAGGGGTTGGCGCAGATGATAATCTATCAATTAAGCTGAAATGGCCATCAATTTGAAACTGGGATTTTTACTTTTATTACACATGTACATGATTTTATATTAATACACCAATAATGCCCCTGAATCAGTAAATGAAATTCTACTTTCCTTCCCTTATTCTACAGTGAGAAATAGAAAATTCGAAATCAAAATACTCAAAGCTTAATGACTAAACTACATTGTATAATGAAATGCATTCAATTTGTACATATTTCAAACATTTCACACTGTTACAGGTACTTGTAATTTTAAATGTGCATGCATGATTTCATTTATAACTGATTTTGTTTATACATGTACAATTTTTAATGACGACATACATGTGCATTGTAAAGAAACCCATTCACTTACATTTGTGACATTGTTGTCTGCAACTCTAAACAGGCTCTTGGCACTGACAGGGGGCTCTGATGAAACCCCCACGCCGCTGCCCTCTGTCACGAATGACACGTTGGCGGCGTGGGGAACATCAGGAGCACCACTGAGGCCCTGTGCCCAGCGATATACAATACCGCTGACTAGGTAATCTGCAACAAAAGGAGAATGAATGAATATCAATTTGAGACTGTCTTTCTATTCTATTTTCCTTCTACAGGTACACTAATACCAACTCTGCAAAAGTTTGTTTATAATTCATAAACTTCATAGTTCAAAGAGGGAAGCAAATTGCTGAAAAGGACATACATGTACTGATATATCTTTGTATATAAATCATCAACACAAGTAAATTTACATCAAATTACACATGTAGTATGATGTACCAATATATCATGACGAGCAACACCAAGCATGGCATAATATGCCCGTTGCTTACTTTGAAGGGATGGATTTTTAGTATGGAAACATTCCCCCATTGGCAACAATTCTGTGAAATATTCAAATCCATGCAATGGGTAAAAAGTTATAGACCAGACAAAGATTTACCCACCATATGCAGTTTGACCTTTATCTTGCAGATATAACTTTGATTCAAGGTCAAAACACACCCTTAGGTCCTCGGCAACAATTCTGTGAAATATTACTCAGATCTATGCAAGGGTTAAAAAGTTATGGCCTAGACAAAGATTTATCCATCAAATACATTTTTACCTTGACCTTGCAGATATGACCTTTGAGTCAGGTCATGACACACCCTTTGGTCCTGGGCCACAGTTCTGTAAAATATTACTCAAATCCATGCATGGTGTAGAAAGTTAAGGCCTGGATAAAACTCTGACATAAGCACTGTGACATTGATCTTGCAGATATGACTTTTAAAATCAATAGGGTTAGTCCTCTACATGTAGTCATAAGAAATAAGTGTGTGTAAAGTTCAAAAGTTTTAGCATAAACCGTTTTGACCTTGACATTAAAAATCAACAGGGTTCGTCTTCATTCCATAAGGAAATGAATGTACCAAGTTTGAATGTCCTAACCTAAATGGTATAGTCTGTATTATCTTAACAATGTGAGGACATACCCACAGACCCACAAATGCCATACCTTAATACTTCCATCTACAATGGATGTATAAAAATCATTTTACAAAATCAAGTCACTAAAGTTTTTGGGCTATTTATATTTCATTTCTAATCTAAGTTATTATGTACCAGTATGTCTTCTTTCTCAAAAAATGGCACAAACTGGAATAAAATCTACAAGTATTTTTCCTTATGTTGTAAGAACATATAGGAGGACATTATGTCCATATGTCTTTCAGGTGCTCATTGTAGAATTATAATAATATCACTGATTTTCTGCATGTATGACAGCATATCCTTGTTCAAAGTTTTTAGGTTTTGTTTTGTAAATGTTTTAACTTTAAGCAACTTCAAGATTATTATATGGTGTTGGCGCCTGTTTGGTGCATTGCTTTAATACAATGCTAAGCGAATTATACTGTTTGTGCATTGGTAAAAATACCTTAATATCTGTATTACAGTCAAAAACAAGAGTAACGCCTAGTGTTCCATAATACGCCCGTCGCTTAGTTTGACCGTTTAAAAAAACTTTAAAGTGTGGAAGCTCCCCCCCCTAATAAAAATTCAGGACTTAAGATAACACATGCTTTTGCCCAAGGCAACAACCCTGTGTAATATTGTTGAAATCCATTTTATGGCCAAGAGAAGAATTTAAACCCCCCCCCCCTTATTTTTCCTGCTACATCAAAAATGCAAGAATACAGAAGAAAAAAAACCCCCCAATAATATATATTTATATTAAAGTTAATATAATTCTAGCGATAAATCAATATTTGAAAGAAATTGAGCGTGAAATGAATTTTTAATAATTTTCTAACATTTTTTCCAAAAATAAAAAAAAAAAATAAAATCAAAGAACCGTAACTCTGTACTGACAAGGGGGATATTTTCGAAATCGAAAGCATATTCTTTTATATTATCAGAGTATTCTGTATAAGTTTCATGAAAATCAATTCATGATTACTGAAATTATTATATCCCATAGAAATTGCCATTATGCTATCAATGAATGAAAATATTTCTAAGTTTAAGGGCCATACCTCTGGAAAAACCAAGTCAATCATAAAGTTTCAATCCAATACCTAGAAAGACTGTAAAATACTTGAAAGGCCATGACTCTGGCAAAACCACGTCAATTATACTAAAATGCGAACTGGTACTTACCCTCATTGATATATTATAAAGTTATATGCTAAGTTTCAACCCAGCATCTTGAAAGACTGCAAAAACGTCTGGAAAACAAGACCTCAGAGGGACGCACACACGGACGGAAAACACCATAACATAATACATCCTGTCTATGACAGGCTTATAATTATAGAAACATTCCTTAAACGATGTGCAAGGGGGCTGCTTGTTTTGAGGGGTGAGCTCTATGACAGAGATGCTGAAATCTTGAAAAAGATGCAAATCATTCAGACTGGCATCCTCATTATTTTTGCAAGTCTGAATGAAAGTTTCCAATCCAAAGAATGTAAGGAATTCTGGAATTTACAATTTCACAATATCTGTTAAATTTAATAAATAATTTGTTTACTTTGAACTTTTTTAATTCATTAGGGTGTACATAGTTGATTTTAGTCATATTCCATTTCAATTTCATAGATAATTTCATTCAACAACTCTCATTCTCATTTTCACCTTGCTCACAATCAGACTCGTCCTCATTTTCACTCTCTGATTCATCCTCTTTCATCCTCTATCTCACACTCAGCCTCCCTTTCACTCTCTGACTCATCCTCTATCTCACACTCAGACTCGTCCTCACTTTCACTCTCTGACTCATCCTCTATCTCACACTCAGCCTCGTCCTCACTTTCACTCTCTGACTTACCCTCTATCTCACACTCAGACTCCTTCTCACTCCCTATGTCTTGTTTGTGTTCACTGTCTCTGTGGTTTGTGCTGTCTCTTCGTTTTGCAGTCTCCTCAATCCCTGTCTCCGGCAGATTTCAGCATCTCTGCTATGGGTATAGGGACATATTCATAAATCTGCTACAAGTAAACCTTAGCCAGGTTGGAAATAGAAACAACCTCTCATTCAAATAACAATCACTCTATTAATCTTTGTTTTCAGTAATCAGTTTCAAAGAAAGAGCAGAATCATGAGAATAAGATACAAATATTAATGAAAGGATTTGAAAGTCCTCAGGGTCGGAATTGCATGGTCAAGTACATCAAAGGTAATAAAGTCGTGATCCACCAATGGATCACCCACCAAGTGTGTAATGTTTAGGATCAGTATTGACAAAAGCACAGTCTGTGTTGAACAGAACAAACAAAAACAATGCAGGACTTGATGCATCGCCTTCGGGCTTTCGCCCATTCACACATAAAGAATTAATGTACAATGACACCAAATTTCATTTAAAACTCCAAGCACTTCCCGAGATATATGAGGTCAAATCCGCATGGCCATGGACCCAGCTAAGTACAGGGTTCTCATTTCGAGCCTGCAACTTCCCACCTGCTACATCGGGCAAAATCGCCGCCTACTTTCTATAGCAAAGTAAAAAAAGGTTGTACTATATCATGGATTTTCTTTAATGAAACACGGATGCCACGGTCGGAGAAATATATTCAGCGAGTTTCAGCCAAAATTACAACAAACGTCACTGGGCCCCCATGTCACGAACCTTATTTACGTTTAATCCCGAACCCGCACTGTAACACATGCATGTTTTAAAAAAGAAAGTAGAAATAATAATAATGATTAAATAACAGGATCCTTTGCCAAGCAACCAAGGCTTGGTAGTTCAGATTACGTGTCTTATTTGTTGAAAGATGCAAACTGTTGAAACTGTTATAAAACTAATACTAGTTGAGTTGAATGTACTAACATGGTTTATACATTGGGCCCTCCACTTACTGCATTTACTCAGCAAATTTTTCTATATATGTCTATTCTGTGAACTTGTTGTGCCAACTTAGAGATGAATCATCCAAGTGATTTGTTAAAATGGTTATCACCAAACTCTCATACCCAAGACAAAATATATATACTATCACTTTAAACAGCACAATTTGCTGACATTTTACTGATCATTCTAATGTCATATTTTAAGGCCCAAAAGCCAGGAAATGCCTCCAAATGCCTTCCAAATTTTAAAATTTTTCGGGGTGGGTGGGTATGCCCCCGGACCCCCCTAGCAGGGCTCGCGCCTTTGGCGCTCACATGTCGCCTCCTACTTTCTTTAAATTCACCTGCTACTTCTAAACTTATTGAGAACCCTGTAAGCATCCGATCGTATGGGGAAAGACGGTCCATTTTGGAAATGCAACAGACGATTGAACTATACAGGTCAATTTTAAAGCATATTTGACTTGAATTCTTTGCCTGAAATCGCAAATCGAAGTCATTCGCCTTTTCATTTGCCGATTTTGTCAAACAAATCCCCTATTATTTTCTCTTATCACTTTTGACCTTGACAGTAGTATGAAATTAGTAATCTGGACAAAGACTCCCACTGTACATGTACATTTGTGGAAAACGACGTCTACACATGTATAAATAACAGGCTATTTTTAGTAGCAGATTATGGATTGCTCTGTGATAAAGACTGATGCTTCACCTGAAAAGTTTAGAATGCTTATTTTCAAATAATCAGACGTCTGATTTCATTTGAGAGTTTTCGAATGCATAAGCTTTAATTGGAGCTACTTCCCTTTTCCGCCATCTTGGAGGTATATGGCCGAAGATTTGTACATAAGTTAACCATATTTTGTTAGGGATTTCTCCTAATCAATGATGCTTCTTAAATTTTTGCAATTGTTATGCAATAATAAAGTCACTCTACAATGTTACTATGTTTTCAGAGGAATGAAAATGTAAACAACTTCCTCAAAAAAATTCAATATTAAAAGTTGGTATGGATATGAAGCAAAAACTCAAGCTTCACCTCCAAAATGGCGGAAAAGGGAAGTGGCTCCGATTAAGTTTCATGCAACCGAAAACTATCTATTATGAACAAGTGTCATTTTCAATTGTACTAGATCTATGTAATATGCCATGGCGTCAAGTTCAAGGACGTGATGTAAGTCAATTCATTTCCCTATTTCATTTACAATCCTTGTGTTATTACTGACATTACATAATATAAAATACAAACAGAAAGTTACATTGCATGTTAAATTATATACAAGAGAAGAAACAACGACATTTTGTATGTATGTAGTCTTAGAATATATCTAATTGTGCAATCTAATTTAAAATCAAAACAAAGAAAATGGCTGCCTAGTAGTACTAGTGCTGTGGTAGTACAGCCCAATCGAATCGATGTAATTTTTTCCGTAACGTGCGATTAAATTTCATTCTTACATGTTTGTCCGTTGTAACGCAGGCATTTTCTCTTTTTCTTCTTTCGCTTTCGGGCCAAAGTTTTCTTCTATAACTATAGCTTCGGAGGCCCTCAACATAACTACAGTGGCAATCCCCACTGTATAAAAAGTGTTTGGCGACTCGGTGTCGAAACGGCCTATATACTAAAGATGACGTCACTTTTAAAATTCATTCTACAAATAAGACAAAACGAATGATTATGACAGTTGATCAGCTTAGTTTCGAAATGTATGGACGACGAGACACAAACAGAGAAAACGTATCAGCACTGTCCACTGCTTAGCTGTCATCACAATGCCTCTTCAATTCATATATGTAAAGATAGGAGAAGCCATATGAGGACATGAACACTGGTACAGGATCCCATACAGCCGAACCACATCTACAAAGACTGAAAGAGTCCTGTACTTTCCCTCCACCATCAGGCTATGGAACCATCTGCCAGCACAATTCACAGAGACAGAGTCTTTCGAGATCTTCAAGACTAGAATCCTAGTTTTCACAGTGCCAAGCGTATGTTTTTGTAGGGGACGACCACTTGATTCTGAAAAAAAGGTGGGTGGGGGAGGGGGCTGGCAACTTTGGTCCAGTCGGATCATTCATTTTCAGATCTTTGAATGATGGAATATTTATTTCTTTGATATCCTGGGACAGATTTTTTTTTTTACTCCTTGACTTTTTTGTCGTCAATAAATACTTGTTAGAATTATATTGTAAATATATACAGAACCATTAACAAAACATATACTACATGTAATATAAAGTAAACTCAACAAATAACATGCAAACATTACTTTTATCGAATAGGTCTTTATACTACTTAGTTTCTAGAATGAAGTGCATAATCGCTCCCTTTTCTAGTATTCAGCATTCATTTCAGCATTTTCGGGGTCAGAATATTTATTTTAAAAAATGCCCCCTTTTAGAATCAAATTGTCGTAATTAATTCATTGTCATTGTCATAATTGTCGTAAACAAAATTAGTTTTTAAATTTTCTGGTATGTGAACAAAAGTACTACGATAAAGGACAAAATTTTAATTCGTTAAAATAAATGTATAAAACGAAAAATGGTCACATCTCCTAAGTCTAGTTAGATGCTTAATTACCTAGTCTTTCATAATATTTATTTGTTAGGCAGCTTTCCTTACGAAGTATACATGTACGGAAGTATGTGGGAAATTTAAATTATCTCGTGCGCACGACATAAAAGTCGTCAGTGCTCATGATTTATTATGTCGTGCGCACGAGATAGTTATGTCGTGTGCACGACATAAAAAGTCGTGCGCACAAGATAGTTATGTTGAGCGCACGACTTAATCAGCCAATAGCAGTATCTCTCACATACTTGCTTTGGGATATCTTGCTTTATAAAAAATCTTGCTGTATAAATCTCTGATTTAGAAAGAGTTCCCATGGAAATTAGGAACCATGGTGCTTCAGCTATATTCCACAATTTTAATGAAATCAGGGGCTGATCCAGGATATGGAGTTAGCGTGGGGGCTATGCCAGACGAAAGGTCTGGGGACCGTCTAAGTCTGCAGCAGTTCCAAATCTTTGCCTCCCCTCCTTCTTTCATCGGAATCTCACGCAATTTGGCAATTTCGGGGCCTAAAAATTTCACTTCAACTGTACGACCTCAGTGGGTATTATAAACAAAACACACACACACACACACACACACACACACACACACACACACACACAGAGAGAGAGAGAGAGAGACGGAGAGAGATGTGGCAGATCTATTATGTGATAATTTACTCGACTTCTCCTGATTTTCTATTCCATGAATATTTCAGTCTTTACATTGCCTTATTAATTACAGTCTAAGTTCAAAATGAGTCATAATCATAAGTTCTTCTTTATACTTCAACATTTTTAAAGGGATTAGGAATGGGAAACTCAAGAAAACTCATTCGAGGCAAGGTAAGGAATGAGTTAGTTTTTATGAATTGAAAATGCCCATAACGTGTTTTTACCGTTTACATACGAAACGAATGTATTTGAAGGCAGTGTCGCGGATTTTCGACCTAATTATTTCTTAAGAAATATTGAATGAAGATCGGGATATCTCGATTAATCTGAAGTGTACAGATACCACCAGACTTGTATCATTGGATAGATGAATTCTTTGTCCATCGACGACAATAAGCAAAACTACCGTGTGCTTCGTATTTTTAATTTTCCAAGCGTTTTCCCGTGACAGTACAAAATCTATGTTAAAAGCCTTCTGGTTTTTAGCCGGGCTTAATGCCGAAGGCATAAACCAAGGCCATAGCTGCCAAGCACGATTCTCAAAACGAGGCATTCTAATTATAAGTTTAAAGCCTTCTTTCTCACTCAATATGTCCTTGCGCTTCAAAATATAATCTCTGGTGTAATTTCTAGCATTCGAATATTCAGAACGTATAATGAATCTTAATTGGATTATTAATTATATGTAAACATTGTAAATAAAGATAAACATGTATGTATTCGTGTAGACTGAAGTTGAAGTTACCTGCTCTTGCTTACTATCGCTACTCGAAGAGACAGTTGACCACCGCATTCTGGAGAGGCTTTTTCTGTTCCAGCTGGTGTTATTTATAGCACTGGCGAAAAGCGCAGATGACAAGCTGTATACACTGCGTGTAGATATAATTCATCTGGAGTACTTAGCATACAAAGCATTAGGATACAGTATCTGATGTAATTTATGAGAGACACGTGACGTTTAGTCTCGAGGATGTAATTAATTTTGTCAATATTTGTTGATTCTAGATTAAACGAATGACACAAAACGAAATTCAGTGATATAGATAATAAAAATAACCGATAACGCATCACTTGAACCTAGGTCAGCCTCGTTATGGTCACTGTCTAGATATTCTAAGATATAGACAAGCATTGCCAGTCTAATATTCGTGTACATGTATATGTAAGCGTCATAACAACCCCCCCCCCCCCCAAAAAAAAAACCCCAAAAACTAAAAACAAACAAACCATTGGCATGGCGCTTTGTACTGCCCATTGCGCTATCGCTTCGCTGAAGGAAAACGTGTACATGTACTGTTCCTTGTGCTGATTAGCATGCCTGACATTATTCTCGAATATCTGTCCTTTGCTCACTTTAAATTACAACCCCCCCCCCCCCAAAAAAAAAACCCAGAGTAGTAAGCAAGATGTATTTTATGTATGGAGATAGATAAACCAAGTATCATTTCACGTTTTCTCTCGGACTTGCTTGGTAACATCTGAATTTTTGCAATTTTAGAGAGAAAAAAAAAAGAAGCGATAATTGACTAAATCTGTTGAACCTTTCATGGATATATAGAATATCCTGCTAAACAGAATAGATTTCATGACCATGGATTGCATGTGAATGCAAGTAGTGAAATTATACAGTTCAAAAGATCTAGCACAGAGATGGTAGCCGACGGTCCGAAGAGTAATGCATGAAGAAAAATTAGTTATAGTCTAGTCAAAACGACTCAAGAAAAATAACCCCTCCCCCCAAACATCCCCCCAAAACGACCCCCCCCAAATACAAACAAACAAACAAAACAAAAACGATCCACACCAGAACGGCTCAAATACAGAATGTTCCACACCAAAATAGCCCATTTTTTAACCAAAACGGTCCAAATTTGTAATATTTTGACAATGAACATCGAATTTGATTTCAAAATAGATTTTTTTTCACCATACTTGATACAGATAGTAAGAGGACGAATAATTTGTCATTTTAATGAATTGCACTTAGTATAAAATTATTCCTATTTTGGTGTGGGTTGTTTTATTCTTGGGCCGTTATGACTATACACCAAACCAGGGACGTTCATATCTAATATTTAAATATGTACGTCCCTGACCAAACCGGAAGAAGTCATAATTCTACCCTCTATAGACCATTCTGTCGATAGGAAATGACAGATGTACGTCTTTTATGTTCAAGAGAATAAAACATGTCAAGAGCTGTGTAACTTTTAAGACAGTAATAAATCTATGGGTTTCATTATAATCAAAGGTAAGATGTCATGCCTCAAGAGATATTTTATCAATAAATGATAAACTTTATTTCACTATTACTTAAGAAATGTCCGTCCATAGTGAAATGTGTAACTTCTTGTTTCCTTGAATTTGTTAACAACTGTATTTTAACTCCAGTTTAATCTTTTATTGCTACTTGACCAGTTACTGAAAGCCCGGCTATCAGTACTGTAAGTGCTTTGATTTACACTGGAAACAGCTAGACGGCACGGGAAAATCGGAGAGTTGCGTAGTACCTTGTACCGGTACCTAGTATGAAGGGCAGTATATGAACGAACGGCCTTTTATCTGCATTCAGTACTTTACACCAACAGCCTTCTTTGTCTTGAGAGAGCTTAACAATTTCGAACATTACTTTTACTTAAATCTGTTATGACAAATTTTTTGAATTCGTTTTAACAGATTTTGAAATTCGTTTTAACAAATTAAATTCGAAATAACTAATTCTTAAATTCATATATTCGGTTTTATAAAATTTGTTATTGTTAAAACGAATTTAATCAGTTTAAACAAATTCAAGAATTCGTTAAAACGAATTTAATCAGAATTAACAAATTCAAGAATTCGTTATATCAAATTCAATGAATTCAACAAATTTGTTATAACAGATTTAATTCGTTATAACGAGTTCCTCAGATTTGTTATAATAGATTTAATCCGTTTTAACAAATTCGATAATTTAATAATTTTTATATCAAATTCAAATTTTGTTCTGATAGGTCCTAAATGGGCCTCCCGATTCCGTATGTAAGGAAGTATAACCCATTTGATGGTGTGTGAGCATATATACCATGTACTGTATTCCATATATATGCCATGTAAAAAGGTAACTTGTAAACTGAAGACGTAGAAGGCCCTGAGAAAGAAAAGCTGTAGCTTATCTGGTTACCTTCTTTAAATAAAGTATTTATTATTTATATTATATTATTATATTATTATTTTATATTGTCCCCGATGGTCACTATTAATTCGCTTTGTATACAAAACTTGTATTCTGTAAATTTTACAAACGGAACTGCTTATATCATATATAAATCACAATTTTTATCGTCAAACGGAGACGCTCTCTGGGTTAAAAGAGAATAAGATTAAATTGAAAACCGATATAGAAACGTTACAGACAATGTTGATATCATTAACATTAAATTCAAATATTATTAATAATTATTAATTACGAATTTTTAAATGATATAAAGGGTCCCAATTATGTCGACTCATTCAGCAAAATCCAGGTAAAAGTCAATTAATTTTCTGTCTAAAATGATTTAAATATTCTTTAAAGACAAGTCCTTATAAGAAACTGGTACTGAATCTGTTCCCGGCAATATCCTGTTACAGTCGTTTTCCCAGTTCCGAACAGGTTTCTGATTTTTTGTCGTCTTCGTTGTAGAAAGGGAGAAAAGATGAATTTATGTGGTATCAATTAGTTAAGTGTAGTCTAATGAATGAATTTATCAACCACATTAGTAAAAGTCGTACTATACATCATAGTATTATGGGATATTTCAGCAGTGGTAATTTTCCCAGTTCGGAATAACGTTTCCGGTTCCGAACTGGTATCACAAAGGGGCCTCAAATGGGGTATACAGTGATATATTTATATTGTCAACCGTCTTTAATAAAATGTAAGATTGAAAATTTCCTTTTTTTCACAATTTTAATCCTTCTCACATATATAGGTGTATACGAATATATTTTTTTTTTCAGCATTTACATGCACTTTTTAAAGGTGACGTCAAATCTGTGACATTGCTTCGATAATAATTTCAAAGTATACATAACTTCACAGTTCCATGTGAGTGTTTTAAAAAGAGGAGTTTAAATTGAGCAGTGATATTTAGATGTGCACGCTTTAGCTAAGACATTGTGTGTATGTGTGTGGATTAGGATATGATAAGGAAATGCTGAAATAGATAGGAATGGAACCTCTGAATGAAACACAGATGTGATGAGAGTCGAAATAAGTTTTATTTTCTTTTTGGCCACAAATGGTTATATATGTACAATACCACACAAAAAAGAAAGAAAGAAAGAAAACAAGTAAACAAACAAACAAAAAAACCCCAAACAAACAAAGATTAGAAAAAAATAAAAAAAACAACAACAACAACAACAAAATAAAACCCCCAGCAACAACAAAAATCCCACCAAATCCCTTTTATTCTGCTTCAAACCAATCTTTTATTTTCAAAGAGCTCGTAATTTCCCTGTATTGCGCCCTTTCCTTAATTTCTTTCTGCTTGCTGGTATTCCCGTCTCCCTTTTCTCATGAAAGAAGTGCAGAGTTTCAATTTCCTTCCTCTAAATTTGCCAGTCTCCTTATACTCTCTCTTCTCAATACAACACCCGCCTTTGTTTCCTTCCTTTTATCCTGTATGCCCCATTGTCTTTTCATGCATAAACAAAATTTTGTGTACCAACGCTTTTCCCCCTTTAGCATGTATTTTAGGGGCAAACTCATGGTTGGTTTAAAAAGTGGAACAAAATTTTTAAACAATATTAAACAAACCTGAACTGTAAATTCATTTCAGGGCTATCCAAACTTCAGAGGAATCATGTGATTATGGTGGGCGGGGTCAGACTTTAACATTGTAAATTTTACCTTTCGTAACGCAGCCTGGGGATATAGAATCATAAATTGATGTTTCAAAAATAAAGTTGAATTGGTGTAGCTGAAAAATGTCAAACTCTGCCCCTTTCCAATTTAAAATGTCTAGATCCACCTATACCGGTAAATAAGAGGGAGGTTGAGGGGAAGGGCGTGAGAACATGGAGAAGAAACGCATACTAGATTGGAGGAAAGTAGAGTTTGAGATGGGAGAGAGGAAAGAAAACTGCACTCGCGAATCATGTGTTGCTCAAAGGAAGGGGGTGGAAGATTGTAATTAGTTTTATTTCTATACGACGTTGATTAGTGACAACTTTCTGTCCACTCCGTGTCCTGACGAAGAAAATATATATATATATATATATATACATAAAGATGATCTAGGGGAATGTATATAAACCTTACATATGACCTTAAATATTATTATAATAATGATGTAATGTTAATCTGTTCTTTACAAAGTTGGAGTCTCTAATTTGATTTACTCAAAATAGTTTGCGGCCGCGAAACTTAAGTAACTTGGAGTATGTTCCCGTTTTCTTTCAAAGTTGAAATACTCGGTGAACGCAGGAACAACTTGGACCCCTCAGGTATTTTGCATCTGCCGCATAGAATACCCAACTCTTGCATTCGCCTGGTCTTAACTTGCCTCCCATGCACAACACTAGATAATGCTTTATTATCACATTAATTACAAGAGGTAAAATAGACTCAGAAATGGAAGCTTCACGCGAAGCTGTCTTGACACTTTTGTTTTGTTTTTGTGGGTTTTTTTTTTTTTTGGTTTTTATTATTATTATTATTAAAAATTCTTTAATAATAATTATTATTATTTTCCTTTTGAAATTTCACTTTCAAAATGCAGCATTCTAAAAACCATTTACCGAAGTTTCCAGGGGAGGTCCCCCGAACCCGTACCAGCAGCAGCTTTGTGTCTCAATGAAGCCTTGGGTTTCAATTGTGCACCCCCTTCCCAACCGCCATTGACTTTTCTGTATCCGCCTCTGTATTGTCCGTTAAATCTGTATAACACATCTGCCCAGCATGCAAATTCATCCATTCTTTTGTACACGTCAATTCATTATTACATTGTTCTCCCCGTATGGAGCCTCATTAACCATGGCCGCACGCACCTGCCTTGCGCATAACGTCATTATGTCACAGCAGACGAATGTAGTTCTAGTTTGTCATGATATGTTGTTTGTTTATATCGGAAAATAAGTTAGTAATATGCCGTATTTGTGACTACGATGGTTTGTAAAACTGATAGATCTAGTGTTTATTTGTTAGATGACCTTATGACAATAAGGTTCAAATTCCGCGAAAAAATGCATGTTCCAATCACACGAATTTCAGCTGTTCGGAACTAGGAAAATGTCAACAAACATTCAGACGCATGGTATTGGACTGTTGTGCCACTAAATTGTAATAAAAAGGGTGGAATATATAATCGGAAACTTAGTCTTTATAACGATAAGGCATAGAATTATTTGTCATTTATATTAATCTAATACGAAATCAAAAAACGAATCAATTTCGAGTAACAAAATGGCGGAATGAACAATTTCGCCGATACCAACTAGATTCAAAGTGCTGTATCTTGAGACCCTTTTTCACTTTCAAAGAAAATTCTTATATTTTTTAATACTTTTATGAATTGTCTTTATGAAATAAAAAGTTCTGTATGATACGCTCTGTCTGTAAAGAACTGGTGGGCTACACTTTTTAAATTATTCGGAACTGGAAAATATTCGGAACTAGGAAAACGACTGTATTTGCCCCGCAGCTTTCAACTTGCACGTTATATAAATACGTGTCGTATGTAGCCTTGTAGGGACTCCAAACCAATATTCTAATCGGTCAGCCTACTTTAAGCCCAAGGGCAAGGAAGATTTTAAGCCCACCGTAAGTCCACTGTAAGCCCACCGTCTTCCTAGTGGATATTATGTATATTTGTTGATATATATCGATAGGCTGACTTGAAATATGTGTCTATACAAATTTTTGAAAAAATTCAACTCGCAATAATTATGAAAAATCAACTTATATAGTCTAACATCTAAGTATGTTTGGATCGCCATTTTAAAGAATGATAACTTCTTCTTCTTAATACCGATTTTCAGTCATAGTGTTGAGGTATGTTTGCCTGTTCTTTGAACTGCTGTAGAGTGGTGGATGACGCTATTGGAGTTGGGAGTGAGTTCCACTGAGTTATTGTATAAGGAAAGAATGAGTATTTGTATGTATCTTTGTATGTATGGATATGTCTGAAGCTTAAGGAATTTGTGTGACGTGTTCTTGAGTCAAGTGGGATAAGAAGCTGAGAGTGGGGTATGGATACAATGTTGTGAATAATTTTATACAAGAAGATGAGACGAGTTCGCAGACGACGCTGTTGCAATGTTGGCCAGTTCAGTTGCTCTAGCATGTTGTTGACTGAGCTTGTATTATGGTGTCTGTTTGTCACGTATCTGGCTGCTCGTCGCTGTACCATTTCTATTTGGTGTGTGAGTGATTTATGATGTGGATCCCATGTGGTGCTGTTGTATTCTAATTTGGGTCTTACTAGTGATTTGTATGCATGTTCTTTGATTTTTGATGACGAGACTTTTAAATTGCGGCATAGGAAGTTAAGTTGTTTTGTGACATTTGCTGTTATGTTGTCTATGTGTTTATTCCATTTGAGATTATTTTGTATGGTTATGCCAAGATACTTTGTTGATGTTTCTATTGCGATAATGTTGATGTTTCTATTGATAACTCTAGACTGATATGGCAAAACTGAGGTGATGTCCGAGAAAAAATACTGCAGTTTATTTCATCAGGGATGTAGATATAAAAAAAATATACATGTCCTTGATTTCACTTACAAAGAAAAATCTAATAATAAAATAATATTAATAACAATAAAAAGATAGAAATTAACACGGAAGTAATGTATGTGTTATTTTGAATTTATCATTTTCATATATTTTTCATTGAAAGTTCCAATGAGTGTGAATGGCACGTGTTTAATTAAATCATTTCAGGCTGTAATAAATATGGAGTGAAACATTAAATATTTACCAATAATATGAAAATTAATGTATGAAAAATAAAAACCCAAAACAACTTTAATCTTCCGCAGGAATACCGTTGTATAATATATAAGACACTCTTTTCAGTTTTTGATTGATTTTAATCAGTTGAAACAGAGACGAAGAATACTTTCAAAAACTGAAGTAATCAATGTTAATTTTTCAGCTACTCTGCCTAAGTAAAATATTTGATAAAGTTATAAATTATAAAAGTAAACTACTGTTAGCAATTGACATTAAAAAATTGGGATAATCCCGTTGCTCTGACACTTTTAACTTTGACATAAAATAACTCCGACGCTTTTTACTCCGACAGTTTTAATTCAGACACTTTTAACTCCGACACTTTTTACTCTGATACTTTTAACTCCGACGCTTTTTACTCCAACAGATTTTGAATGTCTGTATGGTGAATATGATACTAATGTAAAGGTTATAAGAGGTTAAGGTAAAGGTAATAATATTTTGTAATATTACAGGAAAATGCGCCAGTGGAGCCAGCGCCCCCTTTTCCGAGTGGAGGGGGTTCTAGGGTGCATTTAGCTGATGTCCCCCAAGACAAGGACAACAACAAAACAAACACAAAAGAAACCCCCCAAAACGAAAAAAAAAAAAAGGAAAATAAATAAATACTAAACCCCCCCCCCCCCCCCCCCCCCAAAAAAAAAAAAAAAAACCAAAAAACCAAACAAACAAAAATCATGGCATTTTCTTTGAAAGGGGGAGGATATATTTACATGAAACCATATTTCATTTCAGAAATTCTGTTTTGAAAAGAATCACATAAATATAAAAACACATTTACGTCACTTCTATGATGATGTTTTTCTAAATACAATTTCTTTATTTAATGTTATTATGAAATTCGTTTTGTATGTTACAAGCATGATCATGATGCAATATACAATTATTACGAGATCTAAGAACAAGCGAAAAACGCTTAATATTGTGCAAATCCATCTATTAAGTATGCACTTAAATTATATAGAAAGGACAAACATACAAAGTTAACCTATCCATATATATCAACAAATATACATAATGTCCCCTAGGAAGACGGTGGGCTTACAGTGGACTTACGGTGGGCTTAAAATCTTCTGTGGGCTTAAAGTAGTCTGACCCCAACTGATCCACTAAAGTTTTTATTCAGAAGTGAAACCAATTAATGGCTACCAAACGAACGTTGGCTGACTTCGGCTTTGGTTCTCCTCGCCCTAAATTAGCAGCTTAAAAGATGCCGACAAATGAAAAAATGATAAACTTTCTAAAAAACGGACAGCCCTTGCTGCTAAGTGGTTGTCTGAATTTTCTTGGTTGCGTTATCGCGAGGGGAAGATATTATTTTTATTTAAAAACTGAACATAGGACAAGAGGTCAAAGTTTATAGATTAACAAGCAGTGGTATAGATTAAATATAGTTTCACTCAATGAACGGTTAACATATAGAACGGCCTTCCAGAGTCAATAGGGAGTGCATTATCAGAAAGTTTTTTCAAAAACAACTTAAACTAACACTGGGTGTGTACTGTGAATAAATTTGAGCCTGCTTGCCTTGCACCAGTTTTTGATAGACTGGTTATCAAAAACAATATAGAAATGTGTCTTAAGGGCCAAGGCCAGTAAGAAGATATCAGTGACAGGTAATAGGTTACATTCATCAACGACCTCCCAGAAGTCACCAAGTCAGAAGCCAGGTTGTTCACAGATGATTGCATTCTGTACTGCCCAATCAACATCTTGGAGGAAAGCAACAGTCTACAGCAAGACCTTACAGCACTTGAGAAATGGGAAGAAGAGTGGCAGATGTTCGTCCAAATGGAGAAATGTGTTGTCATACAGGTCTCCTGAAAGCAAAAGACTAACAATGCAAACTACAGGTTATGCAACCATAAACTAGAAGTAGTGGACTCAAGCAAGTACCATCGAGAACTTTACAATCAATTATAGCAACTTGAGTGGAATAAGCATATCAATGCCATCACAGCAAAAGCCAATAGGACCCTCAGCTTCCCAAATCAAAACCTCAGAGGTTGCAGAACATTGGCATGGGTTAAAGCCTACAAAGCCATTGCACGTCAAACACTGGAGTATGCTGCCTCTGTATCAATCACCAAAGCAGAGTTATGGTCCTTGCACACCCTTTAATCTCTGCCAACTACTGAAAGTAGTTCCTAGTCAGAAAGCAGAAAATATAGACTGCTTTGCTTGTTTTGGGAAAAATGTCATCGTATTCAAGTTCTCTGGGCGAAAATTTGACAAAGAGGGATTCATTCAGAAATTACAAGATGCGTTAGGTGCAAATGAGAGTGTTATTGACAAACTGTGTTATATTAGTACGCTGATTTGTATGCTGAGAAAAGATAGTATGGTATAAATTTAGGGTTGATTTCATGTAAAAGGCTAAAAGCCTGATTACAACTCATTGTAACATGGTAAATGCTTTAAATTTAACTAATAAAGCCACCGAAGACCAAGTCATACCGTTTAGAGGCAAAATCTGATTTTACAAGAATCTTGTAAAACCTGAGACGTTGGCAGAGGTGTGTGTGGATTGTAAAGGAATGACAACTCTGCTTTGGAGATTGCCTCTGTATGGGGACCCTCATACCAGCAAACTGATCAACCAGAAAGTCCACTGTAGAGCAACATGAATCCCTACAAGGAACTACTTGGACAGGAAAGCAGGTAGTGTTACCCACATGGTCAACTCCCTGGAATGGAATCCATTACAGATTAGAAGAGTAAAGATCCGCCTTCTGTTGCTATTCTAGATTCTGCACAACCAAGTGCCAGGCCATTCCAGCAGAACAATACCGCATCCAGACAGACACCAGGATAAGGGGACAATTTACCTTTCCCATTCCAACAACAGGAAAGGATGTGTACTGGTTCTCCTTCTTCCCATGTGCATGTACCATCAGGGATTGGAACAAACTTCCATTAGCAATGACATCAGCATGTTCCTTGGGGGACTACCGGAGAGAAATGGGCAAGACACCATTGGCCCACTGCTGTTTAGAGTCAGGAGCAAGGATTTAAATTTTTTAAAACTTTTGAGTATACTCTGTAATAGAAGAAGAATGTAGTGTAGTTCCATTCTGTAGATAGTACTGCTTATGGAATCATTACAGATCAGAAAAGTAAAGATTGCATACTGTTGCTATTCAAGTTTCAACACAACCTAATGACCATTTCAGCAGAGTAACACCTCATCCAGACAAACAACGGGACAAGGGGACAACATACCTTTCGTATTCTAACGACAAAAAAGAGATGTGTACTGTTTTCCTTCTTCTCATGTACCATTAGTGATTTGAACAGACTTCCACCAGCAATGACATCAGCTTGTTCCTTGGAGTACTACCGGAGAGCAACAGGCAAGACACCATTGGCCCTCTTCACTAGAAAGTGAGGAGCATGAATTTTAACTTTTTAACTGCATCATATTGCCTTGTGAGGCTTTAATCTTGCAATTCAGACTGCTACACAATGTTTAACACTCAACTTTTGAGTACACTTCATAATGGAAGAAGAAGATACAGAAAAACCTGTCCTAACAGACACTTGGGATTAGCGGACACTTGCTTATAACCGATGGATTTAAATAGTAGCAATTTTTTCTTCATAAAATCTTGAAAATATTTCTCTGTGTAATGGAAATTGTCTACTACAGACAATGGACACTTCTTCCATACCAAATGCTAATAAATCACTTCAAAAAGACCTGGTTTTAACGGACAGTGTAACAACCTTGCATGTTTATTTTACAAACATAAGCCGGTGATTATTCAATGAAGTTTTACCTGTACATGTATACAGGTAGATAATGATTGTTTACTGATATGCATCAATCGATACCTGGTATATCTTCACTGTAGTATCAAAGGGTGTTTATACCCCGGGGCTGTTGAGAGTAGAAAACTGAGTTGATTCTGAATAAAATAAGACAGTTTAAAATATGTCGTCCCAACGAAAGGCGTTATCATTGAAGTAAAAGTAGATATGATAAATTCTGAGGCAAATGGGAAGGCAAAAGAATTTGAAACTGGAATAACTCAAGCTAGTGACATTTTAAAGTGGAAGGCTGAAATTTTGGAGGACTTTGAGTGCTATTCTGTAACTTGGGTGCATTATTATGTGAACCTGATTTAAACGGACACCTGTCTATAACGGACAAATACCTTCAGTTCCTTGAGTGTCCGTTATATACAGGTTTTCTTGTATAGTCAAATTTATACAGTTTATTTTGTACGATAGGCATGGCCATCATCAGGTTACGAATAATTTCTCATTTGAGAGATTATCACTGTATTCTTTGTGTTCAGTAATCAATTTACTGTAAACTTTTATATTAAATACAAAAGGACACATCTTTACAACATAAAAACATAGAGTACAAAAGAAGTGACTTTTTAATTTTTGTTTTACATGCGCTAATTTTTGAAATTATCCCGAATTGTAGGGTATACAACTTTAAACTCCTGCAGGTTGGGGACAACCTCTCTGTACTTCTTCTTTTGCCAGTCAGTGCTAGGCAATACTTGCAGCATCTTCACACTTTGAGAGACAATTATTATTCAAATACATAATTATTTTTGTTTTCAATAATCAAAATCCTGCCAGTTTTACTGGCATATATCTTAAAACACTCAAAACCATGGTTTGACACTATTGACTGTCCAGGACAGGTAAATTTGGTTGACGGAAAGGTAGAAGTTGTACTGATTTTGATGGAACAGGTGAAAATAAAGAATCAGAACATTACTAAAACTCTGAATATCTTCAGTTTAAAAGTCAGACAATATTGTTGAACGGATTGCAAAGCAATTCCGGTCTATGAAATGGCGAAATCCGTATGTCCGTCCGTCCATCTGCACAGCATCAACAATTTGCTTTTAGCTAGGTTTCTTTCATACCCTAAAGGGTATGTCAAAGTTGGTAGGTTTGTAGATACTTGAATGTTCTATCCAACCAATACAAAAATTTAGTGCCCTTGACCTTGACTTTACGCTTCAGTCAACACACTGTTTTTTGCCTTTAGGGTGACCACTTGCATATATGTATTGTTAATGTTAATGGTCTAATGGTTACCGGTCTATAAATTGGCAAAATCCATCCATCCGTCCGTCTGTCTGTCGTACCGTCCGTCCGGCGTCAACATTTTGCATTTAGCATTTGCAATCCGGTCATACCGTTCTTGACGGTTTCTTGTTTTATGATAAATATACATCTTGCTATTAAAACAAATAACGCCATCGTAAAAGACATTGCTGTAATGTAGCCTTATTGTTGTCTTAAAAGTGTAAATGTGGCCACCTTGTGCTTAAGTGTTCAGAGGATCCAGATCATTCATAATGTTTATTCATTATGTATACAGTGCTGTGAGACATCAGAGTTTATATCAAATGTGGTGGCATGGTGGTGAGAAAGAGAGAGAGGAGTCCTCAGTTTGAGACAATACATTTCTCTAATCATGCTAATTGGACATCTTCATTTGCAATCTTGTAAACTTGCTGTTATTTAATTTGAATCTCTCTTTGTTTTAGTCAGTCACTAGGAAGTGTCATATCAAAACTTTTTGTGACAAAACATTCTTGCGCAGCTAGAAATAGGTTGATAGAATTAAACCATATCCTAAAATCTGGAAATGAACATATTCCTTAGCTAGCCAAATTCTGTTATTTGTAGCTGGCCCAATCTCTGTTCTCACTCTCAAATGATGTGTCAACTAGTTTGCAATTAGTAGTCATTTTAGTAATGAATACTGGGCTAGAATCACACTAGTCTGAATATTTGTCTTTTGGACAAAAGAATAAAAATGGTCACATGTCACTCACTCACAGTAGATTTTTGCATGTAAAAGATCCTTTTCTGCTTTGGTTGGGTCTTTTTAATACGTGTTGGTCATGATTCATATGTAATTCAGGCAAATGCAGTCACTATATACATATATGTGTGTGTGTGTGTAATTTTATTCTTAACAAATATTTGGTACTTACCAGGTCAGAGGTTATATTGACTTCCTGTTGTAGAAAATTTCAATTTATTCTACTATTTAAAAAATCTGTAGTAAAATTATAGGTGTTCATCTTCATTACTTATCATTTTTTATATCTCACTGTGACTATTATATTCAAAAAATTCTTAGAGGTTTCGATTGACTACAAAATATCATGTATTTTTTGTTGGAGATTCCTATGGTAAAAACAGAAGTTATCAGTGACTGTACAATTAATTTTAAATGGATGTTTGACGTCACAGTAATCAATACAGAGTGAAAATTATATGAAATAAAGACTGAAAAGCAGAAAATAACACAATTGGCAAATCAATGTTTAGTCGTTAGATATAGCAAACCAAGTTCAATTCAGAACATTCATGTTGTGTTATAGTGTATCTTATGGTAGCTTATTTCAATTTTTCCGTTACACAAAAGTAAATTTAATGCATAGTAGTTTTATTCATGATCAATCGGAACTCCATCGCCAGTTTCTTATTTGCATATGGAAATGACACCGTTGTTACAATACGGAGTTTCGCAACTACTAAAATCTGTCACGGTTTGCATTTAGTCACCTACCAGTACCAAATCCATCGTTCTCCATGTGGGCACTTTTATGTGGGCAACTTACGTCATAATCATATGCCGTCATAACAGTCACAAAGTGTGTGTGTATGTTGACGTTATTGTAGTTGCGATATTCCGTATTGCTTCAAAATAAAAATGTATCAAATTGAGAGGTCATTCAGATATTTATACTACTTTAATCATATATCATCTTACGTTGTTATTTTCAGTGTCAAAATAGGAAACGGTGCTATAATATGTGAAGAAAGTGAGCTGGTTGGTGACATCACTATTGGTAGGTGAAAGAAGATTTAATAATATACAGTATTCACATATGTAATCTCACCTTTATTCCCTGGGAAGCTGATGTGGCTAAGCGAATGGGGTGCTTGGCTCATGACCAAGAGGGCCTGGGCTCGACTTCCATCATGGATACACTGGTGTCCTGTCGTTAGGATGAGATAGTAAAAAATGGAGGTTCAGTATCATGGTGGGTGTGGCAGGTAAAAGATCTCTCCCTGCCTTGGGTGGGTTGTTGCAAAGGTATGTTACTGTACAATACATCAAAAGAATGCCATCTCCATGTGTGCGAAATAATAGTACATGGCCCGTTGTTCTTCCTCACATTCATCAATGACATATCAGAAGTCACCAAGTCAGAAACCAGGTTGTTATCTGAATATTGCTAACTGTACAGCCCAATCAGTATCTCCGAAGAAAGCAAGTCAACAGCAAACCCTTAGATCACTTGAGAAATAAGAAGAGTGGTAGATGTCCTTCCATCTGGAGACCATAAGCTAGAAGTAGTGGACTCTAGTAACTTGGAGTTACAATTAGCAGCAACTTGAAATGGGATAAGCATAACCATGCCATCACAGCAAAAGCCATCAGGACCTTCAGCTTCCTAAAGCGAAACCTCAGAGGTTGTAGAGCATAAGGGTGGATCAGAGCTTAAAAGCCATTGTACGTCCAATGCTGGAGTATGCTGCCTCCATTTTGGATCATCATGCCAACAGACAAATCAACCAAAAATAGAGTCTTACTTAGAGCAGAATGATTCACTAGAAGGAACTACTGGGACAGGAAAGCAGGCAGCATTACCAATATGGTCAACTCCCTGAGATCCAGCACAGCCTAATGACCTTTTCAGCAAAACAGTACCTCGTGCTGACAGACACCAGGACAAAGGAAAACATACCTTTCGCATTCCAACGACAGAAAAGGATGTGTACTGGTTGTCCTTCCCACATACCAACATAGATTGGAAAAGACTTACATCAGCAATGACATCAGCATGTTCCTTGGAGGATGAAAAGTGGCAATGGGCAAAACACCATAATTGACGCATCCTGTTAATGTAATGTGAATAAAGAGGGAATATTAAAAGCAGTGTAATAAATGCAGCCTTATGTTAAAACTAAGGCTAATAATAAACAATATAAAACATAGTAAACACACAAGGTATAATACACATATTGTAAATACAACCAAAGGTGATATAAGAATAAAATCAATTAATTGGCGTCTTGGGGGCTACTCACTCTTAACAATGAACCCGGCAGACCTAATAAATGAAATGTGTGACCTGGGGTGAAACTGGCAGATCTTACATAATCTAAACATAAGTTGGTCTGGGATGAACCTGGCAGACCTTAAACGAGATGTGTGATCTGGGGTGAACCCGGCAGATCTTATCAAATAATCTAAACAGAAGTTGGTCTGGGATGAACCAGGCAGACCTCAAATGAGATACATGATCTGATAGACCTAAACAACTTAGATGTGTGATCTGTGGTGAACCTAGTAGCTCTAACACTGACAATGCCTAGAGGAGGTTGGTATGGATTGTACATGTGCCGGCATGTAGTAGTGTTTGTTTTCTCAATTGACTGTAATACTTTAACTATTATAGCACAGCATTTATTTAAGAGTACATGGATTAGGGGGAAAAATAAGTGTCCAAAGAATAATGTACGCCAAGCCCAGTTATGTACAATATAAGTTAACTAGCAAGTAGCCCCTACAGATGAATATGAACATAACGTAAGAGTATGAGCATATTAATTTCAAAACAACAAATACTGTCAATAAGAGGTATTGCTGGGGTGGTGGGTGAGTAAATCACAGACAACTGGTAAACATACTTATAAGTAAGGCGATCTTGCATCTATTTCTACTCTGCGTATGAAACTAGATACTCTACTAATCAAAACTGAATTCTGATTGGTTAATAGTCTAACCCTAGTTATGCATATGATAATGAGTTAAGAACTTAATGACTCTGATATACTGCAAATTAATACACAGATATACATGTATTGCATTTAAAAACGATGTTATATGATGTAAAAAAATTTGAAAATCATAGACAAGATACAATGATTGTGTAGAAATTGCAATTTAATATATAAAATAAACAGTAATGTGATATTATGCATGTGCAGTGGTGAGACAATCAGCATACATGAATAAGAAACTTAAATAGCTGTACTTGAAACAAAATTAATTAAACAATGATGTGTTGATTCGCTTTTGTTTCGTTCATGGACATTTGGAATGTAAAATCCGATACCATTACTTATGATGAAATGAATTTGATAGATGTATATGATAATCCTCGTGATAACGTTAGAAATACATGTATTAAAATAAAAGTGATTTTTGGGGTGCATGGTTTTGGTGGTGCGGTCAGTAGATGAGGAGGTCATGTATATTTTAGGTAAACGTTCCTTCACTCTAGTTGTCCCCCGCTCCATCCATCCGTCTGTCCCTCTGACTGTCTGTCACAAAAACTTTAACCTTGGTCATAACATTTTAACTGTAAGTCATAGGGCCTTCATATTTGGCATGTGTGTCCCTAATTGCAATACCTTTCCATTGGTACCAAAATTTTTTATCATGTGACCTTGACAGTGACCTTTGACCCACTTCAATGTAGCTTTTTAACCGTAAGACGTAGGGCCTTCATAATGGGCATGTGTGTCCCTAATTGCAATATCTTTATGTTGGTACCAGAATTTTTTATCATGTGATCTTGATCGTGACCTTTGACCTACTTCAATGTAACTTTTTAACCATAAGGGCTTTCATATTTGGCATGTGTGTCTTTAAACATGCACAGCCATGATTGTATGTCACAGATCACAGCACCCTTACTGATAGAACCCCCAAAGCAGGGGACCACAATTCTCTGAATTTGCTTGTATTTAGTTTACTTCCTGGTGTTTACTGGAGTTATCTGTCACCTGTGATCATTACCTGGAATTTGTTACAATGAATCTCTCTGGATTGAGAACTTCTGATATCCCTGGATTACAGTCAATGAATCAAATGTAAATTCTTCATGTATTTTTTTTTGTGTAGAGAGTGTTATAATGTTTCTTCTAAACAATTTTCATAGGTGCTAGAACTGTAGTACATCCAAAAGCCAGAATCATAGCACAGGATGGACCTATTATTATTGGTGAAAATAATATTATAGAAGAATTAGTTGAAATTGTTAACAAGTAAGTGTCATGTATAGTTTGATTACTTCTCTGAATGGAGATAACTACTGCTAAGTACCCCTCTGGGACTCCTTGCTATTTTGACATTCTCAAGTGAGAACTGCCCCATTTGTCTCTTCAGGGCAGTATAAACACAATAATAAGTTTTGCATAAATTTTCTAAATTCTCATTATTGTATAATTATTTTGGTAAATACTGGTATGTATCAAGTCATGTTAAAATAAATTGTGCTGTTTTCAGTTATTCATTTTTAATAAATATTGCATAATGCACTTGCAGATTTATTGAGCAATATGCAATTATTGTCTGAAGTCATGTTTTCATCAGTCACAACACTTATTACATTTCCTACATTTGGATGAACTAATGTAAAATTGTGTGTACACTGTGAGAGTAGGGGAATGATAACTATTAGAATGGAGGGGAGGACAGAAATCCGGCTATGTCTGTTAGAATGGAGGGGAGGACAGAAATCCGGCTATGTCTGTTAAAATGGAGGGGAGGACAGAAATCCGGCTATGTCTGTGAGAATGGAGGGGAGGACAGAAATCCGGCGATAGTAGAAATATTAGAGAAATATGATGAAATGAACATAAATATGAAATTGAAAACAGACAAAAAAAAAAAATGATTTACACATCAATTCAAAAATTGATGTTTTAGATGTCCAAATATGGAAGATTGCTGTAGGTGTTGTGACTAGAAGATCCCACAGTCCAGTCTTAAAACATAATTTCAAAATGATAAAACTGACAAAACTGCAAATAGATCATGCAAGATTTTACAGGATTTATAAGGAGACATTATTAAATAGTTAGATTTAATTTGACATGATACATGTTAACTGAAATAATGGTGCAATAATGATAATACAAATAGTTTATGCAGAATGTGAATTGTGTTCACTCTGCATTGAGAAGCTAAATGGGGCAGTATTGTAGTCGTCACCAGACAACTGAGAATGTCCGAATAGCCATGAGTTGGGGAGGGGTACATTATTGTAGTAGTAAAGATTAAATCTTAATACCAGAAAAGGTGATTGCAATATGGATATCATGTTTACTTTTCAAGAGTACTAATAATTAACGTTGCATACACAAGATGTACTTCTCCATCTATATTGATTCATCCAACTATTGCTTCGATGAGTTTACTGTGTTTGAAAAAAAAAAGACAAGTCGATATCATTTTATTTTCACTTATGATTCTGTATTTTTTCATGATTATTAGTTTGTGAAGTGAAGTAAGTTTTGTCCTATTGTTACATACCATTAAATGAAACATATTTTTCAAGTGATACTGTGAATGAAGGCCGTTATATTCTGTTAGATTATACATGACATAAGCTAACATTTATTAATTATTTGTATAATTTGAAATGTTTTGTTTAGGTTAGAAATTTTTCTTCGTCATAGAGTTAACTGTACAATTCCAAAGTTTATTTGTTTTACATAATGATACATTACAAGAATTACAATGTACTTGTCTTACCCTGTTGTCTGTTAACCTTGTTATGGTGAACATTGCATAACAAATGTGGATATCTCTCAGTTATAATATCAATGTTCTAAGTCAGATATAAATCTAACAGTTTTTATATTTGATGTAAAGATGCAATAATTTTCATATGTCTATTTACACTTGTGGTAAGACTTAATCTAACAAGACATTAAAAATTTGTTTGTCAGTTGAAAACAAATTGTAACACAAGACAGTCTGCAGTCCTAAAGTGGTTAAGTTGCACATAATCAAAACACATCTATTTGGCCAAATAAAAGTATTAAAGTATTTTCTGTTGATTAGTTTTCAAGATATGCTAGGTAGGCAAGTAATGTTTTTCTTCCTCCTAAACATCTTTTTTTTTTTTTATTAAAACAGTATATGCATTAAAAAGAGGTGCACTGTAATGAAAGTACTTCAGTGACTTTATAGTAAATGAATAGCAACCATAGTCTAGAAATATCCAGAAATTGTCAGGCTTGAGATGATGCATGCCATCACATGGATCATTTAAAGGTATAACAGGGTGTATTGTGGAAGACCTGTAATGTACACTCATTTTACATGAATATTCTGATTGTGTTATATTAAGATTCTATTAATTTAAGTAGACAAAACATCTAAAGCTGAGACTCTGCAAGGAATTTGGATGAATCATCGTATAAGGGTCCATGATACATTTTATTAGACTTGTAGCAATATATTGTATTTTAGATGATGAGAATGTGTAGCACACTTAGGCAGATTTGATGCAAAAATTTCAATTTTTGTGAAATACATGCGAGAATATAATGAAAACCTCCAAGATGTCAATAAAATGGCTGTCGAAAATAGGGTAGGTTTAGTAACTAGAAACTGTAATACTATTTTAATAGGAAATTGAATATTTGTTTCAGAGGTCACAGAACCTGAATGTATGACTGTTGATGTGAGACAATTTGATTCTTGTTGATTATTATTCACTTTTATTTTACTAGGAATACAGATGGCGGCAGTAGTGGAGTGCAACAAGTGATGATAATAGGCAATAATAATGTATTTGAAGTTGGTTCACGTATCCTTTTCTTACAAATTTAAATGGTTCTCACATACTAAGTACTTTAATTCTATTTGATGATATGATTCATATAAAACTTATCGCTTGTAAAGTTGCATACCATCATCCGTAATCAATACAAATAATCAATATAATTAATCTCAGATGGAATTATATATGAATTTCAAAATAAATTCTAATTATCTCTTCATGTATGCTGTTTCCAAGGTGTACTATTGTTGCCAAGTAACTATATGACTGTTTGCATCCTTTCAGCTTTCCTTAAGATCTCTCTGGAGGACACATTTAGACATACTGCAAATGGTTCATAGAAATTGATGTATTTATTCTGTGTATTTAGGGAGTAGTTTATTGATTTCTAGGGTCAAAGTTCAATAATCAAGACTACACCAGTGGATGCCAGGGAATAAACTTAACAGAATTTTTTACGAGCCATGTGGGCTCGTAAGACTCAGAATCTATGGGCCCACACCAATCTTTATGAGCCCACACTGAAACCATTCAAAAATTGCAAGAAAAAGTAATCGTCCAGTTTTGTAGGCGATACATTTTGTTTCATGGGAACGGCGAAAAACTTCCCAACTGGGCTTGTCGAGCCATAATTTAAACAAACGTGAAACTGGATATTGCTAACTAACAAATAAAAAGAACCTGTCCAGATTTGAATCATCTAGACGCTTAGTTGCGCTTACTCAGTGACGGAATTAAACGTCTAGATGATTCAGATTAGAATTCAACAAGAAAACGGGCGATTCATCTTGCAGATTTTTCGTTCGCCATGTGGGCGAGTAGGAAGTGTTTCTTGGTCGTCCACAACAAATTTTATTCGTCGTGGGCGAGCGTTAAGTTTATTCCCTGGATGCTCTGCTTTGCAGTGCTTTTATTTGATTCAGTGTTAAAATGAATTGGAATTGTAAGCCTACTGAGCATTACCCTGTTAAAGTTTTTCTGACACAATTTTCTCTCCATTATAAAAGCCTTATATTCATATTACCTCTAGTAGATCTGTGTGGACAGAGTGTTGTGCCCTCAGTTGCTTGATTTTGAAATGGTGACATTGCATAAGCTACTTTCTGAGTTTACAGTTCAAATTCCATTGATCAGATATTGTACTATTTCATACAACTAAAGATTATAAGAGTCTGAAAGTGTAATTCGCAAATCAAAAGTGAAAAGTATATTGAAGGAAGGTGCAACTTTATCTTTAACACTATCAGATATTGAATCAACAAAAATAGGAGATCAAAATGTAGTGGAAGCCAAAGGTAAGAAAGAAGTACATGTAATAAAATTTCATGCATTGGAAAAAGTACTGACATACTACATGTAGTTTGATGATAAAGCAATAAATGAATACAGAAAGCATTCTTAGACTTCCAAATGGAAGCACACAGGTCATAATAAAAACAGAAACACTCAATAAATGTTCGACCTCTCTGCCTTTATCAAGAGACCAAAACTATATGATAAATGAATAACTTAACTTTTTGGAAATACTGGCTTATGGTAATAAAAAAAACTTCTATTTAATACATAATAATAATAGTAATGATAAACTTGTTATTATTATATGCCAGCATATTATAATATGTAGGCATATTATGCTATACTGCTGGTATCCATCTGTCTGTCAGTCCCCACTATCTTTTCTGCACTTCTTAAAGTTAACCAAGACAGGTTCAAACATTTTAATAGTGGTATATCAAAAGGTATGACTTGTAGTAATGCACCTTGATTTTATACTGGGGTGTGGCCCCTAGGGTAGGGAAAATGGACAAGGTAAAAAATAATTGTACTTCTTTTTAACCAAGACAGGTGCAGATGATTTGGTGGTGGTATATGAAAGGATATGAATTGAAGTAATGTATCTAGTGTCTAGGTTTTGAACTGGGATCTGGCCCCTGGGGTAGGGAAAAAATAGGCAGAGTAAAAAAAAACTTGTTTGCATTTCTTCTCCTTAACCTAGACAGATGTAGATGATTTTGTGGTAAGGTCTGACTTGAATTTGGGCGTCTTGGTTTCAAACTTGGGTGTGGTTCCTAAGGTAGGGAATAATGGGTGGGTGAAAATCTTTTTTGTGCTTCTTTTTAGCTCGCCAGGACAAAATATCTGGAGAGCTATTGTCATACCCTCGGCGGCGGCGTTGTAGTCGTTGTCCATAAACACAAACTTTAACCTGGATCATAATTTTAGAACCATTACAGACAGAGCTTTAATATTTCACATGTGTATTCCTTGTGCCAAGACCTTTTATTGGGTATCAAAAGTTTTGACATTGTCAACTTGAAGTTCGACCTGCTTCTCAAAAACTTTACTAGCCCTCATCATACATGTGTAACTTATGAACAGTAAGAGATAGGGTTTAAATACTTCATGTGTGTATTCCTTGCAACAAGACTTTTCATTATGTATCAAATGTTTTTTTTTACTTTTTGACCTTGACCTTGAAGATTAAGATACTTAGACAAACTTTAACATGGATTATAACTTTAGAACCATTACAGACAGGGCTTTAATATTTCATGTGTATTCCTTTTGCCAATACCTTTCTAGGGTATCAAAGGTTTTGACCTTGTGACTTTGACCTTGAAGGGTGACCTTTTGAAAACCTTTAACCTTTGACATAACTTATAAACAGTAAGAGATAGTGCTAAAATATTTCCTGTGTGTATTTCTTGTGACAAGACCTTTCATTACATATCAAAATTTGTTTTGACCTTGACCTTGAAGATTGACTTACTTACAAAAAAACTTTGCTATTTAAATTTTGTTGGCACTTGTGAGCTCTGTTGTCTCCTGACAACTCTTGTCCTTAACCAAGACAAATGTAGATGTTTTGGTGGTTTATGAAAGGATATGATTTGAAGTTTTGCATCTTGTTATAAAACTGGGGTCTGGTCCCTTGGGTGGAGGAAAAGGTGAGTTGGATAGGAAAAACTTGTCTGGGCTTTTTCACCTTAACCAAGACTGATGCAGATAATTTAGTGGTGGTATATTCAGAGGTATGACTTGAAGTAATGCACTTAGGTTTTGAACTGTGGTCTTGCCCCTGGAGTAGGGAAAAATGGAAAGGTTTAAAAAAGACTTGTTGCACTTTTTCTTAAATTGAGACAGATGCAGATGATTTGGTGGTGGTATATGAAAGGGTTTGACTTGAAGCTGTGCACCTGGGTTTTAAAATTTGGTTTTGCCCATGGGGTAGGGAAAAATAGGCGGATCAAAAATGCTTGCTTGCACTTCTTTTCATAAACCAAGACAGATGTAGATGTTTCGGTGGTGGTTAATGAAAGTGTTAGACTTAAAGTTGTGCACCTAGGTTTTAAAATTTGGTCTGACCCCTTGAGTAGAGAAAATTGGGTGGGGCAAAAAACTTATTCACATTTTTTCTCTTTAACCAAGACAGATGTAGATGATTTGGTGGTAGTATATGAAAAGGTGAGACTTGAAGTTGTGCACCTTGGTTTCAAACTAGGGACTGACTCCTTATTTATAGAAAAATTGGTAGAAAAAATTTGTCTGAGCTTTTTCTTCTTAACCAAGACTGATGCTGATAATTTGGCAGTGGTATATTAAAGGGTATGGCTTGAAGTAATGCATCTAGGTTTTGAACTGTGGTCGGCACCTGGGTAGGGAAAAAAGGTGGGGTAGAATAAAATCTGTCTGTGTTTCTTCTCTATCAGTGAAAGGTATATAACTTAAGTGGATGATTTGGTGGTGGTATATAAAAAGGGTAAATTTTGAAGTTGTGCACTTGGGTTTTAAACTTTGGTCTGGCCCCTGGGGTAGAAAATCATTTCAACATTTGAGCATACCATGCACCTGTTAGCAGTGCTCTATTCTTTTTGTTGGCTTGCATAAAAATGTGGGCGTATTACTATACTTCTGTTGTCTGTCTGTCCCACCTATCTTGTCTCCACAACTCCTCCTAAATCCTAGGGGGAATTTTGATGAAACTTGGTAAAATGAAAGGAAATCATATGAAGATGTGCATATTGGAAAGGAAATGCTGTCCAAAAATGTTTACAAGAGTTTTGGCCCTTGGACTTATATTTTCTTAAAATACCTGATCTTAAATCCTCCTTAACCTTTTTGGCAGATTTTGATGAAACTTAATACAATGAAAGAACACCCTGTAAAGATGTGCATATTAGAAGGGGAATGCTGTCCACAAAAATTTTACAGGAGTTATGGCCTTTGGACTTGGATTACATAGAATTTTCTATACAAAATACCTTGTCTTGGAACACCTTATGATGATGTGCATATTGGAAGAGGAATAAAAAAAAATTTACATTAGTTATGACTCTTGGACTTAGATTTTTCTATGCAAAATACTTTGTCTTTGCAACTCCTCCTAAACTTTTCAGAGGGATTTGATGAAACTTGATACAAAGAAAAAACACCATATGAAAATGTGCATATTGAAAGGAGATGCTGTCCAAAAAAATGTTATGACCCTTGGACTTCTATCATTCTCTGTTAAATACATTGTCTTTGCAACTCCTCCTATTTCCTTTAGTGGATTTTGATGAAAATTAGTACAAAGAAAGATCACATTATAAAGATGTGCATATTGAACAGGAATTTTCACACCTTCTCAAAATCTAATACAAGTATAGACAGTGTATTTATGAAAGGAGGAGGGGGATGGTAACATGGGAAACGACGGATGTGCGAAGAAGATCAATTATTCTACAAATAATTGAAGAGTAAAATTGAACTATTTTACCAGTATCAAAGGTAATGAAAATTTACCACAGTTAGATGTTTAGTTCTAGTTTGTATGACTTTTAGGATAACAAAGTGCAGGACTATTATGTGCTGTTTAACAGTGCCCTATTTTTATAGGTTGTGTTGGTCGTTTCGTGGAGCTGACGTCTGGTTGTATCATTGGGGCCATGTGCGAGGTGGTAGGTCATGAGACATTACAAGAGAACACTGTCATTTACAGTTCTGAGTGTGCCAGACGTATTGCTGCAGATAGACCTCCTGTAAGAAATTGATGAATTTAAAAAATTTTTTAGTGTCAGATTTGTGTAAGCAGTTATTGACTTCTAGGGATTTTAACTCATGAATTAGACTTTGATCATCAAGTTACAGAAATGTGCATGATTCTGTTAATAATTGTAAGGTAGTGGGTTACTACGCTATGGATACGCTACCTATAGATCGTCGTTACTCAAGGAACACCACCCATAGATCCACCCATTGATCTACAGAAAGCTGTGTACCTGTAGTGGACAGTGTGATCGAATAACTCTTTCAGTGAACTTTGATGTGAACTCTAAACCATCTCATGGTCAACAGACTCTATTATGATAGAGTGTAGTAAACTCTTACTAGTGAATTATATGTCAATTATTCTTGATATATAAACACCAGGTGTTGCACCAGGTGGCTTTGTGGAGTATGACAGTGATAATAATAGTAAGATTTGACTTATGGGGAATCTGGGTATAAACGTACATCGGGAAATGGAATTATTTCAGACTTAAACTTGATTTCGATCATCGTAGATGCCAAGTCTCCCCTTTCATAGCACACGAAGTTGCACAGTTATTGTATGTACGTGGTCAGTTTGTTGACATACATGGGAAGGAAATGACAGATTTATTTGGTTTCATTCCAACACCTTTATGATAATCTATTGCTTATAATATTGCCTTTCATACATTGAATACCCATGGCCTAGGAAGGATCCCAATTGCTATTGGGGTGAAGAGGTAAAAAGTTAGGTCACAGGAAACACTTCATTGAAGTTTTATATTGACTGTGTCTCAAAAGCACTTTGATTAAGAATAACAGTGCTTCACATTTTACATGCCCATGTCCTAACGAAGATGATTATTGATGAAGGGGAGATAGACTAAATATGAGTCTATTTTCATTCTTCTTAGCTTTTTAATGATTGAATGTAATACCCAATACTTTTTAACAGCATTGTCTTTCTGTAATCTGAATTTCATAACTTGCTTGTTTTTTTTTTTCAGGTTCAAAATTTGCAAATTGAATTTTTGACAAAGATACTACCTAATTATCATTATACAAGACGGCAGAAGTCTGCAACAACTCAACGGAAACAGTAATGTGATATTTTATGATTTTCTCACAAGGTACTGATTTTATACTTATCGCACTGAAGTACATGAAGGGATGACCATTTGATTCTGCAGGGAATGCTGGAAAATACTCAGAAACAATATTCTGACCCTTGAAAATAGAATTGAGAATATTAAATATTGAATGATATGATTGTGTTTGAACTGAAAATAAATGTCTAGACTTCAGGAATAAACACATACTACATGTGTCCAAATAAACTCTGCTATGATCAATATATAGAGATAGCATGAGATAAAAAGATCACTCTGGTAAATGATTTCACACTGGCACAAACTTCCAGGAGGTTGAGATATTATTTTCTTAATGGTTATATGATAATGGCTGAAACTAGACACTTTCTGGAGATGATTGGTTTGTTCTTTTACCTCTTTACTTTATCTACAGTTATCATCATGTCACAGATGATAGCCTACAACTGCATTTCCCCATGGGAATGTTTAGTCTATGCTTTTGTTAACCATACAATTTTATTATGCCCCCACCAGATACGACAGGGGACATTAAGTGCTTACTTTGTTCACTCATCCATCTTTCTGTCCTTCCGTCATTCTTTCACACATTGGGTTTCCTAGTGATAATTCTAGTATCTTTCATCATATTCAAACCAAATTTGGATATATGCTTACTTATGAAAAGAGAAAGAACCCTATTGATTTTTGGGTCAGAAGGTCAGGGTCACAGCTGATGAAAATAGACTGTGATTATTGGTTTTCAGATGATAGCTCAAGTACTTTTCTTAGTATTCAAACCAAATTTGGATATAAGCTTAATTTTCGAGAGAGTAAGACGAAAGGTCAAAGGGTCAGAGTCACAGCTGACAAAAATAGAGTAAAATTATTGGTTTCCGGATGATAACTCAAACATCTTTCATTATATTCAAACCAAATTTGGGTATATGCTTACTTATCAAGGGAGGAAGAGTCCTATTGATTTTTGGGGTCCAAAGGTCAAAGTCACAGCTTATAGAAAAGACTGAAATAATTGGTTTCCAGGTGATTTTCATATATTATATATCATTAACTACTCATCAGAATTTGATCCTATTTTTTCACATATTGTACAAGTTCTTTGAACAGAGTTAGTTTAAAATCTTATCAAAAGGAAATGATGCCAATAGATATGAGAGTCTATATATCAAAAGGCAAAGTTACTTTTGATAATATTTATAGGAGTTATGTCCCATGAAACTTATAATTTAGGAAAGCTCTGTTGCTGCTTTGAATTAAGCCCACAGTAGGGGCATATGTTTAACAAACATGCTCTAGTATTCCTAGTTTTACACCATTAACTCAGATAAACATTCAAAAATTAAAATTGTTTTCCAAAATTTAATTTAAGTGTATAAATGGCATCATTTAATGACAACAGTGTAATTTATCTATATGATTATTGCTATTTTTTTATATGTAGGTAGGTAAAGTGTTTGAAATGTATTTTTTGGATCAATAGAAGACTCTAAAACAGAATAATACCGTTGCGAACACAAAACAATTTATTTGCCTAATGACTTGCGATCTTAAATTTGCTGTTAACTTTCATTTTTATATGGCTGTCTTTGACGGGACATATTATGGGATGGCATTGTCCGTCTGTCTGACCTTATGGGCAGGACTAAGACTGGGCTAAGACTGTCAGACTTGGAACATTTACTCCTTATGCCATGACAAGGACACCTATTGTTTTTCAACGTCAAAGGTGAAGGTCATAGTACTACTTGGTTAGAATTTCTTGTAGGCAGGATACAGAATGAACTATTAGGGATGGAACACTTTAAGAGGGAAATGTTTCCATACTTTCAAAATCCTCCCCTTCAAACTAAGCGAAAGGTGTAGTTTGCCATGCTAAACGTTGCTTTTGTCTCTTTTTTTAAGAGTATATGTCAGACTTGTCAGTTGGTATATTCAAATTATATTTAAATCATATGTTTAATTATTAAAAACTTTATTTTCTTACTTACTTTAATCATATTACTTGTAAAGTTATGTCACATGTACATGTATAATAAAATAACTTTATATCAGTATCTAGGAACTTCATTATTGAGTTTAGCATGTACTGTGCAATGTCCCCCAATGAGACATATCATTTCTCCATGTCTGTAATACAAACTGTTTACTGAACCACCTGCACACTTACGATTGCTCAATACAATAAAACATTTATCTTCAATTGAAGAAGATGTTTTTGTTTTTAACTTGCCAAGAAGAAATTCTGGAAGGCAATAGTACACCAGTAGAAATAAAATGTCACCCTACCTTTAAGAAAGACTGTCCATCAAAAAAATGTTTTATCCCAAGCTGCTTAAAAATAAATAATCAAGCCTTGCAGATTGGCCATTCTCTAAAGAATCAAATGGTTATTCTCTTGATGAGGTATATTTTTTAAAATTAAGTGTTTGCATCAACTAAGATTTTCTTCATAAACTTTCACATGCTGTTGCTGCTTATTGCAATTTTAAAGGTCAGGGTTAGGCATTATGCAAATCAGACATTATCCTGTTTTCCTGTTACATAAAATATCACATTCATATTTGTTATATCAGTGTTGTTTTGTATTGTGATGGCAACTTAATGATGCATTTACTCATCTTCAGACCTAAATGAATTAGTATGAATATCTAGTGTGCCAATTACAATGAAATGTGACCTTCATCTAATCCCATTGTTAATTAATTAATTACAGATTTCACTTTAGAGTCTTATTTCATAGTATCAGAACATAACATACAGTCACTCTTAAATTCACAGTTGTTGTTATTCCGATTTGTTTTCTTCTTTTCAGTGCAATACAAGTGGAGGGGATATTCCTGTAATCTTGACAGCAGTGGATTTCAGATCATGCATTGTTTCTTACCATTAAGCATTTGAATCTCCTTTTTCCTTTCCACCTTGCATGTGTGGTTAGAGGGTAACAATAAATGCTTCAAGTGGATATTATTTGCAGATTTCTGTGGGTTGGGAAATATGTCTTACATGAACTGTGTGTCACTCTGCTGTATGTTTATAGCAGAGTGAAAAGGTGTATGTTTCACTTTTTTTGCCATATTTTTGTTAAAGTCAATAAAGAGAAGAAAATCTTGTCCTTTTCTTTTGAATTCTCACTTGATTATGCATTCTTCATCAGTGGTTTGTTAAAACATGAGATACTCTCAATTTTTTTGCAATGCCGCATTTAAGCACTTGGGATACTTTCTTAAATATAAATCCTTTTTGAAATTTATGGTTTGTACCTGTTTGTGTAGAAGCTTGTGTAGCTTTCACAGTGGATGAGGTGCTTGCCTCGTGACCAGGAGGTCCCAGGTTTGACTTCTGCCATTGATACACTGGTGTCCTGTCTTTCGAATGAGACAGTGATACCGCTTTACAATACTGTATTCTTTATACTGATCATGACGTATTGTGACTACGGCTGTGTCATTTCCTACTTCTGTGACTGTGAATAACACTAATTTGCATATACTTAAGGCATCACAGCGGGTGTGACTGGATGGCAGGGTATGCTTACTCCTCTACACAACCTGATCCCATCTCTGTTTTAACAGGAATATATATATATAAAAGCCAAGGGTCTATTTAATGGTAATTGTGGCATGTTTTAAAAGGTCCCTTACTGCTTATGATTGGTCATAAAACAATAAGTAATCAATCCTATTGTGTAATGGTCACCATCAAACCTCTCCTTGATTGGGAGAGGTTCACACATAGTTTATATGTGTTAGGCTAATTAGTGGGCCTAGGTGCTTTAGCTATCATGATAATATTGTGGATCTGTCTTGCTCTTCCTTATGATTTGTGAATCAATTACCAAGGTACACAGTAAGTTATATACTAAGGTCATACATTCAGGATTACAGTAGACTAAAGCACTGGTATCTAGGCCTTGATTATTTAAAGATGGGACATATGTTATAGTGCAGTCTGTCCATTCATTTATCTTTTGTGCTTTGTAATATTTGAAGTGGAACTAGGTGTGTTTATTTAGTTAGAAGTTTCAAAAGAGGGTAAAATGTTATTGCAATTGACCCCATTTTAAAAACAGAATTGCAGAAATTTAACTTTTGAGATGACTGAAGTGAAACGTGTGTGTTCAGTAAAAAGGTCCTACATATGAAGTTGAAGGTGTGGGGTGGGATGGAGGGGGTTTCGCTGTTGACCCATAATATAAGTCTTTTGCCCATTGATGATTATCAGAATTCCAGAACGGTTTTGGTAGTGCTTTCAGATATTAAAGTGAAACTTTGTGCGTATTAGGTCTGATAAAGAAAGTTTGACTTTAATTAATCTCTTTTTTTTAAGAGTAATTACTAGTACCTGATGAAAATCATTGTTTTTGGAATGTTTTTGGTCATGCTTTAAAATTTAAAGGGAAATTTTGTAGGTGTGTTTAATATACATCAGAAGTTTGACTTTAATTTGAAATGACCACATTTGACAAGAATAATTCCCTTTGATGACAATCTGAGATCCAGAAAGATTCCAGTCCTGCTTTGAAATATTGTCAAACTAAATGTGTATGTACAAAATGAGGTCTTGCATATTGAGTGTAATGTTTTTTGGACTTGAACCTATTGCCCCTTGATGAAAATCAGAATTCTGGAAAGCATGGTTTTTTTTTCTTATTTAGGGATGGGTTTGGTGTAGTGGTTAAGTGCTTTGCTTGCGGCACTGACAATTCGGGTTCAACTCTCTTATTGCACCACTATGATCAAGAGGTTGGTAACCTCCAGTTTCCATATAACTGAAAAATGTTTTGAAAGCAATGTAAAACACCAATCAGCCAACCAATTCATCCATTAACCCCATTTTACAAGAGTTATTGCCCTTTGATAAAAATCATTACTAACATTTTGAAAGTTTTCTGCCATATTTGAGATATTGAAGTGAAATTTGGTGTGTAGTTTTGTATGAAGTCTTGGCAATTGACCCCATTTTACAAGAGGTAGTGCTCCTTGATGAAAAACACTTGAGAAATTTATGGCCATGTTATGTTCTACTTACAGATGAAGTTTACTTTTGTCACAAAAGACCCCTTTATAGGAGCCTTCGGCTCAGGTGAGCTATAGTCATAATGCGTCGGTCGTCGTCGTCCGTCCTTTGTTAACTTTTTCACATTTTCGACTTCTTCTCTGGAATTGCATGGCAGATTTGGATCAAACTTTTGATAAATGATGTACTCAAGGATCCCTACTAAATTTGTGTTCGGGATCCAGATTCTTTCGGGGGTGGATCCAGAGCGGGGTCAAAAGTGCCCAAAGTGGTACTCCTTTTCAAAAACCTTCTGGAGCCTCCAGAACCAGTGCATAAATGGGGAAACTAATTGCATTTAAACAATCTATAAAGATGGGTTATCAAAAATTGTGTTCGGGGTTAAGATCTGTCAAATAGAAATTTGCGCTTTTTTGACGTGTTTCTGGACTTAGTAATTTCAATGCAGAAAATTGCTGTGTTTTTCAGTTAATTGATATTGATGACTTTTTAATGACTATTTTGATCATAATTATGGTAAAGAATATTATTGTGAAAGAATTTTGTGAATGTCTCAATTTTTGGATTTTTAATGAATTTTTTATGACTTCCAAAAAAAGGGGGGGGGGGGGGGGGGTTGGCCACCTTTCAAATTTTCAACTATTTCTGCAAAACTGTTGGAAGGATTTTAATCAATCTTGGTAGAAATAAATCACTTATTATCCCCTTCAAATTCTGGTGTTTTCGTCCAGACCTCTTCACAGGTGGTGCCACCATGGTCAAAAATAGGTCACAAAAAAGTACCAACCTTTAACAATCTTTTTCTTGATACTGGCTGTATACAGAGACAAACAGAATGCATGGAAATGATCTAAAGTGATGAATAAAGACGTACTGTCATTTTGATTCCCTTCCAAGATCAAATTTTAGAATTTTTTTTCGACATTTGTTTGGACTTGATGATTTCAATGCAGAAAAATGTCATATTTCCTAGTTAATTGATAATGGTGATTTCTTATGGACTACTGCGATCATAATTATGGTAAGGAATGTTAATTTGAAAGAATTTTGTCAATATCTCAATTTGTAAATTTTCTATGAATTTTTAAGACTTCCAAAGGAGGGTGTATAGGCACAATTCTTCACATTTTCAACTTCTGCTTTTATACCACATGAAAGATTTAATGAAACATGGTAAACATGAAGTACTATAGGTCCTCTATCAATTTTGTACATTTCATCCAAATTGATTAACAGATAATGCCACCATGTCCAAAAACAAGGTCTCACAATGGTACATATACCACTTGGTAATTGCATGATGTGATTTTTGAGAAGTAATGAAATGAATTAAGTGAAAAATCTGAATTACTTCAAAGAACTAAGGTCAATCAAAACATGCATGAGGCTAACAACATTCAGATTTTTCACAACAAAGATTAACAAAGTCTGAGAAATTCTTACCTGGTCCTTCTCTAGACTTTATTTATATTTCAAACTATGCCACCATTGACAAACATGAACAAAAACATCAAGCAATTTTACGTACACAGATGATAAATAGGTTTTAAACAAAAGACTTGCTGGCATAGCTTGAAATACAGCAGTATTAAATATGAATGCCCTTAACCAAACAATGAAATGAAGGGAATGGAGGGACCCTCCTAAGCAGACCACAGACATTTTGGTGAACCTTGTTATGTGATTACGAGATTGGTGTTGGTTGACTAGGATGTAATGAACTTTGCCAAAAACAGATGATAATAAATCTTCCCATGGAATGGAATTTGCTCTTCTAGGAAGTTAGCTTAATGATACAGTCATTGTTTGTTTCTCCAACATCATTATTTGACCACATATGGTAAGAAGTTAGTGTGGCAAGTCAATGAGATGGTCTTTTTCTATGGATGTCCAGAATTATACTAATATGATTTGGAATATTGAGTTTACCTACTTGAGAATAAAATTTTAGAATGGCATCACAGTGCATTAAACAGCTATTTCTTCTGTAAATGTTTTTAGATTTTCCTTTGTGTTTAAAGTAAATTCGACATTCCACAATTCTCTTGGTTATTGCAAGATCATTTTTATGTTGGCTGCTTAAAGGGTATCTGATGGAAGGAACAAATTCGGTGTTGTGATGAAGCACTCATTTCACAGTGCAAATGATTGTTTAAGTGTTTGGTTACTTCTCATTTCCTTGTCTTGATATTACAGACAGAAATTAAATACACCAGTCAACTTATCTTTTGATGTTTTTATATGGCTGTCATAGACAGATGTATAATGGTATGGCATTGCATTGTGGGTCTATTTGTCTGTCCGCATCTTGTAAACAACATACAAACCATAATGTTTAGAACAGGACTTTCAAACTCTCTACACTCCATTTTGGAGGCGAAAATGGCAAATTTTTGAGAAAGCACTTTGTAAACAAGATTCAGACCCAACTGTTTATGCTGGAACTTTTAAACTTTGTTAATTTATTTCTTGTAACAAGGAATTATTGATTATCATAGATTATTCTTATTGATTTTCAAGGTCATATCTACAAGGTCACAGTGCTTATGTCAAATAAATTCTTGTCTGGATCATAATGTTTTTGCATGGATTTGAATATTTCAGAGGACCCAGGACCTGAGGGTGTGTCATGACATTGAACCTAGGTCATATCTGCCAGGTCAGGTCACAGTGCTTATGTTAAATTTTTGTCCAGGCCCATCGTGTGAAACCCATGGGCAAACTGTTTTCGACTAAATGTTGATAGTATATTTTACTATTTACTAATTGGAAACATTAAAGAAGGCTACAAGTCATTACACCGATTTATGCCAACACTTTGTAGAAGTAGGAGGTTGGTGTAGAGTTTTGACTAAATCTACACTAATCGTACGATGTTGTCTGGTGGAGTAGAGTTAAGCCATTTGACGAACCACAAATGGTTGGAAATTTAGTCCAGTTGGATATTTACACCAAACTAACCCTATGCCAGGAGTTAATTCATTTGATGAAACAGGCTCCTGGTCATCTTTGAAAATGCCTGTATATCAAATATATGCGCTACAAATGAAACCCTAAACTACTGAAAGTGTTGTAAAGCTGATCAGTGCCCGAGGTCAAGATTAATGATGGATGCTGTACATGAAAAGTTTGATCATGAAAAGAGAGTAATCAGTAGAAATATATTCCATTAGTGTTAAGGCATCTTCTGTACCATTCTGGTCTTGTAAATGCTCATATACAGTGTCTATGACACTCTTATTGCTTCCAAAATTCTTACCACATAGGTAAGATTTTAGTTTTGGAAACGTAAGTCAGATGGGACTAAATCTGTAGAATAAAGAGATGAGGAAGAACATGGAAGTGCATTCTGTTGCATTTTATCATGTGGCCTTCTCCAAGAAAGTAAATCATGGTTATTCCCCGATTGTCCCAAAAGATATAGGCCATGACTTTTTCAGCTGCTGAAATTTTTTCGAATTTTTAGGAGGAAATGAACCATGGTAAATCCTTTGCATGCTATATTTCTTAGATTCAAGTTCAAAAAGGAGAACCCAAGTTTCATCATGAGTAATAATTCAAACCATTAAATCTTTGGGATCATACTCATAGTGAGACCAAAGATGCAAAGAAATATCATATCCATTTCTCTTTTGTTCTTCAGTCAACATTCCAGGGACCCTTGTAGCTGAGACCTTAGGCATACCTAAGATGTGGTTAAAATTGATAGAACAACCCATAACTAATGCCAACTTCTCTGGCTATATCTTGGAGTTTTCCCCTTCTGTCACACATGACAAGAGTGTACACAATACCAACATTTTTGTCTGTGGTAGCCACCTGGGAATCCAAACTGTTCATCATCTTTATGTTTGCTCTCCCTCCCCTTCAAAATTCTGCAGCCCATTTTTTAAAAGTTAGTACTATAAAAAGGTGACTCTTTCCCTTGGGGTTTCTGAAATCCTCAGGAATTTCCTTGGGAGTCAACCCCTTCTAACATAGATTCTTAACCACTGTTCTAACTTCAGTTTTATCCATTTTGGCAATTTACCAACCCTTCAACTTTTCACTGTAAATTCTGTGTATATTCTAAAGCTTAGAAATACTACTCTCTCTTCCAAAAACATTGAATATAATTGAATAATGGTTTGATTGGGGTTTTTATTCATATTTATTGTATCAAGTATAATGGGCCAAGAGCTTTTTTTTTATCATACCTTGAATCTCTCTATCCACTGTATACTTGAATCAGGACCAGTAATTGTTCTACACTGGTATTTATTCTGTATTCAAATAAACAATCATAAATTCAACATCAATAAAACAAAGGCAAATAAAATTTTACAACAAGAACTATGTCAGAATTTCAATTTGTAAAAAAGTGAACAAGCTTTAAAATATTTTTGATTTTTTCTGTCTTCAAAATTGACAATTAAATAATTATTTTGTTATACATGTACTTATATTCTTTGAAATTAAATTTCCATTTTAAAATTAGGCTTTGTAATACCTGTATAGACTCATCTTCATGAGTCAAGGGGATGTGCTACGTAAACTTCTAGCGCATCCCCTTGATATATGAAGATGGTAAAGACTATTCATAAACTAGAAACATATTAATTCAAACACAATCTAGTGAATTTAAACTGGTACTGCATAACATTTAACTTTGCAGTTATCAAAATCATACTAGGGAATTCTGAGTTAGGAAATGTATTACATAATTTTGATAATCATTAACAATATTGTGGGGAATTTTTTTATTTCCACTTTAATACAATGATGTGGTGTAAATCATTGATAATTTTGATCGATTATTGAATTACTATATTATAAAAATGCACAATATAAGAATAAAAAGTTCAAAGATGAGAAAATAAATTTTAAGAAGCATGATCTTATCATATATAATTACAAATACAAAAATCAGTTTGGTCCATGGAATGGTTTAGATGAAAATGAGCATGGAATAATAATATTTCTATAAATAGGTAGCTACAGTAAAAATAAAAATAAATTAGTAATAAATAATACTATGTCCATATACAATGTACTTTTATACCATTGTTTGAGGAGTTAAAATACAATCTCTGAATCGCTTTAAGGTGTTATTTTCATACATAAATGATACAGTAACTTATGGTGAAATTGTTTCTCTCTGAAATTGGCATGCATTTTCAATGTGTCGATATATGACTGTTAATACATTAAAATGTTGATAAGTATAAAAAAATATACACTGATTAACACTCACTTTTGTATTCCTAAAATAGAACTTACGCAATGAATGCATTGCACTATCAAAATATATTCTATGAAAATACAAATGTATATCTATGAAAATATTTTCTTTAACACTACCTAGCACCTTATCTGTGCACTTAAATCAATTACAAATATTTCTTTGAAGGAAATGTTGACAAATCAAATTTGTTGACATCTACATAGAATTTAATGTGAGAATAATTAACAATGGATTAATATTGAAATACAGGGTAGGAACACTTTATTTTTAAATATTAATGTAATTAAACTTATTATACCTTCATACCTTAACATTAATGCAGAGAAAACAACCATACATGCATTATTAGTACAAAATGTACATATTATTTTTATCACCATATCAGCAAGTTCAATAAAAAACAAAGCACCTTTTGTCCAAACATACATATTTAAATTATTTATGTCACCATGTACAGAATACTCTACTTTAAGTATGAAGTTATTAGAGCAGTATACTGAAAGACTCTGTTACTAATTTCACATCTACTGTAGCTTTACATGAATATTTTCACCAAAATAACATCATCTCTACAAAAATATACATGTCTCATTTTTCAAACAAAAATAGAAAGTTATTATTTATTTGATAAAAAAATGAGAAAAAGAAATGTCAGGTTTGACTAGACAATGTTCTCACTTGTATTGCTGAAAAAAAAAACTATCTGCCATAAAATGTATCTAAAGCTTGATCTTGTCCTAGATTGTACAATTCCAATATTTTGTGAGAATCCTGTTCATTGACATCAAAAACATAGTTGAAAAACAAATTTACATCCCCCATAAGAACAGGTCTTCTCTATACAGCAGTCATGTCTCAGGCTTACAACTAGCTGCTAATGAATATTGTAGTGAGTGTTAGCTGTACATGATATTAAAAATGATAAAACCCGGATGGGATCTAACCATTACTTACACATGAAATTGTTACATTTACTATATATTGAATCAACTCTGACTTCATATTTTAAAACACTCTGCATCTACATGTAAAAGTCATATATATATGGAACATCAAAGTACAATGAAACATTACTAGAGACAGAAACAACACAATAAGAATGTACTCAAAACAAAGTATTAAAATATGCATATCATAAAATCATTTGATTATCAGTCTCTTTCTATTTAAGAAATAAACAAAATGTAGAGAAATGAGTATTGTGCTTTGTGGATTGTTCACTTGTGTATATCTAATGTTAGACAGGATACCTTGCTGAACTACCTTTCTTGTGTCAGGAGACCTGGCTTATAGCATCTGTATCTCTTATCATGACTAGAGACTAATAGCATCAGTGGCAGGAAACCTATCACATCAATATTTCTTATAAATATAAAGATTTGTCTTATTAGTTTTACCAGTATCTCTAATCATGACAGATGACTTGCTTCATCAATAGCAAACTGGTATTTCCTATCCTGATTGGAGACTTATTTCATCATTATCTCTATTCATTACAAGAAAATTATCACATCAATATCTTTCATTAGGGAAGGAGGCTTTTCTGTTTCTCTTATCATAACACAAGGCTTGCCTAATCTACATCCCAATATTTCACAAGCTTAGTTTACAAAATTGAGAAATTGTTTAATCACTACAACGACACATAACAAGCAAATTCAGAGAATTGCGGTACCCCCGCTTTCGGGGTACTATCAGCAAGGGTGCAGTCATCTGTGATATATTGTCATGGTTGTGCATGTCTACTGACACACATGCCAAATATGAAGGCCCTACGTGTTGCGGTAAAAAAGTTACACTGAAGTACCGATAGGTAAAAGGTCACATGATAATAAATTCTGGTACCAATGGAAAGGTATTGCAATTAGGGACACACATGCCAAATATGAAGGCCCTACATCTTAGGGTTAAAAAGTTTGACCAAGGTTAAAGTTTTTGTGACAGACAGATGGAAGGACAGACAGACAAATGAGATTTAATGTCCCTTCGCTTTCACTAAAAGTGGGGGACAATAATTTAGACCAATAGATACAAGAAGTGCTACACTGTGATCCTATTATAACATAATCTACAATGTGAGCTAAACAAATTCTAAAAATATTGTAAATCTCTAGATTTCCCAGACAATAATGTCAAAATCAAGTACACCAATCCCAAACATTTAGCTGGATTTCTGATGAAAAATATGACTTAATTATAAACTTTTATAAACGTGCACATGTTACATGTTAATTACATACATTTCACTTTTACAAATTTCTTGTTTGGTTCTGATCCTAACCAAGTCTTACACAGATACTTGTAGTTTTTGCGTTTTTAACATGGGTTTTGTCCAATGTAATTGTTGACCATTGACCAATACAAGAGATAGATTGTATAGAATCATACCATACTGTTTATGCTCATAACAAGGATTAATATCACAATATATACTGTTATTTTCAATGTCCATATCACAAATTTGATAAATTCATCATGTCTTTATTACTAGTGCAAGAATTAGAGAGACATAATACTGTTATGCAATCATATAATCGTTTATCATACCATATGCTTTATCATCAATATCGCTATATGGTATGATGTTGTAATCAGTATTTGAAGTATTTAAATCTTTCCTGGTAGTAATACATTATTATATTGTGCGTTGTCCTTACCCATGTGTGCTTTTAATATAAGAATTAAACATGGTCATTAATATGATACTTAAATATTGATGAATATGAATTTATCTTAAGTATAATACAATTTCTTTTCAACATAAGACTGACCAGAAGCTTTTATTTTCTACATGTAATCATTTTTTGATATTATGCTTGCTGATTTTCAGGGTGTTTTTTTTTTTGTTTTTTTTTTTTTTAAATATTTCTGGAATGAAATGTAAAGCAGGCATTGTAGTGTATTGTTGAAATGTTTAAAATGTAAGTATATGTATATGGTGTATATTATTACAATTTATATCTGCATTATACTTATGACCAAAATTTAGTACAGTGCTTATGACTCATCTGATGACTGGGTTCTACTGACTTTTAAAATTAACAGTTCTATAATTTTACCTTTTATGGAAATGTAATCTTCTATGTACTGTGTATGGGCATTGAATTTATTGTGCCTGTCCCATGGTACAGTTTTCCATATATACTTGCAAATTGTTTGAATTTCTGACCAAAAAAAAAAGAAATCAAGACAATGGAAGACCAAGCTCATCCGGAGAAGCTATACCGGCACATAACACACCCACATTTCATTATCCTATGTGTCATAAAAACTAGAACTAAAAATCTTATCTTATTGTGGTAAAGTTACATTACATTTGATACTGGTAAAATAGTTCAATTTTCTTCTTCAATTGTTTGTAAGTAAATTGATTTTCTTCGCTCTTCCTTTCCCTTGTTGACCCCCCCTTTCCATAAATATATACCGACTACAGTTTCATTAAATATTGAGACGTGAAAATTCCTGTTCAAAATGCACATCTTCACAATTTGATCTACCGTATCTTTGTACCATGTCATAGTGAGATGATGCCACAGCACATATGCGGTCCTTCACTTTAATGGAAGAAGAAGAAGAATAAATGATGGCACAAAGAATAAATCAAGAAGCGTTTAATATTGAGTTCTTGTCCCATTCAAATTACTGCTTCAAATTTAAGGTACTTAAGAACATATAAAATGACAACATTGTTTTGAATAAGTCAAGCAAAATAGTGCATTGAACTGTTGCAAACACATAACAAAATAAACCATGAAAATGTAACATTAAAAATCTACATCTGCATTTTTCTTTTTTTCTGAACTAAAAAAAATATGACTGTCTTTAATTACATATGCATATTTGATATCAGGAATAGAAAATCTATCAACATATATAAAGTTCCATGTGTTATTATCTATTTACACTTTTTTATATTTAGTGGTCAGGGCACTGACATAAAGTTCCATGTGTTATTATCTATTTACACTTTTTAATATTTAGTGGTCACGGCGCTGTTCTCCTACAAAATGCATTTGATGCCTAAGGATTTAATACACCCACCTGAACATTACATGATTTTTTAAAGTTATATCAAGAAAAAAAATGTACATTTAAATATATAAAGAGAAAAAAAATTCAAAATTATGAGTTATGCTTACTCTTCAATGATACCAAATCCATGCTCTGTTTCTAGAAAGGTTGATATTCATAAACTATTCCTTATTTTGTTATGTACGCTGGATTCTGTTTATACTTGGATACCTAACTTTTAACCTTTGACTTCTATAGAGATATTAAAACTCATTAAAACCCTGTCCACAGATGAGTCAAACAGAACTATATCACAGTATACATACTTCTTATGCCATGTTTATATGTATCATCACTTTAATACTATTCAGTGACTGTAAAATATAAAATGACAATATTCACATCAAGATAAAAACTATCTGCCTTTCTGCCATGGTCTGTGAAAAACAAACATTTGCTAAGTATTGATATCTAAGAAAACTTTTATCAGACATACTTATGTAAATTCTGTTCACTGAACATCGATTGGGACCATATGATCAATAGGTACTTTGAGGTATATATAGGATATGATACATGTAGGGAATAATCACAGGCTGACTTGAGAGATCTGTATGCTGTACGTTTACCACAACATGCCCAAACAACTGACCGATACACACTAAAAGTTAGGAAGCATTGCTACTAACACCACAAAGCCCATGAAAAGGGTGAATAGAATGACTGGTGTAAAGATGTTCCACAGTGGCCACAGTCCAACTGTAATACTACAAAATAAATGTACACATGGAGGAGAAGACTGGAAATAACTTTATTTTCAACATCTCTTATCAAGGTATAACTACAGTTTAAAATGAATGAAACTGCACTAAATCTTGTCAATAACATTGGGTTTTTTCCAAAATCTGATAAAACATACAAAATGAATGCATTAAAAGCAATCTACAATGAGAAATTCAAAGATTTTTCCTGATAATGTGTTACAATTGCACAAGATGGATACATCTTTATGATTTTAACTCGTATGAGCCTTTGGCTCATGTGATCTAAAAATAAACCAAAGTGAAAGAAGTCTTCAACATGTTCAAAGGCTCAAACTATAGATGTGCGCTTACCAGATTCCTCCCATGATGGATGCTCCTGTAGCTATTGGGATAGCTGCTGGGTAATATTTGTCCCAGTCATCTGAACTCAACTTCCTTACATAGGACAACCAAATGATCAGGAATGCTGCTATACCCACATTGACAAAAACCAGGATGGCTCCAATGTTAAACCATATTCTGTAAATACATGTACTGATTATAATGAATTATAAAAATTTGTTCTGAAAATTATGATTTCTAATGTTCCCAAAGTTGATTTATGGTCTCCAGTTTCATAAAAACATGTACAGAGAATTCAAACAACTCACTTATGATAGTTTATATAGACTCCATCTTATCAGTTTGGAAATGACTTGATTATGATCTATAAAAATATGATTGTTGTTGAATGAGTGGCTATAACAGCATACATTTTGGCAATTCTTGATACAGGAAAACCTGTCCTAATGGACACTCGGGATAAGCGGACACTCTCTTAAAACTGACAGATTTTAATAGAATTGATTCTTTTCTTCACAAAGTCTTGAAAATATTTCTCTATATAAAGGACATTGTCTTCTACAGACAACAGACACTCCTTCCATACCAAATGCTAATAAATCACTTAAAAAAAACCCTGGTTTTAACGAACAATGTAACAACCATGTGTGTTTATTTTACATGCATAAGCCAGTGATTATCCATTCAAGTTTTCTTGTACAAAGTGCACACAGTGACAACATGAAATCGATAAGCCGATAATTAGCCAATTAAGTTTTACCTGTACATGTATACAGGTAGAAAATGATTGTTTACTAATATGCATTGATCGATATGTTCACTGTAGGATTAAAGGGTGTTTATACCCCAGGACTGTTGAGAGTAGAAAATTGGGTTGGTTCTGCTAAAATAAGACAGTGTGAAATATGGCTTCCAAACGAAATGCGTTATCAGTAAAAGTAGATTTGATAAATTCTACGGCAAATGGAAAGGGATGTCGCAAATTTGGCAAAAGAATTTGAAACTGGAATAACTCAAGCTAGTGACATTATAAAGCGGAAGGCTAAATTCTGGAGGACTTTGGGTGCAATTCTGGAACTTGGGTGCATTAATATGTGAACCTGGTTTAAATCTGCATTCACACCAGATTAATGCAAATTACTTTGATTCACATTATATTTGAATCTGATTTGTATTAGATATTTCTTAGGTGAACCTGATGTACACCTTATCCAAAGTAATGGATAGAATTAAGTTTCACAAGCAAAATAATTAATCCTGCAACAAATGTTCTCACTGGCAGTTAAATTGGCATGAAAGGTTACAATACCCCAGTAACTATTCAAAATGACAATGCACAACTTAAATTTGTAATAGGAGTTCCTTAATTAGTTTGTATTTTCATTTATGGGATTGGTTCATTATGATAATGATGGCAATACTGATAACTATGATTACAAACACTGAATGGTTCCATCTTGTTACATGAGCAATACAAATGATATTGAAATTCTAGTACTCCTGACTTTTTGGGGTACATTTTATTTTCCAAAGTATCAGCATGTATTTCTATGACATTTAGTGCATATAATTGATAAACTAATTGAAGCATTACAGATATGTGTTTAGCTCAACTGAGTTGAAGCCTCGAGTAAGCTACATGTCTTTTGGTCTGTCTGATAACTGTTAACATTTTCAATCTCTTCTTCAAAATAATAAATGGGATTTTTATGAAATGAAGTATTTTAATGTCCCCTACAAATTTTGTTGTTTTATGACCAAATCTACCAATGTGTAAATTCAGAGGGAAGCTACTGAGGTTCCAGCGGGTATTCTTCTTCAACAAACCTCTTCAGAGGAGTTGCAAAGATCAATGAGCACAATATCAAAGTGCTATTTCATTTCATTCTAAAATCAAACTTTTGAGAAGTGTGACTAAAGATGTGTTGTTGCCTATTGGTTTTATTATCTTCACAAGAAAATTAGATAGTTTTTTTTATACTTTTAAACATGAACCTTTCATAGTTTCAGTTATTGAGAGTGGACTGTATTTCAAACTTTCAATTACCTGTTGACTCTTGGATCATATCTGACTGCAACATAGAAATCAGTGTAATAGAAAACAGCAATAGAGCTGATCAGCCAAAGAACGTTCTGTATACTATATGGGTTATTTGTACTACGATATTTATCAAATTTGGCTTCAAATTTCTTCCTGGTATCAGCATCCATGTGCTCACTTAATTTTATTCTCCCCTTTTGCACATCAATGTCCTCTTTTGAATCTGAAAAAAGAATACAGAATTGTACAACATCATCTCCTAAAGTTAGAGCAATAACATACAAGTACAAGTAGAGTTTTTCAATTTTTTTCAAGCCATGTTATATTTTGTAAAGGGTAAGCTCTTGCATACTAGATTACTTTATTCTTTGTACCCAGAGTCAATAAAGAGCCAAAAAAGAACACATTTAACCACATGTTGTTTTCTGTATCAAAAGCTATTTCTCATTTGCATTTTTAACTATATTTTATTTGTAAAGATGTCATATAATATCCTTATTTCAAATAATTTCTATTGGTTGTTTGTTATTAAAAGTTATTTCCCTTGTTATATATTTTTGAATCCTTTTAATGGTTTTGTACTTTGCAATGGTTCTTTAGATTACTGTATAAGAATGAAGTTAAAGTATCATATCAATAAATCGTGCCAATTGTGATATCTATCATGATTCTAATTGTATATATACATTCATTGTCACATATATTTGTTATTTATGTTTTCCAGAACTGTTAACCAGTTTATCTACCGAGTATATACAAATGAATATAATGAAACAGTTTTGCTTGCTATCAATTCCAGCTTAGTTACATTTACTCCTTGCTAAACAGTAATAAGAAGCAACAGAATCTTTAAGAGGATCAGGAGAATGCCATATGTTTTCATACAAGTTTGTGTTCTCACCAAAACTCCACCAACTTCCAAATGATAGTTAAAGGTTAGGTATTTGATTAATTGTTTTGGTCTACTTCCTAAATTGATACTTGGAATTCCCAAGATCCCTCTCTTGAGTTTACCTTACTTAAACTTGGATCTATCTCAGTTCTGTATGGTAATTTAGCTAAATATGTAGTTCATGTATATTTTTATGATCATAACCTGGTCTAAATGGCAATCACATTAACTTGATCCAACCTCAAAACTTGAGAAAGTGATGTATATCTACATTAGAGGAATTACGATTTTCATGCACTGTCAAACCCAGGTAACTATTTAAGTGAGCTTTCTCTGGTGCTTATGAAATTTGCCAACTATAAGCGTCCACTTTGAGTCTTACACAGCAATATGCGAGTTTCGAGATACAGATCCACACCAACATTTTTCGAAATTTATGCGCTCCTCATGGAAAAGCTAGGTTGGACATGTTTACATCCGTTTCTGTGTAAAGTTAATGACCTGCTCTGTTTAAGCATGAATAAATCAACAAATACATGAAAATAATGAAGGATCACAAAGTTTATATGTTCAGATAGATTTAAAACATAAAACAGAGAACCACTGATTTCACGAGTGAATTTTCTTTATCTTCTTGGGCGGTTTAGATCAGTACTACGGATCCTGGTGGAAAGTTGACTTCTAGAAAGAATTGTAACAGATAGTTAATGGGGAAAATATAATAATTGAACACTTAGAATTCTTCATTCTGACAATATTCAAACAATTAGTGTTGGTAGTTTCATTGAAAAATCCCTTAAAATTCACAATTACCGAGATATCCTTTGCTATAATGGCCAGCGTGGTCCCACCTTTACCTCAACTTGCAGTTCAAGGAGTACATAAAAACCGAAAATTGACGGTCCAGATTTGTATTTCGAAACTGTCATGTATTCTTTAACAAGATGAGATCCAAAAGATTCTGAATGTAGTACAGGGTGTGACTTTGGTTTTATTGTAAACAATAGTGCAAATTTTCAGTCATATATTACTAATATTGTTGTAAATATGTGAATACAAGCATAAATTTGAATTCTCTGGAGAAGGATAATACAGATAAAACATTCTTAATTATTTTCTCACTTTAGGCACTAGACCCTTTCACGTTAACTGCGGGACTGACTGATGTTTTGAGTGGCAAAATCATCACCGTTTTCGCAAAGTGACAAAAAATTATGATGTCAAAAATTTTACAGAAAACTTGACTATTTGCCACTCAAAACGTCAATCCCACAGTTAATGGTAAAGGGTCAACATGAGTACATGTTAGGGCTGGGTATTGGGGTCCAAAAAATGTATTGCAATATACTGCAGTATTAAAAGATATATTGCAATATATTGCAATATCGATTAATTTCAAAATTTCATTGATTTTAACTTAAATTAGGTCTTTCACATGTACCACTACAATTCAGCAACACAGAATACAGTGTGCGAAATTAACGGTGTACCCGTAGACAATGTCTATAGTAAATCTTGTCAGCCAATAGCGTTAAAAAAAGCGGCATACCGACTAGTCTATAGGATATCTGACAGAGTCATATAACTTAAGACCTGTATAATTTCAGTAAATAAATAAAGCTACACTCAAATGCCACAATTTTTTCGGGCACATGCCCTTTATCAAGTGGATAATAGAAAATATGAAACAATTAAGAAAAATCCATCCTGCTGGTATATGCGCCCACTGTAAATAAATTAAGCGTTTATTTACGCTGGCCACTTATACCAGCATGATGGATTTCACTATTGTTTCATATTTTCTATCATCCACTTGATAAAGGGCATATGCCCGAAAATTTGTGGCATTTGAGTGTAGCTTTATTTATTTTTTGGAAACGACTTTCCTTTGGAGGATAAATTACTAAATATTAATTTGCAATATATATAATTTCAATTACTGAAAACAACTGTGAAACATCGATTTAATTCTATCCATGCACCCCTCTTAGAAAAAGAAGGTTCCCAACATCCAACGATAAAATCGTCTCAGAATCTTTCATTTGAATAAGAACTTAATCGAACTACTCGCTTTAGTTTTGTTTTCACCAGAGTCCCATGTAAACTGGCCAAATGTCTTTCTTCAGCTGGATAAAATGTGTAAAGAGTGTATATCCCGGTATATATAATACAATGAAAAAAAACAAGCAAGTGTCAAGCATGCTTAGAACTGTTAGCAAAATTTCTTGAAAATTATGAAAAAACAAAAAAAACCCAAAAAAAACCACAAACCCCCCCCCCCCCCCCCAAAACAAAACAAAACCAAAACAAAACTCTGAAAACACAGTTTTTGAGATCATTGGAAAATTAACCGAAATAGGTTGATTTTTCGTCAAGGATGAAGGTAAAATACATTGTTCTTACTGCTGTGATTAATGGGGCTATAAATTAGAATACTTGAATGCTCAGGATAAGATTTGGTAAACTGGGACATAATTTCAAGATTGATTATTTGAAAATGTACAAAGTCTCTAAATCCCATGTCAACGGTTACCAAGGCAATCTGATCAAATTTAACTATTAAAAGTGTTTAATTTTGCATTAAAATCAAGTTTGCATGCAGATTTTAGTGCCTTTTTATTTCGGTCTATACAAAATTGTTGCAGTCTATAGGAAATAGAATAACTGTGGACCGAAGTCTATAGGATTTAAAAGTTAGATTTACACACTGAGAATATACTGAATATGTATAATAATACAAAGAATTAAGAAGTAGATAAATATAACATACTGAACTATTAATACTGTTGTTATAGTGTTGTCACTTGTCAGTATTGTGCTCTTTGCACTAAGAGTAACACAAACAAATTACAAAAACAAAACAGTCAGAATTAACTTGGTTGTCATACAACACAATTTATAGTCACTGTGAAGTAGGTTTACTTGAGAATTTTTTCTAAGGAAAAGGAATTTGCTAACATGTGATGGCTTAAGGGAGGCTCTTTGAGCCGTAACGATGTCACCTGCTGTGGAAAAAACACACTCTGATGACACAGATGTGGCTGGAATGCATAATATATGGCGTGCTAATTGCCCAACCAATGGACATTTGTCTTCATGTATCTTCCACCATACATGTATGAGTGGATCACAATTAAATTGTATCGGAACCAGTGACTTGTACAGTTGTATGCCTCAATATTTTAAAGAATTTTCTGACTCTTTGATTTCGCAGTACGTAGCAGGTGTGTACGATATAACAAGTTGATGAAATACCGAACCCGAACCGGTTTTTAAAGAAACATATCGCCATACGTATTGAAAAGGAAAAAATCATGGTGCACCGATATGACGGTAATACCGCACAGCCCTAGTACACGTTTATTAAGACGCCAATCATAGTATTTTAAGATTATATGATTTTATTTAGAAACTGCATTTAAATCCCAAAGAGAATACCCCATGCAAATTAAAATACTTGACTGGATCATCTCAGCATTTGAGAATGAACACCATTAGCTATTCTTATTTTACTGTAGATCTTACTTCATGCGCATACATGAATCAACACATAATGATAATGACATAATTTCATGAGGAACTAAAATTGGAAAATTAATTTTGCACCTGGATCTATAGCTTCTAGAAACTGTCCCGCTATTCGATGTTGCACTCGGTGACGAATTGATTCCATTTGTTCCTCTGGTGCCAAAATCGGCTCATTTAAACTTGCCATGTTGAGTAGATCTAACTTACTAATTCAGAATTACTAATTCAGAAGACGACCAATTTGTCGCGAAAACAACCACTTTGTAGTCTTTTAAACGTTTTAAAATGAAGCGTGTAACTGACAGAGTTTTTAGAATTGTACTATATTCGAAAATGTACACCATATGAATAAGTAGCACAAAACACCCAGATAGACCACTTGGCCTTATGAAGTTGAAACATATATAACAAAACTATAAGTGAATATGGATTTCACTGAGAGGTTTTGTGTTTGGTTTCCACGTGATAAATAGTGGCGGATCCAGTGGACCCTATGCCGTGTGTCGAGGGGCGAATTTTGTCGGTTTTGACAATGGGCCAAAATACAGAGTTCTTGGTAAAATTTTGGGTCACTGCCGGGGGAGGGGGATACGCTCCCCTAAAATCGCCACTGATAAAGGCCAAATGTTCGAAAGTTTGTGGACACTGAGCAATGGCGGATCCAGGATTTTCGAAAGGTGAATGGGGGCACATGTGAAAGCTAAGTGTATTAGGAAAATACGCAGTCATTTTGGGTGTCAGATCTGAAGTTTTATTCATACCTGTGGCAAAAAAGGGGACCCGGTCCCCAGCCCTCTCTAAATCAGCCACTGCTGAATGTTTCTTGCTCTTTATTTTTTTAATCCATACTTTCCATTCCTAGAATTTCTTATTACGTTATATGATTTGCACACCGACAAAATCCTACTGAACATTTTAGCTTTGTGGTCTCTAACAGGTCCAATGTTCTTCACACCAATTCTCATATAATGTGAACACTTTTTCCGAGGAATTATAGAAAAAGAAATAGAGTTTCAAAAGAGAAAACTGAAGACATCTGACAAAGCTGTATGACAAAAAATCACCAAGGACATGCACACAAATTATGATAATAATAGAATATACAATGAAAAACATTACAAAAATATTCGATTGTGCTGCAGTTACGATACCGACTTAGAACGGTCATTTGAAGTAACAAACGTCATTCAATTGGTGTGGTTAACCGGTATAAGGGCGCCTAACTTCTCACTCACCACAAAAGCAGCACTCACATTTCCAAATTTAGACAAAATGTCTGAATAAAATCTGTAAAATTTGCCGAAAGTTTTTCGAAGTTTATGATATCTATAACCCTGAGTAAGAAGTTTAAAAGTAATCTGAGAATTTTTTGCGTGAAAACCCAAAACATTAGTGCAGGCTCTAGCGAACCGAACCAACTGACTAACACATATACCATATGATGGGGGTCTGGGACATCACCATCTAGATAAGGGAAATTTACAACAGGAAATCCAAAGTTTATCATATATATAGAGAACAAGAATAAACAGGTTTCTCAAGACGAGAGGTCATAAAAAGTTTACACACGAAAAGTTTATAGAATAATATATTGCTATCAAAAATATGTAAGGCGACATCAACATAACTAAACCGTGCTCTGCCCGTCTGTAAGCCTAGCTCAGATCCTTGATCAATAGGAGTCCCGACTAACAGTCAGAGGGGACGAGGATCAGGACCTTGTCTCCTCTCAAAAGGTTTGGATAAGGCCCGTCATAAAGTCCCTACCGCCCTGTTAGTCAGCGTGCAAAGCTCAAGCAAAAGTCTGCATTGGGTTGTAGAGGGACCCAATACAAGAACTATGGTCTTAGCGATGATCTCGGGGTCATACTGTCGATGTAGAAGGCGTTTAATAATTTTACAACCCGCCGATATGAAATTATCGGAACTTTGACACTTCTCAGTTTGTACACTAGATCACCACAGAAATTGGGATGGGATATTCCGCTGGATACGTATTGTTGAAAACTCACATTTCCAAATTTAGACAAAATGTCTGAATAAAATCTGTAAAATTTACCAAAAGTTTTTCGAAGTTTATGTTATCTATAACCATGAGTAAGAAGTTTAAAAGTAATCTGAGAATTTTTTGCGTGAAAATCCAAAACATTAGTGCAGGCTCTAGCCAACCGAACCAATTGACTAAAACATATACCATATGATGGGGGTCTGGGATCACCATCTAGATAAGGGAAATTTACAATAGGAAATCCAAAGTCGTCACGTTTATCATATATGTTGGTATGAATATAGTTGTTAACAATTTCAATATTTAAGTCCAAAAAAAAGGTGTTTCCTGGTCGGAAGTATTGGCTTTGTTTAATTGAAGTTCAGATGGATAGCAATATAATTTTCAAACTCAGGGTTATCGATAACTAATATATCATTAAGATATCTAAAGGTGTCACTGAACTTATCTATACGGTCGAATCGTTTAGAGGTTTGAATTGAATGCATAAAGTCTCTCTCATAATAGTATGAAAATAAATCTACTATAAGGGGAGCGCAGTTAGTGTCCATAGGAATCCCGATAATCTGTTGATAAGTCTTGCCATTAAATTGGTCCGTGTAATCTACCTGTCAATTTTAGTTTGTAATCTACGTTATTAGTACTGTCTATCTAAGAATCTTCATTGCTGTATTTTTTCATAGGTAAAATTAATTTTTTTAAATTACTTTTTTGAGAGTTTCTATAAAACTAAAGTATTTAATGTATTAATTCTAAAAGAAATCAGGAAAACTCCGTAAAATAGTCATTTCATTTCTTGAGGGTGACAATACTACCATCGTGAACAGAATGAGCTTATTATCTGAGATATAATTTTTGAATGATGGATTGTTTTGTAAAGTTATAGAATAAACAAAATTTCACACATTTGTTTACACGACAATGATACGACAGTCATTAAAATGGCCATAACGTAGGTTACAAATCTGTAAATATTTTACCATCATTGTAATTGAACTTGATATAAACTGTCACATTTTTTATTCTATTATGATAATTCGAAGATTGCAGCAAAATGACATTAAAATTCTTTTGTTTTTATTTTCGTTAGTGTGTGTGTAGCTATTTATGTAGCGCCCAGAATGTTTATACGGAAGATATACAAAATAAAATTATAAATGCCACCACATGATGGTTATCTTTCAAACAATAATAACATTAATGTACTTGAATTTCATAATCAGCAAAATAGAAAACACCCCTTCAAATGAACAATATATTGAATTCATGGTGATGCATCTCGAAATGCGCTTTATTGACTTCGTTTTTGGTTGAAGGGCAGTAGTTTCACGATTAGACTGTCAGAAGAACTTCTAATTACTTTTAACTTATTCTTCGTTTATTTAATTTGTTAAGTTTTCTATTCTTTCTTTCTTATCATTCTTACAGTGCTTTCTTACCCATGCTCTTACCTTTTCACGATGGCGCATCGCTTCTGTTTTCGTTAATTATAAAATAGGCATGTACTATGCTTTTGTTCACCCCCTTTTTTCAAAGTGTTTTTCCTCCTCTGTCGTTTTCCCCCCTAATCCCTGTACTCCTGAATATCCTTCTTTGGTTTTCCATCCAAAAAAAGGAGGAAAACAACGACCATGTTGCTGACATCCTAAGAATTAATCATGTAATGGTAATGTGATCTACGTTGCTTTTCCTGTAATCTACGTTATCAAGTTTGAAGGAGACTTGCCTGTTATATATTTTCAAAGTTAAAATAATCATGCACTGTATAGTATTATATACAGTATCATCCTCATGGGAGGGTAATTATCATTTATCATTTTATGTTCAAATGGTTTAAACAGCCGCTCATATACTGAGTTGTAGACTTTTTGGTAATCTACGTTCTCGACCAATAACACTGAATGTACTCGAAATATCTCGAAAAAATCCCCCCAAAACATCTTTAATTTATAAAAAAAATTTAGTGATTTTACGTTTTAAAGTATCATTATCAAGAATTGGGCGTATTCTGTTCCTTTGGACACACATCGGTTTCATCTACAATTTTTATGTTTTCAATGTAGGACATTCCAGGTCAAGTCGAAGCTGACTAAAATGATGCATTATAAGAACATATTTGCATTAAAATTGCACCAAATATATTATATTTAAGTTATTTTTTAAAAACTATTTGATGCATAGTCATTACTTACTGTATTCTTTGCTCTGTAGTCAATGCGTTTGCCAAGTTGGCCTTTCTTCGAAAAAAGTGTGTTGTATATCTCTTGTTTAATCGGAATATCAGTAATTAGCACTACGAGATCCGGCAGAGTGGTATGACTCGTTCTACTACCAGAATTTAGCCAGAAGTGATGATAATGGTAGAATTAACGGAACGTAGATTACATCTCGTAGATAAAAAATGAACAATTTTCCTCTGAGAAATTTTTATTCTGTAAATCTATATGTTAAATGATTTGTAAATTTTTATCATTACACACAAACTGAAACGAAACTAAACGGATTTGCCTAAACTTATTAAATGATTCTCTTGCAGACCGACACGTAGATTACATTCTTATCTATACATTTGAAAATACGACCATCAAAAAATATAATATTCATACCGTGTATTATACTGTTGATATATTGATTTGGTTTGTGTAATTTATATTATTGGGGGCTTAAATATGAGTTTAATGCTTTAAGAAAGAACATTCTATCCGAAACTTTCTCGATCTTAATGATGGGAACGTAGATTACATAAGTTTTGGCGACATGCGATCATCGATAGCCATAAATGTCATGAGGTTTAAAACATTTCGTGTTTCATTTAAAATAAAACTAGGTTATTTCCTCAAAGTGTTTGCATCAAATATTACATATTCAGGTGAAATTAAATGGTTATTTGCAGACGGTTTTATGTAGTACCCTCGAATGCGACACGACGAATTCAGTAAAATGTTATCATTATTTCGGTCTTTGTGAGAAAATTAATCAGGATATGTGGACCATAGCTACATCATTTAATTAAAGAAATGCAAACGTGATAAATGATGCAACTTCAATGGGTATTTTGTTTTTATTTTCATGTTCAAGGTAAGGCGACAAGGTAAAAAGGAAAGTGTCCATTTTATCTGAGAATAGGTGTTCAATGTCTCGTTTGTACGAAAGCCGATTAGACTCACTTACTAAGAAAATTGTTTTTATATTTTCTCGATATTTCGAGATAAGTAACTCGTTATTTCGAGATTTTTTCTCGTAATTTCGAGATCTTTTCTCGTTATTTCGAGATAATTATCTCGTTATTTCGAGATAATTAACTCGTTATTTCGAGATCTGTTCTAATTATTTCGAGATAATTAACTCGTTATTTCGAGATCTTTTCTCGTAATTTCGAGTTATTATCTCATTATTTCGAGATTTTTTCTCATTATTTCGAGATAATTAAATCGTTATTTCGAGATTGAGAAAAGATCTCGAAATAACGAGATAATTATCTCAAAATTACGAGATAATAATCTCAAAATTACGAGATAATTATCTCAAAATTACGAGAAAAGATCTCGAAATAACGAGTTAATTATCTCAAAATAACGAAAAAAGATCTCTAAATAACAAGTTAATTATCTCATAATAACAAGAAAAGATCTCGAAATAACGAGTTAATTGTCTCATAATAATGAGAAAAGATCTCGAAATAATGATTTAATTATCTCGAAATAACGAGTTAATTTTCTCGAAATAACGAGAAAAGATATCGAAATAACGAGATAATATATAAAAATTTTTCTTAGTAAGTGAGTCTAATCGGCTTTCGTACGTTTGAACATGAATATGCTAAATAAACCGAAATAAATATTTAATCAAATCACATATATATGTCTCTGATCAAATCAAACAGGCATATCAATTATGCCATTTAACATACATTCTTTCTTCAGCAGTTAAAGCAACATGAATCCGATTTATACACGTATTGGTTGGTGAATATATGTGCCGCTCGTTTACGTTATATAAGATGAACCACCCGACTCGCCATCTCAACCTTTATTTGTAAAATTAAGTTGGTTAAGCGTTTACGAAAGGGTTGATTATAACTAAGGCATGTTCTTATACAAATTTCTTTACGGTATCTGCCCGAAATATATGTCTGACATGTTTACTTTTCAATCACAATCCGTTTATAACCTTCGATCTATTGATCTATCTATCTATTAAAGATACTATCTTGAAAATTCAACTTACTATCTTCAAGATGCTTTCTTGAAAATTCAAGATAATATCTTGAAAATTCAACTTACTGACTTGAAAATTTAACATACTATCTTGAAAATTCAGCTTAACTATCTTAAAAATTCAACATACTATCTTGAAAATTCAATTTAACATCAAGATACTGTTTTTCGAAGTCGGAGTGACGTCACTGGCCGTAATGGTGTACGTAGATACCCGAGGAGTCTGGTCATGGCACTTGGTGGTAAAACTCGGGGTTTATCGTTAGCGTTAAAATATATACAACTTTTAGTTCTTTTGTAAAAGGGTTTTCTCATAAAGTACGATCGGAAATGTGTAAAACATGTACTCAGAATTCTCTTTCAATGTTAAGATATTTTGATTATTCCTTTTTACCCAAATTCGTCCCTGAATACGCATTGCTCTCTATGATGCTTTACCCCAAATGTTCCGAATGCTCGTTATCAAACGCCCGGATGTTTGACTTCGCAATGGGACAAAGAGAAGCGGAGTAATGACATAGTTTTAATCCGTTTGGTTTCAGTAGGAATGCAAGTTTGAAATAATCTCCCCCTTCACATTAAGACAGCCAGTAGTCTGTCAATATTTAGGAATGCTCTTTTCAATTCTATGATTTAAAAACGATGATTGTATAAATTGCTTAATTGAAGGCCTCAGGGAAGAATAGTGTACACTAAACGAGTTCCCTTCTAAAAATAAAGAATTATTATCATTATCAGTATTGTGTTATTTTATTATTGTGTTATTTTTGTGTACATGTCCTTGGTGATTTGTGTCACACAGCTTTGTCAAATGTCTTCTATTTCTCTTTATTATTGTTGTTGTTGTTATTATTATTATTATTATTATTATTATTATTATTATTATTATTAATGATGATGATGATAATAATAATAATAGTAATAATAATAATAATAATAATAATAATAATAATAATAATAATAATAATAATAATAATAATAATAATAATAATAATAATAATAATATCTTTGTTCAGTCCGCAGAATGGAAAGGGAGTAAACGAGGATCTGATAGAAATAGAAGGTAACGACGGACTTAAAATAAACAGTTAAGGAATCCACTATAGAGGTCCAAACATCTTAGACCTTCTGGGTCCAGGGATGAGGGACCAATTTGCAGTATTAACAGATAAAAATTTCAAAGTTAAGACAACAAACTTACATCTATATCCAAGAAAAGCGATATGGAAGGACTGAACCCAGACATCGCCATCAATCTCAACATCAGGATAGAACATCACAGGAACAACATTCGGTGGAGGACCACTGGATATATTTCAATTAAGCCAAAGAGGAACATCCCACAGAAGAAAGTGGAAGAGATGCAAAATGCCCCCCCCCCCGGATCTCCAGCCATATCAAAAATTGATCAGACCTAGGCAAGAAAGATGCATTGCGTTAAAAATCTCAAAAGATAACTGAACTAAACTAACACAGATGAGAGACCTTTTAGAAAAATCATGAATGAGGCTTTTGGTAGCTATGTCGATTTGATATTCTGGGGCGGGGCAGTGTTGTTTTTTTGGGGTTGGGGGGTTGGGGGTTGGTTGGTTTTGTTTTTGTTTTTTGTTGTTGTTGTTTTTTTTTAATGCAACAATCCTTTGCCTCGAATATGACTAAAACATAATCGTGCCCAAGGACACAGGGACACAGTGAAAAAAATCAATATGAAAGAATACTGTTGGCAATTGATAAGAGTAGGAAATCCTACTTTGGAATCACAAACATTATCTTGACATTTTCGAATCCTCTTTCGCTGATAAATCTGTACAAAACGGTTGTCGGTCCGTCTGGCCTCTATGACTGTGAGTTGTAGAATAATCTCAAATCTCAAGACATCCGTCGTTTACATGTTTTTCAACAGTATATTTGTAAACATTCTCAAAATTTGCCAATGCAAACTCGGTCGGACATGTCACAGAGTTTGGTGGGCTTGTTGCTCATTGAACTAGAAATTGACACTCGTAAGTTACTGTTCTTGGGTCGTCTCTGTAGATCATATAATCATTACCTTCCCAAAAACCTTTCTTCTTGGATTGTTCTCATTTGCAGAGACTCTACCCAAAACAGGCATACATGTACAACTCGGATTTCTTCCCGACATTCTGCAAATTATATCCGAATATGGATTAATAGATTTTCTGACAACTTGCAATTGGTGTGGTATTGGTACCTTTCCTGATGAACTAACATGGAAGAAAATTGTACACAACTCTGTAACCCGACTGCATGTTAATGGGAGAGAAACTTGAATTACAAATGATCCCAGTTTCTCGTATTTCACCTAGGCGATTCGATTCCGCGATCCCTTGGTATTTTGGGATCTAGCAAAAACTATGCATGACACTTCAATATGAAAATTCATATCAAAACTTTGCACAATGGTCAAGGGCCAAACGACTGGCCACCAAGTTGCTCCTGCAGGGATATGTTAAAGAACGTCTGAAATCGTCACTGAGGAAGTTCTACGGTCGCTATGGGGAACTGGTACGAAAATATGATGTGCCTCTTTCTAGAATGATTGATAATATTCTGGAATGCGACTAAATGACCTGTTCAATGAACACCAAATATGACTTTGTATACCAGTTTTGTACGTTCGTATGTACAATTAGGAAACCAAAACTCTTGATTTTGACATGTTTCTTAAGAACTGCTGTGACGGGTGATGTATGCAAACAGGAGACGCTTACTCTCCCCGGGCACCTGGTCTCACCTCGGAATTTTTCAGTATTTCGGGGTTCACAACAGTTTCTTTTTGAAACTTACACGATTTTGTATCTGTCCTTGGACTTTGAGAATGATTAACGGTTTGGTACTTCTTCGATATTGATTACCACATAGAAATTTGTACGCTTTGTGCTATGGCATACCAAAATGGTTTTGAACATACAGTTTGCGCATGCGCTTTCACCAAAAGTATTCGTGAGGAATGGCGCAAAAATATAATCGAACTGTTTGAACGCAGGTTGTGCGCCGAGATGAAGATGAAGATCTCTGTTTTACACTCTTGGGACGTAAATCTCAGTTTGATATAGGAACAGAAGCACGACGATATTTTTGCCTTATCAATTACAAATTTGTAGGCTTAGTTGTGCATCGTATGAATAATATATGTAATATAAACACATAACAACTCGTATCATATCATTTGATTTCCGAGTGTTTAGACACAAACTGTCAAGCATATAGATGTCTCCTTACATAATATTGATAGCAACATATTATTCTATAATATTTTCGTGTGTAATAAATTTTTATGACCCTTCTCCTTGAGAAACCTGTTGATCATTGTTCTCTATATGGAGGATTATTTATAAATTTTTAAGTGTGTGTCCTTTGATTGTGGTGCTTTTGAGATGAGTGGGAAGGTGGGCTCAAGTAAACCGGTTAACCACGCCAATTGAGTGGAGCTTGTTACTTTCATTGACCGTCCTAAGTCTGTATCGTAACTGCGGTGTAATCGAAAATTTGTGCAATGTCGTTTTCTGTGTTTATTTGAATATTGTCATGTTTTATGGGCATGTCCTTGGTGATTATTGTTATACAGTCTGGTCAGATGTCTTCTGTATTCTCTACTGAGCTAATTCGAAATATTACAAGAATTTAGTATTTATGTATTTACGAAACAGGATAACATTTTTACGGGCGTAAAGAATTATTTCCTATCACGAGTAACTTTATGCAAATGCTATGACTTGGCCTATAGCATTGCAAGAAACCCGTATTGCTATCTGGCGTATAAGATGTACAAGTACACAGCGTTAACATCAAACACAGAACTTTCTCGACTTCACGGAATTTCATCATTGTTCCTGCTGATAAGGCAGCTAAAATGACACGTTCGTATGTAAGACATAAAGTGTCTTATTAGAAGAAAAGCTTGGTCTTCATTCAACGCCTGGTAATCCTATTTACCGTACACAGGTACAATTAAGTTTGTCTCCTTCAGAGGTATTGGATACCACAAGTCAGTTCTCTGTTCATTTGGCAATACTACACTGATCTCGAACTACCATACCTTTATTGGATTCCAAAGATGCATAAAACTCCATATAAGCATCGATTCATAGCTGAATCTTCCAAGTGTTCCACCAAGCCTCTTTCTATATTACTGACGAAAATTATAAAAGAAGTCAAACATGGTCTTAAGAAATACTGCTCTACTGCTTACTCGAGAAGCGGAATTAATCAGATGTGGATCAAAAGGTATATATGTTCTATATTTATTATAACCACCTGGCCGGTGTCACTGCTGGTGGACTGATAGTACCCGAGGACATCATGTCTAGTTTTCAGTGCCTTTGTACTGACTTGAAATATATACTTAAAATTTTCATGAAATAATGTAACTCACTCTAAAACTAAGGAGTAGCTCCCTCATGCATAGCTCTGTCCTTAGATTGATTCTTTGGTTCACTTTTTCGGTCATTTTGGTTTCAATACTGCTCTTCAAATATTTATATGATATAAGAATTTCAATCATTCGGCCACGAACATCACTGAAGAGACATAAGTTGTCGAAATGCACATCTGGTGCACAAAATTAAAAGGTATATATGTTCTATATTTATCCTAAAGGAGTCCAAGGAACTCCTACAGCACTTAAAATGTTATAATTTTAACAACGTCACTAGCATAAAGTCTTTTGACTTTTCAATTCTTTATACATCAATTTCTCATCAAAAACTGAAGAAAAGAATTATTCAAAACGCTTTCACAAAAAAAAGAAAAAAACGAAATTGGCAGATCCACCTATAAGTATTTCGTTTCAGGTCACATCGGCAATATTTTGTATAGGAAAAGTCTGATTACAGCAGCAAGTATACAGAAAAGAGATAATCCAAATGTTAAAATATCATATATATAATACTTTTGTGACCTTTGGTGGAGAAGTGCTCTAAATACTAATATTTCGTCCTGAGAGCGAGACTTCTTGCCACGAAATTACTCTAAATGGGATATAATGAGGAACGATTGAAAATGTCACCGAGGAAGTTATATGGTCGATATAGGGACTGATGCAATTTGAGATCCCCTTATAACTATTTCGTTTCAGGTCACAACGAAACATTTTCTGTAAAGGAACAGTCTGATTCCAGCAACAAGTATACAGAGAAAGAGATCATCCAATGTTACAATTTCGTATACATGTATATAATATTTTGTGACCTTTGGTGGGGAAGTGTTCCAACAGATTGTTGGCATTCTGATGGGTACAAATTGCGCGCCATTTCTGGCCGACAGTTTTTTTTGTACTCATACGAAACAGAATTCATACAGATTCTGCTCTTCAAAGGCAATACACAATTCACAATTAGTATATCGGTTCAACTTTACATATAGATACATCGATGACGTTTTGTCGATTAACAACCCTGTATTTAAAATCATCGCACAACATATATCTAACAAAACTCGAGATAAGAGATACAACTGAGAGCGCATCTCTTGCTTCATGCCTCGGTTTACTACTACTCAGTATACTCAATAAGTGAAGATAGTTCCTTCGTAACCTCTCTTTATAACAAACGTGACAATGTTAATTTCATTGTTATCAGCTTCCCTTTCCTAGGTGGCAACATACCTTCCTCTCCTGCGTATAGCGTCTTCATTTCACAACTTATATGCTATGCTAGCTAGGACATGCTCTATAAACGAAGATTTCGTCCTGTGAGCGAGGCCTCTTGCCACCAAACTACTCATACAGGAATGTAATGAGGAACGTTCGAAAATATCATTGAGGAAGTTCTATGGTCGATGTAGGTGCTATTTAAGATCCCGTTTCAAGAATTTTAACCGACATTTTGGGATCTAACCATACAAACTAACCGTCTTAACTTTTTGACATTTGACTAAACTTGATTTAACAGAATACATACAGATATATATATATATATATATATATATATATATATATATATATATATATATATATATATATATATATATATATATATATATATATATATATATATATATATATATATATATATATATATATATATATATATATATATATATATGTACATGTATACATTTGTTTACGTACCGGAATTTCAGTTCAACAGCGTCTTATACAGAGGATAGGATAAAATGACTTTTTGTTATTGTCTCCTTCATGTGCTGATGTGTACATATTTATGTATCTACTTTCTCGACTTGAAAGGTTGTTACAGGACTTTTGTAACTAGTATTGTATGCAACCAGGGGACGCTTACTCTTCCCGGACACCTGGTTCCATCTCGATTTAATTGGGGTTCGCTTTTGTCTAAATAAGACGCTATCCACGATATTGTCCTTTTATTCCATGGACTACGAGATATGGTGAACATTTCGGTACTTCTTTGTTATTTACCTTAAAAGGACATTGTGATAATATACGAATGAAAGTGTAATGAACCCATACTATGGGTTATGACATAAATTTCCTTTTGGTTAATAAAATTGCTGAAGTCGTCGCAGCACACATATACACGTGTACAGAAATGACAGCTAAAAGTTAAACTTCTATAACTAGTGAAGTTGATAGTCAATATATGTAGTGTCTTACAATCTACAGAACTCATTACAATGTCATGTGTATCAAATAAGGAATATTTTCATAACCCGGATAGATAGATTGAAGGCATTTTTATATCCTGTATGTCTATCCATCTATCTGTCTATCTATCCGTCTGTTTGTTTGTTTGGTTGTCTGTTGCCAATTTAATATTGGCCAAAACTTTTGAACCGTGAGGGAATAAGACTTCATATTTCACATTCGTACTCAACTAATGTAGCCCTTTCAAATGACACCAAGGTCGATGATATTTTGACGATGATCTTCACACTAAAATAACTTTTTTGGACTTTATTGCCGCTGGGGGCATTAGTTTTTCACAAACACAGCTTGTTTTTTTTTTTATATTTCCTTGCAATGCTTAGGAGTATTGACCCATAAGATGTCTATCAGCATTTAGGCATGTCGGATATACAATTACACAAGACTGAAACTAAATAATTCTTCATGTACCATGCTGATGAAATAGCATATCTTAAAAATAAAAATTATTCATATAACCCAAAATTAACTCTCCCCTTTCTGACGTGATTCTAAGATAAAAACAACATATTCTAATCATTCATATCATTCTAATACACTGGTTCTTGTTAGCAAATTTTATTTATATTGCCTCACATACTTAAAATTTGTGGTCTCAACATTTCGCATGAAACCGCAATCCATCAATTCTACAGCCCCATCTTCCAGAAATGTATTTCAGGCCTCCAGGAATTAAAACTGTGACGGATTTTTCAGTGGCACTGGTTCCGCATCTTGGAAGTGTTCTTTTGTTGGTCTTGAAAGTAATGGATTGTACATATTTACCGTATGTGACAATAGCGCTTGTGATGTATTCACCACTACTCAACTCGTGGACAACTTTCTCTCCCTTTTTTGACCACTGTATACAATTCTCATTTGCCCATCCCCATTGCCTGCTATCTACTTTCCCATAACGAAGCTTGATATAGGTTGCAACATCTGTACATTGCATCTCAATTCTTGTTATGTCACCATTTTGTGCTACTGCTTTGTCGTCAAATGCGTCGCCCCCTGGTCCTCCAAGATATTCAGAGGCAACTAGAAGAGAAAACAGAAGACATCTGACAAAGCTGTATGAAACAAATCACCAAGGACCTACACACAAAAAATACAAACATGGTTTTCATTTCATATTTATGACAATATGCTATACCAAGAATATAGGTATATTATATCTCTTATCAAGAAAACAGAAAATTATAGTTCAGGCTTTATCGTCAAAAGCGTCGCCTCCTGGTCTTCCAAAATATTCAGAGGCAACTAGAAATATAAACATGGTATTTTGTTTAATGATAAATATGCTTTGATTTATCAATGGTACGTTGTTTATCAGAGCTCAAAAGTAGAGTCGAAGTAGAAAAGGAAAACAAATAAACGAAATCATTACATAAATGACTCAACCCTCTCAGACTTGTTACTGGGTTAGCGTTAATGCATATAAACTGGTTGATTAGTGTTGACACAACCGTGCGATGTTGTATTAATTTCATCATATATTTCTGTACTGGTAGGTGTGTTAGTGAGCTTAAATCATCGTAATGTAAACGACAGCATATTTTCAGTTTTCAGATAAATTATATGCTTTTAAATGATACATATTTATTTGTTGCAATTAACACCACAATATTTCTCTAAAAAGGAGATTGGTATGTTGGAATTTACCCTGTGATAACACTGCATTTGGTAGAATCACTGCAACAACCAGATATAGTCCAGAAATCATTTTGTAGTATACCAGTATCTCTCTCTACAAAACAGTATAACAAATTATATGTAAACAGATAAAACTGTCTTTTTCCTGTAAATATTTCTAGGTGTTTCCTGATTAGAGAAAGCTAGTACTTATTTAATTCTGTCATAATTATAGGAATATAATGTAACTTTCTATAATGAGCATGCTATAAAAGGTTCAAGCACCCATAATCAGGAATTATGTGAATACATGTAAATAGATAAATCAGAGTAACTTATTTCGATTGACGAATGCTCAAGGATATAGCCTTGGAAGTCAATCGAATTATCAAATAGACAAGAAGAGCTTAGACTGGACTGAACTATTCTTAGATTTAACCATTTTGCAAACTTTTTATCACAGTAGATTATTTAAGCAATGAAATGTAGACTGGATATACACTTGAGAACTGACTGTCCACTAACAGCGCTTTTAAGAAATGAAACAAAAATATTTCTGAACTGTGTATAAATCAATAATGAAAAAACTGTGAAAATTATGAAAGAAAACACTTCTCTACTACTTACGTGTCTAGTATGCGAGGAACAGTTGCATTTATCCCTACTGATTTGTCGGTATATATACACATTTCAAACTAAGGATGATTCATGATTTCAAAGGCATAGAGACACAAATGTTACAATGTTTATCAGATTATCTGATTAATATTAAAATCAATTTAAAATCCAAATTTTCACATAAATTTCAACGAGAGTCGAACAGCTGTATTGGGCATAGGAGTGACGTAACGAGAATAACAATATGTAACATATTTTCTCTTTTAACAAGGAACAATTACTGGGAAATACAAATCAAATTTTGGTTTTTCAAAATTATATGAATTCAAATAGTTTATACAAAAGCTACGCAGATATATCTTACAGCTATTTGGTTCACAATTAAAAAGAAATTATTTTACTACCACCAACTGATTGGAGGCACTGTTTAGAGATTACAAAGAAGTGTAATACTTTTATAGCACCCATTATTTTCTTTTCATTTTGTTTGCTTTTTGCCTATTCTGAGTTAGGTCGCCATTTCTTTGATCCAGATTGTCAGTTGTAATCTTGAGCTTTATATGAACTGAATAAAATCACTAAATGTTACTTAATTGGATGTTTGGAGCACTCGAAAGGGAAATGAATGCTCATCATTTTAAGGGAAAGCCTTATTTCGTTTAGGTGATGTATGTTATGCATGTTTGTTATACAGAGATTACAATTTTGACCAATTATTTTTGGTCGATTTTGATATACCATGTACGTTTGCTTTCAGATGGGTTGTGGAAATTCGTTTCATCAGTCCTTTAACTAACCATATAATATTCAAATACGACGCACATGACCATAACACTAACAATAATGTACTACAATGGACATTCATGGACCTCTGAAATTCAGAGGTGAGACTAGGTGCCCGGGAGGAGTGAGCGTCTCCTGTTTGGCTAGCCATACCCGCCGTATGCTTAAATACAGACAAAACATATATAATTCAGCACCTTAATTATTATTAATGAATGTGAACAACCATTGTGAAGAAAGTGCCACAGCCAGGCAACATCAGGAAAAAGGGTATAATAACACTTTAGTCAAATCCTCCGCGGGAATCTTTTTTACGAGCTCCACACTGCAAAGTGAATAATTGTTACGTTTATGTAAAATACGAAATTTACTGGTGTCACATAACTATGGCACAACAATCTACTACAGTGGACATTCACGGACCTCCGAAACTCAGAGGTGAGACCAGGTTCCCGAGAGGAGTGAGCATCGCCTGTTTGGCTAGTAACAAACGTCATTCAATTGGTGTGGTTAACCAGTTTACGGGCGCCCCGTCCCACTCACGCAAAAGCAGCACAATCAAAGGACACACATTAAAAAATTTATAAATAATCCTCCATACAGAGAAAAAGGATCAACAGGTTTCTTAAGAAGAGAGTTCATAAAATTTATAACAGATGAAAAGTTTACATTATGTAGAATCATGTTGATATCAAAATATGTAAGGCAGCATCAACACAAGTAAACCGCGCTCTGTCCGTCTGTAAGCAAGTTCAGGTCCTTGATCAATAGGAGTTCCGACTAACAGTCAGAAGGGACGAGGATCAGGACCTTGTCTCCTCTGAAAAGGTTTGGACAAGGCCCGTCATAGAGTCCCCATCGCCCTGTTAGTCAGCATGCAACGCTCAAGCAAAAGTCTGCATTGAGCTGTAGAGAGACCCAATAAAAGAACTATGGTCTAAGCGATGATCTCAGGCGAAGCTTTTAAAAATTTTAGGACCCGCCGATTTGAAATTTTTGAAAATGAAGAAATTAGGCCTTGTTGAAAAGAGAAAATTCCATATTAGCAAAGTTGTTCCAGAAAGCATCTTTTCTCAATGTCGTATGGGTTTTCAGTTTTGGGAATATGTAATTAAATAAGACAAAAATACGATTAAATATAGACATGAAAACAACCACTTTTGGTAAGAATTAATATTAAAGTGAAACTTCTAAAATCCTAGTCTTGTTGATTGCAAGATTTTACATTTTTAAATGTAAATGCGGGAAAAGGCATCAAACACTAATGTCCCTAAAGCTGAATTAAAAATTTACAACATTTAAACGATTAACTTCTATTTTTTAATAAAGAGTAGAGTAAATAGACACATGTCTAATGCTTTAATTCTATCAGTCTTCACTTTTTAAGTAAAAGATATAAATATGATAATACAACTCCAAAAATTTAATAGACATGGTAAAAGTGATACCCCTTTCTTCTATTCCTCATTAGTTTATATCAAAAGCAGTATGTAAATAATGAGCATGTGTTTTAGGTCACTGTAAAGATTCAATGAAGACAAAAGGTATTTATTTTTATCATGATGCCTTTGTTAATACATAATATGATAAATGAATCTGTTTTCTTGTCCATGTGTTGACCATATACATTATTAACATGTGTAATTCCATTTATAAAACATAGATATTGTATGTTTTGTACTATATGATGTGAAATAATCAAATAAAATATGGGGGAAATATTGAAAGAAAATAATAATTAAAAAAGAAATAATAATAAAACAGTTTCAACTATTTCATTATAATGATTTAAGAATAATTAAGACACCGTTTATTATTACGCCCACTATTAACATATATTTCACGAATTTGATGCATACTTACCTTATTTATTGTGACACCATATCTTCTACATTATTAACGCGTATAGTAGTGGGTTGTACATAAGTATTTCAATTATTTGTGAACCACTAGCTAAGGACCAGGTAGCTATCTTATTTACTTCTATATTACAAGATATATATTCTGAACATATATGATTATTTCGCCTGACGAAAAATAAAAACAGATTAAAAAAAAAAAAGAATGATTGAGATTCCAGTGAGCGTTACTTATATATCTTAAAATAAAAATTCCAGCTTCAAATCATATCTCAGTAAATTTTGTATCAATTTTTGACTATGTATAGTGGTTGTTATTTGAAAATTAGAAATTCAATTTCGTGTATTTCATGATAATGGCAAATCGTTTGAGCTCTTTTTAAAACTTGAATATTTCTTACACATTGTTGATTTTCCTCACGTTACCACAGTCCACAATACAAATTTAATTTATGTTATGTCAGCATCAGTATAAACCATATGATTGATATTGAAATGAAGTATTCTGTGTTTGAATATAGATTACTTTATTTCAATATCAATCACATATATCTGATGTTGCCTATTACAACATGTGTCCTCAAAGCCTAGAAATCATCTATAGGTTTGGGTGTATATCTATCCCGATATCATATAGTGGAACGTCCCCTAGCACATCGTTCCCCGGATGACTTACTATATAGCAGGACATCCCTCGGATATTTCACTATATAGTAGAATATCTGCCGGGGACATCTCATTATATAGCAGATTGTATCCCTCTCATGGCAAAACTTCACCCGGAGAATGTCTACTACACGTATATAGTGGGTCATCTCCTTTGTTTTGTTAGTCCTTATTCCCATTCCGGTGTCATATAATACACCTTTCGCATAGTAAACTCCCCAACCCGCCGAAAGTTATACTATACACTACGGAACTGTGTACTTTAAAGTTAAAAGTTGAATAAAAATTAAAAAAGGTGTTCTTTGATCACTCTTTATTCTTAAAGGCATAGTTTTAAGCAACACGTTGTTAGTAATCGTTAAGAATTTCCTGCATTCATTGACATTATTGAACGTAATGAAGCAGAAAACATTGGTTTTGAAATAAAATTGTGAATGAGCGATGCCTCGTATGATTGAAAATGATTGTTTACGTCCTATTGGGATGGTGGAAGCTAGGATGTCTCAAAGCAATGTGGCAAGACAGTTTGGAGTTCATATTAACACAGAAAATCGTTATATTCGTGCCGGATAACGTTAAATTGACGCCGACGTTATTCAGCGCCTCCAATTCGGAGGAGTGAGCGTTATGGTTTGGGATGGAATTACAACATATGGAAAGACTACTTTGGTGATACTGAAGAGCAGTTTAACCGGCGTACGCTACCTGACGACATTGTATGTCAACGCATCATTCAATTCATTCACAACACTCAGCGTAACGTCATCCTGCAGCAGGGCAACGCACTACCGCACACCGTATGTGTTGTTAGTGTCTATCTACAGTAGCAAAACGTGAATGTGCTACCCTGGCCTGCGATGTCACCAGATTTATCGCCTATAGAACATGTTAGGGATGAAATGAAACAACGTCTATGTCAAGATATATATATATATATATATATATATATATATATATATATATATATATATATATATATATATATATATATATATATATATATATATATATATATATATATATATATATATATATATATATATATATATATATATATATCCTGTCTTTACTTGCATGTCTCTCATTTCGTCTTCTACTTCCAAAGTTAAGTCTATATCTAGAAGCATGTCTAAAATTCGTGTTGAAGCGGATTTTCATTTTGGCATATCATAATTTCTATTTTATTGTTCCCTTGAAATGAAATGACTCATCCTCATCATTATGCTAATTCAAGCCTTTCGGAGAGTTGAAATCAGAGTTTTCTGAACGAAATTGTCTGGCCAATTTCCTCTTAACAAACGTACATAGTTTTGTTAAAATTAATAGTTTCTTAATAGCTTCTTTCTTCCCAAAGGGTATCCACGTGTTTGACATGAGTTAATAAGTTGAAAAGTCTCCATCATGTAGATCAGATCTTTCCATCTCTAGAATATAAATCAAACAGGAAAAACGTTACAGTTGGAAATACTTATACAAGACCACAAAATTACAACATTACATCACCAACTGGATATTCTACCTGATAGCAAACTACAATCCATTCTTGTTATCAAGTTTGTAAAAGTATAATTCAATTTCCTCTTTACGATGCCTAAGTTTGTTTAAATTCTAGACCGGTAACGGTAAAAGGCGAAGATTTACTACGTTCTGGATGGGGGAAGACCTGCTATATAGTGAAACGTCCCCTTGGGGAGAAGTTTTACGATATAGTAGATCGTCCGGGGGACGATCTGCTGTGGGGGTGATGTAATATATGACACCGACAAATTAGTAAGGAGAACTTAAAGTATTCGAGCACTGAAAATGTAAGTATCACCTATTTCTTACACTTGTTTATTTCCCTCATGTTACCATTTTAAATTAATGTGTTTGAATCTAGATTACTTCATTTCAATATCAGTCAAACGATTTCTGCTGATGCAGACTATTACAACATATGTTCTCAAGCCTCAAAAGTCATGAATCATCTATGGGTTTGGGTGTATATATATATCCCGGCAAATTAGTAAGGAGTACTGCACGTATTCCAGCAATAAAGATGTAAGTACCACCTAAAATTTATATTATTAAACTTTTCATTCATTGTAGATTAAGATGCAATACATACATATTTTAGTGTCATTTTATGAATTTCCTATCTATTCATTATTCCATTTATTTGTAAACGCACAGCAGTATGGATATCGATTCTAGTCCACTGTGAGTGCCAAAGCGTATCGTCACTAAATGACCGGGTTTCGTGAAAGGGCATACGCCTGGAATTATCCTAAAACAAAAAAGAACGTAATTTGTAAAGATGATGGATAAATCCAAACCACAAGTCCAAAAATCATGAAACCATAGGACATACAAAATCAGTGAAAATGAAAAACAAATGGAAAATAACAAAATATGTCTACTTGAAGAGCATATGTGAACCCCTGTGATGGAGTGAGATCAGGTGCCCGGGAGAGTGAGCATCTCCTGCTTGCTAGCAACACCCGTCACATATACCCCGTAGAAAGAGTCAAATCGTGTGAATTCCATATGTATCTATATATGGAGAAGTCGAAGTAGGTAACCTTCTAGTATAGAAGGTGTCAAATCTGTGTAAAGTGATCGGAATCGGTCTCAGTCCAGAATATCATTTAAAAGTCTGGATAACGAGATATCATATGGAGTAATAAGAGTCTCGTAACGACCGTAGAACTTCCTCAGTGACGATGCTAGTCTAGCACATATATAACCCTGGTTGAGCAGCTTAACTGAAAGTCGCCTAGCCCTCAGAACAAAGTCATTGTAATTTGAACATGCTCTGGATTAACGTATTAACTGAGATATGAATACGCCGTATGCGGGCGATGATGGAATGTTGCTACTTATGAAAGGAAAGTTTGTGATAGCGAAATTGAAATCGTCACGTTTGTCATAGAGTGAGGTGTTCAATTGACCATTAATGACTTATCCTACATAGGTCTTAAGCACTGTATAATTCATCTGGGTATGCTATTTTTATCTAAACTTGTGTTTGCCTAAATTTTGCTTATTGGAAATAAAATGATTCAAAGTAATAATGCTAGTCAGAACGTTACGACCAATACACCTTAGCTTACGAGTTTTGTGTAATTTAGCTCTGTCCTAGATGATCTCTGGTTTTCCCGGATAGGGCAATATTGAATTTCATAGAATTAGAACAACTTGAATTAACAACATATTATAACAGCTGTCGTATAATAGCTTCCTCCCTAGTCAGCCTTCCCCCGGAAGACTATCTATATAACTAGCTTTCCTATATAGACAGGCTTCACCCACTTTATAGTAACATTTCCCCTCCTCATATAGTAGCTCTTCCTCCATAATAAATCTTCCCCAGCGTTAAAAATTCATACAATTATAAAGTTTCTGACGCCATGTTCATATGACACGAGTTGTACAACCAAGCAATTTGTGCGCATGAGTAATATTTACTTAGCAATGCAATTTTGGTCGTATGAACGTTGTTGTATGTGTGAATTTACTTTTGTAAATATGTAGTAGCACATTATGTGTTCATGTGTCATATAAACGCATTTCATTTCTTTATTATGAAACAGTACAAACCAAGGAGCTGTATCGTGCAAACGATCTCTCACTGCTTTTGGTTGATCCATTGCATAATTTTCTGCATTTCCTCGAGCATATATGCCATCAGATTATAAGAGCAATTGTTTTGGTGTGATGTTAATAAATATGTAAAGAAACAAAACCTCAAAAGAGGAAAGCGAATAAGTAACTGTGGAACGCCTGTGAATATGTCCGAGGACATTTTTATTCATAATAAATATAGAACATATATACCTTTTAATATTGTGCACCAGATGCGCATTTCGACAACTTATGTCTCTTAAGTGATGCTCGTGGCCGAATTGTTGGAATTGTCATATTATATAAATATTTGAAGACAGTATTGAAACCAAAATGACCCAAAAAGTGAACCAAAGAATCAGTCTAAGGACAGAGCTATGCATGAGGGAGATATTCCTTAGTTTTAGAGTGATTTACATAATACATAAAACATATACATAAATCCCGCACCTGCGCACATGGTGAACTGGATTGATATACATATGTTTTTGTATTTATTTTACATTGAATTTATCATGATGTTTTGTAGAGGGAGACATCTGTATACGAGAAAAATGATTTGTGGCCTATATTTGCTTGTTGTAGCACTGTTTCTACCAACTGCAGTATTATCAGAGAGTGAGTTCCTTATTTTGTCCCTATATTTAGAAAGCTATCGTAATGTGAAACTACCGATCTAATTATTAAATCTGTACAATTATAAATAGTTCAGAAAATACTAGTAGTTATCTAAGAATATAAGGATCCAGCTCATGACCAGATGACTTTCATCTGAATAGGATTTAGGCTATCCTTTAAAAAGTAACATCAGATACTATTCAGTAGGAAAATAATGAGTAAACATCCTCTGCCAAACAGTTTGTTCCTCTTTGTTCGAGGTAGTTTTCGTGACGTTACTTTTTTGCATGGACTATTGCAAAGCCTGAACTATAATTTTCTGTTTCCTGGATAAGAGATATAATATATTACTTATATTCTTGGTATAGCATGTTGTCATAAATATGAAATGAAAACCATGTTTGTATTTTTTGTGTGCAGGTCCTTGGTGATTTGTTTCATACAGCTTTGTCAGATGTCTTCTGTTTTCTCTTCTAGTTGCGTCTGAATATCTTGGAGGACCAGGGGGCGACGCATTTGACGACAAAGCAGTAGCACAAAATGGTGACATAACAAGAATTGAGATGCAATGTACAGATGTTGCAACCTATATCAAGCTTCGTTATGGGAAAGTAGATAGCAGGCAATGGGGATGGGCAAATGAGAATTGTATACAGTGGTCAAAAAAGGGAGAGAAAGTTGTCCACGAGTTGAGTAGTGGTGAATACATCACAAGCGCTATTGTCACATATGGTAAATATGTACAATCCATTACTTTCAAGACCAACAAAAGAACACTTCCAAGATGCGGAACCAGTGCCACTGAAAAATCCGTCACAGTTTTAATTCCTGGAGGCCTGAAATACATTTCTGGAAGATGGGGCTGTAGAATTGATGGATTGCGGTTTCATGCGAAATGTTGAGACCACAAATTTTAAATATGTGTGACAATACAAATAAAATTTGCTAACAAGAACCAGTGTATTAGAATGATATGTTGTTTTTATTCAAAGACGTAGAATCACGTCATAAACTTTTATCCATTTTAAGATATGCTATTTTATCAGCATGGTATATAAATAATTGTTTGGTTTCAGTCTTGTGTAATTGTATATCCGACATGCCTAAATACACCTAGACATCTTATGGGTCAATTCTGCTAAGCATTGCAAGCAAATATTATAAGAAAGCTGTACTTGTAAAAAAAAAATTAATGCCCCCGGCTAAAAAAGTCCAAAAAAGTTATTTTCAGTGTGAAGGTCATCGTCAAAGTCTAAAGTTCATCGGCCTTGATGTGGTTTGAAAGTGCTGCATTAGTTGAACACGCATGTGAAATATGAAGTCTCTCTCCCTCGCGTTTCAAATGTTAAGGCCAAGGTTAAAGTTGACAGCAGACAAAAACAGACAGAAATTGTCAAGGTCAAAATTTCATCGACCTTAGTGGCACTTGAAAGGACTTCATTAGTTGAGTATGCATGTGAAATATGAAGTCTCTATCCCTCATGGTTGAAAAGTTATGGCCACGGTCAAAGTTGAGAAACAGACAGACAAATAGACAGACAAACAGACAGATAGACAGACAGGACAAAAACAATATGCCCCCAATCTATCGATCCGGGGCATAATAAAATTTCTTACTGATACACGTGTAAGAAGTGCTGTGTATTGTAGCACACTACATATATTGACTATCAACTGATATTTTATACATTGTTGTCGCAGTTTCTCTTATTATTAGCCGTCATTTCTATACACATATATATGTGTGTTTTGATGGCTTCAGCAATTTTATTAATCAAAAGGAAATTTATGTCATAACCCATAGTATAGATTCATTACACTTTCATTCGTATATCATCACAAAATCCTTTTGAGGTAAACAACGAAGAAGTACCAAAGTGTTAACCATATCTCGTAGTACATGGAATAAAAGGACAATATAGTGTATAGTGTCATATTTAGACAAAAGCGAATCCAATAAAATCGAGGTGAGACCAGGTGCCCGGGAGGAGAAAGCGTCCCCTGGTTGCATACAACACCAGTCACAAAAGTCCTGCAACGACCTTTCAAGTCGAGGAAGCAAACACATAAATATATGCACATGAGCACATGAAGGAGACAAGAACACTAAGTCAAATTATCCTATTCACGGTATGAAATGCTGTTCAACTGAAATTCCGGCGTCGGAAATGCAAGTCAACAAATTTCTGTATATATACGTATTATGTCAAATCAAGTATAGTCAAAAGTCAAAAAGTTACGACGATTAGTTTATATAGTCAGACCCCAAAATGTCGTTAACATTCATGAAAGTTGGATTTCAAATTGCATCAGATCCCTATATCGAACTCAGTCAGTTTGGTAATACATTTGCTTTATTATATGATGGAATTTTGTTCTTTAGTCTTTAGTCTGAAGTGTTATTATACCGTTTTTCCTGATGTTGTGTGGCTGTGACACTTTCTAGACAGTGTTTGTACACATTTATGTATAAATACAGTGCTGAATTATATTTGTTTCATCTGTATGTAAGGGCATTCACGGCGGGTGTGGTTAGCCAAACAGGAGACGCTCACTCCTCCCGGGCACCTGGTCTCACCCCTGAATTTCAGAGGTCCGTGAATGTCCACTGTGGTACATTGTTGTTAGTGCCATAGTCATGTGACACCAGTTACTTTCGTATTTTACATTTGTGTTGTCGAAATGCAAATCGGGTGCAATGAATTGATAGTGTTACATGTATAATCCTATAATTATGACAAAAAAAATTAGTACAAGCTTTCTATATTCAGGAAACACTTATAAATATTTCCATGAAAAAGACAGCTATATCTGGTTGTTGCAGCAGTGATTTAACCAAATGCAGTGTTATCACAGAGTTAGTTCCAATACACTAATCTCTTTCCAGAGAAATATTGTAGTGTTAATTGTAACTAATAAATATGTATCATTTAAAAGCTTATTGTTTAGATTACGATGACTGCAGTTCACTAACACACTTACCAGTACAGAAATATATGATGAAATACAATAATGCAACAAAACACGGTTTTGCCAATGTCAACACTAAACAATGAGTTTATATGCATTAACGCCAACCCAATAACAAGCCTGAGAGGGTTGGGTCATTTATGTCACGATTTGTTTTCCTTTTCTACTTCGACTCTACTTTTGAGCGCTGATAAATAGAAAAGTCTGATAAACAAAGTACCATTGATAAATCAAAATTATCTCGTTCGAACGAGAAACTAATATCATATACCATAGTCTACAGTGATAAGTGTTATACTTTTAATTATAATAGGAGGGCAGATTATCTCTGATGGCATATTACCCGCCTTCTTTTTTCCCCACGCATTCATCTTCTTCGCAATATAATGAATTATACTTTAACTTAGGTATTTCTTTTCTATCGAAAAGCTGTGTGTTTTAGAATAAACATGCATATGTACATTGTGTTTGTAAGTGTGTAGTTGAAATATATGCAACTATGCATATATAAATGTATCATTGTATGCATCAATTGAAATAATTCATAATCATACTTATCTAAATAACCAAACACCTTAATTCATATATAATAGTTTCTCGTTCGAACGAGATTTTTTTTCTCGTTTGAACGAGATACTTTCTCTTTCGAACCAGAAAATTATCTCGTCTAATGAGATTTTTTCTCGTTCGAACTAGATTTTTTCTCTATCGAACGAGATAAAAAAAGTTCTCTTCTTTAAAATGGCACGAAAACGGCTTAGTAGTTATGCAAAGGATCCAATACATTTAATACATGCAAAAGATCTGCTGTTGTTATACATTTAGCTCATCATCCTGTTTCCGTTTCAGTCACGAAATCCGCCATGAAATACATACAAAAAAGGAAATATTTCATGAAAAGGCCAAAATTTGGCATCTTCAAAATTTTGATAGGATAGAGATATCAGCGAAAGCAAAAATGTTTTGAATTTCTTTCACATCAAGCACATAAAAATATGAATACACTGCAAAATTCACCTGGTGCTACTACTAACTCCTGTCCACCCCTCACGAACTATTTTTGGCATATATCCAGTGCAAACATCACAGTGCTCGAAGGAAAAGATAAATGCATCTGACGTATGACAGAAATTACTCTTAATATTGTAACAATTTGAAAAAGGCAGACATAAGAACATAACAAAACTTTCGATCTAAGCGCAGTTACGATACCAATCTAGGAAGGTCAATTGATATGACAGTAGTTAATCAACTGGAGGGTTTAAATGGTTTATGGGACCTCCTTCCCACTTTACACAAAAGCAGTATAATTAAAAGGCACACATTTAAAAATATATAAATAATCCTCCATATAGAGAGCAAGGATCAACAAGTTTCTCAAATTAAGAGGTCATAAAAATATAAAGATGTATAGTAATGCTGAGTAAGACGAAGGTATCAAAAATATATAAACTGATATCAACATGAGTTAACCGTGCTTTGCTGATCTGGAAGCGACCTCAGACCTTTGCTCTGAAAAAGTCCCAATACACAGTAAGAGAAAATGAGGTTCCGAACCATTTCTCCTTTGAAAAGGGTTTCAATAAGGCCCACCATATAGTTTCCATGCACCTGTTGCTTAGCGTACACGTTCAAGTAAAAATCTCTATTTTAGACTGTAGAGGGGTTAAAAACAAGACTCACGGTCTTTTTCACTATTTCCGGGTCATATTATTGTAGATCATGAACTAAGGCATTTCACTATTTTGGAACCCAAGGAGATAAACTTATCGAAATTTCATATTCTATTAAGTTTCTACACAAGATCACCGTAGAAATTGGGATGATAAATTTCCATTGGATATATATTGTAGCGTAAGTAATATTTCCAAATTTTGATAAAAGTTCTGAATAGGACCTAAACAATTTCCGAAGGCTTGATTCTTGTAACCCTGAGTGGAAAGTTCCAACTTTATGTCATATATGTAATTGTATTGTAATTGTAATTGTATGAAAATCCAAAACCTTAGTGCGGGCATTGGCAAATCGAAGCTACTGAATTCTATAAATACCGTATGATGGGAGTCTAATCTAGAAATATCTGTAACCATCCAAATAAGGGAAATTTACAATAGGAAATCTGAAATCGCCAGGTTTATTGGAAATATTTGTATGATTTTGATTGTTAATTATCTTAATGAGAAAACAGAAGACATCTGACAAACCTGTATGAACAAATCACCCAAGAACATGCACACAAAACATGTTAATAGTAAAATATACAAGGAAAAACGACTTTAAGAAAATAATCGATTGTGCTGCGGTAACGATATCGACCTAAGACGGTCATTTGAAGTAGCAAACGTCACTCAGTTGGTGTGGTTAACCGATTTCCGGGCGCCCACGTTCCTACTCATCGCAAAAGCAGCACAATCAAAGAACTGACCGGTGTTTTGAGCGGAAAAATCATCACTGTTTTCGCAAATTTTAGTGACACAAGATAATGATGTCAAAAGTTTTACTGGAAACATTACTATATGCTACTCAAAAAGTCACCCCCACAGTTAACGGTAAAGGGTCTATATTAAGACTATAATCATATATACATCATCATGTTTATCATAAATATTGGTTTGAATTTTGTTGTTAGTTGTCCTAATGTATAGGTCCAAGAAAAGTGTTTCTGTATCAAAAAAATTTGGCTTTGTTTTACTGAAGTTCAGGTGAGTATATGTTTGCTATATGTCTTTCAAACTCAGGGTTATCAATTACTTAGATGTCGTCAAGATACATGTACATGTAAGTAGAGGTATCATACAACATCTCAGTACGGTCGAATCGTTTAGATTTGTAATGGAATACATGAAACCCCACATAACAATATAGAAATAAATCTGCTTTAAGATGTGTACATTTAGTACCCATAGAAATCCCAACTATCTGATCTGATCTATTCCGATCTTGCCATTAAATTCCAGTAACAAATATGGTTCATGATTGAACTGATGAGGAACAAAAGATCATAATAACATAAACTGTTGTGTTATGTATAATTCTCGCCAGAAAAATTGAGTTTTAACACGTATTTTTTTTTTTACATTTTAGATTACGCTAATCTATAGGAGACAGATTATTTTTTTCATTGTGTAACTGAGCAAGATTATTTTAGTCAAAATCAGGGCAAGAATTAAAAAAAATCCCAGCGCCAAACCCCTCCCCACGAATATCAAATGGACGGTGCCTTACGGGGGTTCGCCATATCTTTATTCTCGAAGTCGGCGTGACGTCATTGGCTGTAATGGTGTACGTAGATCCCAAAGGAGACTGGTCAAAACACTTGGGGTAAAACTCGGGGTTTATCCTTAGCGTTAATACAACTTTAAGTTTTTTTTTAAATACATAAATATATACGCACGAACACACGAAGGAGACAAGAAAACGAAATGCTGCCTAACTGAAATTCCGGTGTCGGAAACGCACGTGAACAAATGTCTGTATATATATATATATACATATTATGTCAAATTAATTATAGTCGAAAAGTTAAGATGGTTATTTTGTATGGTCAGGTCCCAAAATATCGGTTAACATTCTTGAAAGAGGAATCTGAAATTGCACTAGATCCCTATATCGACCACAGAACTTCCTCAGTGACAATTTCAAACGTTCCTCAATATATCCTTGTAAGAATAGGTTTGTGGCAAGAAGCCTCGCTCTCAGGACGAAATTTTCGTATTTAGAGCATGTCCTGGCATAGCGTATAAGTTGTGAAATGAAGACGCCATATGCCGGAGAGGAAGGTATGTTACTACTCAGAAAACGGAAGTTGGTAATAATGAAATTGAAATCGTCATGTTTGTCAAAGAATTATTAATATTATTCTATCATTATTATTGTTAATATTATTATTAATATTACTTTTATAGACCGTCTGCGTTCAGGGATGAGTGACCACTTTGTAGATTAAAAGAGTTAAAACAACAAACTTACATCTATATCTAAGAAAAACAATATGGAAGGACTGAACCCAGACATCGCCATCAATCTCAACATCAGGATAGAACATCACAGAAGCAACATTCGGCGGAGGACCACTGGACATATTTCAATTAGGCCAACCTTCACGGAAGCTATTAAGGGGAACATCCCAAAGAAGAAAGTGGAACAGATGCAAAATATCCCCCGGATATCCAGCCATATCAAAAGATTGATCAGACCTAGGCAACAAAGATACATTGCGGTAAAAATCTCAACGCAAAAGATAACTGGATTAAACAGAGATGAGAGACCTTGTAGAAAAATCATGAGTGAGGCTCATGGTAGCTATGTCGAATTGATATTTTGGGGCGGGGCAGAGGGGTTTTAGGGGTTTTTTTTCGTTTGTTTGTTGGGGGAAGGGGGGTTGCAACAATATTTTGCCTTATTACTTAAACATAATCTTGCCAAAGAGCACAGTGAAAAAAATCTGTGTCCAATATTCAGTGTATTTTAAACTTATACTTTGGAATAAAAAAAGTGTTAAAACTCATCTTCACTCGCCAGAATTAAACATCACAACAATTTATGTTATTATGAAATGTTGTTTGTGTGTGGGCCCCCGTAAACCGGTTAATCACACCCCTGAGTGACGTTTGTTACCTTAATTTATCGTCCTAAATCGGTATCGTAACTGCAGTACAATCGAATATTTTTGTAATGTTTTCTGTGTTTATTTAAACTTTATCATGTCCTTGGTGATTATTGTTATACATTCTGGTCAATTTCTTCTGTTTTCTCTTGAACTGAATCGCAATATTTATCAGCAGATAGACTGGGATTCCTATGGGTACTAGTTGCGCACATCTTAAAGCAGATTTATTTTTATATTGTTACGAGAGGGATTTCATGCATTCTTTTCAAACCTCAAAACGTTTCGATCTTATTCATAAGTTCAATGACACCTCTAGATATCTTCATGATATTTCAGCAATCGATAATCCAGAGTTTGAAAAATATATTACTGACATTTATACACCTGAACTTCAGTTTAACAAAGCCTTATTAACAATAATATCCATACAAACATATATGATAAACGTGACGATTTTCTATCGTAATTTTCCGTTATTTAGATGGTGATGTCCCTAGATCTCCATCGATATGGTATTTAAATTAGTAATTTCGTCCGCTTTGCTAGAACCTTCACTATCGTTTTGGATTTTCGCGTAAAAATATTCAAATCTCTTTCAAATTTTACAGATCTTATTCAGACATTTTATCTAAATTCGATAATGAAACACTTCAACAATACGTATCCATCAGGATTTCTCATCCCAATTTCTGCGGTTATCTGAACAAACAAAGGAGGGTCAAAGGTTTCGATAATTTCATATCGACGGGTTTTAGAATAATTAAACACTTTCGTCATCGACGGTATAACATCGAGATCATCGCAAAGACCATAGAACTTGTATTGGGCCCCTCTACAGTCTTATACAGACTTACTTCAGCGGTGCACGCTGACTAACAACTGGGTGGGACGGGCCTTGTCCAAACCTTTTCAAAGAAAGCAAGGTCCTGATCCTCATCCCCTATGACTGTTAGTCGGGACTCCTATGGATCAAGGATCTGAAGTCGCTTACAAACAGACAGAACATGGTTTACTTATGTTGATGTCGCCTTACTATTTCCGATACTAGCATATTATTCAATAAAACGTTTCGTGTGTTAAAATCTTTATATCCTCTCGTCTCGAGAAAGCCGTTGATCCTTGTTTACTGTATGGAGGATTATTTATAAATTTTTAAATGTGTGTCCTTTGATTGTGGTGCTTTTGAGATGAGTGGGAAGATGGGCTCCACTAAACCGGTTAACAACGCCAACTGAGTGACGTTTGTTACTTTCATTGACCGTCCTAAGTTGGTATCGTAACTGCGATATAATCGAATATTTGTGTAATGTCGTTTTCTGTGTTTATTTGACTATTGTCATGTTTTATGGGCATGTCCTTGGTGATTATTGTTATACAGTCTGGTTAAATGTCTTCTGTGTCCTCTAGTGAGCTAATTTGATATACTATTTAGTATTGAAGTATTTATGAAACATGATAAAATTTTTATGGGCGTAAAGAATTATTTCCTATCACGAGTAACTTTATGCAAATGCTATGACTTGGCCATTAACATTGCAAAAGATCCGATGCTATCTGGTGTATGAGATGCACAAGTACAAAGCGTTAACATTAAACAGAAAACTTTCTCGACTTCTCGAAATTTCATCATAGTTCTTGCTGACAGGCACCTAAAATTACACGTTCGTATGTAAGACATATTATATTAAGTGTCTTGCAGACGAACTTCGTCTTCATTAAACGCCTGGTAATCCTACTTACACAGTTACAATTTTGTCTCATTCAGAAGTGTTGGATAGAACAAGTCAGTTCTCTGTTCGTTTGGCACTACTGCAACTGAATCTGATCTCGAGCTACCATGCCTCTTTTAGGATTCCAAAGACGCATAAAACTCCATATAACTATCGATTCATAGCTGGATCTTCCAAGTGTTTACCTAGCCTCTTTCCATATTACTGTCGCCTTCTTTTCACAAACTAGCAATTCCCAGATCCCCCTATAAGTATTTCGAAACACGTCACAACGACATATATTTTGTAAAGGGACAGTCTGCTTCCAGCAGCAAGTATACAGAAAAAGATATTATCCAAATGTTAGAATTTCGTATATATAATGTTTTTGTGACAATTGGTGGGGAAGTGTTCCAACAGATTGTTGGCATTCGGATGGGTACAAATTGCGCGCCACTTCTGGCCGACATTTTTTTTGTACTCATACGAAACAGAATTCATACAGTCTCTTCAATATACAGTTAACATATCGGTTCAACTTTACGTACAGATACATCGATGGCGTTTGTCGATAAACAACCTTGTATTTAAAGATCTTCTCAACATCCTATATCCAAACACCTCGAGATAAAAGAACGCATCTTCTGCTCCATACCTCGATATACTCCTATTCACTATACTCAATAAGTGAAGATGATTTATTAGTAATATCTCTTTATGACAAAACTGACATTATTATTTCATTATTACCAGCTTCCCTCAACATACCTCCCTCTCCCGCATATAGCATCTTCATTTCCCAACTTATATGCTATGCCAGGGTATACTCTAATTAGGAAGCCTCTTGCCACGAAATTACTTTCACAGGGATATAATGAGGATCGTTTGATAATGTGACCGAAGAAGTTCTATGGTCGATATAGCGACCTGATGCAATTTGAAATCCCCCTTTCAAGAATGTTAACCGACATTTTAGATCTGACCATACAACTAACCATCGTAACTTTTTTTACTTTTGACTATACTTAATTTGATATAATACGTATATATACAGATATTTCCGACGCCGGAACTTCAGTTCAACAGCATTTCATACCATGAATAGGATAATTTGACTTAGTGTTCTTGTCTCCTTCATGTACTCCTATGTATATATTTATGTTTTTCTTTTCTCGACTTGACAGGTTGTTGCAGGACTTTTGTGACTGGTGTTATTTGCAACTAGGGGACGCTTTCTCCTCCCGGGCACCTGGTCTCGCCTCGATTTATTTGGGGTTCGCTTTTGTCTAAATATGACACTATACACGATATTGTCATTTTATACCATGGACTACGAGATATGGTTAACACTTCGGTACTTCTTCTTTGTTTACCTTAAAAGGATTTTATGGTGCTATACGATGGGTTATGACATAAATTTCTTTTTGGGTGATAAAATTCCTATACATTGGTGATGAGAGAATCTGCGACAATAATATCAGTTGATAGTCAATATATCTAGTGTCTTACAATTTACAAAGTCATTACATGAGTATCAATATGAAATGCTTTGTTATGCCCCGGATCGATAGATTGTCTGTCTGTCTATTTATCTGTCTGTATGTTTGTTGTCAACTTTAATCTTGGCCAAAACTTTTGAACCGCCAGGGACCGAGACTTCGTACATCACATTCGTACTCAACTAATATAGCCCTTTCAAATGAGACCAAGGTCGATTACCTTTTGACCTTGACGATGACCTTTACACTAAAAATAACCTGTTTGGATGTTATTGCCGCATTAGTATTTCACAAACACAGCTTGTATTTCTTTAACATATGCTAGCAATGCTTAGCAGGATTGACTCATAAGATGTCTATCTGCATTTAGGCATGTCGGATATACAATTACACAAGACTGAAACCAAACAATTCTTCATGTACCATGCTGATGTAATAACATATCTTAAAAATAAATAAAATAAATTCATATAACCCAAAATTAAGCTTCCTCTTTCTGACGTGATTGTAAATCTTTGAATAAAAATAAAATATCATTGTAATACACTGGTTCTTGTTAGCAAATTTTATTTGTATTGTCACACATATTTAAAATTTGTGTTCTCAACATTTAGCATGAAATCGCAATCCATCAATTCTACAACCCCATCTTCCAGAAATGTATTTCAGGCCTCCAGGAATTAAAACTGTGACGGATTTTTCAGTGGCACTGGTTCCGCATCTTGGAAGTGTTCTTTTGTTGGTCTTGAAAGTAATGGATTGTACATATTTACCATATGTGACAATAGCGCTTGTGATGTATTCACCACTACTCAACTCGTGGACAACTTTCTCTCCCTTTTTTGACCACTGTATACAATTCTCATTTGCCCATCCCCATTGCCTGCTATCTACTTTCCCATAACGAAGTTTGATATAGGTTGCAACATCTGTACATTGCATCTCAATTCTTGTTATGTCACCATTTTGTGCTACTGCTTTATCGTCAAAAGCGTCGCCTCCTGGTCCCCCAAGATATTCAGAGGCAACTAGAAATAGAAACAGTGGATTTTGTTTGATAATATGCTTTGATTTATCTATCGTATGTTGTTATCATACTTCGCTACTTATCAGCGCTCAAAAGTACGGTAAAAGTAGAAAAGCAAAACGAATAAACGAATACGTCACATAAATGACCCAACCCTCTCAGGCTTGTTACTGGGTTAGTGCATATAAACTGTATTGGTAAATGTGTTAGTGAGCTTAAATCGTCGTAATGTGAACGACAGCATATTTTCAGCTTTCAGATAAATTATATGCTTTTAAATGATACATATTTATTTCTTGCAATTAACACCACAATATTTCTCTAAAAAGATATATTGGAGTTTACCCTGTGATAACACTGCATTTGGTAGAATCACTGCAACTACCAGATATAATCCAGAAATCATTTTGTAGTATACCAGTATCTCTCTCTACAAGTAAAAAACGAAGAAGTACCGAAGGGTTAACCATATCTCATAGTCCATGGAATAAAAGGACAATATCGTGTATAGTGTCATTCAGACAAATGTGAACCCCAATGAAATCGAGGTGAGACCAGGTACCTCAGTATAACAAATGATATGTAACCATATAAAGCGTCTTTTTCATGTAAATATTTCTAGGTGTTTCCTGAATAAAGAAAGCTATTACTAATTTTATTCTGTGATAACTGTAGAAATATACATGTAACGCTATTAATGTGTTGCACCCGATTTGCATTTCGACATCACAAAGACTATAGTACAAAAGTCCGTCATATAGTTAAGCAAATTTATTACCAAACTGAACCCCTCACCCGCCCTCATCTTAAGACACAGATAGGCATTAGTTAGTGAAGAACACTGAAAAGTTTCTAATGAGTATGCTATAAAAGGATCAAGCACCCATAAAAAGGAATTATGATTATGTGAATACATGTAAATAGATAAATCTGAGTAACTTATTCGCGCATTTCGATAACACGTCTCTTTGCGAATGCTCAAGGACATAACTGTGGAAGTCAATATAATTATCAAATGGGCCATACAACAAGAGCTTAGATACAAGGACTGAGGTATGCGTAGGTTTAAGTATTTTGAAAATTTTTTTTATCACAGTAGATTACTTAAGCAATGAAATCTAGACTCCACTTAAAGCGCTATTAGCAAATGAAACGTATATGTTTCTGAACTGTGTATCAATCAATAATAAAAAAAACCCCTGCAAATTGTAAAAGAAAACACTTCTCTACTACTTACGTGTCTAGTATGCGAGGAACAGTTGCATTTATCCCTACTGATTTGTCGGTATATATACACATTTCAAACTAAGGATGATTCATGATTTCAAAGGTATAGAGACACAAATGTTACAATATTCATTAGATTATCTGATTAATATTAAAATCAATTTAAAATCCAGATTTTCACATAAATTTCAACGAGACTCAAACAGCTGTATTGGGCATAGGAGTGACATAACGAGAATAACAATATGTAACATATTTTCTCTTTTAACAAGGAACAGTTTACTAGGACCTCATCCTGTTCATCACTGAATAATACAAAACAACTTTTGGTTTTTTAAAATTACATGAATTCAAATATTTTATACAAAAGCTACGGAGATATATCTTACTGCTACTTGATTCATAGTTAAAAAGAAATTATTTCACACACTCCAACTGATTGTATATCATTAACCATTCAAAAGTCGGCATTGTTTAGAGATAACAAAGCAGTCTAAAAGTTTTATGGCATCTATTATTTTCTTTTTATTTTATTTCCTTTTTGCCTATTCTGAGTTAGTTCGCCATTTCTTTGATTCAGATTGTTACACAGAAATTACAATTTTGGCCAATTATTTCTGGTCGATTTTGATATGCGATGTATGATGCTTTCAGATGGTTGTGGCAAAATTCGTTTCATCTGTCCTTTAATTTAACCACATAACGTTCAAAGACGACGCCGTCAATTACTTTTGCAGTCTTGCAGTAATCGTATTGAGCAATATTTTTGAAAATCCTCCATAAGAGAAGTCGATAAACAAATCATAACAAAAACACTGAATCCACAGTGTAAAACGAAGCAAACAAGGGGTAAGCAAGAACGTAGAACTAATACGGAAGGAGTTGTGGATTAAATCATTGAAGACTCGAATCCCGAATGGATGTAATATTAAAAACAATTTAGAAAAAAATTAAAATATTGGGCCTTATTGAGAAAAGAAAATTCAGTTTTCAGTTCTGGAAAAATGTAATTAAATTTATTTCTGATAATACAAAAATATGATTAAATATAGATATGAAAACAGGGAATTTTGGTAAGAATTAAGATTATAGTGAAACTTCTAAAACGCTAGTCTTGTTGATTGCAAGATTTTACATTTTTAAATGTAAAATGAGGGAAACGGTGTCAAACATTAATGCAGCTAGAGTTGGATTAAAAAATCATATATCCAGCGAAAAAAAAAAAAAATACAACATAAAAAACGATAAACATCTATCTTTTAATAAAGAGTGGAGTAAATAGACTTATATCTAATACTCTAATTCTAATACTCTTCACTTTTTAAGTAAAATATATAATAATACAACTGAAAAAATTTAATACACATGGTAAAAGTGATACCCCTTTCTTCTTTTCCTCATTAGTTTATATCAAAACTGTACATAAATAATAAGCTTGTGTTTTAGATCACTGTAAAGATTCAATGAAAGCATAAGGTATTTATTTTTATGATCCCCGAAAAGTTTCGGGGGAGCTGATAGTCGCTGTCGTGTCTGTCTGCCCGCCCACCCGTCCGAGTTCATATTTCCTATACCTTTCATCAGAATTTGATCATACTTCCACAAAATATTATTGAGGTTAGGGGCTTTGGGTTAAAGGTCACTCAAGATCATTTCTGAAAGGTCAGAGTCACTTATTAACTATGACTTAAAAGTAAAATTAAGTACTTATATCTCCTATACCTTTCATCAGAACTTGATCATACTTCACAAAAATATTATATAGGTTAAGGACTTTTGGACAAAGGTCACACCAGGTCATTTATGAAAGGTCAAGGTCACTTATTAACTATGACTTAAGGTAATATGAAGTACTTATAGCTCCTATACCTTACATCAGAATTTGATGATACTTCACCAAAATATTCTTTAGGTTAAAGATTTTGGACAAAGGTCACTCAAGGTCATTTCTGAAAGGTCATAGCCACTTATTAACTATGACTTAAAGGAAAATTAAGTACTCATATCTCCTATACCTTTCATCAGAACCTGATCATACTTCACAAAAATAATATTTAGGTTAAGGACTTTTGGACAAAGGTCACTCAATGTCATTTATGAAAGGTCAAGGTCACTTAATAACTATGACTTAAGGTAATATAAAGTACTTATAGCTCCTATACTTTTCATCAGAATTTGACCATACTTCACCAAAATATTCTTTAGATTAAAGATTTTGGACAAAGATCACTCAAGGTCATTTCTGAAAGGTCAAAGTCACTTATTAACTATGACTTAAAGTAAAATTAAGTACTTATATCTCCTATACCTTTCATGAGAACTTGATCATACTTCATAAAAATATTATTTAGGTTAAGGACTTTTGGACAAAGGACACTCAATATCATTTATGAAAGGTCAAGGTCACTTATTAACTATGAATTTGGTAACATGAAGAACTTATATCTCTTATACCTTTCATAAGAATTTGATCATACTTCACCAAAATATTCTTTAGGTTAAAGATTTTGGACAAAGGTCACTCAAGGTCATTTCTGAAAGGTAAAGGTCACTCATTAACTATGACTTAAAACACCATGAAGTATGTATATTTTCTATATCTTTCATCAAAATTTGATCATACTTCACCAAAATATTATTATATTATATTGTATTTCGGATAAATATTTACGTTCAGCTTTTAATAAAGGGCCAAGATTTTACCAAATGCCGGGATATTGTTGAAGAAGCATTAAAAAATTATTGTAAACGATGGTGTCAAAAAGAAGGCATACAAATACATGCCTTGAATGACTGGAAAGGTGATATCTTAAAAATTATCGATATTCGCATCGATAATTTTACAAGTAATCCCTATTTATTCAAACAACCACATTATATACCAGTCCAGTCTATAAAAAAAAAAAGAAAATGGCTGATTTACATAATACTTATGTATTCGTACCTGCTAACAAAGCAGCTAATAATATTATCATTGTTTGAAAAATATACTTTATTTCAGTTCTTAAAACGGAATTGAACTCTACTTCTACGTATGTTGAAACCCCATTGTTTAAAGAAAAGATCCTATCTGACCACTATAAAGCTATGTGTGATTTCAATCTAAGCATTGATAAAAAAATGATCTCCCAACAATGTGTTGGCTTCCCAAATTACACAAATATCCATATAAATTACGTTTTATATCAAATTCTAGTCATTGCTCTACTATTGTGCTTTCTAAACATATTACCTCCGATCTTACTGCAGTTTAAGACCATGTTATCAAGTATTGTAATGCTGTCTTTAACAACATTAACGTCAATTACTTTTGGTGTATCAAAAATTCTAACAAGTCATTGAAAAATTCCGTTTGAGAAATTTTGAGGCTAATAACGTTTCTATTTTTGATTTTTCGACACTATATACCTCTTTACCTCATGACTTAATCAAAGCCAAATTGCTGTCTCTCATACGCTGGTGTTTCAGCAGAGAGTACTTCAGTTACATCTGGATTTTTCTCTAACAAACAATATGATAATTGTAAATATTGGACTTGTACTGAGTTGTGTAATGCTATCACATTTTTGATGGATAATATTTATATTCAGTTTAATGGCAAGACTTATCAATAGATTATTGGGATTCCTATGGACACTAACTGCGCTCCCCTTATAGCAGATTTATTTTCATACTGTTATGAGAGAGACTTTATGCATTCTATTCAAGCTTCTAAACGTTTCGACCTTATTGATAAGTTCAGTGACACCTCTAGATATCTTGATGATATTTTAGTAATCGATAACCCTGAGTTTGAAAACTATATATCTGACAATTATCCATTTGAAATTCAATTAAACAAAGCCAATACTTCCGACCAGGAAACACGTTTTTTGGACTTTTAAATATCAAAATTCATAACAACAATATTCATACCAACATATATGATAAACGTGATGACTTTGGATTTCCTATTGTAAATTTCCCTTATCTAGATGATGTCCCCAGACTCCCATCATATGGTATTTAGACTAGTCAATTGGTTTGGTTTGCTAGAGCCTGCACTAACATTTTGGAATTTCACGAAAAAATTCTCAGATTACTTTTAAACTTCTTACTCTGGGTTATAGATATCATAAACTTCGAATAACTTTAGGTAAATTTTATAGGTCTTATTCAGACATTTTATCTAAATTCGGAAATATTACCTTTCAACAATATGTATCCAGAGGAATTTCACATCCCAATTTCTACGGTGATCTAGTGTACAATCTAAGGAGGGTCAAAGGTCCCGATAATTTCATATCGGCTGGTTCTAAAATTATTAAACGCCTTCGACATCGACAGTATGACCCCGAGATCATCGCTTAGACCATAGATCTTGTATTGGGTCCCTCTACAACCCAAATGCAGACTTTTACTTGAGCATTGCATGCTGACTAACAGGGCGGTGGGGACTCTATGGCCTTCTCCAACCCTTTTCAGAGGAGACAAGATCCTGATCCTCGTCTCCTCTGACTGTTAGTAGTACTCCTATTGATCAAGGATCTGAGCTCGCTTACAGACGGGCAGAGCACGGTTTCTTTATGTTGATGTCTCCTTACATATTTTTGATAGCAAAATATTATTTTATAATTTTTTCGAGTGTAATAAATTTTTATGACCCCTCTTCTTGCGAAACCCTGTTGATCCTTGTTCGCTATATGGAGGATTATTTATAAATTTTTAAATGTGTGTCCTCTGAATGTGCTGCTTTTGCGGTGAGTGGGAAGGTGGGCGCCTGTAAACCGGTTTACCACTTGAGTGACGTTTGTTACTTCAATTGACCGTCCTAAGTCGGTATCGTAACCTCAGCACAATCGAATATTTTTATAATGTCATTCCGTGTATATTATGCTATTGTCATTTTTGTGTACAGGTCCGTGGTGATTTGTGTCATACAGCTTTGTCAGATGTCTTCTGTGTTCTCTTTAAGATTAAGGACTTTTAAACAAAGGTCAGTCAAGGTCATTTCTGAAGGGTCAAGGTAACTTATTTGACTATGACTTAAAATACCATAAAGTACTTATATCTCATGCACCTTTCATCAGAATTTGATCATACTTCGCCAAAAATGTTATTTAGGTTAAGAGCTTTTCGACAAAGGTCACTTAAGGTCATTTCTGAAAAGTCCTAATCAAGGTCAAGCTTACTCATCTTAGTTTAAGATAGTGTGATCACTTGTTGTTCTACAGTTAAATCAATTGGATATCTATATGATACATAGAGATTTGAAATCGTCATCAATTAATACAATGATTTTCTATATACTGAGTCATTCATTTCCTTCATTATTGCTGTACTTCTAGGAGCACCCATCGATTTTACTGATTTTTTGTATATGAATTGAGTCATCATATTCCCGTATCATAACCGTTTTTCGGGGAGCATACATCAGTTTTACTGGTACTCTTGTTTATCATGATGCCTTTGTTAATACACAATATGATAAATGAATCTTTTTCCTTGTCCATGTTATTGATCATATAAATTATTAAAATGTATTCCATTTATAAAATATAGATATTATATATGTTTTGTACTAAATGATCAAATAAAATACGGGGGAAATATAAAAAACAGTAAAAAAGAAACAATGATAAAACAATTCTTACTATTGCATTATAACATTTTAATAACAATTAAGTCACCGTCTATTATTACGCACATATTTTAACGTATATTTCACGTATTTGATGCTTTCTTATATTGTTTATTGTGACACCATACTTAACTACGTTATTAACGCGTATAGTAGTGAGTTGTACATAAATATTGCAATTATTTCTGAACCACTATCTAAGGACCTGCGCATGTTTCACTAAAGGTCGTAAGCCCAAACGTAGACGTAAACTATGCTAAGAAATATTTGTCTCCTGCCTAAAGAGTTGCAAACGTAACGTACACCTTTTACAACGTTTACTAATGTAATTACGTATGAACATATAGACTTTAAGAAAAATTCAAGTGACATACACGTAAATTTAGTCGAAAAGTTTACGTCTACGTTTGGGCTTACGGCCTTTAGTGAAACTCCCCAGGTAGCTATTTTATTTACTTGTATATCATAAGATATTTATTCTGAACATAAATGCATATATATGATTACTTTGCACGACGAAAAATGGATAGATAGAAAAATACAGATAAAAAAGAATGAGTGATAGTCCAATGAGCGCTACCTATATATCTTAAAATAAAGACCACAGTTTCAATGCAGATCTTAGTAAATTTTGTATCAGGTTTTGACTATGTATAGTGGTTTTCACTTGAAAAACAGAAATTCAATTCCGTGTATTTAATGGTAATCGTTTGAGCTCTTTTTAAAACTTGAGTATTTCTTACACATTGTGGATTTTCCTCTCGTTACCACAGTCCACCATACAAATTTAAATTATGTTATGTCAGCATCAGCATAAACTATTTGATTGATATTGAAATGAAGTATTCTGTGTTTGAATATAGATTACTTTATTTCAATATCAATCCCATACAGCTGATGCTGACTATTACAACATGTGTCCTCAAAGCCTAGAAATCAGATCCTTGGTGATTTGTGTCATACAGCTTTGTCAGATGTCGTCTGTTTTTTCTACTATATACTACGGAACTGTGTACTTCAAAAAGTTAAAAGTTAAATAAAAACAAAAACGTATTCTTTGATCACTCTACATTCTTAAAGGTATAGTGTAAACTAAACACATGTTTGAATACATGTACTAAATTTGTAACTATCGAGTCTGATTCGCCTTGATTGCTACAGCACGAGTTCGAGTTACGAGCTTTAGTAACACGTGGTTAGTAATCGTTAAGAATTTCCTGCATTCATTGACATTATTGAACGTAACGAAGCAGAAAACATTGGTTTTGAAATAAAATTGTGAATGAGAGATGCCTCGTATGATTGAAAATGATTGTTTACGTCCTATTGGGATGGTGGAAGCTAGGATGTCTCAAAGCAATGTGACAAGACAGTTTGTAGTTCATATTAACACAGTAAATGCTTATATTCGTGCCGGAGAACGTTACATTGACGCTGGCGTTATTCAGCGCCTCCAATTCGGCGGAGAGAGCGTTATGGTTTGGGATGGAATTACAACACATGGAAAGACTCCTTTGGTGATACTGGGGAGCAGTTTAACCGGCGTACGCTACCTGACGACATTGTATGTCAACGCATCATTCAATTCATTCACAACACTCAGCGTAACGTCATCCTGCAGCAGGACAACGCACAACCGACCGCACACCGCATGTGTTGTTAGTGTCTATCTACAGTAGCAAAACGTGAATGTGCTACCCTGGCCTGCGATGTCACCAGATTTATCGCCTATAGAACATGTTTGGGATGAAATGGAACAAGGTTTACGTCAAGAGCCATCCCTCTCGCTACGTTGGACGCAATGAGTCGTTCTTTATTACGCATATAGCGGAACATTTCCCCAGGCATTTCAATGTGTCGTATGTGGTGCAAATGGCGGTCATACCGCTCTTAAACTTGTGAAACTGTTTTGCATCCCCCTTATTTTCAGTGGCTGTTCGTATCAACCATAATGGACATAATCCGTGATTTAATGTTTGAACTGAAAGACAATGCATTATATCAAATAATGATATGCATAATGAAATTTTCTATTTTGTATATGAATCTATAAATGACCTTACTAAACTACACAGTTTCTTCTTTCCACTAGTATATAGAGAGAACATTCCCCCGGAAAGTTAACTATATAGAAAACCTTCTCCCAGGGTGATGTACTATATAGAAAACCGTTCCTCTTGCATTGAAAATCTCCTCGAAAGTTTACTATTTAGTAAACTTTTCCCCTCAATCCGGAAACCCAAAACAATATTGGTCCATGCAGTCCATGTTATTAAAGAGCGTATTTGTTTTAGAATAGGAATAATACATGTATACCTGTATTGTTTGTATTTTATAATCTCCAGCATGTATTCTGTGATTTACAGCTTTATATATAAATATAGATATTTTCAGCTTTACATACCCGTAAAAAACACACATGGAGATGCTTATTATAAATATGCACGCCACCATGGTCATTTCTATTTCTCAACTTCATTAAATATATATATATATATATATATATATATTATATATATATATATATATATATATATATATTATATATATATATATATATATATATATATATATATATATATATATATTTTTTTTTTTTTTTTTTTTTTTTTGGAATTTTTACATATATATAGAACATGTAGAAACAACACAAATCACAACGATACCATCACACTCACATAGACAACTTGCACTCACACTTGCATTCATATCAATTAATTACAATATTCGTTATGCAAAAGAGGTTATAATATTTTAAATATTAATTATACATTATAGCAGTAAACTGTTTCCACTTTTTCTCAAAATCTTCAAATCTTAAATTCTTTTTCATAATGTACAAGTCTGTTTTCATATAATGTTGAATGTATTTCTTTGTCTCAGTAATAGTCGGCAAGTGATTATTGAGTTTTTGCTTGTATAAATATCGTTTTACTAAACAAACTATTAAGTTTAATGGCCTATTGTTCTTTCCGAGTTTTCCAAAAAGTACATCCACATCGTTTAGATCAACATAAGTATCAAGAGTGTTATTTATCCAAAGAAATACATTCGACCATATTTGGGCACTTATTCTACAAGTATAGAAAATATGATTTATACTTTCAGGATATTCATTACAAAAGGTACATAAATTTGTGTTTGACAAACCAATTTTGTTTAGTAGTAACCTAGTGCCAATTATTCTATGAATCATACGAAAATGGAACCATCTTAAAGCAATATCATTCGTAAAAAACCTAACACAATCATTTTGTTTTTTCCACCATTCAGACCCTGGGTTAAAGTTAAACTCCTCCTCCCACTTAGCTTCACTTTTTGGTCTTTCATACTTACAATATATAAACTTATCATAAAAAACTCTAGCACCTTTAACATTTCTCAGCAATGCATTAGCAAAATATGGTCTATATGGTTGATTTTCAACAAAAAAGTCATATTCTATCAAATCAATATTTTGTCTAATAATAGAGGTAAACCCATAATAAAGTGTAAATAGAGGTCTAAAACTGAACTTATCACAAAACATTTCATATGTCAAAACCCTTCCAACGCTATCCAAGAAATCATATACATATATAATACCTTTTTAAAACCAGTTTTCATAAAATATTGGCTTACCATTAATTTTAAAATCACAACTATACCATATATTCTTAAATATGTAATGTTCATCCTTTTCAATAATATTTCGGTAATGATGAAAAGTTAAAAAGACATCTTGCCAGAAAGGATTAGTTATTTTCCCTGCTAATGTTTTGTAATATTGTCCACCAAAGTGTAAATGATATCTGAAAGATTCAGGCAATGTATCCACTAATAGTTTTTTCCATGACACATTTTCATTACTTGACAAAATTCTTCGCATCCATGTGGTTTTTAATCCTTTAATAAATGATGGTAAACAAATCATTCTTAGCCCCCCATAGGAAAAATCCTGAATAATTGTTTTTCTGGCAATCCTGTCTCTTTTACCTTTCCAAATGAAATTAAAAAATAATTTTTCCACCTCCTTTATCCAATTTTCAGATGGATTCGGTAATGCTATAAATAAATGTGTCAATTTTGGTAATAAAATAGATTTAACAACAGTAATTTTACCAGCTGTACTTATATAACGTCTATTCCAGGACTGAATCAGTTTCTTAATCTCATTAAGTTTACTCTCAAAATTTAAGTTAATCACATTTTCTAGGTCAACTGAAAACTTAATTCCTAAAAAAGTGAATGGTTCTTGAGTCCAGGTCAGATTATATTCATTACAATAATTTACAATTGTTTCTTTAACAGTTCCTATTTTTATACATGAATAGTTCGAATGATAGTTCGGCTTAAGGCCTGAATACTTAGCAAATTGCCCAATTAAAGATAATGCATTTTTAAGTGACTTCTCACTGCCATCTAGAAGAATAACAGTATCGTCTGCATATTGTAACAATCTATATTCATTATGCATAATATGTATCCCATTAATATCCTTATTTTTCCTGAGCATAGCTCCCATGATTTCTATACAGAAAAAATATATATATGGTGAAACCGGGTCCCCCTGTCTACAGCCACGCCCTATACGAAAGAATTCAGAGTAAATACCATTCTGGATGACACATAATTTGAAGTCATTGAAAAAGATATTTATCCGGTGCAAAATGTTTTTTCCAAAATTAAAAAAATTAAGTGCATTTCTTATGAACTTCCAAGAAACCGAATCAAATGCCTTTTCAAAATCTATCATAAGTATGATACCTGGAATATCTAGTTTGTTACAGTTATGAATAATGTCATATGGAAGTCTTGTGTTTTCCCCAATGTATCTACCCGCTATAAAACCTTTTTGATTTTCATGAATTAAGTAACTAAGAACTGATTTTAATCTTTTTGCTATAATACCTGAGAGAATCTTATATGTAACATTTAGTAGTGATATCGGGCGCCAATGTTTTAGAAATTCCCTGGGCTTATTCCCCTTAGGTAAAATAGAAATAATACCTAATTTTTGTGACTGTGATAATTTCCCCGATAAAAATGAATGTAAATATGATCTATGAAGAAAGTCACCTATGTCCAACCAGAAAAACTTAAAGAACTCTGCTGTAAAGCCATCATTTCCCGGGCTTTTGTTATTCTTACACTGTTTCAGAACTTCATGAATTTCAGATTTCTTAATATCACTTTCTAGTACAGTTTTATCCTCTTCCGACAATTTAGGTATATTATAATCTTTAAGAAGGTCATGTAAGTTAGCATCTTCCAACAATTGATCTCTATTTCTATACAAATCTTGATAGAAATTACTTATTTCATTTAAAATCTGGTTTTGTTCTGCTATCTCTTTCCCATCATCACTAATAAGTTTAGATACAGTTTTATTAACGTAGTTTCTTTTCTCAAGATTACAGAAGTACTTAGTAGGTTTTTCTCCATCCTCTATCCATCTAGCCCCCGCCCTTATAATTAATCCTTGTAATTCATATTGTCGAATCTCTTCTAATTGAATTTTTAAGTCATTCAACTGAATATTAACCTATTCATCATGAGTATTGTTAAAACGTTCTTGAAGCAGTTTTATCTCTCTTTCAATGTTTACCTTTACTTCATTTCTAATTTTATTTTTCCATGAACTATAGGATATAGTAATTCCACGAATATTCATCAACAATACTTCCAGAAACAAACTATCATCAATCGTAAATTGTATTAAATCATTTAGAATATCAGGGATACTGTTTCTCAATACTGGTAAAGGTACATATTCTTCCTATATATATATGTATATATATATAAGCACAAGAAAGCGACAAACGACATTAAGATAGTGTAAGACTTAGTGTCGTTTGTCGCTTTCTTGTGCATCTATATTTGACCTCTTTTATTCTTTAGCGACTTGCATTGACCAACGGTTGATCCGATATATTTGAATAGTGAACGTTGTTGTTATATTTCCTACTTGTGCTTTTATATATATACACACACACACACACACACACACACACACACACACACACACACACACACACACACACACACACACACACACACACACACACACATTCAGTCTAGAAGTATGTCTAAAATTCGTGATGAAGCGGATTTTCATTTCGGCATATCTATTTTATCATAAATAAAATGACTCATCCTCATCATTATGCTAATTAAAGCCTTTCGGAGAGTTGAAATCAGAGTGTCTGCAACCTTCGATTTCTGAATGATATTGTCTGGCCCATTTCCTCTTTAACAAATCAAGGTACATAGTTTCCTTAAAATTAAAAGTTTCTTAATAGCTTCTTTCCTACCGACAGGTATCCACGTGTTTGACAGAAGTTAATAAGTTGAAAAGTCTCCATCATATAGACCAGATCTTTCCATCTCTAGAATATAAATCAAACAGGAAACACGTTACAGTTGGAAATACTTATACAAGACCACAAAATTACAACATTACATCACCAACTGGATATTCTACCTGATAGCAAACTACAATCCATTCTTGTTATCAAGTTTGTAAAAGTATAATTCAATTTCCTTTTTACGATGCGTAAGCTTGTTTAAATTCTAGACCGATAACGGTACAAGGCAAAGATCTACTAAGGTCTGGATAGGGGAAGACCTGCTATATAGTGAAACGTCTACTTGGGGAGAAGTTGTACGCTATAGTAGATCGTACGGGGGACAATCTGCTGTGGGGGTGATGTAATATATGACACCGACAAATTAGTAAGGAGAACTTAAAGTATTCGAGCACTGAAAATGTAAGTATCACCTATTTCTTACACTTGTTTATTTCCCTCATGTTACCATTTTAAATTAATGTGTTTGAATCTAGATTACTTCATTTCAATATCAGTCAAACGGTTTCTGCTGATGCAGACTATTACAACATATGTTCTCAAGCCTCAAAAGTCATGAATCATCTATGGGTTTGGGTGTATATATATATCCCGGCAAATTAGTAAGTACTGCACATATTTCAGCAATAAAGATGTAAGTACCGCCTAATGGTTTTATATTTCTAAAACTTTTCATTCATTATAGATTAAGATGCAGTACATACATATTTTAGTTTCGGTTTATGAATTTTCTATCTATTCATTATTCCAATTATTTTGTAAACGCATACTCGTATGGATAGCGCTTCTAGTCCACTGTGAGTGCTAAGGCCTATCATCACTCAATGGGTTTCGTGAAAGGGCATACGACTGGAGATATCGTATAACAAAAAGGACGTAAGCTAGACTTACCTTACATAGGTCTTAAACACTATATATCAGTATAATTCATCAAGGTATGCTATTTGTATCTGAACTTCTGTTTCATAAACTTTTGCTTATTGGAAATAAAATGATTCAAAGTAATAATGCTAGTCAGAACGTTACGACCAATACACCTTAGCTTACGAGTTTTGTGTAATTAAGCTCTGTCCTAGATGGTCTCTGGTTTTCCCGGATAGGGCAATATTGAATTTCATAGAATTAGAACAACTTGAATTAACAACGTATTAAAACAGCTGTCATATAGTAGCTCCCCCCCCCAAGTCAGCCATTCCCCCGGAAGAGTCTATATAACTAGCTTTCCTATATAGACAGGCTTCATCCTCTTTATAGTAAGATTTCCCCTCCTCATATAGTAGCTCTTCCTCCATAATAAATCTTCCCCAGCGTTAAAAATTCATACAATTATAAAGTTTCTGACGCCCTGATCATATGACACGAGTTGTACAACCAAACAATTTGTGCGCATGAGTAATATTTACTTAGCAATGCAATTTTGGTCGTATGAATGTTGTTATATATATATATATATATATATATATATATATATATATATATATATATATATATATATATATATATATATATATATATATATATATATATATATATATATATATATATATATATATATATATATATATATATATACATTTCATTTCTTTTTTATGAAACAGTACAAACCAAGGAGCTGTATCGTGCAAACGATCTCTCACTGCTTTTGGTTGATCCATTGCATAATTTTCTGCATTGCCTCGAGCATATATGCCATCCGATTATAAGAGCAATTGTTTTGGTGTGATGTTAATAAATATGTAAAGAAACAAAACCTCAAAAGAGGAAAGCGAATGAGTAACTGTGGAACGCCTGTGAATATGTCCGAGGACATTTTTATTCATAATAAATATAGAACATATATACCTTTTAATATTGTGCACCAGATGCGCATTTCGACAACTTATGTCCCTGAAGTGATGCTCGTGGCCGAATTGTTGGAATTGTCATATTATATAAATATTGGAAGACAGTATTGAAACCAAAATGACCCAAAAAGTGAACCAAAGAATCAGTCTAAGGACAGAGCTATGCATGAGGGAGATATTCCTTAGTTTTAGAGTGATTTACATAATACATAAAACATATACATAAATCCCGCACCTGCGCACATGGTGAACTGGATTGATATACATATATGTTTTTGTATTTATTTTACATTGAATTTATCATGATGTTTTTTAGAGGGAGACATCTGTATACGAGAAAAATGATTTGTGGCCTATATTTGCTTGTTGCAGCACTGTTTCTACCAACTGCAGTATTATCAGAGAGTGAGTGCCTTATTTTTGTCCATATGTTTAGAAAGCTATCGTAATGTGAAAATATGAATCTAATTATTAAATCTGTACAATTATAAATAGTTAAGAAAATACTAGTAGTTATCTAAGAATATAAGGATCCAGCTCATGACCAGATGTCTTTCATCTGAATAGGATTTAGGCTATCCTTTAAAAAGTAACATCAGATACTATTCAGTAGGAAAATAATGAGTAAACATCCTCTGCCAAACAGTTTGTTCCTCTTTGTTCGAGGTAGTTTTCGTGACGTTACTTTTTTGCATGGACTATTGCAAAGCCTGAACTATAATTTTCTGTTTCCTGGATAAGAGATATAATATATTACTTATATTCTTGGTATAGCATGTTGTCATAAATATGAAATGAAAACCATGTTTGTATTTTTTGTGTGCAGGTCCTTGGTGATTTGTTTCATACAGCTTTGTCAGATGTCTTCTGTTTTCTCTTCTAGTTGCCTCTGAATATCTTGGAGGACCAGGGGGCGACGCATTTGACGACAAAGCAGTAGCACAAAATGGTGACATAACAAGAATTGAGATGCAATGTACAGATGTTGCAACCTATATCAAGCTTCGTTATGGGAAAGTAGATAGCAGGCAATGGGGATGGGCAAATGAGAATTGTATACAGTGGTCAAAAAAGGGAGAGAAAGTTGTCCACGAGTTGAGTAGTGGTGAATACATCACAAGCGCTATTATCACATATGGTAAATATGTACAATCCATTACTTTCAAGACCAACAAAAGAACACTTCCAAGATGCGGAACCAGTGCCACTGAAAAATCCGTCACAGTTTTAATTCCTGGAGGCCTGAAATACATTTCTGGAAGATGGGGCTGTAGAATTGATGGATTGCGGTTTCATGCGAAATGTTGAGACCACAAATTTTAAAAAATGTTTGACAAGATAAATAAAATTTGCTGACAAGAAGCAATGTATTAGAATGATATGTTGTTTCTATTCAAAGACGTAGAATCACGTGATAAAGAGGAGAGTTAATTTTGAGTTATACGAATAACTTTTATCCATTTTAAGATATGCTATTTGATCAGCATGGTATATAAATAATTGTTTGGTTTCAGTCTTGTGTAATTGTATATTCGACATGCCTAAATACAGATAGACATCTTATGGGTCAATTCTGCTAAGCATTATAAGCAAATATTAAAAGAAAGCTGTACTTGTAAAAAAAAAATTAATGCCCCCGGCTAAAAAAGTCCAAAAAAGTTATTTTCAGTGTGAAGGTCATCGTCAAAGTCTAAAGTTCATCGGCCTTGATGTGGTTTGAAAGTGCTGCATTAGTTGAGCACGCATGTGAAATATGAAGTCTCTCTCCCTCGCGTTTCAAATGTTATGGCCAAGGTTAAAGTTGACAGCAGACAAAAACAGACAGACAGAAATTGTCAAGGTCAAAATTTCATCGAATTAGTGGCACTTGAAAGGACTTCATTAGTTGAGTATGCATGTGAAATATGAAGTCTCTATCCCTCATGGTTGAAAAGTTATGGCCACGGTCAAAGTTGACAAACAGACAGACAAACAGACAGATAGACAGACAGGACAAAAACAATATGCCCCCAATCTATCGATCCGGGGCATAATAAAAATTCTTACTGATACATGTGTAAGAAGTGCTGTGTATTGTAGCACACTACATATATTGACTATCAACTGATATTTTATACATTGTTGTCGCAGTTTCTCTTATTATTAGCCGTCATTTCTATACACATATATATGTATGTGTTTTGATGGCTTCAGCAATTTTATTAATCAAAAGGAAATTTATGTCATAACCCATAGTATAGATTCATTACACTTTCATTCGTATATCATCACAAAATCCTTTTGAGGTAAACAACGAAGAAGTACCGAAGTGTTAACCATATCTCGTAGTCATGGAATAAAAGGACAATATAGTGTATAGTGTCATATTTATACAAAAGCGAACCCCAATAAAATCGAGGTGAGACCAGGTGCCCGGGAGGAGAAATCGTCCCCTGGTTGCATACACACCAGTCACAAAAGTCCTGCAACGACCTTTCAAGTAGAGGAAGCAAATACATAAATATATGCACATGACCACCCGAAGGAGACAAGAACACTAAGTCAAATTATCCTATTCACGGTATGAAATGCTGTTCAACTGAAATTCCGGCGTCGGAAATGCAAGTCAACAAATGTCTGTATATATACGTATTATGTCAAATCAAGTATAGTCAAATGTCAGTATACATACGTATTATGTCAAATCAGGTATAGTCAAATGTCTGTATATATACGTATTATGTCAAATCAAGTATAGTCAAATGTCTGCATATATACCTATTATGTCAAATCAAGTATAGTCAAATTCTGCATATATACGTATTATGTCAAATCAAGTATAGTCATATATCTGTATACATACGTATTATGTCAAATGAAGTATAGTCAAATGTCTGTATATATACGTATTATGTCAAATCAAGTATAGTCAAATGTCTGTATACATACGTATTATGTCAAATCAAGTATAGTCAAATGTCTGTATATATACGTATTATGTCAAATCAAGTATAGTGAAATGTCTGTATTTATACGTATTATGTCTAATCAAGTATAGTCAAATGTCTGTATATATATAGGTATTATGTCAAATCAAGTATAGTCAAATGTCTGTATATATAGGTATTATGTCAAATCAATTATAGTCAAATGTCTGTATATATAGATATTATGTTAAATCAAGTATAGTCAAATGTCTGTATATATAGGTATTATGTGAAATCAAGTATAGTCAAATGTCTGTATATATAGGTATTATGTCAAATCAAGTATAGTCAAATTCTGTATATATACGTATGTGTCAAATCAAGTATAGTGAAATGTCTGTATATATAGGTATTATGTCAAATCAAGTATAGTGAAATGTCTGTATATATACGTATTATGTCAAATCAAGTATAGTGAAATGTCTGTATATATACTTATTATGTCAAATCAAGTATAGTCAAATGTCTGTATATATACGTATTATGTCAAGTCAATTATAGTCAAATGTCTGTATATATAGGTATTATGTCAAATCAAGTATAGTCAAATGTCTGTATATATACGTATTATGTCAAATCAAGTATAGTCAAATGTCTGTATATATACGTATTATGTCAAATCAAGTATAGTGAAATGTCTGTATATATACGTATTATGTCAAATCAAGTATAGTGAAATATCTGTATATATACGTATTATGTCAAATCAAGTATAGTCAAATGTCAGTTTACATACGTATTATGTCAAATCAAGTATAGTCAAATGTCTGTATATATACGTATTATGTCAAATCAAGTATAGTCAAATGTCTGTATATATACGTATTATGTCAAATCAAGTATAGTCAAATGTCTGTATATATACGTATTATGTCAAATCAAATATAGTCAAAAGTCTCTATATATACATATTATGTCAAGTCAAGTATAGTCAAATGTCTGTATACATACGTATTATGTCAAATCAAGTATAGTCAAATGTCTGTATATATACGTATTATGTCAAATCAAGTATAGTCAAAAGTCTGTATATATACGTATTATGTCAAATCAAGTATAGTCAAATGTCTGTAAATATACGTATTATGTCAAATCAAGTATAGTCAAATGTCTGTATATATACGTATTATGTCAAATCAAGTATAGTCAAATTCTGTATATATACGTATTATGTCAAATGAAGTATAGTCAAATGTCTGTATATATACGTATTATGTCAAATGAAGTATAGTCAAATGTCTGTATATATACGTATTATGTCAAATCAACTATAGTCAAATGTCCGTATAAATACTATTATGTCAAATCAAGTATAGTGAAATGTCTGTATATATACGTATTATGTGAAATCAAGTCAAAAGTCACAAAGTTACGACGATTAGTTTCTATAGTCAGATCCCAAAATGTCGTTAACATTCATGAAAGGGGGATTTCAAATTGCATCAGATCCCTATATCGAACTCAGTCAGTTTGGTAATACATTTGCTTTATTACATGATGGAATTTTGTACTTTAGTCTTTAATCTTAAGTGTTATTTTACCCTTTTCCTGATGTTGTGTGGCTGTGACACTTTCTACACAGTGTTTGGTCACATTTATGTATAAATACAGTGCTGAATTATATTTGTTTCGTCTGTATGTAAGGGCATTCACGGCGGGTGTGGTTAGCTAAACAGGAGACGCTCACTCCTCCGGGGCACCTGGTCTCACCCCTGAATTTCAGGTCCGTGAATGTCCACTGTGTTAGTGCCATAGTCATGTGACACCGGTTACTTTCGTATTTTACATTTGTGTTGTCGAAATACAAATCGGGTGCAATGAATTGATAGCGTTACATGTATATTCCTATAGTTATGACAAAAAAATTAGTACTAGCTTTCTATATTCAGGAAACACTCAGAAATATTTCCATGAAAAAGACAGCTTTTTCTCCCATATTCACAGAGTTATTCTCATATTTACTGCAAAATGACCAAAATGTCTCCCACAGGGGGGTGGAAGATAAGCTACACGACCTATTTCGCGCTCAATGTTATCATGACGTCATAAGCAAACACGACATACGTCAACGTCAAGCAACCTAATTTTTGTTCATTTTCCAACAAAACGGAAGGGAAAATGACAAATTTATGGGCAAATTATTGAATGGGCGAAAAATAATCTACCGCTATTGTCCGGTAGTGACAGAGAAATCAACTAACCAAGCCTCGGCATGGACTAAGCTAATTTAACGCTCGGGTTAGTTGATTTCTCTGTCACCACCGGACAATAGCGGTAGATTCTATTAATCTGTTTACATTTAATGTGTTATACCGCTTTGTACAGAGAGATTCTGGTGTACTACAAAATGATTTCTGGACTATATCTGGTTGTTGCAGTGATTCTACCAAATGCAGTGTTATCACAGGGTAAATTCCAACATACCAATCTCTTTTCAGAGAAATATTGTAGTGTTAATTGTAACTAATAAATATGTATCATATCATTTAAAAGCATATTGTTTATCTGAAAGTGAAAATATGCTGTCGTTTAGATTACGATGACTGCAGTTCACTAACACACTTACCAGTACAGAAATATATGATGAAATTAATAGAATAATGCAACAAAACACTGAACAATGAGTGTATATGCATTAACGCCAACCCAATAACAAGCCTGAGAGGGTTGGGTCATTTATGTGACGATTTGTTTTCCTTTTCTACTTCGACTCTACTTTTGAGCGCTGATAAATAGAAAAGTCTGATAAACAACGTACCATTGATAAATCAAAACATTTTATCAGAAAACCATGTTTCTATTTCTAGTTGCCTCTGAATATCCTGGAGGACCAGAACGAGAAACTATCTCGTTTGAACGAGAAAAAAAAATCTCTTTCGAACGAGAAATTATCTCGTTCGAACGAGAAACTAATATCATATACCATAATCTACAGTGATAAGTGTTATTAACCGATAGAAAGAAATGGAATATCGTCCATCAATAAATCTTTTGATATTTTCTAACAATTTCTTTAGTAGCGGATGTTTGATCATTTAGATAACTACATAGGCAAGAGCATTTGGCCGTGTATGGCCTGAATTTAGTTGGAATACATTATACGTATTATTTCAGTCTGTCAAATGGCAGATCTAAAGTATGTTTGTAACATTTGATTTGGAGCCTCATCTCCTCCATTTCATATTTATGTTTTTTATGTTTTAAGCCACTGGAATCAAACTAATTTGGCTCAGTGACCTCACAAATTAATATTAATCATTAATGAAAGAAAAAAGAGGAGTTACCGGCTCAGTTATGTGGCAGAAGTCACCATGGAGCTATACAATAATGCATAGTTATGTGTTCTACTGTATTTCAGTAAGTACCATTCAGTTTAAATTTCAATTCTGAAATGTATAAATCATAATTTACAACTATTATTATACTTTTAATTACAAGAGGAGGGCAGATTATCTCTGATGGCATAATACCCGCCCCCTTTTTTTCCCCCACGCATTCATCTTCTTCGCAATATAATGAATTATACTTTATACGAGAAAATTATCACGTTCTAAGGAGATTTTTTCTCGTTCGAACTAGATTTTTTCTCGTTCGAACAAGATAAAAAAGTTCTCTTCTGTAAAATGGCACGAAAACGGCTTAGTAGTTATGCAAAGGATTCAATACATTTAATCCATGAACAAGATCTGCTATTGCGTAGGCCGAATGGATTGAGAATTTTTGTTCATCATTTTAGTGTACATCTGACAGACTTATATGCATAATCATTTTCTCATGTTTTGTGTGAAGATTGTTGGCCATGTCCATGCTTAACGCTATTTCATGTTGGCTAGTATAACAATAAACGTAAGATATATACGTTATTAGAGTACAATATGCGCATTCCGACAACTCATGTCTTTTCAGTGGTACAGAAAGCCGAAATGTGGATATCCAAATTATATACATGAATATTTGTAGAACATAGTAATTGCCAAACTGACTTAAAAGTAAAATCCAAAGAACCCAACTAAGGACAATGCCATGCATGAGGGAGATTGTCCTTGTTTAAGGATTATTAGTTTATCACAGTAAATTCGACTGTATACATTTAATATAATGAACGATTATTCCGTGTGTGCCACATGGAGACAAATATTTCTAATTTTCAAAACATAGGATATCCAAATGCCGTGTCAAGTAGGAAATTACACAAGGTGACAATCAACAGGTAATGTCGTTATTATTGTTATAAATATAATAAGGTGTGCTACAATCTCCCCCTAATCATTATTCTAGACTACACGTATTGTAGTTTAAGTTATTTTACAAATCTTACATCCGACGGGTTTATCTCGTTTTATTTGTATGTATGACGATACACTTGAAGCATATTTGTCCATATACTACGTAATTACAAATAAGGTACAGGGTAGTAAAATGCATGAATATCCAGTATTCAAAAACAAATGAAAGAAAACTCCGGATGCGGCACCACAAGCACTGAAAAATTCGTTTTAATTCCTGAAGGCAGCCAGTAGTACCTTTCTAAAAGATAGGACTGCAGAAAATTGCAAAAATCTTTTGTGATAACCATGTGGATGTGACCATGATCTAGGTGTTCCTAAAATAAGGCACCGTCCATTTGATTTGGGGGCTGGGTTTTTTTTAACCCAGTCAGATTATTTTTTTACCTCAACCTTGAGGCAAGGGAATATTTTTTCATTAGAGACAGAGCAAGAATTTTTTCACCAATGAATAATTAGCCAATAATAATTGTTGTATAATAATACAAATTTGATCATAAATACCGTTATTTTTGAAAAAAAATTCTGCTTTATTCACAGTTTTATACATGTAATAACGTATATAGCAGTATTCTGTCCGTATCCTGTTGCGGAGATTTTACCATTCTTTACCAATCACATCCCAGCTTTGTTATACATTTAGCTCATCATCCTGATGCCATATACTGAAATGAGGGTGAGACAAGCAGCAGGAGGGGGAAGGAGACAAAGGTGTTAACCGGGGAAATATAATTGACAGAAAAATGACAAAAATTCTAAAAATGTCAGAATTGTCCGTTCCGTTTCAGTCACGAAATCAACTATGAAATATATACAAAAAAGGAAATATTTCATTAAAAGGCCAAAATTTGGCATCTTCAAAATTTTGATAGGATAGAGATATCAGCGAAAGGAAAAATGTTTTGAATTTCTTTCACATCAAGCACATAAAAATATGAATACACTGCAAAATTCACCTGGTGCTACTACTAACTCCTGTCCACCCCTCATGAACTATTTTTGGCATATATCCAGTGCAAACATCACAGTGCTCGAAGGAAAAGATAAATGCATCTGACGTATGACAGAAATTACTCTTAATATTCAATTTGTAACAATTTGAAAAAGGCAGACATAAGAACATAACAAAACTTTCGATAAAAGTGCAGTTACGATACCGATCTAGGAAGGCCAATTGATATGACAGTAGTTAATCAACTGGAGGGTTTAAATGGTTTATGGGACCTCCTTCCCACTTTACACAAAAGCAGTATAATTAAAAGGCACACATTTAAAAATCTATAAATAATCCTCCATATAGAGAGCAAGGATCAACAAATTTCTCAAATTAAGAGGTCATAAAAATATAAAGATGTATAGTAATGCTGAGTAATACGAAGATATCAAAATTATATAAATTGATATCAACATGAGTAAACCGTGCTTTGCTGATCTGGAAGCGAACTCAGACCCTTGATCTGAAAAAGTCCCAATACACAGTAAGAGAAAATGAGGTTCCGAACCATTTCTCCTTTGAAAAGGGTTTCAATAAGGCCCACCATATAGTTTCCATGCGCCTGTTGCTTAGCGTACACGTTCAAGTAAAATTCTCTATATTAGACTGTAGAGGCGTTAAATACAAGACTTACGGGGTTTTTTTTACTATCTCCGGGTCATATTATTGTAGATCATGAACGAAGGCATTTCACTATTTTGGAACCCAAGGAGATAAACTTATCGAAATTTCAGATTCCATTAAGTTTCTACACAAGATCACCGTAGAAATTGGGATGATAATTTCCATTGGATATATATTGTTGCGTAAGTAATATTTTCAAATTTTGATAAAAGTTCTGAATAGGACCTAAACAATTTCCGAAGGCTTGATTCTTGTAACCCTGAGTGGAAAGTTCCAACTTCATTTCATATATGTAATTTTTTGTATGGAAGTCCAAAACCTTAGTGCGGGCATTGGCAAATCGAAGCTACTGAATTCTATAAATACCGTATGATGGGAGTCTAATCTAGAAATATCTGTAACTATCCAAATAAGGGAAATTTACAATAGGAAATCTGAAATCGCCAGGTTTATTGGAAATATTTGTATGAGTTTGATTGCTAATTATGTTAATGAGAAAACAGAAGACATCTGAAAAACCTCTGTGAACAAATCACCCAAGGACATGCACACAAAACACGACAATAGTAAAATATACAAGAAAAAACTACTTTAAGAAAATAATCGATTGTTCTGCGGTAACGATATCGACCTAGGACGGTCAATTGAAGTAGCAAACGTCACTCGGTGTGGTTAACCGATTTCCGGGCGCCCACGTTCCTACTCATCGCAAAAGCAGCACAATCAAAGAACTGACCGGTGTTTTGAGCGGCAAAATCATCACTGTTTTCGTAAATTTTAGTGACGCAAGATAATGATGTCAAAAGTTTTACGGGAAACATTACTATATGCTACTCAAAAAGTCAACCCCACAGTTAACGGTAAAGGGTCTATATTAAGACTATAATCATATATAAATCGTCATGTTTATCATAAATATTGCTTTGAATTTTGTTGTTAGTTGTCCTAATGTATAGGTCCAAGAAACGTGTTTCTGTATCACAAATATTGTCTTTGTTTTACTGAAGTTCAGGTGAGTATATGTTAGCTATATATCTTTCAAACTCATGGCTATCAATAACTAAGATGTCGTCAAGATACATGTACATGTAAGTACAGGTATCATCCAACATCTCAATACGGTCGAATCGTTTAGATTTGTAATGGAATACATGAAACCCCACATAACAATATAGAAACAAATCTGCTGTAAGATGTGTACATTTATTACCCATAGAAATCCCAACTATCTGCTGATCTTGCCATTAAATTCAAGTAACAAATATGGTAGGTTTGTCCATGATTGAACTGATGAAGAACAAAAGATCATAATAACATAAACTGTTGTGTTATGTATAATTCTGTCGAGAAAGCTCGCCAGAAAAATTGAGTATTTTTTTTTAGATTTTAGATTACGCTAATCTATAGGAGACAGATTATTTTTTTCATTGTGTGACTGAGCAAGATTATTTTAGTCAAAATCAGGGCAAGTATTAAAAAAAATCCCAGCACCAAACCCCTCCCCACGAATATCAAATGGACGGTGCCTTACGGGGGTTCGCCATATCTTTATTCTTGAAATCGGCGTGACGTCATTGGCTGTAATGGTGTACTTAGATCCCAAAGGAGTCTGGTCATAACACTTGGGGTAAAACTCGGGGTTTATCCATAGCGTTAATACAATTTTAAGTTTTTTTTAAAATACATTAAGGAAATACACGAAGGTGACAAGAAAACGAAATGCTGCCTAACTGAAATTCCGGTGTCGGAAACGCACGTGAACAAATGTCTGTGTATATATATACATATTATGTCAAATTAATTATAGTCAAAAAGTTAAGATGGTTATCTTGTATGGTCAGGTCCCAAAATATCGGTTAACATTCTTGAAAGAGGAATCTGAAATTGCACTAGATCGCTATATCGACCACAGAACTTCCTCAGTGACAATTTCAAACGTTCCTCAATATATCCTTGTAAGAATAGGTTTGTGGCAAGAAGCCTCGCTCTCAGGACGAAATTTTCGTATTTAGAGTATGTCCTGGCATGGCGTATAAGTTGTGAAATGAAGACGCCATATGCCGGAGAGGAAGGTATGTTACTACTCAGAAAACGGAAGTTGGTAATAATGAAATTGAAATCGTCACGTTTGTCAAAGAATTATTAATATTATTCTTTTCATTATTATTGTTAATATTATTATTAATATTATTTTTATAGACCGTCTGCGTTCAGGGATGAGTGACCACCTTGCAGATTAACAGAATTAAAACAACAAACTTACATCTATATCTAAGAAAAACAATATGGAAGGACTGAACCCAGACATCGCCATCAATTTCAACATCAGGATAGAACATCACAGAAGCAACATTCGGTGGAGGACCCCTGGACATATTTCAATTAGGCCAACCTTCACGGAAGCTATTTATGGGAACATCCCAAAGAAGAAAGTGGAACAGATGCAAAATGTCCCCGGATCTCCAGCCATATCAAAAGATTGATCAGACCTAGGCAACGAAGATACATTGTGGTAAAAATCTCAACGCAAAAGATAACTGGATTAAACACAGATGAGAGACCTTGTAGAAAAATCATGAGTGAGGCTTATGATAGCTATGTCGAATTGATATTTTGGGGCGGGGCAGAGGGGTTTTTAGGGGGGGGGGTTCGTTTGTTTGTTTTGGGGAGGATTTGCAACTATATTTGCCTTGATTATTACTTAAACATAATCTTGCCAAAGATCACAGTGAAAAAAATCTGAGTGAGGCTTATGATAGCTATGTCGAATTGATATTTTGGGGCGGGGCAGAGGGGTTTTAGGGGGGTTTTTTTTCGTTTGTTTGTTGGGGGGGGGGGTTGCAACAATATTTTGCCTTATTACTTAAACATAATCTTGCCAAAGAGCACAGTGAAAAAAATCTGTGTCCAATATTCAGTGTATTTTAAACTTATACTTTGGAATAAAAAAAGTGTTAAAACTCACCTTCACTCGCCAGAATTAATCATCACAACAATTTATGTTATTATGAAATGTTGTTTGGGAGTGGGCCCCGTGAACCGGTTAACCACACCAACTGAGTGACGTTTGTTACCTTAATTTATCGTCCTAAATCGGTATCGTAACTGCAGTACAATCGAATATTTTTGTAATGTTTTCTGTGTTTATTTAAACATCATCATGTCCTTGGTGATTATTGTTATACATTCTGATCAATTTCTTCTGTTTTCTCTTGAACTGAATCGCAATATTTATCAGCAGATAGACTGGGATTCCTATGGGTACTAGTTGCGCACATCTTAAAGCAGATTTATTTTTATATTGTTACGAGAGGGATTTCATGCATACTTTTCAAACCTCAAAACGTTTCGACCTTATGCATAAGTTCAATGACACCTCTAGATATCTTCATGATATTTCAGCAATCGATAACCCAGAGTTTGAAAAATATATTACTGACATTTATACACCTGAACTTCAGTTTAACAAAGCCTTATTAACAATAATATCCATACAAACATATATGATAAACGTGACGATTTTCTATCGTAATTTTCCGTTATTTAAATGTTTATGTCCCTAGATCTCCATCGATATGGTATTTAAATTAGTCATTTCGTCCGGTTTGCTAGAACCTGCACTATCATTTTGGATTTTCGCGTAAAAATGTTCAAATCTCTTTCAAACGTCTAACTCACGGTTATAGGAATCATAAACTTCGAAAAACTTTCGTAAATTTCACAGATCTTATTCAGATATTTTATCTAAATTCGATAATGAAACACTTCAACAATACGTATCCAGCAGGATTTCTCATCCCAATTTCTGCGGTTATCTGAAGAAACTAAGGAGGGTCAAAGGTTTCGATAATTTATTATCGACGGGTTCTAAAATAATTAAACACTTTCGTCATCGACGGTATAACATCGAGATCATCGCAAAGACCATAGAACTTGTATTGGGCCTTACTTCAGCGGTGCACGCTGACTAACACCGCGGTGGGACGGGCCTTGTCCAAACCTTTTCAAAGAAAGCAAGGTCCTGATCCTCTTCCCCTATGACTGTTAGTCGGGACTCCTATGGATCAAGGATCTGAACTCGCTTACAGGCAGACAGAACATGGTTTAATTATGTTGATGTCGCCTTACATATTTTCGATACTAGCATATTATTCAATAAAACGTTTCGTGTGTTAAAATCTTTATGTCCTCTCGTCTCGAGAAAGCCGTTGATCCTTGTTTACTGTATGGAGGATTATTTATAAAGTTTTAAATGTGTGTCCTTTGATTGTGGTGCTTTTGAGATGAGTGGGAAGATGGGCTCCAGTAAACCGGTTAACCACGCCAACTGAGTGACGTTTGTTACTTTCATTGACCGTCCTAAGTCGGTATCGTAACTGCGATATAATCAAATATTTGTGTAAGGTCGTTTTCTGTGTTTATTTGACTATTGTCATGTTTTATGGACATGCCCTTGGTGATTATTGTTATACAGTCTGGTTAAATGTCTTCTGTTTCCTCTAGTCAGCTAATTCGATATACTATTTAGTATTTAAGTATTTATGAAACAGGATAACATTTTTATGGGCGTAAAGAATTATTTCCTATCACGAGTAACTTTATGCAAATGCTATGACTTGGCCATTAACATTGCAAAAGATCTGATGCTATCTGGTGTATGAGATGCACAAGTAAAAAGCGTTAACATTAAACAGAGAACTTTCTCGACTTCTCGAAATTTCATCATAGTTCTTGCTGACAGGCACCTAAAATTTCACGTTATATTACATTAGGTGTCTTGCAGACGAACTTCGTCTCCATTAAACGCCTGGTAATCCTACTTACACAGTTACAAATTTGTCTCCTTCAGAGGTGTTGGATAGAACAAGTCAGTTTTCTGTTCGTTTGGCACTACTGCAAATGAATCTGATCTCGAGCTACCATGCCTTTTTTTGAATTCCAAAGACGCATAAAACTCCATATAACTATCGATTCATAGCTGGATCTTCCAAGTGTTTACCTAGCCTCTTTCCATATTACTGACGCCTTCTTTTCACAAACAAGCAATTCCCAGATCCCCCTATAAATATTTCGAATCACGTCACAACGACACATATTTTGTAAAGGGACAGTCTGCTTCCAGCAGCAAGTATACAGAAAAAGAGATTATCCAAATGTTAGAATTTCGTATATATAATGTTTTTGTGACAATTGGTGGGGAAGTGTTCCAACAGAGTGTTGGCATTCGGGTGGGTACAAATTGCGCGCCACTTCTGGCCGACTCATACGAAACAGAATTCATACAGTCTCTGCTCTTCAATAAACAGTTAACATATCGGTTCAACTTTACGTACAGATACATCGATGGCGTTTTGTCGACAAACAACCTTGTATTTAAAGATCTTCTCAACATCCTATATCCAAACATCTCGAGATAAAAGAACGCATCTTCTGCTTCATACTTCGATATACTCCTATTCACTATACTCAATAAGTGAAGATGATTCATTAGTGATATCTCTATGACAAACCTGACGATGTTAATTTCATTATTACCAGCTTCCCTCAACATACCTCCCTCTCCCGCATATATCATCTTCTTTTCCCAACTTATATGCTATGCCAGAGCATACTCTAAATAGGAAGCTTCTTGCCACGAAATTACTCTCACAGGAATATAATGAGGATCGTTTGATAATGTGACCGAAGAAGTTCTATGGTCGATATAGCGACCTGATGCAATTTGAAGAATGTTAACCGACATTTTAGACCTGACCATACAACTAACCGTAGTAACTTTTTGACTTTTGACTATACTTAATTTGACATAATACGTATATATACAGATATTTGTTGACGTGCATTTCCGACGCCGGAATTTCAGTTCAACAGCATTTCAAATCATGAATAGGATAGTGTTCTTGTCTCCTTCATGTACTCCTATGTATATATTTATGTATTTCCTTTCTCGACTTGACAGGTTGTTGCAGGGCTTTTGTGACTGGTGTTATTTGCAACCAGGGGACGCTTTCTCCTCCTGGGCACCTGGTCTCACCTCGATTTATTTGGGGTTCGCTTTTGTCTAAATATGACACTATACACTATATTGTCATTTTATACCATGGACTACGATATATGGTTAACACTTCGGTACTTCTTCGTTGTTTACCTTAAAAGGATTTTATGGTGCTATACGATGGGTTATGACAAATTTCTTTTTGGTTGATAAAATTGCTATACACTGGTGATGAGAGAATCTGCGACAATAATATCAGTTGATAGTCAATATATCTAGTGTCTTACAATTTACAAAGTCATTACATGAGTATCAATATGAAATGCTTTGTTATGCCCCGGATCAATAGATTGTCTGTCTATCTATTTATCTGTCTGTATGATTGTTGTCAACTTTAATCTTGGCTAAAACTTTTGAACCGCGAGGGACCGAGACTTCGTACTTCACATTCGTACTCAACTAATGTAGCCCTTTTAAATGAGATCAAGGTCGATGACCTTTTGACCTAGACGATGACCTTCACACTAAAAATAACCTGTTTGGACGTTATTGCCGCATTAGTTTTTCACAAACACAGCTTCTTTAACATATACTTGCAATGCTTAGCAGGATTGACTCATAAGATGTCTATCTGCAGTGAGGCATGTCGGATATACAATTACACAAGACTGAAACCAAACAATTCTTCATGTACCATGCTGATATAATAGCATGTCTTAAAAACAAATAAAATATATTCATATAACCCAAAAGTAAGCTTCCACTATCTAACGTGATTGTAAGTCTTTGAATAAAAATAAAATATCATTGTAATACACTGGTTCTTGTTAGCAAATTTTATTTGTATTGTCACACATATTTAAAATTTGTGTTCTCAACATTTAGCATGAAATCGCAATCCATCAATTCTACAACCCCATCTTCCAGAAATGTATTTCAGGCCTCCAGGAATTAAAACTGTGACGGATTTTTCAGTGGCACTGGTTCCGCATCTTGGAAGTGTTCTTTTGTTGGTCTTGAAAGTAATGGATTGTACATATTTACCATATGTGACAATAGCGCCTGTGATGTATTCACCACTACTCAACTCGTGGACAACTTTCTCTCCCTTTTTGACCACTGTATACAATTCTCATTTGCCCATCCCCATTGCCTGCTATCTACTTTCCCATAACGAAGTTTGATATAGGTAGCAACATCTGTACATTGCATCTCGATTCTTGTTATGTCCCCATTTTGTGCTACTGCTTTATCGTCAAAAGCGTCGCCTCCTGGTCCTTCAAGATATTCCGAGGTAACTAGAAATAGAAACATGGGGTTTTGTTTGATAATATGCATTGATTTATCTATGGTATGTTGTTTATCATACTGCTCTACTTATCAGCGCTCAAAAGTAGGGTCGAAGTAGAAAAGCAAAACGAATAAACAAATACGTCACATAAATGAACCAATCCTCTCAGGCTTGTTACTGGGGTAATACATATAAACTGTATTGGTAAATGTGTTAGTGAGCTTAAATCATCGTAATGTAAACGACAGCATCTTTTCAGTTTCAGATAAATTATATGCTTTTAAATGATACATATTTATTTGTTGCGATTAACACCACAATATTTCTCTAAAAAGGAGATTGGTATGTTGGAATTTACCCTGTGATAACACTGCATGTGGTAGAATCACTGCAACAACCAGATATAGTCCAGAAATCATTTTGTAGTATACCAGTATCTCTCTGTACAAGTAAAAAACGAAGTAGTACCGAAGGGTTAACCATATCTCATAGTCCATGGAATAAAAGGACAATATCGTGTATAGTGTCATTCAGACAAATGTGAACCCCAATGAAATCGAGGTGAGACCAGGTACCTCAGTATAACAAATGATATGTAACCATATAAAGCGTCTTTTTCATGTAAATATTTCTAGGTGTTTCCTGAATAAAGAAAGCTATTACTAATTTTATTCTGTGATAACTGTAGAAATATACATGTAACGCTATTAATGTGTTGCACCCGATTTGCATTTCGACATCACAAAGACTATAGTACAAAAGTCCGTCATATAGTTAAGCAAATTTATTACCAAACTGAACCCCCCACCCGCCCTCATCTTAAGACACAGATAGGCATTAGTTAGTGAAGAACACTGAAAAGTTTCTAATGAGTATGCTATAAAAGGTTCAAGCACCCATAAAAATGAATTATGATTATGTGAATACATGTAAATAGATAAATCTGAGTAACTTATTCGCGCATTTCGATAACACGTCTCTTCGCGAATGCTCAAGGACATAACTGTGGAAGTCAATATAATTATCAAATGGGCCATACAGCAAGAGCTTAGATACAAGGACTGAAGGTACGCGTAGGTTTAAGTATTTTGAAAAAAATTTTTTTCACAGTAGATTACTTAAGCAATGAAATCTAGACTCCACTTAAAGCGCTATTAGCAAATGAAACAGATATATTTCTGAACTGTGTATCAATCAATAATAAAACAACCCTGAAAATTGTAAAAGAAAATACTTCTCTACTACTTACGTGTCTAGTGTTCAAGGAACAGTTGCATTTATCCCTACTGATTTGTCGGTATATATACACATCTCAAACTAAGGATGATTCATGATTTCAAAGGTATAGAGACACAAATGTTACAATATTCATTAGATTATCTGATTAATATTAAAATCAATTTAAAATCCAAATTTTCACATAAATTTCAACGAGACTCAAACAGCTGTATTTGGCATAGGAGTGACATAACGAGAATAACAATATATAACATATTTTCTCTTTTAACAAGGAACAGTTTACTAGGACCTCATCCTGTTCATCATTGAATAATACAAAACAAATTTTGGTTTTTTAAAATTACATGAATTCAAATATTTTATACAAAAGCTACGGAGATAAATCTTACAGCTACTTGATTCATAGTTAAAAAGAAATTATTTCACACACTCCAACTGATTGTATATCATTAACCATTCAAAAGTCGGCACTGTTTAGAGATAACAAAGCAGTCTAAAAGTTTTATGGCATCTATTATTTTCTTTTTATTTTGTTTCCTTTTTGCCTATTCTGAGGTAGTTCGCCATTTCTTTGATTCAGATTGTTACACAGAAATTACAATTTTGGCCAATTATTTCTGGTCGATTTTGATATGCGATGTATGATGCTTTCAGATGGTTGTGGCAAAATTCGTTTCATCTGTCCTTTAATTTAACCACATAACGTGCAAAGACGACGCCGTCAATTACTTTTGCAGTCTTGCAGTAATCGTATTGAGCAATATTTTTGAAAATCCTCCATAAGAGAAGTCGATAAACAAATCATAACAAAAACACTGAATCCACAGTTTAAAACGAAGCAAGCAAGGGGTAAGCAAGAACGTAGAACTAATACGGAAGGAGTTGTGGATTAAATCATTGAAGACTGGAATGCCGAATGGATATAATGTTAAAAACAATTTAGAAAAAAAAATTAAAATATTGGGCCTTATTGAAAAAAGAAAATTCAGTTTTCAGTTCTGGAAAAATGTAATTAAATTTATTTCTGATAATACAAAATTATGATTAAATATAGATATAAAAACAGGCAATTTTGGTAAGAATTAAGATTACAGTGAAACTTCTAAAACGCTAGTCTTGTTGATTGCAAGATTTTACATTTTTAAATGTAAAATGAGGGAAACGGCGTCAAACATTAATGCAGCTAGAGTTGGATTAAAAAACCATATATCCAGCGAAAAAAAAATACAACATAAAAAACGATAAACATCTATCTTTTAATAAAGAGTGGAGTAAATAGACTTATATCTAATACTCTAATTCTAATACTCTTCACTTTTTAAGTAAAATATATAATAATACAACTAAAAAAATTTAATACACATGGTAAAAGTGATACCCCTTTCTTGTTTTCCTCATTAGATTATATCAAAACTGTACATAAATAATAAGCTTGTGTTTTAGATCACTGTAAAGATTCAATGAAAGCATAAGGTATTTATTTTTATGATCCCCGAAAACTTTCGGGGGAGCTGATAGTCGCTGTCGTGTCTGTCTGCCCGCCCACCCGTCCGAGCTCATATTTCCTATACCTTTCATCAGAATTTGATCATACTTCCACAAAATATTATTGACGTTAGGGGCTTTGGGATAAAGGTCACTCAAGATCATTTCTGAAAGGTCAGAGTCACTTATTAACTATGACTTAAAGTAAAATTAAGTACTTATATCTCCTATACCTTTCATCAGAACTTGATCATACTTCACAAAAATATTATATAGATTAAGGACTTTTGGACAAAGGTCACTCCAGGTCATTTATGAAAGGTCAAGGTCACTTATTAACTATGACTTAAGGTAATATGAAGTACTTATAGCTCCTATACCTTACATCAGAATTTGATGATACTTCACCAAAATATTCTTTAGGTTAAAGATTTTGGACAAAGGTCACTCAAGGTCATTTCTGAAAGGTCAAAGCCACTTATTAACTATGACTTAAAGTAAAATTAAGTACTTATATCTCCTATACCTTTCATCAGAACTTGATCATACTTCACAAAAATAATGTTTAGGTTAAGGACTTTTGGACAAAGGTCACTCCACGTCATTTATGAAAGGTCAAGGTCACTTATTAACTATGACTTAAGGTAATATAAAGTACTTATAGCTAATATACCTTTCATAAGAATTTGATCATACTTCACTAAAATATTCTTTAGGTTAAAGATTTTGGACAAAGGTCACTCAAGGTCTTTTCTGAAAGGTCAAAGCCACTTATTAACTATGACTTAAAGTAAAATTAAGTACTTATATCTCCTATACCTTTCATCAGAACTTGATCATACTTCATAAAAATATTATTTAGGTTAAGGACTTTTGGACAAAGGTCACTCAATGTCATTTATGAAAGGTCAAGGTCACTTATTAACTGTGAATTAGGTAACATGAAGAACTTATATCTCCTATACCTTTCATAAGAATTTGATCATACTTCACCAAAATATTCTTTAGGTTAAAGATTTTGGACAAAGGTCACTCATGGTCATTTCTGAAAGGTAAAGGTCACTCATTAACTATGACTTAAAACACCATGAAGTATGTATATTTTCTACATCTTTCATCAAAATTTGATCATACTTCACCAAAATATTATTTATTATATTATATTGTATTTCGGATAAATATTTACGTTCAGCTTTTAATAAAGGGCCAAGATTTTACCAAATGCCGGGATATTGTTGAAGAGGCATTAAACACTTATTGTAAACGATGGTGTCAAAAAGAAGGCATACAAATACATGCCTTGAATGACTGGAAAGGTGATATCTTAAAAATTATCGATATTCGCATCGATAATTTTACAACTAATCCCTATTTATTCAAACAACCGAATTATATACCAGTTCAGTCTATAAAAAAAGAAAATGGCTGATTTACATAATACTTATGTATTCGTACCTGCTAACAAAGCAGCTAATAATATTATCATTGTTTGAAAAATATACTATATTTCAGTTCTTAAAACGGAATTGAACTCTACTTCTACGTATGTTGAAACCCCATTGTTTAAAGAAAAGATCCTATCTGACCACTGTAAAGCTATGTGTGATTTCAATCTAAGCATTGATAAAAAAAATGATCTCCCAACAATGTGTTGGCTTCCCAAATTACACAAAAATCCATATAAATTACGTTTTTTATCAAATTCTAGTCATTGCTCTACTACTGTGCTTTCTAAACATATTACCTCCGATCTTACTGCAGTTTAAGACCATGTTATCAAGTATTGTAATGCTGTCTTTAACAACATTAACGTCAATTACTTTTGGTGTATCAAAAATTCTAACAAGTCATTGAAAAATTCCGTTTGAGAAATTTTGAGGCTAATAACGTTTCTATTTTTGATTTTTCGACACTATATACCTCTTTACCTCATGACTTAATCAAAGCCAAATTGCTGTCTCTCATACGCTGGTGTTTCAGCAGAGAGTACTTCAGTTACATCTGGATTTTTCTCTAACAAACAATATGATAATTGTAAATATTGGACTTGTACTGAGTTGTGTAATGCTATCACATTTTTGATGGATAATATTTATATTCAGTTTAATGGCAAGACTTATCAATAGATTATTGGGATTCCTATGGACACTAACTGCGCTCCCCTTATAGCAGATTTATTTTCATACTGTTATGAGAGAGACTTTATGCATTCTATTCAAGCTTCTAAACGTTTCGACCTTATTGATAAGTTCAGTGACACCTCTAGATATCTTGATGATATTTTAGTAATCGATAACCCTGAGTTTGAAAACTATATATCTGACAATTATCCATTTGAAATTCAATTAAACAAAGCCAATACTTCCGACCAGGAAACACGTTTTTTGGACTTTTAAATATCAAAATTCATAACAACAATATTCATACCAACATATATGATAAACGTGATGACTTTGGATTTCCTATTGTAAATTTCCCTTATCTAGATGATGTCCCCAGACTCCCATCATATGGTATTTAGACTAGTCAATTGGTTTGGTTTGCTAGAGCCTGCACTAACATTTTGGAATTTCACGAAAAAATTCTCAGATTACTTTTAAACTTCTTACTCTGGGTTATAGATATCATAAACTTCGAATAACTTTAGGTAAATTTTATAGGTCTTATTCAGACATTTTATCTAAATTCGGAAATATTACCTTTCAACAATATGTATCCAGAGGAATTTCACATCCCAATTTCTACGGTGATCTAGTGTACAATCTAAGGAGGGTCAAAGGTCCCGATAATTTCATATCGGCTGGTTCTAAAATTATTAAACGCCTTCGACATCGACAGTATGACCCCGAGATCATCGCTTAGACCATATATCTTGTATTGGGTCCCTCTACAACCCAAAGGCAGACTTTTACTTGAGCATTGCATGCTGACTAACAGGGCGGTGGGGACTCTATGGCCTTCTCCAAACCTTTTCAGAGGAGACAAGATCCTGATCCTCGTCTCCTCTGAGTGTTAGTAGTACTCCTATTGATCAAGGATCTGAGCTCGCTTACAGACGGGCAGAGCACGGTTTCTTTATGTTGATGTCTCCTTACATATTTTTGATAGCAAAATATTATTTTATAATTTTTTCGAGTGTAATAAATTTTTATGACCCCTCTTCTTGCGAAACCTGTTGATCCTTGTTTGCTATATGGAGGATTATTTATAAATTTTTAAATGTGTGTCCTCTGAATGTGCTGCTTTTGCGGTGAGTGGGAAGGTGGGCGCCTGTAAACCGGTTTACCACTTGAGTGACGTTTGTTACTTCAATTGACCGTCCTAAGTCGGTATCGTAACCTCAGCACAATCGAATATTTTTATAATGTCATTTTGTGTATATTATGCTATTGTCATTTTTGTGTGCAGGTCCGTGGTGATTTGTGTCATACAGCTTTGTCAGATGTCTTCTGTGTTCTCTTTTAGATTAAGGACTTTTAAACAAAGGTCAGTCAAGGTCATTTCTGAAGGGTCAAGGTAACTTATTTGACTATGACTTAAAAAAACCATAAAGTACTTATATCTCCTGCACCTTGATCATACTTCGCCAAAAATGTTATTTAGGTTAAGAGCTTTTCGACAAAGGTCACTTAAGGTCATTTATGAAACGTCCTAATCAAGGTCAAGCTTACTCATCTTAGTTTAAGATACTGTGATCACTTGTTGTTCTACAGTTAAATCAATTGGATATCCATATGATACATAGAGATTTGAAATCGTCATCAATTAATACAATGATTTTCTATATACTGAGTCATTCATTTCCTTCATTATTGCTGTACTTCTAGGAGCACCCATCGGTTTTACTGATTTTTTGTATATGAATTGAGTCATCATATTCCCGTATCATAACCGTTTTTCGGGGAGCATACATCAGTTTTACTGATACTCTTGTTTATCATGATGCCTTTTTTAATACGCAATATGATAAATGAATCTTTTTCCTTGTCCATGTTATTGATCATATAAATTATTAAAATGTATTCCATTTGTAAAATATAGATACTATATATGTTTTGTACTAAATGATCAAATAAAATACGGGGGAAATATAAAAAACAGTAAAAAAGAAACAATGATAAAACAATTCTTACTATTGCATTATAACATTTTAATAACAATTAAGTCACCGTCTATTATTACGCACATATTTTAACGTATATTTCACGTATTTGATGCTTTCTTATATTGTTTATTGTGACACCATACTTAACTACGTTATTAACGCGTATAGTAGTGAGTTGTACATAAATATTGCAATTATTTCTGAACCACTATCTAAGGACCTGGGCAAGTTTCACTAAAGGTCGTAAGCCCAAACGTAGACGTAAACTATGCTAAGAAATATTTGTCTCCTGCCTAAAGAGTTGCAAACGTAACGTACACCTTTTACAACGTTTACCAATGTAATTACCTATGAACATATAAAATTTAAGAAAAAGTCAAGTGACATACACATAAATTTAGTCGAAAAGTTTACGTCTACGTTTGGGCTTACGGCCTTTAGTGAAACTCCCCAGGTAGCTATTTTATTTACTTGTATATTATAAGATATATATTCTGAACATAAATGCATATATATGATTACTTTGCCTGACGAAAAATGGATAGATAGAAAAATACAGAGAAAAAAGAATGACTGATAGTCCAATGAGCGCTACCTATATATCTTAAAATAAAGACCACAGTTTCAATGCAGATCTTAGTAAATTTTGTGTCAGTTTTTGACTATGTATAGTGGTTTTCACTTGAAAAACAGAAATTCAATTCCATGTATTTAATGGTAATCGTTTGAGCTCTTTTTAAAACTTGAGTATTTCTTACACATTGTGGATTTTCCTCACGTTACCACAGTCCACAATACAAATTTAAATTATGTTATGTCAGCATCAGCATAAACCATTTGATTGATATTGAAATGAAGTATTCTGTGTTTGAATATAGATTACTTTATTTCAATATCAATCCATCCCATACAGCTGATGCTGACTATTACAACATGTGTCCTCAAAGCCTAGAAATCAGATCCTTGGTGATTTGTGTCATACAGCTTAGTCAGATGTCGTCTGTTTTCTCTACTATATACTACGGAACTGTGTACTTAAAAAAGTTAAAAGTTAAATAAAAACAAAAACGTATTCTTTGATCACTCTACATTCTTAAAGGTATAGTGTAAACTAAACACATGTTTGAATACATGTACTAAATTTGTAACTATCGAGTCTGATTCGCCTTGATTGCTACAGCACGAGTTCGAGTTTCGAGCTTTAGTAACACGTGGTTAGTAATCGTTAAGAATTTCCTGCATTCATTGACATTATTGAACGTAATGAAGCAGAAAACATTGGTTTTGAAATAATATTGTGAATGAGAGATGCCTCGTATGATTGAAAATGATTGTTTACGTCCTATTGAAATGGTGGAAGCTAGGATGTCTCAAAGCAATGTGACAAGATAGTTTGGAGTTCATATTAACAGACTCCTTTGATGATACTGGGGAGCAGTTTAACCGGCGTACGCTACCTGACGACATTGTATGTCAACGCATCATTCAATTCATTCACAACACTCAGGGTAACGTCATCCTGCAGCAGGACAACGCACAACCGACCGCACACCGCATGTGTTGTTAGTGTTTATCTACAGTAGCAAAACGTGAATGTGCTACTCTGACCTGCGATGTCACCAGATTTATCGCTTATAGAACATGTTTGGGATGAAATGGAACAACGTCTACGTCAAGAGCCATCCCTCTCGCTACGTTGGACGCAATGAGTCGTTCTTTATTACGCATATAGCGGAACATTTCCCCAGGCATTTCAATGTGTCGTATGTGGTGCAAATGGCGGTCATACCGCTCTTAAACTTGTGAAACTGTTTTGCATCCCCCTTATTTTCAGTGGCTGTTCGTATCAACCATAATGGACATAATCCGTGATTTAATGTTTGAACTGAAAGACAATGCATTATATCAAATAATGATATGCATAATGAAATTTTCTATTTTGTATATGAATCTATAAATGACCTTACTAAACTACACAGTTTCTTCTTTCCACTACATTCCCCCGGAAAGTTAACTATATAGAAAACCTTCCCCCAGGGTGATGTACTATATAGAAAACCGTTCCTCTTGCATTGAAAATCTCCTCGAAAGTTTACTATTTAGTAAACTTTTCCCCTCAATCCGGAAACCCAAAACAATATTGGCCCATGCAATCCATGTTTTTAAAGAGCGTATTTGTTTTAGAATAGGAATAATACATGTATACCTGTATTGTTTGTATTTTATAATCTCCAGCATGTATTCTGTGATTTACAGCTTTATATATAAAAATAGATATTTTCAGCTTTACATACCCGTAACAAAACACACATGGAGATGCTTATTATAAATATGCACGCCACCATGGTCATTTCTATTTCTCAACTTCATTATATATATATATATATATATATATATATATATATATATATATATATATATATATATATATATATATATATATATATGTATGTATATATATATATATATATATATATATAAGCACAAGAAAGCGAAAAACGACATTAAGATAGTGTAAGATTTAGTGTCGTTTGTCACTTTCTTGTGCTTCTATATTTGACCTCTTTTATTCTTTAGCGACTTGCATTGACCAACGGTTGATCCGATATATTTGAATAGTGAAATTTGTTGTTATATTTCCTACTTGTGCTTTTATACACACACACACACACACACACACACACACACACACACACACACACACTTCTACTTCCATTATTAAGTCTAGAAGTATGTGTAAAATTCGTGATGAAGCGGGTTTTCATTTCGGCATATCTATTTTATCATAAATAAAATGACTCATCCTCATCATTATGCTATTTAAAGCCTTTCGGAGAGTTGAAATCAGAGTGTCTGCAACCTTCGATTTCTGAATGATATTGTCTGGCCCATTTCCTCTTTAACAAATTAATGTACATAGTTTCCTTAAAATTAAAAGTTTCTTAATAGCTTCTTTCCTACCGACAGGTATCAACGTGTTTGACAGAAGTTAATAAGTTGAAAAGTCTCCATCATATAGACCAGATCTTTCCATCTCTAGAATATAAATCAAACAGGAAACACGTTACAGTTGGAAATACTTATACAAGACCACAAAATTACAACATTACATCACCAACTGGATATTCTACCTGATAGCAAACTTCAATTCATTCTTGTTATCAAGTTTGTAAAAGTATAATTCAATTTCCTTTTTACGATGCGTAAGCTTGTTTAAATTCTAGACCGATAACGGTACAAGGCGTAGATCTACTAAGGTCTGGATGGGGGAAGACCTGCTATATAGTGAAACGTCCCCTTGGGGAGAAGTTTTACGATATAGTAGATCGTCCGGGGGACGATCTGCTATGGGGGTGATGTAATATATGACACCGACAAATTAGTAAGGAGAACTCAAAGTATTCGAACACTGAAAATGTAAGTATCACCTATTTCTTACACTTGTTTATTTCCCTCATGTTACCATTTTGAATTAATGTGTTTGAATCTAGATTACTTCATTTCAATATCAGTCAAACGGTTTCTGCTGATGCAGACTATTACAACATATGTCCTCAAGCCTCAAAAGTCATGAATCAGCTATAGGTTTGAGTGTATATATATATCCCGGCAAATTAGTAAGTACTGCACGTATTCCAGCAATAAAGATGTAAGTACCGCATAATGGTTTTATATTTCTAAAACTTTTCATTCATTATAGATTAAGATGCAGTACATACATATTTTAGTTTCAGTTTATGAATTTCCTATCTATTCATTATTCCAATTATTTTGTAAACGCATACTCGTATGGATAGCGCTTCTAGTCCACTGTGAGTGCTAAGGCCTATCATCACTCAATGGGTTTCGTGAAAGGGCATACGACTGGAATTATCGTAAAACAAAAAGAACGTAAACTAGACTTACCTTACATAGGTCTTAAACACTGTATATCAGTATAATTCATCAGGGTATGCTATTTGTATCTAAACTTGTGTTTCATAAAATTTTGCTTATTGGAAATAAAATGATTCAAAGTATAATGCTAGTCAGAACGTTACGACCAACACACCTTAGCTTACGAGTTTTGTGTAATTTAGCTCTGTCCTAGATGATCTCTGGTTTTCCCGGATAGGGCAATATTGAATTTCATAGAATTACAACAACTTGAATTAACAACATACTAAATCAGCTGTCATATAGTAGCTTCCCCCAAGTCAGCCATTCAACCGGAAGACTGTCTATATAACTAGCTTTCCTATATAGACAGGCTTCATCCTCTTTATAGTAAGATTTCCCCTCCTCATATAGTAGCTCTTCCTCCATAATAAATCTTGCCCAGCGTTAAAAATTCATACAATTATAAAGTTTCTGACGCCCTGATCATATGACACGAGTTGTACAACCAAACAATTTGTGCGCATGAGTAATATTTACTTAGCTATGCAATTTTGGTCGTGTGAATGAGAGTAAATTTAAATCTAGTCAGTTGTATGTGTGAATTTACTTTTGTATATATGTAGTAGCACATTATGTGTTCATGTGTCGTATGAACGCGGAGCGAAGTCAAAGTTGATCCATCCAATCTCACAACACCATGTTCGGAACACGTCTGATTCATCTTTTGCATTAGTCTGATATATACATTTCATTTCTTTTCTTTTTTTATGAAACGGTACAAACCAAGGAGCTGTATCGTGCAAACGATCTCTCACTGCTTTTGGTAGATCCATTTTTCTGCATTGCCTCGAGCATATATGCCATCGGATTATAAGAGCAAGTGTTTTGCTGTTAATAAGTAGGTAAAGAAACAAAACATCAGAAGAGGAAAGCGAATAAGTAACGGTGGAACGCCTGTGAATATGTCCGAGGAAATCTTTATTTATAAAACATATACATAAAAACCGCAGCTGCGCATATGGTGAACTGATATACATATATATGTTTTATACTTATTTTACATTGAATTTGTCATGATGTTTTGTAGAGGGAGACACCTGTATACGAGGAAAATGATTTGTGGGCGATATTTGCTTGTTGTAGCACTGTTTCTACCAACTGCAGTATTATCGGAGAGTGAGTTTCTTATTTTGTCCCTATATTTAGAAAGCTATCGTAATGTGAAACTACGGATCTATTTATTAAATCTGTACAATTATAAATAGTTCAGAAAATACTAGTAGTTATCTAAGAATATAAGGACCCAGCTCATGATCAGATGACTTTCATCTGAATAGGATTTAGGCTATCCTTTAAAAAGTAACATCAGATACTATTCAATAGGAAAATAATGAGTAAGCATCCTCTGCCAAACAGTCTGTTCCTCTTTGTTCGAGGTAGCTTTTGTTACGTTATTTCTACTTATATTTTTCATGGATTATTGCAAATGCCTGAACTAATTTTCTGTATATAATATATTACCCATACTGGTAGTGTACCACTTACCGGCTAAAACCAGTAACTGGCTACTACGTTATTTCGGTATTGAAACGTGAATTTAAGAGAATTTTATACGTAATTGTTTGCAATACATAGGATACTTAATATTACATATGAAAATTTCTTGAATGCACGTTTTGAATACCCTTAATAACGTGGTAGCCGGTAAATGGTCTTAGCCGGTAACTGGTACACTATAGCGTGTTGTCATAAATATGAAATGAAAACTATGTTTGTATTTCTAGTTGCCTCTGAATATCTTGGAGGACCAGGAGGCGACGCTTTTGACGATAAAGCAGTAGCACAAAATGGTGACATAACAAGAATCGAGATGCAATGTACAGATGTTGCTACCTATATCAAGCTTCGTTATGGGAAAGTAGATAGCAGGCAATGGGGATGGGCAAATGAGAATTGTATACAGTGGTCAAAAAAGGGAGAGAAAGTTGTCCACGTGTTGAGTAGCGGCGAATACATCACAAGCGCTATTGTCACATACGGTAAATATGTACAATCCATCACTTTCAACACCAATAAAAGAACACTTCCAAGATGCGGAACCAGTACAACTGAAAAATCCGTCACAGTTTTAATTCCTGGAGGCCTGAAATACATCTCTGGAAGATGGGGCTGTAGAATCGATGGATTGCGATTTCATGCTAAATGTTGAGACCACAAATTTGAAAATATGTGGCAATATCAATAAAAAGTGTATCAAAAGGCTGTTCGTGTTTTATAATTCAGTTAGATGCTGAGACCATGAAATTTGAAAATGCTTTGCAAAACGAATAATATTTACGATCGTGAACGAGTGTGTTATATGAGTATTTGGGGGGGGGGGGAGGGGAAGCGGTTGTTTTGGAGGGGTGGGGGTGGGGGGGTAGCTGGGGTTTTTTCTGGGTTTTTGTTTGTGGTTTTGCTTTGGTTGTTTCGATTTTTTATTTTCTTTTGTTTTTGTGGGGGATTTTTTCCTTGTTTTACATACATTATACGTCTAATCTGTTTAACTGAAACAGGCACAATTTACAATGTATATACCCACAAGTATTTCAGTAACTTACAGACGCAGGGTACGTTGACTCTCTGTTATGCAATACATTTAATATATGTAATCCAGGCACAAGATCAGCTGTTGCATAGGCCGGGTGGATAGATAATTTTTGTTCATCATTTTAATATACATCTGACAGGCTTAAATGCATAATCATTTCCTCATGTTGTGTGTGAAAGTTGTTAGCGATGTCCATGCTTAACACTTTGTTGACTAGTATAACGATAAACATAAGAAGATATATACTTTATCAGAGTATAATATGCGCATTCCGACAACTCAAGTCTCTTTAGTGGTGCTGCAAGCCGAAAAATGGATAGCTAAATTATATACATGAATATTTGTAGAGCATAGTAATTGCCAAACTGACTTAAAAGTAAAGTCCAAAGAACCCAACTAGGGACAATGCTATGCATGAGGGAGATTGTCCTTGTTTAAGGATTGTTAGTTTATCACAGTTAATTTCGACTGTATACATTTAATATAATAAACGTTTATTCCGTGTGTGTCAAATGGAGATAAATATTTCTAATTTTCAAAACATAGGATATCTAAATGCTGTGCCGAGTAGGAAATTACGCAAGGTGACAATCAACAGGTAATGTCGTTATTATTGTTACAAATATAATAAGGTGTGCTGCAGTCTCCCCCTAATCATTATTCTAGAGTACACGTATTGTAGTTTAAGTTATTTCACAAATCTTACATAAATATGTATATATCTTTTGTGACAGTTGTTTTCGTTGACCAATGAGAACAAATTATATTATAGTCCATCCCAATCTGATTAAAACCATATCTTTATTCCGCTTCTATATTTGTCCCATTACGAATAAAGATCTGGTGAAACCCCGTAAGAGGTCATGTTCTGGTGAACTCTGATGACGTTTCAGTCATCGAAAGCGTTATTTCCCACAGCCAATCAATGACTCGACTAGGCACGTGATTCTGACGCAATATGTAACAAACACTGTTCAAAAACTACGCTGTGGATGTTAATTTCAATCCTAGGAATTTGTAGCCGATCGACTGATTGGCTGAAAATCAGAGTTCACCAGAATATGACCCCTTACGGAGTTTCGCCAGATCGTTATCCGTAATGGGACAAATAGAGAAGCGGAATAAAGATATGGTTTTAATCAGATTGAGTCCATCTGACGGGTTTATCTCGTTTTATTTGTATGTTTGACGATATACTTGCAGCATATTTGTCCATATACTAATTACAAATAAGGTAGAGGGTAGTAAAATGCATGAATACCCAGTATTTAAAAACAAATCAAAGAAAAGTCAGAAGATGCAGAACCACAAGCACTAAAAAATTCGTTTTCGTATTTTATAAAATTCCTGAAGGCCGCCAGTAGTGCCTTTCTAGAAGATAGGAAGGCAAAAATTGATGGATTGAGATTTCACGTATCCAGATATATTACGTTTTTGTTTTGTTTGGTTTTTTTTGAAAGTTTGTTTCTTTAGTTGATCCTTTAGTTCACTTTTCGGTCATTTTCGTTTCAACACTGCTCTTCAAATATTTATACCTTATGTGAATTCCAGTCATTCGGCCACGAGCATCATTGAAGAGATATTTGTTGTCGAAATGCGCATCTGGTGCACAAAATTGAAAGGTATATATGTTATATATTTATTATAACCACTAGGCCGGTGTCACTGCTGGTGGACTGATAGTGACCGAGGCCATCATATGTCTAGTTTTCATTGCCTTTTTACTGAAGGTCTACTTGTCAGTGCTTTTGTACTGACATGAAATATATACTTAAAATCGTCAGTCATGAAATTATGTAAATCACTCTAAAACTAAGGAATATCTCCCTTATGCATAGCTCTGCCCTTAGATTGATTCTTTGTTTCATTTTCCGGTCATTTTGGTTTCAACGCTGCTCTTCAAATATTTATATCTTACGTGAATTCCAATCATTCGGCCACGAGCATCACTGAAGAGACATTAGTTGTCGAAATGCGCATCTGGTGCACAAAATTGAAAGGTATATATGTTCTATATTTATTATAACCACTAGGCCGGTGTCACTGCTGGTGGACTGATAGTGCCCGAAGGCATCATAAGTCTAGTTTTCAGTGTTTTTGTACTGAAGGTCTACTTGTCAGTGCTTTTGGTCTGACATGAAATGCATACTTAAAATCGTCAGTCATGAAATTATGTAAATTACTCTAAAACTAAGGAATATCTCCCTCATGCATAGCTCTGTCCTTAGATTGATTCTTTGTTTCACTTTTCGGTTATTTTGGTTTAAACGCTGCTCTTCAAATATTTATATCTTACGTGAATTCCAATCATTCGGCCACGAGCATCACTGAAGAGACATTAGTTGTCGAAATGCTCATCTGGTGCACGAAATTGAAAGGTATATATGTTCTATATTTATCATAACCACTAGGCCGGTGTCACTGCTGGTGGACTGACAGTGCCCGAGGGCATCATAAGTCTAGTTTTCAGTGTTTTTGTACTGAAGGTCTACTTGTCAATGCTTTTGTACTGACATGAAATGCATACTTAAAATCGTCAGTCATGAAATTATGTAAATTACTCTAAAACTAAGGAATATCTCCCTCATGCATAGCTCTGCCCTTAGATTGATTCTTTGTTTCACTTTTAGGTCATTTTGGTTTCAACACTCTCTTCAAATATACTCAAGGACTGCAAACGCCTATCTAATATCATTATAGTTTAATCAACAACTAGGGTAAGTAATTGCATCAAACTTGATTTATTTCGAAAATTTGAATTATATTTGACAATATGATTGATACTATCTCACGTTTCTTTTAAAAATGATTTGATTTCATCAGTTATGTATACCACGTCCAAAATTTCATGTGTTTTATTTAGTAAAGAGTATCCCCCCCCCTATTTGCTTTAACGCATGCATGCAATCTGGACCGCTAAGTTCGAATTTTTCTCACAGGAATATCATTCCACTCTTCTTGAAGAGCACGTGCCAACTCATCCACAGTTCTTGATTTACGGTGACGTTTACGTAAGCGTCTCCCTAACTCATCCCACATGTGCTCCATAGGATTGTGGTTGGGTGAACTTGCTGGGAAATCCATTAAATTAATTCCCGGGATGTTTTGAAAGTATAAGGTGACTCTAGCCGTGTGCGGACGTGCGTCGTCTTGTTGAAACGTCAACGGATTGTTGACAGTTTGATGACGTTGAATTAATGGAAGGAGCTCAGGCTGTAAAACGTCATCGATGTAGCGCCTCGCGGTAGAAGTGTTCCTCAAATTAACCAGTGATGACTTGAAATGTTGATTGATGGCACCCCAAACCATGACGCCACCACCGCCAAATTTGTCACGCTCGATTATGCAGTTTGCGGCAAAACGTTCATTGCGTCTCCTATAAATGCGCTGTCTTTCGTCAGCCATGGACAAAATGAATCTTGATTCGTCGCTGAACACTACGTCATGCCAATTACGTCGATTAGCAAGCATGTTCCGGGACCAGGTCAGACGATTTCTTCGATGGCGAGGAGATAGGATCAAGCCTTTCAATGGGCGACGGCATAGCAAACCTTGCTCTTTCAATCGTGGGCGTACTGTCTAAGGGTGGATTTGTCTACTGTGACGACCTATCACATCTTTTGACGTGCTTACGACTGTCGTAAACCTGTCACGTAGATGACGTTGCCTTATGAAAACGTCTTGACGTCTTGTCGCTACGCGTGGCTGACCATTTCGAGGACGATCCTTAACACTTCCTGTGGTCCGATACTTCCGTTCAAGTCTCGTGATTGTAGACAAATGAACGTTGAAGCGTTCTGCGATGATACCTTGATTTACGCCGGCGTTTACAAGGCCAAGAAAAGATTACCTCTGTTGCTCAGATGTTCAATGAAGCAAAGTGTGAAATCAGGATAGATAAAGGCACTAGGTACCAGTATACGTTATTTCTGAAGAAAATGACTCAATGTAGAGCACGTGGTCGAGTAATTTTTGAAAAGCGCACGGGTGAGCAGTATTGCGTTATGGTTGAGTGATTTGTCTCGCCGATAGCATGAAAGTTACCGCAATCACACATTATCTAGCAGATATTCAAATTGATTTATTTTCAAGACATTTATGTTTTTACATGAAAAAAACCATAAAGGCGTTTTAAAGTCCCTGAGTATATTTATATATTATGTGAATTCCAATCATTCGGCCACGAGCATCACTGAAGAGACATTAGTTGTCGAAATGCGCATCTGGTGCACAAAATTGAAAGGTATATATGTTCTATATTTATTAGTGATATTTTGACATATCTGTTACACTAACGTTTAAAGAATCTGTTATGCTTAAACTTTATCATAATAAGTCATCGAAAGAGAGGAAGGACTTAGAAATAAAAGTTACACTTGTATATATTACCACAGGCAATGTCAAGACATTTATAGCACCATTGTTTGTAAGTTCTTTATATTTTTTATAATCAACATTATCGCTGTTAGTATTGCTATATAGCTTCTTCAAACTATGGTTCTTTCATTTACCGAGGTAAGCTACCGAATGAAAAGTTAATATCACAAGGTTACGATAAACCACTTTTGAGGTCTGCATTCCCCAAATTTTACGGTCATTATAAAGACCTTCTTTATGCTTAACAGAAATTATTGTCTGACATGTTGACTTTTTCACGTAGGTGTATAGTCTCACTATAGTCTGTGCTGTGCTAATTGTTCTGTGATAATATACCACATCATTTGACTTATCATCACTATCTACCGATTGTGACAACGGCTATACCGTTACAATCAAGATTATCTTATCGCAGTATAAGATATAGCTACGTTATTCACACGAAACGTTTGTTCAATATGAATGTCTATGTATCAGAACTTCTAAAAAAGATATTTCATATTTCAATTTGGCCATGGTCCAATAATATTCACGGTTATCCGTCCTTTTTAGTTGCTGCTGTTGAAGGGTAAGCATCCATAATTTTGCTCCAAAATTTATCCCCACCCTACCCTCCTTCTTTCTTATCGTTGCTATTACCTTAGAATTGATATTTTATAATTTATTTCTTGTCTTACACAGATGTTTTTTCGCCTTTCTATGAATATTTCAGCTAACCATCATACAATACTTGATCTATCGTCATCCTACCTCTGTCATGGCTTTATTACCTCATAGGACATTCTGTATCCCCACGTTCAACTCTGACAGGCTACCTAATATTCTACATATCTGATTCCTGGATGTACCAACTTTACCACTTACTGAACTTTTTCAGTTTTGAGCCGAATTTTGCTTGAACTCCGCTCCAGTCACTGTCACTTCCAGTGCTGGTGGCCAATAATTGGGATTTTAATTTCAGTTTGTCGAGTTGACAGGTTAACTTCGTCATATACTATTCGCAATTTAAAGATTACAATCAAACGTTTCATATACCATAATTCAAATGATTTAATACAAGTTAAATTTATATCACGGGGAATTAATGTCCATCTACATTTTATATCTTTTTTTAAATTTCAATATACATGTATATTGAAATATTTTCGATCATGTGAAATTTAATTGAAATTAAAGCCATGACATGCACTGCCATTATTGTAATTGTTAATCTTTTTTGTGGTGATAACCAAACTTGACTACGATTTATAGTCTAGTGTAGTGAATTTTCTTTATTGACTACCGATGGGAATCTTAGCAATTTACTAATTTATCCTCTATCGAACGTCGTAACATTTCGATGGTAATATACATACTGTTTTTATCCTTATCTACTAGTTACAATGTGTTAACCAGATAACCTTAAAGAAAACATTTTAGCTCTGTCTTGAAATATGTAGATTTTGTTTTCAGATAATGTTTTTTATTTTGGAACATTTTCTGATGATTTGCAGTGCAAAGGAACATAAATTATAAATGAGGATCTACGTAATAAGTCCGAATGAAATGATTTTCAGTTTCAAATGAGGAAATAATCCCATCAAGCAAGGATTGGGAATAATACAGAACAATACAAAGAATGCAACTGTTTAATAATGGGGCAATCGAATGTAAGTATAATTAGTATTTCGGCATTGTAATGGAGTATATAGATATTACTGCGATCATATTCTGTAAATATATCTTAAAATTAATGCACCAATCTGTCCTTTTAGATTTGTTTTGGCTCAGCTGGAAATCAGGTGCTCTACAAATATTCTGGTTTTTTATTTTCTAAGTTACCGAGAGACACGATGTCTATTATTGTCTGCTCTTCGCCATTATCCAAACGAGCACTTCCGCTCGAGCCAGTGGCCGACTCCCCGTTTACGCTAGTATTATGTTCGTTCAGCATGCGAATTAACGCCATTCTCTGTGTGTTTTGTGGTACATGAATACCTTTGTTTGACAGTTCTTCTCGTAGACGTAGTAAAGGCCAATTGATCGGGGGGGGGGGATGTTCAGGATCATAAGGCATTTGCCGTGACCGTTTTGCATTGTTCTGATGCAGTAAATCACTATCAATTTACGCAACACTTTGAAAGGTCCATCAATCCTTTGGCCGAGTTAATGAGCGATCCAATTGTGTAAAATACATCTCTCGAACGTATAGTATAGTTCAGGATCATAAGGCATTTGCCGTGACCGTTTTGCACGCTTGGGCGCCATTGTTCTGATGCAGTTTATCACTATCAATTTACGCAACACTTTGAAAGGTCCATCAATCCTTTGGCCGAGTTAATGACCGATCCAATTGTGTAAAATACATCTCTCGAACGTATAGTATAGATTAGGAAACGAACTGAACAGTTCCAGATATTAAAAAATCACAAAAAAACTGATAAACAAACTCATAAGTCAGGCGATCTTGCATCTATTTCTACTCTGCTTGTGAAACTGGATACTGTACTAATCAAAACTGAATTCTGATTGGTTGATAGTCTTACCCTAATTATGCATATGATAATGAGTTAAGAACTTTATGACTCGGATATAAACGTACCGCAAATTGATACACGGATATACATGTATTGCATGTAAAAAAAAAAGAAAACAGACGATGTAATACGATGGGAAAGTCAGAAAATCATAGACAAGATACAATGATTGTATATAAATTGCAATTTAAAATATTAAATAAACATTGTTTTAAACAAGTTTTAAACAAGTTAAGGATCTCGCAAGATTCCCTTCATTGCTGTTTCTAGTGCACACATGTTTACGTTCACCTTATATATTTTCGCATATATCTTTTATGATGACCATGTGAATTTGACCATGATCTAGTTGTTCCTGAGGGAATATTTTTTCAATAGAGCCAGAGCAAGAAAATTTTCACCAATAATTAATAAGCGAATACTAATTGTTCTATAATAATACAAATTTGATAATAAATACCGTTATTTTTAACAAAATTCTGCTTTATTCACAATTTTAAAACATTTAATATGCATATAGCAGTATTCTGTCTATATCCTGTTGCGGGGAGTGTTCCATTCTGTAGCAATCAATCACATCCCAGCTTTGTTATACGCTTTTACGTCATCATCCTGATGCCATATACTGAAATGAGGGTGAGTAAAGAAGCTGGAAGGAAGGGGGGAGTGGAGGAGAGAAGGGTGTAGGGGTGCGAGGGAAAGAGGGCTACCCGGGGGGTAAAAAACAATTGACAGAGATATGACAAAAATTCTAAAAATGTCATAAATGTCCGTTCCGTTTATATATATATATAAAGAATATATTCCATGAAAAGGTCAAAATTTGGAATTTTCAAACTGCCATAACTTTTGATAGGATAGAGATCTCAGCGAAAGAAAACCTTTCTTGAATTTCTTTCACTTAGCACTATCCAAATACATTAAGCACGTAAAAATATGAATACACTGCAAAATTTACCTAGGGCTGCTACTATCCCCTGTCCACCTGTCATGAACTGTTTTGGCATACATCCAGTACAAACATTACAGTACTCAAAGAAAAAGATAAATGCATCTGACGTATGACGGAAATCACTCTTAATATTGTAATAATTTGCAAAAAGCAGACATAAGAACATCACAAAAACTTTCGATTAAAGTGCAGTTACGATACTAATCTAGGACGGTCAATTGATATGACAGTGGTCAATCAACTGGATGGGTTAATTGGTTTATGGGACCTCCTTCCCAGTTTACATAAGAGCAGTATAATCAAAAGACACATTTAAAAATCTATAAATAATCCTCTATATACAGGGCAAGGATCAACAAGTTCTTCAAGCTGAGAGGTCTTACATCTTAAAATTTAAACATGTATATAATGCTAAGTAAGACCAAGATATCAAAAGTATATAAATTTACATCAACATAAGTAAACCGTGCTTTCCCGATCTGGAAGCGAACTTTGATATGTAAAAGTACCAATTAACAGTAAGAGAAAATGAGTTTCCGAACCATTTCTCCTTTGAAAAGGGTTTCAATAAGGCCCACCATATAGTTTCCATGCGCCTGTTGGTTAGCGTGGACGTTCAAGTAAAAATCTCTATACTAGACTGTAGAAGGGTTCAATACAAGACTTACTGTCTTTTTGATGATCTCCGGGTCATATTATTGTAGATCACGAAGGCATTTCACTATTTTGGAACCCAACGAGATAAACTTATCGGAATCTCAGATCACCTTAAGTTTGTACACAGGATCACCGTAGAAATTGGGATGAGAAATTCCATTGGATACATACTGTTGCAAAAGTAATATTTCCAAATTCTGATAATAGTTCTGAATAGGACAAAAACAATTTCCGAAGGCTTATGATTCTTGTAACCCTGAGGGGAATGTTCCAATTTTATTTCGTATTTGTAATTTTTTCGTATGAAAGTCCAAAACTTTTGTGCGGGCACTGGCAAATTGAAGCAACTTAATTTTATAAATACCGTATGATGGTAGTCTAGTCTAGAAATATCTGTAGCTATCCAAATACGGGAAATTTACAGTAGGAAACAGAAGACATCTGACAAAGCTGTATGACACCATTCACTAAGGATCTACACACAAATAGATGACAATAGTAGAATATACACGGAATGACATTACAAAAATATTCGATTGTGCTGCGGTTACAATACCGACTTAGGACGGTCAATTGAAGTAACAAACGTCACTCAGTTGGTGTGGTTAACCGGATAACGTGCGCCCACTTTCCACTCACCGCAAAAGCAGCACAATCAAAGGACATACATTTAAAAATTTATAAATAATCCTCCATATAGAGAACAAGGATCAACAGGTTTCTCAAGAAGAGAGGTCATAAAAATTTATTACACACGAAAAATTTATAGAACATGTTGCTATCAAAAATCGAAAACTCGTCAGGTTTAATGGAAATATTTTATTGTTAGTTATCTTATTGAGAAAACAGAAAACATCTGACAAAGCTGTAGGAAGAAATCACCAAGGACATGCACACAAAACATGATAATAGTAAAATATACAAGGAAAAACGACATTATAAAAATATTCGATTGTGCTGTTGTATCGATACCGATTAGGACGGTCAATTGAAATGGCACATGTCACTCGATTGGTGTGGTCAACCGACTAACGGGCGCCCGTCTTCCCACTCATCGCAAAAGCAGCACAATCAAAGGACACACATTTAAAAATTTATAAATAATTCTCCATGTAGAAAACAAGGATCAACGGGTTTCTTTAGAAGAGAGGTGATAAGATTTTTTATACACGAAACATTTATAAAAAAATATGTTGCTATCAAAAATATGTAAGGCGACATCAACATAAGTAAACCGTCTTATGCCTGTCTGTAAGCGAGCTCAGATCCGTGATCAATAGGAGTCCCGACTAACTGTCAGAGGGGACGAGGATCAGGATCTTGTTTTCTCTGAAAATGTTGGACAAGGCCTGTCCCAACCGCCCTCTCTTAAGTAAAAGTGTGTATTGAGTTGAAGAGGGATCCAATACAAGACCTATGATCTTAGCGATGATCTCGGGGTCATACTGTTGATGTCGAAGGCGTTTGATAATTTTAGAGCAGATGATATGAAATTGTCGGAATCTTTGATCCTCCTTAGTTTATACACTAGATCACCGTCGAAATTGGATGGGAAATTCCGCTAGATACGTATTGTTGAAAAGTCACATTTAGAATTTAGATAAAATGTCTGAATAAGATCTGTAAAATTTGACAAATGTTTTTCGAAGTGTATGATATCTATAACCCTGAGTAAAACGTTTAATAGTAATCTGAGACATTTTTGGTGGAAATTCAAAACGTTAGCGCAGGCTCTAGTGAGCGGAACCAATTGATTAATATAGATACCATATGAAAGGAGTCTGAGGACATCACCATCTAGATAACGGTAATTTACAATAGGAAATCCAAAGTCATCATGTTTATCATATATGTTTATATGGATATTGTTGTTAATAATTTTAATATTATTGAATTGCATTGAGGTTCAGATAGATAAATGTCAGTAATATAGTTTTCAAACTCAGGGTTATCGATAACTAAAATATCATCAAGATATCTAGAGGTGCCATTGAACTTATCAATACGTTTAAAGGTTTAGAGGTTTGAATAGAATGCATAAAGTCTCTCTCATAACAGTATAGAACTAAATATGCTATAAGGGGGAGGGAGGGCGCAATTAGTGCCCATAGGAATCCCAATAATCTGTTGATAAGTCTTGCCATTTAATTGTACATAAATATTATCCACCAAAGTATGATTTTAGATTACACTAGTCTATTGGAGACAGATTTTTTTTCACTGTGTGACTGAGCAAGATTATTTTTTAAGTCAAAATCAGGGCAAGACTTGAAATTTTTCCCCAAAATATTTTTTAACCCACCTTTATTTGGATTCTCTCAATTTCTGAAATTTCATATTGTGTACAATTAACCCAGATAACATCCCCATATTGTGTACAATTAACCCAGATAACATCCCCATATTGTGTACAATTAACCCAGATAACATCTCCATATTCTAAAAGTGACCAAATACATGAAAAGTACATAATTTGTCAAATTTCCCTATCTAATCTATACTTCAATGAAGGAATTAGATTGATTCTTTTCCATGCCTGTGATGTGAGTTCATGGATGTATTCGTGTCATCTACATGTACTGTTAATTGTGTGTCCTAAGTGTTTATGTGAAGAGACTGTTTTGATGTTTGTGTTATTTGTGGAAAGTGGTGGATATATTAATGGCGTCCTTTTCCGACTAATTATGATTTCTTCAGTTTTGTTGGGATTAAATTTCACAAGCCGTTCGTTTGACCAAGCATGATCTTTTTCCATATCGAATTTAGAATGTTGGTATCAATGGCAGGATCTTCAACAATAATTAACAGGGAAGTGTCATCTGCATAAAGTCTAATATTTGACCCACTTTCATTTACAATATCATTCATATAGATTAAAAAATGGTTCTAGAATAGACCCCTGGTGAACCCCCGCCCTTAAAGTCTTAAGGTCAGAAAAAAAATCCATCAAGTGCAACTCTCTGAATTCGACCACTTACGTAGCTCCTAAACCAGAAAAGAAGAGTACTCCCATCCCCATTCGCATTAGTTTGAAGAGTAAGTCTATTTGCCATACCTTGCTGATGTCACAAAATACAGCTCGGACTTCTAATCCATCATCCATGGCCTTCTAGAAGGCGTGACAGAAGTCTATGAGCTGATTAACAGATCGAGATGAGTCATTGGGGGTAAAACCAGATTGTACCCGAGTTGTTGTTTGTTTGCATAAAATTATAAAAGTGTTTAAAACACATTTCTCGAATATATTGCAGACACAACTGGGAAGAGATATTGGGCGATAGCTTGAGGGATCAAATACCTCACCTTTTTTTAAAAACAGGGCTGACATTAGCAATTTTCCATTTATTGGGATAATTTGATTCTGAAAGTGACAAGTTGAAGACATTCAAGAGGTATGTTATAAGTACATGGGCACCATCTTTAAGTAACTTGTAATTAACCAAATCAGGTTCACGGGCTTTACATATGTTTATGGAGATGAGAGCATCTTCAGCATCCTGTCTTAGTAAAGTTAAGGTGGATAAAGAGGCAAACTGGAGGAGGAGTGTATGGTGGCAGAACTATCATCCACATTACTTTGTTCACTGAAAATTTGTTGAGTATATTAGCCTTGTCACTTGGGGTATGAAATTCAGAATCTCCATATTTAAGAAAGGAATGTTATTGAGAAAACTAAAACCGTGTTGAGAACTCTTAAAACTTTGAAACAGCAACAGTCATGAATCTCTTATCTGCAGGCTCCAGTAGTAGAGTTGAATTTTATAATCAGGTCATAGTAGAAGCTGGACCAATCCAATATCTTCCATTTACTTGGAAATCAGTTGAGAGTAGAATATAGAATGTGTTAAAGTACAATACGAAAGTGACTGGTGTCACATGACTATGGCACTAACAACAATGTACCACAGTGGACATTCATGGACCCCTGAAATTCAGAGGCGAGACCAGATACCGGGATGAGTGAGCGTCTCCTGCCTGGTCAACCACACCCGCTGCGAATGTCCCTAAATACAAACGAAACAAATATTATTCAGCACTGTTTATTGATTATTGTTTTACGTCACTTCACGATTATTTCATGTATATGGTGACGGCATCTGCCTGATGCGTTGCATACAAATTTAGACCTTTGAAACGGACCCACCCGAAGCAGTTAGGGATCTTTTATTTGCCACGCCTACCGCCTACATATATATATGTAACGGGTTAAGTAATGGTAATAAAGACAACGCCAGATTTGAATCTATTTCGTCAGTCAGATTTAATGACGTTTGTTGATTAGACACTGAAAAATATGTAAACAACATAAGTATATGGATATAACAATTATCACAATTTGTAAATACATGTATAATCTTTAGGCTTGCTCTAACACGGTATTACAGATATGAATGCACGAGTTATCTCCCGTTAAATACTTTACAAATCTATAAATGCGTGTTTCAAAATAACAATTACCAATGGGTTACCAATAGATAAATAAGGTAAATATTACACTGAATTACTAAGAATATCTCAGACAATTCGTAATAATAATAATAATATAAGCACACCTGTATCTGGTACAGAGTCCCGGGTCAAACTGAATCATCAATCTCTATGGCATAATGTAAATTACCTACATAAATGTAATACATACTTTAATATAAAATATACAGTATTGTATATTACCATTCATACCAGAACACATTCTCTACCACTCTAGTAATAATAACATCACTCGTTTGAATTATTCATAGCACATTTTAAATTGATATTTACACAATAATTTTAACAATGTAAAGAAACCAATTGAATACGACACACATACGTTTCATTTCAAGCACTTTCTCACACCATACACACTAGTAGTTAAAATGATTAGTTATTGGGAAATTAGTCAATTTACCAATTATTAAGAATGTATTTGTTAATAAATAGATAGTACTTACAGTCAATAAATATGTCTAGGAGTCGCAAGTTGTTAATCAATATAATATTTAGGAAGACCAAATGTATTGTAAGATGGCTGCAAAATCATCAGCTCTAATCTACGTTTTCTTGTAAAACTAAACAAGGAAATATGTGCGGGAAATCATGATCGCCAATGAAAGTGTAGGTTGTATTATGTATGTATTTTGTGTCCAATGAGATGTGGTGTTTTAACTTATGAACTGGACAATGACCCATGATGACCTATGTGGTCACTCAGGTATAACTAGATAATAGGCTACAATGGTTATGTATGATTTCATCATACATAACGTTAAAATAAATAAATAAATAAAATTTAAAGAGTATTATTTCTTTATTTCATCACAACAGATAATACATCGATGCAATTTAACATATATATGAACCTATCACAAATTTCCCTGCTTTGCAAAATGGCGTCCTCGACATTTTATTAACTAAAAATTTATGCAAATTACATTTGATAAATTTGTATCATGAATAGCATAAACACACAATAAAATAAGTTATGTACAAATACAATGTATAAATTCATTCAGAAATATTTGATCATAATGTCCTCTGAATCTCAAATTAAGGGACACTAGAACTGCTCGTAACAATGTTAAGTAGTGCTCTAGAAATTTCTGAACTATTTATACCATTTAGAGCATTAGATGTTGCTAGTGACTGTAAATAATTAGCTCTAATTTTCCAGTCAGGTTGATTAACTTGTTGATTTACAACATACTCTCCTCCCTCATCCAAGCTGGCTTACGTCGCTCCCTGTGGGAGGTTCTCTGAGGTAATGACTCTGTATCATTTGAAATGCTCTGAGGCATATCAAGTATCTGTCACTACTGGTTCATCATCTCTGTCATCTTCATCTATTATCGTCACTGAATGAACTTGTATCCGGCTGGACTTCAAGTAAAGAGGCGTCCCCTCTGTACATCAGTTTCTTCATCTTGCATTGACGTCAATGTCCTTGTTTGGAGAAAAGTGGCGTATCACTGTGATGTACAGTAACATCTACTTCTCGTAGCTCCACCTCATCTCCACTACTATCATCTTCACTATCAACAGCTTGGTGATGACTTACTTTATCCCTGTTCTTCTTGTTTCTATTGACAAGGTTTCTGATGTTTCTGGGTGCTGGAGTTGGTTTACTTATTGTATCTTGTTCTATCTCAGAAAACCCAATAGGAAGTAAATTATTTCTGTGTAATGTGCGACACGACATTTGTTGTTATTTCCTTTTCTTATGATATATAAGGGAAATTTCTTTATTGGGCTGGCTTTCTACGATGTATGGTTCTTCCTCCCCACTTGTCCTGATAATTTATGTTTTCCTTCAAATGCCAGAAATCTTTGCTAATACCCTGTCTCCTGGTTTTATCACAGCCCCTCTTACTCTTAAATCATAATTTCTTTTCTGCCTAATCTGTGATTTCTTTATGTTTTCTTGAACTATGTTGTAGGAATACTGAAGTTTAGATTTCAATGACTCTATATATTGCCTTGTTGAACGATTTCCGGTTTGAGATTCTGTTTGAAATATAATATCGACTGGTAGTCTAGGTTCTCGTCCAAACATAAGGGAAAAAGGTGAATATCCTGTTGAATCATGTTTCATAGAATTATAAGCGTGAACTAAAGGTGCAATTATTGATTTTCCCAGTCATGTTTTTGTGAGTTTTCCAATGTTCCAAGCATTTTAAGTAAACTTCTGTTAAATCTTTCAGTTATTTCCGTTTCCACTAGGATGATAAGGAAGATGTTCTTGATTTACTGATGTCCATGATAGTACATAGTTCTTTGATAATGTTTGACTCAAATTGAGCTCCCTGGTCGCTGTGAATTTTAAGTGGTATGCCATAATGAACAATAAAATGATTGAATAGTATGTCTGCGGTTGTCTTTTGCAGTTTGATTTCGTGTTGGTATTGCTTGGGCATATTTGGTGAAGTGGTCTGTTATGACTAAGATATTTTGATATCCTCCTTTTGATGTTTCCAAGGTTAAATAATCCATACAATACTAATTCCATTGGTTGCCGATGTTGTTATGTTTATAAGGGGTGCTCTTTCTGTAGTTGGCGTTTTCCTTAGTAAACAACGTTTACATTTAGTGATGAAATTCTCTATATCTGTTGTCATCCCATACCAGTAAAATCTGTCTCGCACTAAACTGATGGTTTTGTCTCTCCCAGGATGTCCCATGTCGGTGTGCAGGTAGTGTAATACATTGTCAACACATGATCTAGGTAAAACTATCTGCGAGTTCTTTTCTCCATTAACTATTGTATCTTTCATCAAAATTCCTTTTCTTAGATAAAATCTGTTAAAGTTCTTGTGTATCATGTTGTGAAATTTTCCATTGTTGTAAGGTAAGTAATCTTTATGTGGTTTTGCTCCTTGACGAACATATGGAATCCAAAATCTCAGTACAGGATCATTAGCCTGATGTCTCTTAAGGTCAATCTCTGCATGATCAGTAAGTATGGTAAGTTATCAATAGAGCTAGTAGACATGAAAGGCATTGTACATAAGGTACGTATGTGGTATTGCAAATGGTTTTGATGGAATCACTGGTGATAGTAGTTGGTAATCTCGATAAGCCCATCCGCGTCTGAGTTTTGATGTCCAGGTCTGTATCTAATATCAAAATTAAATGTAGCAAGCTCAGCAACCCATCGTTGGCTTGTATAGCATCTAGTTTAGCTGATGAAAGAACATATGTGAGAGGGTTGTTGTCTGTAATTGCTATAAACGTATTTCCATATAAGTAGTCTCTGAATTTTTCACAGACGGCCCATTTCAAAGCTAAAAACTCTAATTTTATGAACAGGATAACGTTTTTCAGATTTGGATAAACTTCTGCTTGCATAAGCGATGACTCTTTTATGGTTGTCTTGTTCTTGATAAAGTACAGCTCCCAAAGATGACGAAGACGCATCTGTATGTAATTCAAATGGTAAAGCCATAATCAGCAAATCCTAAAAATTGGATAAGATGTTAATTTCCTTTTTAAATTGTCAAATGCATTTTGCTGTTCAGCTCCCCATTCCCAGTAGATAGGTGATGATTTAAGATTGATTGATATTCTTTCTTTTCCTTGATTTCTTCTTTGTATCAGGTAATAGGTCATTCAAAGGTCTGGCGATGTTAGAAAATCCTTCTATAAAACGTCTATAATAGCCCACAAAACCTAAGAATTGTCTCACTTGATCTGGATTAGATGGTATAGGCCAGTTCTGGACTTTATCAATCTTAGCTGGATCCGGTTCTATTCCAATCTCTGAAACGATGTTACCAACGTATTTAACCTTCTTCTTAAAAAATTCGCATTTCTTTGGTGACAATTTCAAGTTGACTTCTCTCAATCGCTTAAAAACTTTCTCTAATCTCTCCAGATGTTCTTGGTATGTGCGAGAGTAGATAATTATATCGTCCAGATAAATGTAGCATATATCTAAATGTAAACTTTCAAAACATTCCTCCATTAGGCGTTGGTATGTTGCTGGTGCGTTCACTAGTCCGAATGGCATACGATGATATTCGTAAAATCCTAAAGGGCCAACGGTAAATGCAGTGCGTTCCTTGTGTTTCTCTTCAATATCTATTTGGTGGGTACCCACTTTTTCATATCTAATACTGTAAAGTATCTATTTCCAGCTAGTGCATCCAATATCTCTTCAATTCTTGGCAGTGCATATGAATCCTTTTTCGTTCTTAAGTTCAGTTGTCTATAGTCTACACACATTCTCAATTCATTGTTTTTCTTTCTACAAAGTACAACATTGCTTGACCATGGGGACATAGATTTTCGAATTATCCCAGCATCTAAAAGTTGTTTGAGATGTTGCTTTACTTCATTAAACATTGCAGGCGGTATTCTCCTTGATCGTTGTTTGAATGGTGTGTCCATCATGTAGATCTAATCCTATGTTTTACTGTGTTTGAATGTCCTATGTCAGTGTCTGAGTGTGAGAAAACATCATCATATTTGATTAAGAGTTCATTCCCTTGCTGTATTTCATCCTTGGTCAATGTTTCTTTCTCTATTTTCACTAAATCCAATATACATTCCTTGTCAGGTGATTTATCATTAGCAGTAGATGTATGTTTTATCCTCGATGTCCACTGGCTGCAACTCACATAAAATAGCTTTAGGCTGAATAGAGACTGTTCTGGTTGTAATATTGTCTATATCTACAGTGATGTAATTGTCTGCTGGATAAGAATAATTCACTACTGATGGAACAATATCAAGATCTTCTGGTACTGATGACATAGATGTGGCTAGTAGCATTGCTGGAGTAACATGGTATGACACAGCCTTATCAATATATCCAGTGATTGAAACACTCTTGTTCGGTGGTATAATAATAAAATTGATCTCAGCTGATTTCACTAAACCAAGTCGATATTGATTTCGGGTCAGTTCTTTTTCTGCCAATATCATTCCTCGAAATGCAAGATACCAAGGTGTAAAAAGTTTTGCATCTTGTAGAAAACGGTCTCCATATTCATTCTTCACATCATTCATTATGTTTTGAAGTACATTCGTCCCTAAAAGTACTGGAACAGATTCATTGTAATTACTGTCCGGGACTACTAAGAGTGGATAAGATCCCTTGGATGGAATAAATTCTGTAGTGATACAAACTTCAATAAATCCATAATAAGGTAGCATTTTTCCATCTGCGCATTCTATACTTATGATTTCTGAAAGTGGATGTAATGTAAGATGAGATAGATGTTGTTTGAAAAATTGTTCACTAATTGTAGAAACTGTAGACCCAGTATCTATTAATGATGTTACTTCAATGCCTTCAATATTAACTGTAACTTCAGAGGAATTTCCGATTAATTCATTTCCTTTTGTACTCTTCTTATAGGGGCGTTTCCCATGTTGACCTATCGTTTGCCCCTCTACGATGGTCTGTTCGAGTTTAAACCCCGCCTTGAGTGATCAAGTATGACCCTGCATCCCCTTGCTAAATGTCCAGGCTGTCTACATCTATAGCAGATAGGTTCTCCATCCTCTGTTTGGGTTGGTGCTTGTTCTTCAGTTGGAAATGCTAATTCACCATTACTTGGTTGTGTGTAATAATTTTTATGTTTATTCTGACCATGGTAATTTGACCTATATGAATTTCTTCCCCTTCCACCGTATGTCTGTCGTGATCGTTGGTTGTGATTTCCTCCTCTTTGATCGGATGTCTTCCTTTGTTTATTTGTCTCAAGGTCATTCACTTTAGCATTAAGTTGCTGTATCATCCCTTTTAATTCTTCAAAGTCATTTGTTGTTTTCGGTTCTGTGGCTGTATCTTCATTTGCAATAGCCATGTTCACTTGAGTCTTTTTACTTTCATGTTCCTTCTCAATCAATCTAATTTCCTTCCTTAGTTCGTCAAAATCCATTACTTTGTCAAATTTATATCCAGTTATATCTCGCAACCACTGATGTAAACCGTTCCAGAATTTCGAACGCAGCTTCTCATTCGCATCTGCCTTATTTGCTACACCCTTGATTACAGCTTTCCTATAAACTTCTTCCAAGCGACAACTCCAACTCATACAATCCTCATTTTTGTTTTGTGTCGCACTATAAAATTCCTGCATTATAGTCTCTCCGCGTTCTACGGTTCCATATACACTTTCCATTTTTTCGAGAATTTGCGAAACTGTTGCATCGGGTCCTAAACGCATCGCAACTTTTCCTGCATCACCACGTAATGAACGGCGAATCGATTGCGCAATTGTTGCTTCACTGTATTTCTCTTTTACTAGACAATCAATCTCATATCTCCATAAATCGTATGTTGTATCTTGTTTGTTTCCATCTCCCCAGAAACAAGATACTTTCGGAATATAATGCGAAGATGTAATCGGTTTAGGAGTTTCAGTAACTGATTTCGGATGTGTGGTATTCGTTATCGGTTCTGTTTTTACAGTTGCCGCTCCCTCCTCCTTCATTTGCAAAACGAATGTTTCCATCCATTGCTTAAAATCAGCAGTAGTATCGACTTTTGGTTTAACATTCATTTCCTTAAACGCTGAAGCAATGAGTTCAAGTTCCTCCGGAGTTAAATCAGACATGATGAAATTCTAAATATTTCTAAGTTCTAACACTAAGACCTTAAAGTCTAATCTTAAGATGTAATATACTAACTAAACCTTAAGTCTGAATAAAGAATAAACTAATTATGACTAAACCCTGAAATGTAAACAGAATACAATCCAAAATATTAGACAAAAGTTTGTTTATTAAGAAAGATGTTACTTAAAATATCTAAATATATTTAATAAATAAACTGTAAATGAATACTGAAAATAAATAAATTAAATCATTAGTAAGGTAACTTCTCAAGGACAGATAACTCCAACTTCAAATCAAATATAATAGCAAATATATCAAAATATGCACAGAATGAATTAATAGTAATACGGCAGTAATAAGGATGGAATGCGATTGTAAAATAAATGACAAATAACACAATTTCTGGATACAATGTTTTACTGAAGCAACTCCTCGTACTGTGTGATGTCTACTCGAACACACTGATCAGTTCAAAAACGGGAATTTAAATACCGATCACAAGTCAAATTGGAATATGCACTCAAGCATGTAAACCCTGTGTTCTCAGTGCGTATACAGGTAATTGTGTCTACATGGTATGATCTGACGTAATGAATGTGTACAGCTACAATGAAATATATACTTCTGGGATTGTATAATGTGACTCTTCAAAATCAAGCAATGTGACATGAAACGTCAAAGTTCAAAGGTCAAGGTCACTAAGAGTAAAAGATGTTAGTATGGAGGGTATGACTGGCATATAGATTACGGGTAAGTATGAATTATTCTTTGCTTAATCACTCCCTCTCTCTCTGCTTCAAAATGTAAATGTCTGGAACCTTACTAAATGACAAACATTGTATGACAAACTCCTCAATACTCTGTGTACCAGGTGTGTATAACAACCAATCAAATTCAGTGTTAATATAATAATGTAATTTTACCTTACCGTGCTAGCAAGCTAGTTCCTTTTTCCACTTTACACAGAATATACACAACATACACGTAATAATTCAATATACATATAGGTATGATTGTCACTATAATAGTCAAAATCACAGATAATAATGTCACTAATTCACACCACAAGTCTCTTATTCTCACAGTTATTGGTTCATCAAGCCGGTATTTGGTTCATCCATTTCAAGACCTTCCTATAATCTCTTCAGATACTTTCGTGAGTTTTAACGTTGGGCGCCAAATTTGTAACGGGTTAAGTAATGGTAATAAAGACAACGCCAGATTTGAATCTATTTCGTCAGTCAGATTTAATGACATTTGTTGATTAGACACTGAAAAATATGTAAACAACATAAGTATATGGATATAACAATTATCACAATTTGTAAATACATGTATAATCTTTAGGCTTGCTCTAACACGGTATTACAGATATGAATGCACGAGTTATCTCCCGTTAAATACTTTACAAATCTATAAATGCGTGTTTCAAAATAACAATTACCAATGGGTTACCAATAGATAAATAAGGTAAATATTACACTGAATTACTAAGAATATCTCAGACAATTCGTAATAATAATAATAATATAAGCACACCTGTATCTGGTACAGAGTCCGGGTCAACTGAATCATCAGATCTCTATGGCATAATGTAAATTACCTACATAAATGTAATACATACTTTTATATAAAATATACAGTATTGTATATTACCATTCATACCAGAACACATTCTCTACCACTCTAGTAATAATAACATCACTCGTTTGAATTATTCATAGCACATTTTAAATTGATATTTACACAATAATTTTAACAATGTAAAGAAACCAATTGAATACGACACACATACGTTTCATTTCAAGCACTTTCTCACACCATACACACTAGTATTAAAATGATTAGTTATTGGGAAATTAGTCAATTTACCAATTATTAAGAATGTATTTGTTAATAAATAGATAGTACTTACAGTCAATAAATATGTCTAGGAGTCGCAAGTTGTTAATCAATATAATATTTAGGAAGACCAAATGTATTGCAAGATGGCTGCAAAATCATCAGCTCTAATCTACGTTTTCTTGTAAAACTAAACAAAGAAATATGTGCGGGAAATCATGATCGCCAATGAAAGTGTAGGTTGTATTATGTATGTATTTTGTGTCCAATGAGATGTGGTGTTTTAACTTATGAACTGGACAATGACCCATGATGACCTATGTGGTCACTCAGGTATAACTAGATAATAGGCTACAATGGTTATGTATGATTTCATCATACATAACGTTAAAATAAATAAATAAATAAAATTTAAAGAGTATTATTTCTTTATTTCATCACAACAGATAATACATCGATGCAATTTAACATATATATGAACCTATCACATATACATATGAACAGGTGAACAAACACCGTGAAGATAATGGTGCTACAGCCACACAAAACCAGAAAAAAGGGTATAACACTTAAGTCAAAGTCTCCACGGGGAACTTTTACGAACTCCACACCGCAAAGGGAATAAGTGTAGCGTTAATGTAAAACACGAAAGTGACTGATGTCACATGACTATAGCACTAACAACAATGTACTACTGTGGTCATTCACGCACCCCTGCACTTCAGAAGTGAGACCAGGTGCCCGGAAAGAGTAAGCGGAGCGTCTCCTGTCTGGCCATCCACAACCGCCGGGAATGCCCCTAAATACAAACAAAACAAATATAATTCAACACCGCATATATACATGAATGTGAACAAACACTGTAGAAAGTGCCACAGCTGTAAGGAAGCGGCGTACTACGCTACCTACCTATGGATAGGCTACCTATGGATCGTTACCTAAGGAACACCAAACATTGATCTACAGAAAGCTGTGTACCTGCAGTGGTCAGTGTAACCTAATTACTATATTATTTAACTTTGATGTGAACTCTTAACCATCTCATGGTCAATAGACTCTGTTATGTTTGATGGTAGTGAACTCTTACTAGTTGTGTTATATGTCGATTATTCTTGATCTATAAACATTTGTTGTACCAGGTGGCTTCGTGGAGTATGACAGCAGTAATAGTAGGATTTGACTTATGGGGCAATCTTATTAAAACGCGACTTGTATTTCGCTCCTCTACGATACTCTCCATGTACAAGATCTTACAACTGCCGATTCGAGGTCATCTCAGGATGACCTTTCAGAACAGCCAATCAGAATTGGAGTTAGAGATCTTTCGGTGTTATATTACATACAAACAATACCGAAATATCTCTAACTCAAATTCTGACTGGCTGTATTGAAAGGTCATCCTGAGATGACCTCGAATCGGCAGTTGTAAGATCTTGTATATGGAGAGTAGCGTAGAGGAACAAAGTACAAGTCGCGTTTCAATAAGATTGACTTATGGGGACTCTGGATATAAATGTACGTTGGGAAATGAAATTATTTCAGACTTAGACTTGATTCCGAACATCGTAAATGCCCTCCGCAGGGAACTTTTTACGAGCTCCACACTGCCAAAAGAGAATAAGTGTGACGTTAATGTAAAATACGAAAGTGACTGGTGTCACATGACTATGGCACTAGCAACAATGTACCACAGTGGAAAAAAAGGAATTCTACGGATCTGCTCCAAACCACGAACACCTACAATCCTCGTTGAGTCTGTCAGATGTACATTTACAAAGAAATGAAAAATACAGTGGACAATCATATCGGCCTATCAAACAGGGTATAGGCATTTTGTGACTGGAAGAAATGTATTTCAATAACCTGTGTTCTCTTTACCTCGTGACTGTAACTCACTTGGCTTATGTTACGGATCTGTATATATTCAGCCTATTTCGGCTGAACAAGAATATGTTTAAAGTCCACCATGTATCATTATTTGAACATTTATGAAATATAAATGAATATTAAATACCATGACATCCAATCCATGTTTACACGTGAAAAGAACATTAGAACTTCTCTTGTTTTCTTTATTATAAATCTATTTGCTTCATTTTAATTCATATAACTAAGATTCGTCTCAAAATCATCGAATAATAACAAAACAAATTGTAATAAAGAAACTCGTTTCTAATATGAAGTTTATCCATATTTCTACTCGTTTTCAAATTTATGGTCTCAACATTTCGCATGAAATCGCAATCCATTGATTATAAATTCCTATCTGCCAGGAATGAACTTCATTCGTAGACAACTTTCTCTCTCTTTTTTTGTGTAAACAATTTCCATTTGCCCATCTCCATCGTTTTCTATCTACTTCTCTATCATATAGTTAAATATAGGTTGCAGCACTGCAGGTTGTACACATTGCATCCCGATTCTTATTATGACACCATTTTCTACTACTGTTTAATCGTCAAAAGCGCTCCCTCCTTGAGGGTTCAGTTCTTTCTATAGTAAAAGAAGATAAACTGTAATGAATAATGAGATTTTTTTAAAATATATTTTGATACCCATATTTTGAATACCGCATGAAACCTGCTAGACAACGAAATGTTTTAGAGAGGATATGCCGTCATCTTACCAAACTTGATACATTTTATGTCTACCATTCGTTTATAATGTCAGGTTTTCGTTATAGCCCTTTGATCTGGCATTTTGCAGTGTCCAAAATACAAAAGAACATAGGCAAAAAACCAGGAAAGACCTTTCTCTTATCTATAATTAATTCCGTAACACATATCACAGCCTTACTGAAAAATCAAAATTACCTCCTTTAGAAACTACGATAGAGAACTTTGGCAATAGAAACTTAAAAATTGTCAATTAGAAGAGCCCATCTTTCCTGTACGATATACATGACATAATAGATCATTACATTAAATACATTAAGGTGCAGTAAGATTTCAGACATTCCTAGACCAAGAACACTAGGTATGGAAATGAGTTCTTTAGCGATATGGCAGTCAAGCTTTGGAATTTCCTACCTGAACATGCTTAAAAGTACACCAGCTCCCTTTAAAAGTTCCAAAATTATATCAGTAACTGACGTGGAGAAAATGTAACTAATCCTCTTGTGAATTTCTGACTATAGCCCGATTGCACACTTTAACTGTTTCATTACACAGACAATAAACACTGTATTGTATTATAAAACCGAGAGACAGGTATAATATCATATAAAGAACAAGAGGGCATTATTTGACTTTAAAGAGATGAATCTATTGTGAAATAAAATTGAAAACTAAATTACTCTTGAAAACAAAATGCCTCATTTTCAAATGTGACCTTTTCTATACAGTGTTATTCGTTTGATGTGTTGAACATTTTCGTTATCTGTATATGTTGTGGATTTATGACTGTTGTGGGAAGCCAAGCAGGAAATGTTTACTTCTACCGAACACCCTTTGATTTCAGGAGTCTGCCGTGAACGTCCTTTGTTTGGTGTTACGAGTATCTCATTGAAATAGTCAGTTACGTCGCATATTACATTTTCGAATCGACAACATTCGATTTCCAAGAAATTAAATTAATTATGTATGTAAAAAGTATTTTTATCTTACAAGCAAACGTATTGCTTAAATGTGAATTTCTTATCAATGTATTTATTACATATTCTTTTTACCAGCTATATCAACTTTTCACACAGTTTTATTCGATGCTTCTTTCTTAAATTTCCAACAAATGAATCGAACAGTACTGTAGACCCTTCCGAGATTAAAGTTTTTGTTGTGTACACCGAGATGTGTGGCTGCCCAGAATGAGGTACTATACCTGGTAATTTTAAGGCAATTCAATATATAAACGGCTATTATTTTCAATATATGTATACATGAATGGGTACTTATGTAATAAAAAAATATCAATAGTTAAAAAGTATGTGCAGGTTAAGAGTACTTGAGACATATTTACACTTGAATCCGGTAAAGCTGTTACTTATTTGCTCTGTAGATAGGTTTCATTAGCATAACATTTTATTGGAGTTATTTTCCTTGTGACTAGTTTTTCGCCATCGTTATGGTATATAACTGAGTATTTGTTCATAAATCCACCAAATTATGTATTTAGTTTCTCTAAATTATGGACACTTCCTGTGTTTTTGCAATGCTTAACGCCTTTCTAAAAAATAATAGTAATTAATATAAACTTATGACAGTCATGCTTAACCACAAACATGGCCGACAACGGGAGGTAACTCCAACTGAATTACGACAAAATGAAACCCATCTATATGGGAATGGGTAGAGTACTAACAACTCCAGCGGCACGCTCGTACCCAAAGTCATTGCAAGTTACTCCCATCCCAATTGGCCCTCGGAAATGAACAACAGCAAACATGTCAGTGTTTTAAACGTGAAAAGGTCTACGCTTGGTTGTAGTATGATAATTTTCAGGCGGTCACTAAAAGTGGTTGTCCGAGTCCGAGTCCGAGTTGAAGAAAAGCCGAGTTGAGAATTAAATCGCCCAAAACTTCCTTAATTTGGCATGGATTGACACCATATTTGAAATAATACATTCAAATATATGTAAAAATATATTGACATTGTCAAAGTTTGAACATTTTTAGCATTCTTATAATTATTCTCGATGTTCTTATTTTCAGGTCACTAGAAGTGGTAGTTGGGAGCCGAGTTGAGATTTTAATTACCGATCATCTCCTTCATAATTAATGGATTCACATAAAATTAGGAATAATATATTCTGATAAACATTGCAATGTACTGATATAATCAAAATTTGAACATTTTGAACATTGTTACGATAATTTATGATTTTCTGATTATCAAGTCACTAAAACTGGTAGTCCGAGTCCGAGCTGAGAGCCGAGTTGAAATTTTAATCGCCCACTATTTCCTTAATTTTATTTGCATTGACGTCAAATTTGGAATGATATATCCTGATATATAGCTATATGTGAGGACATTATCAAAGTTTTAAAATTTTGAACAATGTAATAATAATCGAGCATTTTTCCGAATTTCAGGTCACTAAAACTGGTAGTCCGAGTCCGAGCTGAGAGCCGAGTTGAAATTTTAATCGCCCACTATTTCCTTATTTTTATTTGTATTGACGTCAAATTTGGAATGATATATTCTGATATAAAGTTACATGTGAGGACATAATCAAAGTTTTAAAATTTTGAACAATGTAATAATAATCGAGCATTTTTCCGAATTTCAGGTCACTAAAACTGGTAGTCCGAGTCCGAGCTGAGATTGTAATCGCCCAGTAATTCCTTAATTTTATAGGTTATGTCACCAAATTTGCAATATCATATCCTATCTTAATGTAGATGTCTCCATTTACATGACAATAGACTATACGTTGTAATTAATTGGAGTGCGATCGCGAATATAATTGATCTTTATAAATGTAGGTTAATTACCTCTCTCAATGGTAAATAGTACAAACTGTTAATCCTCCGAATCATTTATCCTGTGGAAAATATCAATTAGTCAAATTGAATCTCCTAATTGACCTGATAAACCAGCAGGTCAGTATATTTTATTAATTGATTTTAATTGCCGTATACACAACACACAAGCTGTGAAAGAAGATCAAATATACCGCAAGTATGATAATGACTATATGAACAGAAAATGACATCAAGGTCGAAGAGATGTGGGGAGAGATCCAGACTCGTGTCCCATGTATTTCATGTTGCTTCTAAAATTAATAAAAGTTGACGTGACAAGTCTATGTTTTATTCCTGAGATAATAAAAGAAAATGATATGGTATGTGCAGTTGAAAGCTGGACGATTACAATCACAACTCGGCGCTCAGCTCGGACTCGGACCACCAGTTTTAGTGACCTTAAAATCGTAAAATTCTCCATTGCTATTAGAAAGTTCGAAAATTTGAACTTTTGATAATGTCACCACATTTTACTGTATATCAGAACATGGGCGTTATTTCAAATGTGGTGTCAATCAATGTAAAATTAAGGAAAATGTGGGCGATTAAAATCTAAACTCGGCTCTCAGCTCGGCTATCAACTACCACTTCTAGTGACATCGCCCATAATTATAACAATGATCGATTTTTTTTTAAATCTAACAATATCAATACATTTAACTGTATGTCAGAATATATCATTTTAAATTTGGCGTCAATCCATATTAAATTAAGGAAACAGTGAGCGATTAAAATCTCAACTCGGCTCTCGACTCGGCTCCCAACTACCACTTTTAGTGACCTGAAAATATGAAAATCGACCATAATCATAAGAATGCTAAAAATTTTCAAACTTTGACAATGTCAATATATTCCTACATATATTCGAACAAATCATTTCAAATATGGTGTCAATCCATGCCAAATTAAGGAAGTTGTGGGCGATTTAATTCTCAACTCGGCTTTTCTTCAACTCGGACTCGGACTACCACTTTTAGTGACCGCCTAATTTTCATCCAATCAAATCACAAAAAAAGTACACACCTCCAAAAGACCTTTGTAAACGTAAACAGGCGGTCGAACGGTGCAATTGGAGAGGACTAACACTTCGTATGTATCATGTGCACATGTAATATTTGTCACCATTTCCATTACTTTACGGTCTAAACAAAGTCAACAGTAATGCTTTACCGATTCCAGCCACAGTCATAGATTTTTTCTTGTATGTATTGTCATTATGTGCATTGTAATTTAGATGTTGGTAGAGGCCATAAGGTAGTATGCATCTCAAAACATATATACATTTATGATATGTCAGTGTTCATGAGGACATCATCTGAGGCAAGTTAGTTTGAATCATTTTCAGGAACATACATATATATATATTCTTGCTGTTTCAGTGTTTGAGCTGCCTTGATATGGGGTGTTGTCATTAACCATGTGGTATCCACCTTGGACAAATTCAATAATTGCATAATTAATAGATTTACCTTAATATTTCCATTGCATAAATATGAAGACATCAAAACATCATTATTATAAAGGACTGCATTCCTGCCAAGTTCTCTGTTCATTTGTAATTTTTATTTCACTATCTGAATGCATGACTACAGTCTACACATTTGTTAATTTTTATACACCCACATAAATTGCGGGTGTTTATTTTGCTATTCCACTGTCATCCATCTGTCCCACTTATTTTGTCTTCGCAACTCCTCCTAATTAAGCCTTTGGGGGGATTTTGATGAAACTTGGTACAAGGAAAGAATACCATATGAAGATGTGCATTTTGCAAGGGGAATGCTGTCCAAAACAAATTACAGGAGTTATGGTCCTTGGACTTAGATCTTCTTAAAATACCTTGCCTTCACAACTCCTCCAAAACCAATTGGGACATTTTGATTAAACATGGTGTACAGAAACATAGACAAAAGAACACCATACGAAGATGTGCAATTTGAAACTGGACTGCTGTCCAAAACATTTTCAGGAATTATGACCCTTGGACTTAGATTTTTCTGTGTAGAATTAAAACATTGTCTTTCCAACTCCTCCTAAACCCTTTGGTGGATTTTGATGAGACTGACGGTACAAAGAACGATCACATTATGAAGATGTGCATATTGAACAGGAATGTTCACATTCCTCAATATTTAATACAATTGTAGTCAGTGTATTTATGAAAGGAGGGGGAGGGTGTCAACATGGGAAATGATGAATGTGTGAAGATCAGTTAACGTACAAACAATTGAAGAAAACTAAACCATTTTACCACTGTTAAAGGTAATACATGTACCTAAATTAACCACAAGTAGATCTTCCAAAACTAATGACTTTTGTATTGTTAACATTCGTTTTAAGGTGCAACAGTTTGCAATATTCATAAAAAGTATTTGGTTGCAACTGAAGATTTTGTGGCATAAATATAACTAATGTGGTTGATTATGATTATGTTACCTTAAAATAATTAAACCAAAAATTTGGACTTAATTGATACCAATATTTGCAGCTTGAAATGTCAGTCTGAAATCCCACATCCTAATTTAAAAGAATGATTATGTGATATATATATCAGCTTTGACATAATTTAGTTATTATCAAAAACTTTAGTTACGATGTTTTCAGCAAAATTTAAATGGATGAACTATTTTACAGTGACAGTGGTATAGTGCGAGGACTTTTGCATGTATATGGTACTTTTGTTCGCGATACATCTTGTTTGCTACGAATCAAACACTATGCTCTTTTATATTAAATAAATCTACAGATAAAACTATTATAGCATGTGATTTCGTCATGAGACTTGTTTAATTGTAGCAAAAAGATCTGACCATCTGAGTTGTGGTCATAGATACAAACACTGACCATCATTATGATTTGAAGTAAGTATGAAATGATTTAGGATATGCATCAGTTGATAAATTTTGAGAAAATCAAATTATATGACATTGTAAAACAAATAAGTTATTACTGTTATACCAGTTATAACGGAAATACACAAGTACATCACTTGGTGCATATTTGAATCAGCAGGATACTGACAGGTTGTGACTCCCCACAATTTCATTGGGACTTTCATGGGACTCACCATTTCAGATCTTAATGAGAACCCAGACTTTTAATATAAAGATATACAGGTGTGTCCATGTAAATGGTATATCCAGATTGATAGTGGTTCTTTTCTCAGAATAAGATAATGTTTGTTTTATACACAAGAAGTACCATGGCATCCGTTCTTGAAGGAAAGAGAATCAACTTGGATGAACCTCGTTATGACCAGGAGACATTTAAGGGAAGAGCAAAACATTTCTTCATCACCACTAACCCTCTTAATGTTCTTGCATCCAAGGCACAATTAGACCATGCCAAAAGTGTTGTTGAAAAATACAGGTATTATTGACTTAAGTATGTTTTACATTGAAAACATTTTGTCAGGAAACTTTTGAATATGTAGTTAAATTTTGTAATGAAATGAAGTTTTTATAAGTAACATTTTATATTGAGCATGTTTAGTTTTATAGAAATACAGAGATTGAGATTTCATGTGAATCTTGTTTGGACATTGTAAATACTGCAAATATCTGATTTGCAAGATGATTAAAGTTTTGACATAATGAAGGCCAGATATATAAAACACATTGTTTAATGTGTGTCCATTTTGCATAGATTTACTTGTTATCTAAAGTTTGTAAAATCCCCCTGTAAACCATAAATGTTACAAGCCATAAAGGCTCACAAGCTTACTCCAAGTTTTTATTACATAAAGCATATGAGAGTCAGACTCCCTCTGGATAGGACACCAGACAATCGAAGGTTAACCTCCCAGTTGATGCCAGTACCCATTTATATCTGGGTACACTAAGACAGTGTGGATAAAGTGTCTTATCTAATAATACCAACTCCAAAGTACAGTTACCACAGTGAGGCACTGGTGATCTTTCATTTACAAATGCATTTTATAAACCACTGTGCTACATGTACAAGTTCCTTTTTACCTAAATTGTATTATTGTTAATTCAGTTATTCTTTGATATGACTTTATGATTAAAGGACATAAATTAGACCTGCATTAAATGAAACTCCATATTTAAGGGGAGAGGTGGGGCCTGTTAGAACAGTTGGTGTACTTAATTTTATCATCAAGTGATATCCTTTACTTCTCATTACCTTTTTGTTAGGAAAGGGGAAGAACTGAAGATTAGTGAGGATGAATTATGGAGAGCCAAACAACTGTACGATTCAGCATTTCACCCAGACACAAAAGATAAAATGTTTTTGATTGGTCGTATGTCAGCTCAAGTGCCAATGAATATGACTATTACAGGATGTATGATGACATTCTATAAGTAAGTTGTATATTGTTGTATTCTAATCCATGTTTTAGTTTAGAATAATATGTGAATAAGGCAAGTCTCATTGCAGATAAACAAAATGCACTGTGGGTAAGGTTTCATTACTCCTTCAGAAAGGTATTAGAGTGCTTTAATCTTATTCTGAACTGATAACAATTGATACTTTTGACGTTCATGACAAATGACATTCATAGCAAGAGACATTCATGAGAAGTAATATCCTTGACAAGTGGTTTCCAAGTAATGTCCATGAGAAGCAATATCCTTTACAAATTGATTCCAAGTAATGTCCATGAGAAGTAATATCCTTGACAAGTGGTTTCCAAGTAATGTCCATGAGAAGTAATATCCTTGACAAGTGGTTTCCAAGTAATGTCCATGAGAAGTAATATCCTTGACAAATTGATTCCAGGTACTGTATATACTTGCCTATAAGTCAGATTTTGGGGAGAAAAATATCAAAGTCGAAATGCACAAATGACTTACAGGCGCGATATTACATGAGAGGAAAAAATCCGACCTTGATCTGAAGTCAAACTTTGTCGTTGATGAACGGACAATGCAGGCATCATGCACCATAGATAATACACACGATATGTCCCGGTCATTAAGTACTTTTAAAGATGATTTTATGACATATTGCATGGCCAACAGTTTCTATACATATAGATGTTTTATACCGATGCTTCATTGTTGATTTGACCCAGTTCAATACAATTTACAAACTAATTACCTGTGTAGAAGTGACAAATTAACGAGCTATAACAAAAGGCAAACAAAACCTTATGGAGAAAGTTTAATGACCCTGACGAGATAGCCATTGATTAAATAACATAATACAGAGTCCACTAGTGCCGAGGACGACAACATCTATGATGACATTTATTTGTCGGAACTGATGATGATAATGATGATGACTGCGACAATGAGTTCGAAGGCTGGGGTCCGGAATATGCCCATTCAAAGTAAATGGCCGTTTTTACGGCCAAAAACTGCTGCTTTAACGATTGATGTATTCTTAGAAAAGAGGCTATATGTATCTGAAAGCAATTTAAATGCCCTTCTATTGAATATGTCATTTAAATTCCCCTGTATTGTTAAGTAGACATGAGTAATACCACACAATCATTAGAGCAGAAACACTCCATGCCATTTATTGAAAGTCATTGAAAAAGTGCCTAAGCAAATGCAAGCCTTTGTACATTGAAAATTTAAAACAGACTTATAGGCGAGTCAATGACAAATTCAAAAATTACAAGCCCTAAACGTACCAACTGACTTATAGACGGAGCGACTTATAGGTGCGTATATACAGTAATGTCTATGAAAAGTAATATCCTTGACAAGTGGTTTCCAAGGGATGTCCATAAGAAGTAATATCCATAACAAGTGGTTTACAAGTGATGTTCGTGAGATGTGATATCCAATACAAATGATATCTTTGACAACTAATGTACTTGAGATGTAACATTTATAACAATTGGGTCTTTTCGTTATGAGCAGGTATCGGTCATCAACCATTGTGATGTCATACAATTTCTATATAATTTCCCGTAATTTTACACTAGTTTTCCATAGAAATGGTTTGACATCATATACCTGCTCATATGGGAGATAACTCTGTAAAACGAAAAGATCCAATTGATGTCCGTTAGGCATTACAAGTGACATCTATAAAAAATTATGTCCATGACTCAAGGCATAGTTGACAAATGATGATTATGAGATGTAGCATTCACGACAGATGATGCTCATGTTCAGTAACATTCACGACAATGATGCTCATGTTCTATGGGAGAGTGTCTGTGACAAGTAACATTCACGACAAATGATGCTCATGTTCTATGGGAGAGTGTCTGTGACAAGTAACATTCACGACAAATGATGCTCATGTTCTATGGGAGAGTGTCTGTGACAAGTAACATTCACAACAAATGATGCTCATGTTCTATGGGAGAGTGTCTGTGACGAGTAACATTCACGACAAATGATGCTCATGTTCTATGGGAGAGTGTCTGTGACGAGTAACATTCACAACAAGTGATGCTCATGTTCTATGGGAGAGTGTCTGTGACAAGTAACATTCACAACAAGTGATGCTCATGTTCTATGGGAGAGTGTCTGTGACGAGTAACATTCACAACAAGTGATGCTCATGTTCTATGGGAGAGTGTCTGTGACGAGTAACATTCACAACAAGTGATGCTCATGTTCTATGGGAGAGTGTCTGTGACGAGTAACATTCACAACAAGTGATGCTCATGTTCTATGGGAGAGTGTCTGTGACGAGTAACATTCACAACAAATGATGCTCATGTTCTATGGGAGAGTGTCTGTGACGAGTAACATTCACAACAAGTGATGCTCATGTTCTATGGGAGAGTGTCTGTGACAAGTAACATTCACGACAAGTGATGCTCATGTTCTATGGGAGAGTGTCTGTGACAAGTAACATTCACGACAAATGATGCTCATGTTCTATGGGAGAGTGTCTGTGACGAGTAACATTCACGACAAGTGATGCTCATTTTCTATGGGAGAGTGTCTGTGACAAGTAACATTCACGACAAGTGATGCTCATTTTCTATGGGAGAGTGTCTGTGACAAGTAACATTCACGACAAATGATGCTCATGTTCTATGGGAGAGTGTCTGTGACAAGTAACATTCACGACAAATGATGCTCATGTTCTATGGGAGAGTGTCTGTGACGAGTAACATTCACGACAAATGATGTTTATGAGAGGTTAGATCCAAATCAGTGATGTTCATAAAAATTAATATCTGTGACAAGAGACATTCATGTCATAATCATGTTATCTGTTATATCATTGGCCATTGAGTGATAGGAGATGAAGTAGGAGGATGGAGATTTCTAACTCCAGTCATGGAATATCTTTAATTCATATACTTAGGTGTTCTCGTACAGGTTAAGAAAGGATGATAATATTTCACTCTCTCAAACTGATACAGATTGAAGTACATGTATGCATGATAACAATGTGTAAGTAGTATCATCATTTTTCTGATGTGTTTCACATTTTATGTACTTCTAGTCCACCTCCAGCAATTATGTCAAACACGTGGGACTTTTTTTCCCTGATTTTAGATTACTCTTTGGCATATGTGATATCTATGTATGATATATAGTTTTTTTTATGGCATGTAAGATATCTTTGTCTAGTGGATAGATTTCCTTATGGCATATGTGATATCTTTTTTCTGATTTGTAGATTTCATTCTGGCATATAAAGTATTTTTGTCTGATTTACAGACTTCTTTGTGGTATATATAACATCTTTATATGGTAGATAGATTTACATGTGGCATATACAACATATTAATAGTCTGAATTATTGATTTCCATGGGGCATATATGACATTTTTGTTGAATAGACTTCCTGTGGCATATATACATATTTATCTGATTCATAGATTTCCCTGTTGCATATGTGATATTTTTGTTTTATTTAAAGAGTTCCCTGTACACATGTGAAATTTTTGTTTATTTATAGATTTTCCCATATTTCAATGCTAAATGAATACATGTATTACTATGTACTTACTACAGGACAACCCCAGCAGTGATATTCTGGCAGTGGTTTAATCAAACATTTAATGCCATAGTCAATTACACAAATCGAAGTGGAGACCATCCTATACCATTGTCGTGAGTATAGAAGGAGACTCTACATAATAAATCAGGAGCTGCACTCTGGTTTATGATTATCTTTACTTCTTTGATGATTGTAGTTTTAAATAAAATTCTACATTTTTAGCCCTCTTCTATGACGTGGAGGAATGCCAATGTTTTACCCTAAGCATTGGCTTCTTAATGGTGTTCTTTTAATAAGGATAGCAAAAGATGACATTTACCATGTTAGATGAAATCATACATCAGTCACACTTACATGTATCATGTGATGACTGAATACAATTTATGTTACAAAAGTTAGACCTTATCTTAAATTTGAGTGATTTTAGTAAGAGACATAGTTTAATTTAATTTCTCAATTCAAAATGTATCTTATAATTTTATTGGTAATTTTATTAAAATCTGAGTAGAGCTTTGTAATCTTTTGATTAGTTATATTTTTTCATTTCACTATTTCATCTGTTGTAGGCAACTTGGACTATCATATTCACTAGCAACAGGGGGAGCTATAGGAACTGCAATGGGCATTAACAGTTTAGTGAAAGCAAGTACATTATTAAAGACAAAATATTTTGCATATTGAAAATTCCTAACCATTTATTTGACAGCGATGAAACATCATTTATGGCCTTGTACACATCAACAAAAACCAATATTATGAAATTGCACATTTTTTTTTACCCAATGTCATGTCAGTGATGTCAGCATCACATGTGTATATAGTTTTTTTGCTATGGTTGTAAGGATGAATACCTCCCTTTTTGGTGTCCTGATATACTGAAAAATTGTTGAAAACAATATGAAACACCAATTAACCACTCATTATTTTGTCATATTTACCTTAATTAACAATATATTGTATATGCTTTTCAAACTGTAAGAGCTATTCATAACATCTTTACTAATCACTACTGCATTATTCAGTTTCATTACTGTGTAATATTCTTTGTTGAAAAATAAATCTCTGGGCCTTGCCTACTTACTCACAACATATTGAAGTGGAAGCAGCTGGGAATATAGATTTCAATATTTGTTTTGAAGCAACATTTTTAACTTGACCCAGTATCTATGCATGGAAATTTGTACTATTAACCTAGTTTTCTATGATATAAATGTTGATGATTTACAGAAATTCCCTCCTTTGATTGGTCGATTCGTACCATTTACAGCAGTAGCGGCAGCTAATTGTATCAACATTCCTTGTATGAGAAGCAGGTAGGGTGTATCTTAAAGTAGCCATTATGACTTCTTATGATGACACAACTAAACATGTCTACTCATGTCCTAAAATTACAAATACATTGAATGGGATAAATGTGACACATCTGTGTCTTATAACCTAAACAAAACCATGTCTTATTGATTGATAGGGGAATACAAGTATAGAAATTAGTCTTTCTCCGGTTTGCATGCTTAAAGTTTGTGTCTGTAAATTACCTATCATACCTGTTACAATAAAACATGAGCTCTAGTGTTTATGACTAACATGTAGATGTTGGTAAGGGTTCATAGTGTAGAGTTCCAAGTGCTTAGTAATAATTTAAAAGTAAAGTTGTTGTGGTCAGAAGTCAAAACAAGTTTGAATGTGCAAGATGTTCTGGCTAATTTGTGATTGAAGAAATGCTTTGACAGTTTGATTCTGTACTTTGTCTTTCATTCTGACTTTAAACAGGAAGTCTGAATAGCTTATATTCAAACAAGGTTTAGAAGCATATACATGTAATTATGTTCTACAGGGAATTGACCAATGGTATACCAATATTTGATGCATATACAGTGATGCTTCGTTTATCCGGTTAGTTTGTTCCCGGCCGATTTGTATGGATAAACGGATTTTCCGGATTACCGGATCATAGTACCGGTACATTAGATGTTAAAGAATCTTATTTCTTGATAAAAGAAGAGTGTATACAGTACACGATAAAACACAAGTAAGAATCCTTATATGCTATTACGTATTTAATGTATTAACATCTTTAGTAAATTGTACATTAATTGCAGCCAAATTTCTGAAACCTGCAAGATTTTTCAAATCACTGTCCTCTATTTAAATGTTGGCAGCCGCTTTTGTATATACCTTGCGCTTGACTAATTAATTTCACTTCTATCACGATCAGAGTGTTTATCTAACGTCCTGCTGTGTCATACAAATTTAGAATTGAAAAGCATTTATGTCCCAATAAATTTATACAGTGTTCATGTTTTAAATATAAAAATTTTCTATAACTATAAAACAGAAGAATAACTAAAAGTTAAAACTTCTCTACAAAATAATGTAATGAGCACTAAGTAAGGACACGTTATCATTTATCAATCTCAGATAGAAGAGTGACGATACTTAAAGTTTGGTTTTGGTTACAACCTAAAGCCCCAATATTTAATTAACAATATAAGCAGTGAAGTCGGCAATTTACTTTTATTTACTATCATTCAACTAACGGTAATCTTCATTTCTGGCGTGAGCATGTACTGACTCATTAAAACGCAATCATCATTGACTGCTAACATGACGTTTGACTACACCACAAGCAGTCATTTCTTAATTTGAAAGGTAATTAACATACCACAGGTAGGTGACCAGGTAAACGCATCGTTTAACTGTTAAACAAACAATCGGCTTAGAGAAGAGATAAGCAGTGTATTAATTAAACTGCAGTTATTTGCTACAGCAACGTCCGGAAAGCAAAATTTTGTCCGGATTATCGGAGCAAATTTCATGTACTTTTGGAATTTCGTACCCGTATTTCCTTGTCCGGATCCGCAACGTGGATTATCGGATCAAAATATCATTTGAGAAATCTGTTCCCGCACTTTCTTGTCCAGAAAGTGGATTTTCCGGATAAATGGAGCCCGGATTAACGGAGCATCACTGTACATGTAATTATGTTCTACAGGGAATTGACCAATGGTATACCAATATTTGAAGCATATACATGTAATTATGTTTTACAGGGAATTGACCAATGGTATACCAATATTTGAAGCATATACATGTAATTATGTTCTACAGGGAATTGACCAATGGTATACCAATATTTGAAGCATATACATGTAATTATGTTTTACAGGGAATTGACCAATGGTATACCAATATTTGATGAGAATGGCAACAGATTAGGAGAATCTACAACTGCTGCAAGGAGTGCTATATCACAAGTAGTCATATCTAGGATTCTCATGGCATCACCTGGAATGAGTAAGTATATCTTATCAGATCATCTGAATCTCTGAAGTAGTTATATCTAGAATCCTCATAGAATAACTCTGGCATATTTTTCCTATCAGATCACTTTAGACTTTCAATGATCCTAATGGCATCACCCTTGCATGAGAGAGTATATCCTGTCAGATCACCAGTGGCTCAAGTAGTTATATCTAGGATCCTCATGACATCACCTGGTATGAGAGAGTATATCCTGTCAGATCACCAGTGGCTCAAGTAGTTATATCTAGGATCCTCATGACATCACCTGGCATGAGAGAGTATATCCTGTCAGATCACCAGTGGCTCTAGTAGTTATATCTAGGATCCTCATGACATCACCTGGCATGAGAGAGTATATCCTGTCAGATCACCAGTGGCTCAAGTAGTTATATCTAGGATCCTCATGACATCACCTGGTATGAGAGAGTATATCCTGTCAGATCACCAGTGGCTCTAGTAGTTATATCTAGGATCCTCATGACATCACCTGGCATGAGAGAGTATATCCTGTCAGATCACCAGTGGCTCAAGTAGTTATATCTAGGATCCTCATGACATCACCTGGTATGAGAGAGTATATCCTGTCAGATCACCAGTGGCTCTAGTAGTTATATCTAGGATCCTCATGACATCACCTGGCATGAGAGAGTATATCCTGTCAGATCACCAGTGGCTCAAGTAGTTATATCTAGGATCCTCATGACATCACCTGGCATGAGAAAGTATATCTGTCATGCATAACGTAACAATAGCCTTAGAATTTGTCATCTAGTATTGGTAGGTTTACTCCCAAAACATGACCTCATTAGCACAATAATATATATCAACATACTCTACAAAAGACATGCACTATTCTAGAGATCATATCTGGCAATTTCCTAGGAAATTATATGTACAGACTTAATGCACACATGGGTAATAAATAGTGAAGGTATTTTAAATGGCAACTTTTATAATTCTGTGATTATATAAATTTCTCAATAGACGCTTTCTCAACACAAAATTGAACATTTAAAACTTTTTCTTTTTAAAATGTCATTGCCAATTGTCACCGAATTTGCTCTGAAGCATCTTTTTGGATAAAGGAAATGTCAGTTATAAATTTCTAATCCTTGCATTTCTGGGGGCCCAAAGAATGGGTCCAGAACTGTCAAATATGGAACAGTATGAAAAAGTCATCTTGATCCCAAGAAGAAAAATTAAATACATGTTTAGGAAGACCTTGTATCCCTCTACTGAATTTGTGAAGTTCATAACCACTAGTGCAAGGGTTCATATTTTAGAGCAAGATTCACATGGTGGAATAGTGTCGACGTTGTCAGAGTTTATAAACATCTGTAAGTGTAGTTTGTATAGGAGAAAAATAATGAGTCTTTATTGTCTGGTGATGATTCAGAAATCCACAAGCTCCTGTGCCAAGTCAGTAGAGTATGACTTAGCAGGCTTTTACATTGTTAGGGCCCTGCTTCATAAGCAGGTGCCCTATAATAATTACTCTGTCTGTACATCCGTCTGTCTGTCCATCAGCAAAAAACTTTAACATTGGCCGTTTCTAATACTCTGTCACAGGTAGAGCTTTCATATTTGGCATGTGTTGCCTTATGACAAAACCTTTACGTTGGTACCAAAATTTTTCATCATGTGACCTTAATAGTGACCTTTAACCTGCATTTAAAGAAACTTTTACATTGACCATAACTATTGAATCGTAAGAAGTAGGGCTTTCATAATTGACATATGTGTTTCTTATACCAAGACCTTTCTGTTGGTACCAAAATTTTTTGTCATGTGGCCTTGACAGTGACCTTTGACCTGCATTTGAAAAACTTTAACATTGCCCATTACTATTGAACTGTTACAAGTAGGTCTTTCATAGTTGGCATCTACGTTCCTTATGACAAGACCTTTTTGCTGATACCAAATTAAGGTCAAGGTCATGGTGACAGGCATCCTGTGAGGCCCTTCTGACTTTGTCAGTTTTCTAGTTAAAGTACTCTTAGTGAATTTCTGATTTGGGCAGTAGAGATGGATTCTATTAATAAAAACCAGTAGTTGACTGAAGAACACGCTTTGATAATTATATGAAAGTTATCTGAAGTATTTAATGAAGCCGGTGTGGCCTAGTGGTATCGCGCTGGACTCTTGATTGGGAGGCCGGGTTCGATTCCCGCTCTGGTCATGCCATTGTCCTGTCTTTGGGATGAGACAGTAAAAACCGAGGCCCCGTGTCGTGGTATGCATGGCATGTTAAAGACCCCTCACTGCTTCAGGTGGATCCGTTGCAAAGGTCAAAATTTGTATGCCCCGCATCAGGCAGATGCCATCACCATATACATGAAATAATCGTGGTGTGACGTTAAACAAAAAATATTAATCAATCAATCAGTATTTAATGGAGTAGTATACATATACTCTGATGATTTTATTATTATGAAGTGTCAGCTCTTGCTGGAAGAACATGATCTGAATAACTCCATCCTATTGTAAAGTACCAGCATTTTATGATGGGGTAAACATTGACACATAATAAATGTCAGGTTTTTGAGATTGCACTGATTTTATCCATTTGATGTGCAACTTCTAATGAAAACATAATCGTGTAAAACTCAGGGGGTAGATCTTACCTTACAACCCTCGTTGGACAATACAAACAAAAAACCATTAAAAAAAACTCATTAATATTCATATCATCAGACACCACCCCCACAACCAATCAAGTCAATCCTACTTAAGAAAGGAAGTGTTTAAATTCCTGTTTTGACAGATATGAAGACATCACTTCTCTCCATAACCAAAGCTTGTGAAGCATGTTTCTGAAAACCTTGTAATTCTTTTAATTTGAAATCTTGCAGCATCTTAAGCTTGGTACATTTTGGAATGCCCCCATAGTACGATACAGGTAACATAACCCTGTATTGCCAATATTAGGTGTCGTTTCATTGGACCGTCATAGTGGACCAGTGAGATCGCAGGATTTCAAATACACCTTCCGAAAGTTTTTTGTTGTATTGTCCCACCGGGTTTGTGAGGTACCATCTACCCCGTGAGTTTCACACTATGTGAAGACATTGATGCTGATAAAACTGATGATAGAGTTTGGACTTCACTCCAGGATGTGGCAAGAAAAAGAATCTATTGGTCATTGCATGGTTTCTCAGGCAGCATACTTTCTTTAAGCATTGATTGTTATAATTTGCCCAGCAGAGTTTTACTTATAGACCTAAACAACTAGCCATTTGTGTTTGATTTGTCCATTTCTCCATATTCCACTCATCATTAATTACTGTACTGGTTCTGTGTTTTAGTGATCCCTCCTTTGATAATGAACCAACTAGAAAAGAAGCCATTCTTAATGGTAAGTACACTGAATAAAGCTGCACTATGTTAATCTCTATATTATTAAAAACATAGGTATATTAGTGGACTAGGGTTTAAAGTTGCTTTCATACCAATTTATATATTTCTGGTATTAAAGTGGACGTACTATGTTATTGCACTGTCTATCAGTCAGTCTGTCTATCCAGGCCATTACTTTTTTGTGAAAATTTGTATTCTAGTCATGCATTGAGATGCTGAAGTGAAACTTGCTGTGTATGTTTAGTGCGAGACATTTGACCTTTTTACTGTTGGCTTTATTAACACTCATCGATGACATTCCAGATTTTTTCAGTTATAGTTTGAAATATTCAAGTTCAACTCTGTGTGTATGCTTACTATGAAGTCTTACAGATTAAGTTCAAATTTTGTTGTAGTTGACCCCTTTTTACAAGTGTGATTGTCCAGTAGTATTAGTACATGTAAGTGCTATTTCTATCCTTTGTAGTAAGTTCCTTTCTTGAAACTTGGCATAATTTGCCAAGCAGAACTGCAGAAATTTGCAAACTCAAAAGCATAGGTCCTAGAGGGTCCTTTCCTGTTAAAGAATTCTTCAGATCAGCTACTTGGATTGACAAACTGAATGCATCAGAGAGATTTAGAAGGCTGTCTTAGGAAATGCTGTCTTTGGGTTCTATTCCAAAATCAAATTATGGATATGTTTTTCAGATCGTTCGCTCATTTTCTAGCAATTTCCTATATTGTAACATTGTAGGTTACTTGTTTTAGCACTTATAATTTGGTCATATGCTCAACAAGCTTAAATGATTTCACATTTGGGCCTGTTGTTCAGAAATAAAAAACTTGTGACAGAATCAGCATTTTGAAAGTCAAATTTTGAAAATTTGAGTAAATTAACAACTCAGTTTTATATTGATCATATGTTATCATGCCCTATTAAGTGTATTTTTATGATTGGGGTTAAAATTCAGGGTGATCAGAATTAAGATTTTGGACTGCGTCACTGATACAAAGAAGGATAACATGAAATTGACGACTGAGGCATTAAATTGTATTAACTCAAGTACTTATCATTGGTAATTTTTTTTTATCAAATATAGGAATTAGTTCTGTTTTGTCTTTTTTTCGCAGATATTTATAGTTAAAAAAGTGTTCTGAGGTAACAGAAAAGCAAGACTTTAAGGATCTTAATGCTTTAAATTTAAACCAGAGTGGCTTAGAGGATGAATTACTCATGTTTTGACCGAAAGGTTCCATGTTCAACTCCTGTCATGCTCTCTCTTTAGGTAGAGACAGTAATAACTGAGGACCTCTGTCATGGTAGGCACGTAAAAAATCCCCCATTGTTAGGGTGGGTCCATTGCAAAAGTGTAAATTTCTGTGTGATGCATCTGGCAGATGCTGTCACCATATACATGAAATAATCAAGGAATGACTTAAAGCAATAATCAATCAGTCAATTAAATTTTAAAGGATTCACATAGTTCATTTAGATTCAGATGATAATGCTGTGAATGCAATCATGACCATACATCTTGTTTTATTATGTGATGATGATTCATGTGCGAGGTGATTGTAATTATTTTACCTTTCAGAAAATGCCTTGGTTAAATGCTCCTATACAAGTGTTACTCGTAGGATTTTTGTAAGTATATCAATACCGGGTTATTTGGAATTATGTTTTTTGGCATAGATCTTGGAAAAAATAGAATGTATTGAAAAGGTAAATACTTATTGATTTTGTCATTCTTAACAGATTAAAACAACTTAAGCCCCGGTCACAACCCCGCCGTACTTGCAAGTGCGTGCTATCTACTTGCAAAAACATGGGCAAAATTTAGGGATCCCTATGTGGTGAGTACCGCCTCCGTACGGATTTGGGAGCACGCAGACACGCCTTAGCATGAGGAACTTTCTCTGCGTTCGAGCTGCAGGCGGGCTACGGATTCACCCCAAGTACGGGTGACGCGCGTGACCTGTACGTCCACGTATACATAATGCACTGCCTCCGCGAGTCTTGTTAAAAAAATCTTAATTGTCACTTGCTCCACGTGCCGCGCACGTAATAAATGCATTGTCCGTGTGTTTTCCATGCGTGGTCCATGCTCACTCGGCACTTCCTCAGTTCAACTGTCCAAAAAGCACACAGAACTCAGGCGGACCTTACCGAGCAAGTACGTGCTCCGTACTTACAACCTCTGCAGTATATAAAAGTCGAGCCGACGGCAGATGAGTGCCATCATTTGTCTTCAAGATGCCACGGAAGAAGGCAGCGCGAAAGGAGGCCAAAAAGAATCAAGCAGCCACAGAGGAAAAAGAGAGGAGGATAGACAATTCAGATGGTGATGCCAGCGAGTCTGGTCGTGAGGAGAGTGAATGTGAATCTGAGAGGGGGGCGCAAGAAGAAGCGGGTAAGGAGAAGACCAACTGCTCAGTCCACCAAATGGTTTCTCAGCGTTTTCCCTTCTCTTTAGGCCCGTTCACCTACCATCTGGCTAGGTTCAGTCATCCCTCCAGGTTCCAGGGACCAAGTTGCCATCCTCATCCTCAATTCGCAATATCTGCGGTTATAGGGTGGCATTTCAAAACAGCGGCAGATGTGATTTCTGGGAAAAATCGATTGTTTTTATTATATATATCACCCAACAGTGGGGGAAATAAACTCACGTTCACCCAACTTGCACGCACTGACAACGGGCGAGCAAGTAAGAACACCGTACATGAGCAGCACTTGTATGTACTGCCTCCGTGCGTTCACATGGCAATTGCACTGAGATCTTACGTTGTAAGCACGTCAGCACGAACAACTCACTTACCACCTACGCAACGTACGATACGTGCAACCGCTTACCCCTAGACGTGGCGTGCGGGCCATGTACTCACACCTTGCGCAACCGTGAGCGTGACATGCTTCCTCTCTGCTTTTGCCACGTCCTACCCAAGTGTTCAGAAAAACGCCGCGAACGTGACCTCCAGAAAACATGCATGGACAAAAAAGAAGCACGGCGGGTTGTGACTGGGGCTTTAATTATTTAGGTCTACTTATTGTCAGCTAGTGTATCTAAACAACTTATTCCCCTTTTACTCCCAATGTATTTTGACACTTTCACTCTGCTCGTCATCAGTGATTTAATTTGATAACGATACGTTTGATCTGATCCATATATGTTTATTTTATGGTTGATATATATATGTGTATATATGCTGGAATTCAGTTCTAAGATCATACTGGTTTTAACCTATAATTTGAAATTAAGAGGTTTTTATACTAAAAGTATTGAGAAAGGCAGTTTTTACCTCTTAGAAGATATCTATTTGATTAAATGTTACATATGATAATTATCTCTTTTAGTTTAATGTTTGCAACTCCATTGTGCTGTGCATTATTTCCTCAAAAGAGGTATGTAAATATTATATCATTAAATATATATTAGCTCTTGTGTCAAATTAAGATTTGTTATTCGCCAATACACTGAGCTCATAGAGTTTAAATTGGTCAATCTTTAAAAATACTAGCATTTGAGCTTGGTTTCTTAGTCATTATATGATAATCAGTAATCATTGGGATTGTTGTTGACCTGATTTTTTTTTTTACATTAAATGGACCAATAAAGTGCCTTAGGTACTAGGCGGTCCATTATTTCTAAGGTAGGCCAGCAACTAACAGTGTAACAAATTTATTGCTTGTGAATTTGTATCACTAGTTGTGTCAATACATTCAACCTAATCATTGACTTTTACTAAAAGAAACAACACAAACACTCTTTGCCGCAAAGAGTGTTTGTGTTGTTTCTTTTAGTATAATTTACTTCCCTTTGGAGGACTACTTATTCTATCTCATTGACTTTTACTTGGGGAAAAATGATGATATGATTTATATCTTTCCTTTTCTTATTTTGAAGTTCCATGAAGGTCAGCCATCTAGAGCCAAAAATAAAAGAGAAAATAGAATCTATGTCTGCTCCACCCACAACTGTTTATTTCAATAAAGGATTATAAAACTCATTTTGTCAAACAAATATACTATTTTTCATTTATATGTAAATGAAGTGATCAGCTGCCAAGATTTGGTGTATAAAAAGAGAGATGGGATAAAAAAGCATATTGAAATGACTTTTAGGCAATATTTATAAAATTTGAAGCAATGACCATGTTGTAACAATAAGATTGCTATTTACACAATATATAAAAAAGAAATAGGACAAAATAAAAGATTTCAATTTTTTGTAAGATGTCTTTGCTGTGTGTGATTTATTTTAGAAATGAATGCGTTAGTGAAAATATTTGGACTTTGACATGAGATATGAAAGATACATGGTGCATTGTAGCCAATGGAAACAAATGCAAAATGGCACAATATCCATGTAAACATCTTCAACAAAGTAGGGTTACTTACTCATTTGATTTTATGAAAAGGTATTTACATTTTACTTGTGTGTTTTTTCAATAAACATGTATGTTAACAGGGTGTATTTTGCAAAAAATATATTATAAACATAAACGTCTTCACGGAGTTCTTAATTCTTTATTTTATGCTTTCAATGTATATAACACAATGTTAGTCTGTATTGCTTTGTAATGTTAAGTAATTCTTCAATTACATTTCAATTCAATCTACATTTTAATATGCTGCTGAGCAAATTCTTTTGTTAGACTAGACTAGACATTTGTTTAAAACATGTTAAAGTCATTATTAAGTTGCCTGTGAAACGTCATGACATGAATGAATCACATTGTCCAGTGTCAGTCTGTCTGTGAAGCATCATGACATGAATGGATCACATTGTCCAGTGTCAGTCTGTCTGTGAAGCATCATGACATGAATGTATCACACTGTCCAGTGTCAGTCTGTCTGTGAAGCATCATGTCATGAATGGATCACATTGTCCAGTGTCAGTCTGTCTGTGAAGCATCATGACATGAATGTATCACACTGTCCAGTGTCAGTCTGTCTGTGAAGCATCATGTCATGAATGGATCACATTGTCCAGTGTCAGTCTGTCTGTGAAGCATCATGACATGAATGTATCACATTGTCCAGTGTCTGTCCATGAAGCATCATGCCATGAATGGATCACATTGTCCAGTGTCAGTCTGTCTGTGAAGCATCACAACATGAATATATCACACTGTCCAGTGTCAGTCTGTCTGTGAAGCATCATGTCATGAATGGATCACATTGTCCATTGTCAGTCTGTCTGTGAAGCATCATGACATGAATGTATCACATTGTCCAGTGTCTGTCTGTGAAGCATCATGCCATGAATGGATCACATTGTTCAGTGTCTGTCTGTCTGTAAACCATCATGCCAGGAACGGATCACATTGTTTAGTGTCTGTCTGTCTGTCTGTGAAGCATCATGACATGAATGTATCACATTGTCCAGTGTCCGTCTGTGAAGCATTATGCCATAAATGGATCACATTGTCCAGTGTCAGTCTGTCTGTGAAGCATCATGACATGAATGTATCTTATTGTCCAGTGTCCGTCTGTGAAGCATCATGACATGAATGTATCACATTGTCCAGTGTCCGTCTGTTAAGCATCATGCCATGAATGGATCACATTGTCCATCATCTGTTTGTGAAGACTTATGACATGAATCACATTCTCGTGTTCATCTGTCTGTGAAGCATCATGCCATGAATGGATCACATTCTCGTCTGTCTGTCTGTCTGTGAAGCATCATAACATGAATTTATCATGTTTCCAGTGTCTATCTGGTAGGAGTAACACTGAATAGCAGGTAATATCTGTGCCACCTCAAAAATGCTAGTAGTTAATTAATTTTGTTTTTACAATATAACAGTAGTACAGTTGTAACCATATTGATATTAAGCAGATAGTTTGTATCATTTTAACACCTTTTACTTGTAATTTACTACACATATACATCAATAAAGAAATGACAAAAACGTTTGTAAAATGATTCTTAAAAGAAAGCGCTACTAATATTTATTGTATAATATTCTATATTTTTTTCATGTACACTGTATTAAATGAAAATAAAAAGAAAAGAAAGGCATGGAATAACACAATAATCACAATAATCACAAACCATGTAACATTCATAGACTTAGCATTCATTCATAGTTTATTTTATATATTTTGTTGAAAACAAATAAAGATGTGATCTAAGATCACTGAGCTCACTTCTATAACATTCACAGAATTAAACTTACAAAAAAATTTCATCATCTGTAGATGCTTCCTTCACACACTTTTAATCCTTCTTCTAATGTAGACAAGGCAATAATATAATGAATCTGAGAAATGAAAGTCTTCAATGGTAGAAGATGATCTAATACCTGAGAGTCTGCATTTAATCCAACGCTCAAATTTATGCTCAACAAAATGACCTCATGCAAAGTGCATTATGGGAAAACAAAGCTATTTGAAAGATTACTAGTCAATAGTACATGGTTTTATTTGCAAGGCACTATTAGTTACACTAATTAGAAATCCACTTTATACATAATCTTTTCTCATAGGTATACATAAATGCATGTATTAAATACTGTGTAGATGGTATCATATATGGATAGTGCATGCACTTGTATAATGCCACCTCGCTTCCTGAGGAGGAACTGAAAAATGTATAAAGAGGTTGCAGGGGTTGAGTGAGCAGTTTGCTAAAACTAGCCTTTCACCTTGAAAAATTCAGGGTTCAGTCTCTAGTCAGATTAAGTAAAATTGTCAACCAATGCACCTGTCGAATGTTGGTTGTTTTTTCTGATTACTGACATTTACTCCTACACTTTACACATTTTACATGTGAAATAATCTAGACACTATAATAAATGTTCAGAGCTATTGTGATCAAAATTGTTCTCTTGTGGTGAGTGGGACTATCGGCCCATACACCAGTTAACCACACCAACTGAGTAACTAATGTTACTTCAATTGACCATCCTTAGTCAATGCCTCGACTGCATTACAGTTGAATGTTTTGTGATGTCTTTCTATGTCTTATTGTTAGCTTTTTTGTCTGTGAAGATTTTTGTTATATGGCTGAGCCAGAAGTCTGTATGCTTTCTTTTACATGATCTTGAAAAGTATTAACAGAAATTCATGATAATTATATTGGTATAGATATATGTACGTGCACATATAATTTGAAAAGAAATTAGAGTCTCCAAGAAGCATTTAGACATGTTATTCAAGAAATACTACAAAAGTCTTATTGATTTTAATTAGTCGAGGTATATGAAAATAATTAATTCTATAGATGTTAATACAATGTACATGTTTTAATTTTGACAGTTTTGATTATTTCACAGAGAACATATATAGTTTCTTATTTTTTATAAGAAGAATTTGTATTACCATGTTTTAGAAGTTACTTTTTTATTTCTTTATGGATTGAATAGTGTATTTTGACTGGCAGGAAATCAGGGCAAATATCATAGCTTTGAAATTAAAATTATTGACTTTTCATCGACATTTCATATTCAGATTTTCAGAGAAATTAAACATAGTTTTGCTACGTTGTATAATGCTAGTTCTAATGCATTTTGTTTGTAACATGAGATCTCATTGGCTGCCCAATTTAAAAATGCAGTTTCTGATTTGTGATGTCATGATACTCTACAGTTTTTGATATGACTGTGATTAGCGACTTGGCTTAGAAAACCATAACTCTCTGCCTCTAGCTGTAATTACTTTTGTCAAATACATTAGAATAGGGTTAATTGACAAGGTATCAGTGAATACCCTATTAGAAATTTTCGTTTCACAGCTCAGCTAATGACTTGCAGTGAAACTCAATTTCTGACAGAGTAACCGCCAATACCCTGTCTGTTTTTGTAAAACACTTGCATCGTAACCCCTAATTACTTGTCGTAAGTTTTTTTAACATCTAGCAGTCTTGCGTATATGTGGTGCTATTTTATTGTTGAGTTGCTTCAATTGTTACACATTTTATTACACACTGTAGATTATGAGACTGTTTTTAAAATGTCTATGAACACTATAACAAGTACTGGAAGGTTTTTGAAGTACATCTTCATATGGAAAAAATACTGGAAAAAGAAGAGACTCAATTTTGTAAAGTTTTGGAAGATCAGATTATGTCATTGATTGTAGAACTTAGAACAACATATTCAGATATTAATGTTACAAGTTTGAATATATACTGTAATATATGATTTATGTGTTACAGCTGTAGATTATATAGAAAGAAAAAGATGTTTATTATCAATATACCAAATGTCTGTTAAATGTGATAGCAATTTTTTTTAAATTTTGGCTTGAAGTAATTATATACATTATATAGGAGGCACTTCTTTGTGACGTATATTACAGACTGTACGTTACTTTACTTAATGTGAGTGTGCACATAATTGTTGCAAAATAAAGTTGAACCAGATGTCTTTCTTCTCTTTCAAAGTCCTGGTGTTGGGATTTAACTTTGAGATATACAAAAGTCTCTGTGATTGACTTAAAAATGGTTACACATGTATATCTTATTATACCCCCCGCAAACAAAGTTTGGGGGGTATATAGAAATCACCTTGTCCATCTGTCTGTCTATCCGTCTGTCTGTCTTGTCTGTCCAGAAAACTTTAACCTTGACCATAACTTTTGAACCAAAAGTGACTGGGTATTCATACTACACATGTATATTCGTTGTGGCAAGATCTTTCTTTTGATACCAAAATTTTTGACCTTGTGACCTTAGCCTTGACATTTGACCTACTTTTAAAAAACTTTAACCTTAGCCCTAACTTTTGAACCAAAAGAGACTGGATATTCATACTACACATGTATATTCCTTGAGGCAAGACCTTTTTTTGTACCAAAATTTGTGACCTTGGCCTTGACATTTGACTTACTTTTTAAAAACTTTAACCTTAGCCCTAACTTTTGAACCAAAAGAGACTGGATATTCATACTACACATGTATATTCCTTGAGGCAAGACCTTTCTTTTGGTACCAAAATTTTTGACCTTGTGACTTTGGCCTTGACATTTGACTTACTTTTTAAAAACTTTAACCTTAGCCATAACTTTTGAACCAAAAGAGACTGGGTATTCATACTACACATGTATATTCCTTGTGGTATGACCTTTCTTTTGGTACCAAAATTTTTGACCTTGTGACCTTGGCCTTGACATTTCACTTTTTAAAAACTTTAACCTTAGCCATTACTTTTGAAAGAAAAGAGATGGGACCTTCATACTTCATACTGTATTCCTTGTGGCAAGACCTTTCTGTCGATATCAACATTTTCAACCCTGTGACCTTGGTATTTTGTCCTTGATCTATGCCCTATTTTGAATTTGGGTGCCGCGGGGGTATTTGTCCTGTTAGGACAGTTCTAGTTTAAACAACATGTATATACATGTACATTTGAAAAATAATTTATGTATAAAGGTTTCTTTCATCATTATATTATATCCCCCCCACCCTGCAAAGTTTAGCGGGGATATATTGGAATTGCCTTGTCCATCTGTCTGTTTGTCCAGTAAACTTTAACCTTGGCCATAAATTTTGAACCAAAAGAGAGGAGACCTTCATACTATACATGTATATTCCTTGTGGGAGGACCTTTCTGTTGGTACCAAAATTTTTTACCTTGATGTTTGACCTACTTTTGAAAAACTTTAATCTTGGCCATAACTTTTGAACCAAAAGAGATGGGGTCTTCATACTACACCTGTATTTCTTGTGGCAAGAACTTTCCATCGGTACAAAAGTTTTTGACCCTGTAACCTTGACCTTGAAGTTTGATCTACTTTTGAATAACTTTAACTTTAGCCATAACTTTTGAATCAAAAGAGGCGGCACCTTTATACCACATGTGTATTCTTTGTGGCAAGACCTGTCTGTCGGTAGCAAAATTTTTCACCTCGTGACCTTGATGTTTGACCTACTTTTGTAAAACTATAACCTTAGCCATAACTTTTGAACCAAAAGGGATGAGGCATTCATGCTACACATGGGTATTTCTTGTGGCAGGACCTGTCTTTTGGTACAAAAATTTTGACCCTGTGACCTTGACCTTGACATTTGATCTACTTTTGAATAACTTTAACCTTAGCATTACTTTTGACCCCGAAGAGATGGGACTTTCATACTACATATGTGTATTCTGTGTGGCAAGACCTGTCGCCACGAAAATTTTTGATCTCGTGACCTTTACCTTGGTCTTTGCCCTATTACAAATTTTGTTGCCACAAGGGTTATTTGTCCTGTTAGGACAGTTCTAGTTTATTCTGGAGTAGGCATAACTCCATTTGTTAGATGCTTGGCTTGTAATCGAGAGGTTTCGGGTTCCAGTTTCTGACAGTGGATCATCCCCATTCTGTCTTTCAGATGAGACATTAAAAATCAGGGTCACAATCCTGTACTGCTTTGATTAGTTCATGTCGCAAAGGTCAAATTGTTTTTTTGTGGTTGCATCAGGCTTATGTCATCAGTGTGTAAGTGTAATGATCATGGTGTGACATAAAACAAGAATCACACAAATCAATATTCCTGTACTTTTATACAGAATGCAAACAGTGTAAATAAAAATAAAATGCAATAAGTCCAAGAGCAATAACTCTTGCAGAAATGGTCCTATCCAACCCATCTTTGAACTTGACCTGCGAAAAAAAACTTGAAATTTTCTAGTACAAGCCCCCCCCCCCTCCTAAAATTATGAATTTCTCAAAAATGAAGAAAAAGATATCAATACCTGTAAAATATGTGGAAGTTGGTACATTTTACTTGTTTCATGATAAATTTCATAATGTTTTGCCGAAAAATTGATTTTTAATGAATTTCTGAAAAAAATCTTGAAATAATTTATAAGGCCAAGGGCCATAAATCTGTCAAAAGTAAATCAATCGTAATAAAACTCGAACTGGTACTGACACTGCTTGAAATAAAGCTATAAATTAATTTTCAATTCAATATCTTGAAAGACGGCAAAAAAAAGTCTGGAAAACATGACCTAGGATATATGGTCACCCCCCCATCCCCAAATTATAAATTTCTCAAAAATGAAGAAAAAGATATTAAAACCCGTACCATATGTGATAGTTGGTACATTTTGCTTGTTTCATGAGAAATTTCATAATGTTTTGACAAAAAATAGATTTTTAATGAATTTCTGAAAAAATCTTGAAATTTAAAAGTCCAAGGGCCATAAATCCGTCAAAAGTAAGTCGATCGTAACAAAACTTTAACTGGTACTGACACCGCTTGAAATAAAGCTATATACCAAATTTCAACTCAATATCTTGAAAGATGGCAAAAAAAAGTCTGGAAAACATGACCCCGACGGACGGGCGGATGGATGGACAGACGGACAGCGCCATAACATAATACGTCCCGTCTAATGACGGGCGTATAAAAACTGTTGTTGTTTTTTATTTTGGTCTGATAATAAAATAAAATTTGACATATTTTTAACATTTTTGTTGACTTAGTCACAGTAATGTAAAAATAAATATATAATTCTTGCTTCCTGCATGATTGATAATCTAGGTACTCAGGTGAGCGATATAGAAGTGGGCCTCTTGTTTAGATATTGATACCTCTACTACTTCTTGGAGACAGCTTATCACAATTTCATACCAAGCAAACTCACACATGAAGTACATCTTAAAATGCTGTTTTGTAAATATATACTTCAGATACTGTATCTGACCTACACCTCATGCACACATCAGTGACACTTGCTAACAGTGTTGCTAGAATTGTTCAAAGGAAGCTAAAATTGTTTTAAGAGGGTCAATGGAATCTTTCACATGGTTGAACCTTAAGCCCCAAGATATTCTAGTGTATTAAGGTTAATGACGTTACTTAATTTTTGAAAAGATATAAAACTTAGCATGGATGGAGACGATTGTTTATTTTACAAAATTACGGGAAGATTGTACTTATATCACAGTAGCGTTTCCGGGGGAATAATTCTTATATCCTATTCTCAAACAAGTTGAGATTTTAATGTGCTAGGTCTATCTCTGCCCCAGCTCTCAGCTTTATGGGGCAGCCATTTCTTAAACACCCAACAAGAATGAAAGTGAGGTTGTAACCCATGACTTTACAGTCTTCAGTCAAACCTTGTAACAAACCATTTAGGGTGAAATGATGAAACAACAACCAAAGCAAAAGTGTAAGCACAAATTGTGAGGTATTTTTTTGTTTGTGGAGATCCAATTTTTGTGGTTTTCTAGTTGCTTGCATTCATGACTTCACGTTCCACAAAGCACAATATAAAAAAAAAATCTTAGTTGCAAGCTAAACGTACATACCACCATTTGCCAACGAAGATCATTCATATTAATCACAGAGTCTTAATGCCTAAGCAGGGAATTGAATCGATCATGTTTGTAGGGTATATTCAGCACCAGTAAGTTATTTAAGAAATAACTGCCTTGCCGTGATTTATTGTCCAGTATTTCCCCAAGTTGCATGAACCAATCAAAAAAATGTAGCAGGGCAATTAATGATCATTTCCAGTCATTGTTATTCTATACACTTTCCACTGTGCTAGGAATTTCACACGAACAATGATTTACTAATCTTCTTTTTCAATCAGCCTCAGTTACTGTCCATGAAATTACCAACCTATAAACCTGTATTTTGTTTTCAAATCACAAAACTAAGAACCCACGCAAAAAGATATTTCACCGTACATAATATAGCATAATATAAATATCTAAATTTGATATCATTTATATATTCAGTAAAAGTTACAATTCATCAGGAAAATTTTCCCATAACATACATAATAAACATTCAGTAAAAGTTGATTTACAAGTTAAAACTAAGATTTCTCTTATATAAACTGATTTTCATCATGTATCACAAGCATTAAAAAAACTACTTCTAGATTGTTATAAAGCTGACAGTTTTCATAATTCAAAGCATTTTCTATAGCCTAGACCCTTATCACGTCTGGTCAACATCTTGTGTGAGATCCACTTTGACCATTTTGGTCCTGCTGGTCATTCCACCACCACGAAGACCAGCCAAGAACACAGAGGGTTTGGGAACATTGGTATAAGCATCTGTCTTTGTCTGTGTATCCTTTTCCCTGTAAATTAGAAAAAGTAAAATGCTTTGATGTGTCTGAGTATATTTTACAAAGATGGAGAAATATTTGATTTTTATCATCTATATCTATAAACCCCTGATCTTCAATATTACAAAAACTTTTATTTCAAAAGAGGTAATAATTATTCAGACAAATGAATATGAAAATGTTTCAATGAATATTCAAACTATTGTAAATTATTCTATATATGAATGCTTGTGGTTTCAGTCTACATTGTTAGCGTAGGAACTGCAATTTATTTTATGCAAAGTTATAATTGAAACATAAAATTCTTTATTGTGATATACATATGTCAAAACAGGAATGTGTTGAAATTAAATTATGTTTTGAAACACCAAAAGTTGTCCCCTGAGAAAGGTCTAATCTTGTGGTCATATTAATATCTATGAATACAGAAATGTTTCTTTCTGAAATACACCTACAGAAAAAAGGATAATTAAATGCATGATTCTTACTTTGGAGGCCAGACTTGGATAGCAGTATCTCTTCTCATGTTGCTGAGATTTGTCTGTACCGAGTGTGTTATTCTTGTTCTTAGATTTGCCTTAAAGAAAATGATAAACCATGTATAAACCATCTGAAGTGAAAATAAAGGTGTTCAACTGAAAAAAAAAATGCTAAAATCAACAAGTTCATAAAAAGATTTACTTGAACAATATCAATATATAACTTACCAATTTAATAGCTTTCCTCCTTAGTTCCCATTCATTCCATTCATAAGACTTGACAATATTTGTTTCCATGAAATGGGTGTCTGTCTGTGTACAACTGTCACATTTTGTTACTGGTTTTTCAATCATCCGGCCTTGTTCTTTACCCTTGAGAATAATGTATGTGATTACAATCTTCCACTCAGCTAATATGCCAATAATATTTCATCATTGAGACTGTGCATATTGTATTTGGTAACAACATTTGTTTAGATGATTATTTTTTATATTTTTATAGTGGAGACCATAGACTTAGAAAGTTGACAAAGTTCATCTGCTTTTAAGAGCTTGCTTCATGATCAAAGGTCCTAGTCGAGTGCCATTGTTTGCTCATCATGTCCTGTCTTACAGATGACACAATAAAATCTAAGGCCCTCTGTCGTGATAGACTTGGGATATAAAAGATTCCTCACTCTGTTCCATAGGTATAAATTTCTCTGCACTGCATCATATTGTTGTTGACAAAACACAAAAATTAATCTGGCAAACAATGGCTTCAAAAACTAACAATAACCATAACTAGAAGATTTAAACTACAACATCTATGTAGTGAATCAGATACTATGAGATAATCTACTTGTTACAAAACATACTTGTGAGTATGGTGTAATGGCAGCAAACTGTGTATGCAGTTCTAACAGTTGTATCAATTCTGGACTTTTCTTTGCCCCTTCTGCTACCAATCGAATAAATCTGTCAAAACAGTTTATCATTTGAAATATAAGATATTTATACTATATATATATATCATAAAACAACATACATGATGATAAAGTCATGCAGATGAATCTGAAACCAGTTTATCTTAGATTTATCTTTCTTAAGAATACAACAGATTTATGAAAATAAGATTACCCGTCAATACTTTGCACAAATTCTGCAGCTGCAAGCTTTGATGAAAAAGCATAATAGTTATCTTTGTGTCGTAAAACACCTACTTCTGGATTGGCAGGTAATAGAAGACGATCATACTTTCCTAATGCCCAGGCACAGTAACCCTGAAAGCATGATATTTAAACAAGTATTTATCACAAAAGTTTAGTTTTCTGTTTTCACTTAAATAACTGTTATTTTGTCTCAAGAAAACATCTTAATAATACTTTCAATATCACATAGCTCACCAAACCCATGAAGAATCAATACAGAACAAGTAAACTTATATTCAGTCATCAAATTTCTCTATTTTCATTTTACACTATGAATGATTCAATTGACAGTTGACTGAATCTTGTCATTTAATCCAGATTTTAATATTTCCTAATATTGTGTTGAATTGAATTGAATGAGAAATATAAAGTGCTGAAATAAATAATAAAAAAGAGCTAATGTAGAATTATTGCAAAAACATAATTTTCATATTCCTGGAAATAAACCATACAAAAAAACCCAAGTGGCTCAAATTGAATTTACAACACTCACATGAGCACAATTTATTCATTCACCAACAACATACATCTTCAACAAAAGGTGTAGATATACCAGGTATATATTCTCCTGCTTACTGCATTTTGACTAACAAATGACTAAATTTGAATTATCTAATGTCAATATACAGAGTATGGAATGAAATTTTGAAAAACCATTGAATTCCATAGATTCAAATGATTTGCAGCAAATAAATGTTCTACAACCTGTTCTAATTGAAATGGAAATGAAATGCAAACAGATTTTGCTACCTTTCAGCTCAGTTAAACAGTAGGGAAACTTCATAAAAAATTAAGAAAATTACATTTTGAAAAATTTGCAAGTAACACTTGCAATAAATCTTCTCTAATAAAAGTTAGCAAATAAATTGAAGGTTTTATTTTGCTTCTCTTTATTGAGTAATTCAAGAAAATTACTCAACAATGTGTACAAAGGACCAGAATATTTTGCACCTATTTATTCTAATATGACTAATTGGGTGCTGCAAAACATTAAAAAACTAGCTTTGCCTCAAAATGAAATTGAAAAAAAACCCCAAACCAATATTGTCTGTAATGGGATTTAAACAGCCAGCCAACAGCATACCAGTGATGGCTTATTAACCAATAATTACAAGAAGTAAGAGATATAAAATTTTAAGAAAACTATATTTTGTCATGAAATTTCAAAATATACCGGTACTTTACAAAAAATATCTTCTAACAAAACTTGGAAAATAAATGCTTATTACTTATATACTCTTTATTGAATAATCACTCTGATGCACTTGGTTTGTTCATATATGCAGTTGGTCTAAGGAAGTTTGTCAATGGATGGTTCCCTCATGAGCCTATGTCACCCTGCTCTAAATCCATTCATTCAATGGCTTCCCCCCCCCCCCCCAAAAAAAAAAAGAATAACAATTGTAAGAGACTTTAAGTACTTCATCTCAATCAAGTTTCATGGAAATCCTTTCAGTGGTTCTGTCGAATTTTAAAGCATAAAAGCTTTAAGCTAGGTTATAGACAGAAAAACAGACAGACGCAGAGCTTTGACTCAGGTGAAGTAAAAACAAACTGTGTTGTGTCTATTTAAATTGCACCTTAGAGAGAGAGAGGTGTTTAGGTCTGATAAGTCATTAAAAGTCCCTTACTCTGTACTGCAAGGGCAATTTGGTGAAGTTCTTGGTAGTCTCTGGGAAAAGCCAGTCTGTGTCCTTGAAGTCTTTAGGGTTGACTCTGTTGTCAGCTCCCGATGTCTGTAACATACAAGTAAGACAAATTACACAGAACTTAACTTAGGACAAATTAAATAAGAACTGAGAGAGAGAGGAAAGAATTTAGCATTTAGCTAAAAAAAAAAAAAAATTGGTGTATGTATTTTGCCAATATATGAACCTTTTTTGCATTTCTAAGATCTAGTTGTTGAGTGACCTCAACTTTTCAGAAATTACATGAGTGACCCTTGGCCACGAGTGATAATTAACATCTGTATGAAGCATGATTCCTGCCAGTTAAAAATTCACTAAATAAAAGTTCTTTCTGGTATTTTAAGTTCTATTTTCTGAGTGACCTTAAGTTTTCAGTTTTTAAAAATTATCTTTGAAGGAAAGTTCATACTCCAAGAAACAATGTGTGAAGTATGAACAATTTCTGATGAAAGATGTTGGAGATAATGAATTCTGATGGGCAGTTGGACAAACAAACTGACAGACATGTCAGCAACTATATGCTCTGCAAAACATTTTTGGGTCACAAAAAAAAAAGATATAAAAGTCAAATAAAAAAAACTATAAACATCCAATTGATTAACATCATTAGCATTTTATTTGAGAATCCTCACCTCTTGTATTCTCTGTTCATCTGTCTTTACAGTGATTCCTTCTAAGAAAGGTGTCAGAACTTCATCATTGAACAGTTCTCTGTGACCCTTGTTAAGAAAATAACTTACACATAAGTCTGTCAAATAAATATATGGAAAGCTATATATGTCTGCATTACACATAACAACACATCAGTATTTTCATCAGAAATATATACTAACACCATTGTTTACCATCCATGGCAAAACTTTAACTCAAAGCATTCATTTGATGGTGACAATGTTACTGTTACTGTAGAACATTGGCCAGAGAGTAACAGTTCCCAGTCTATTTTGTCCTCTTCAAATAAATATACAGTCAAACCTCGCTATCTCGAAGTCGGAGGGACTGTGGAAAATACTTCGAGATATCCGTAGTTCGAGATATCCAAATTTCGAGTTTAGGATCACAAATCTTGCAGTTGTTAATGTGGGCCGGTTCATTTGATATTTGTGATTATTATAGTAGATGTACGAGTGAAACATGTATTTATCAATAAATACACATGAAGATGTGCATATTGTATTGTTCCTAAATAATTAATCTAAATCTCATCATACCTTTTACATTTTATGAATATATAGAGAATATACTCCAAAAATGAAAATGTCATGTTTCCTTTTCAGTAACATCGTAATTTAAATCCAATACTGGATATACCTGTCTTATACTATACCTAAAACCGAGGACGGGCTAACACGTAAGACAAGATAAAGACACACGTCATAATTAATCACTATTACTTTGCATAAAAATACATAGATATGCACACGGATTTGAAATAGTAATAATTAATGAACAGTGTAAAGAAATTTCTTTAAGTATGAAAAAGCATTAATTACAGTTAATGTTAATTATCTAATTTTGTGTCCAGTTTGATAAGCTATCATCATTTATTAATATTTGGTATAAATAACAGGGTACGCATGGACGCGATCGATTATGTAATTACTGCGGCTTTGTACACCGACACGGTCAATTGATCACACCACGCGAGCGACCTGTCATTTAAGGTAAACGCCGCGGGGAATATTGTCAATAAGAAGCCAACTTCGAGATAAACCGGGTAAATAAGAACTTCGGGACTTGAAAATGTATTCGAGATAAGCATGGTATTCGACATATCAGTGTTCGACACATCCGGGGTGAATTTAATCATAATATGAAGGATTTTTTTGGGGACCGACGTTCGACTTCGAGATATCCCGGGTATTCGAGATATCAGTGTTCGAGATATCGAAGTTTGACTGTACTTAATGTATTTATTATTCACTGTTTTAACATGAGTTAGCTAGAGAGACTGTGAGATGCTATTAAGATACTTACTCGAGTATATGGTTCTAAGCTTGCAAGAATATTACTCAACACACTTAGTAATACCATTTCGTCCTGGAAACCACTCCATAATTGGGACAAATGGATAAATTGTGGCTGAAAATAGTAACATGACATTTATTACAATGTGATATCTATACCAGGAAAATTATATCCATCAGTAAGTAAGATATATGTTGAAATTATGTTCAGAATATTTTAAAGATGGTAAACCAAATACTTTGTTTCCTTCAAGCAAGAGTTATCTTTCTTGATCAGTCTTTTACAAAGCACAGTACTTTAGAGTCTTATCTTGTATATCTTGTTTCATGGAAAGAGTTCATAACAACAATACCTGTCATAATGGCCTCTTGTCACAAAGAACTACCTTTTGATGTTCCTCTGTGCAATATTTATACAAAATCAAATTATATCAATCTATATAAGGAGATCACCTGTCTAGAATAATACATGTATTACTTTTTGTTTTTTCTAGCAGCTGTTTAATCAAGGTTTCAATTCAGTTTTGGACGGGAAGTCATAGCATCATCAGAATATAAAGAATCAGTCAGCTGTGGAAATTTTTGGTTTGAATTAACTATTGTAACAACTTCTCTACATAATGACTCAAAGAGTAAGCATTACATACATAAACCTGGGCTGTAGGAACAGCTGTTTTTGACTGGACTGTGGCCTGAAGCTGTTCCATACGAGTAGACAAAGACTGCTCTAGGACTTCTACTTGCTGTGCACAACTAATGACATCATTCTGTAATAGAATGTTGAAATGATATAATCTTCAAAATGCATAAAGCAGAAAATTAACTATAAAATCATAATTAGTCTAAGAACTTTGTAAAAATCTAAACTAATGATAAATATAGTTGAAACTCCTTATGTCAAAGTTAGAAGGACAATAGGAAATATACTCAGACTTAATCTGAGTTTGAGATAAACATTGGTTGTGTTCATGTGATCATTAGCAATCTTTCCTATCTAAATGAATATGCACAGGGTGTTATTCTTACTTATACATGATTTGCCAATAAAATCATATGTATTCATATGAAAAAAACTGAAACAATACTAAACAAACGTTACTTTTTATCAAATTTATTGAATTAAGAGATGAAAATATGTAATGGGATGACATGTTGCATGCAATGAATATTACAAGGACTGCATTGTCCTTGTATAATAATTGCATATAAGATTGTTCCAAGTTGTCATCTCTGTTGTCTTTGTCTCTGTTGTCTGGTGAACATCATTATCACAAACAATGTGCACTGATTAACATTGAGTTGATGCCTGCTAGAGGAAAATGTGTACAGTTATTATAGGACAGTAAGCTGGAAACCAAAGAATTTTTTCAACAAGTCAAAGGGCTCAAAGGCGCCATCATTTCTAAATTGGGTTGGTGCATCCATCATCATTGTCTCTGTTTTCTTTATTATCATTTCTGCATTATACAAATGTTATCTACAATGTCATGTCAAGTCAGCATGCAGGAATTGTGTTATCTGCTGCTTATATAACAAGGTCTTTTGTGGAGGCAACTGGTGCTTATTACATTCAAAAGCAGTGATAGGAGGATGCCATCTTTTATTTTTATTTTTCTGTTATCATTACTACTGTCACATATGACTGAAATTCCCTCTCCTTAAGTAAATCCTGCATGCCTAAAGCAATTCATGATGTTACTCAAATAAGCTCACTTATTGGTAATACATGTATCAGTGATTTAGTCTCTTTAAATTCACAAGTTCCCACAATTATTTCATTATTATAACAGCTCTAAATGAATATGTTACCTGACATGTTAAACAAGATTTTGTATAAAAATGAAATACTGTGATAAGCAGTAGAAAAAGCATACTTAACCAAATCTTCCACTCACTTAATCTAAGTAAATTTGTAAAGAATATGAAAATAAAACTTTGGGACTTGATCTGGATTTTGAGATAAAAGGAATTTTAACTTAGATGACTTTGCTATAATGAGTTTCAACTGCATTGCTCTTCTTGTTGACATCAATCAATTAAACAAATTTATTCATTATTTCTGATTTTGTATCATGAATTGCAACATAAAAAGTTTCAAATTAATTTTTCATTAAACAACATTACAAACCCATTTCAAAGATGTCATATATATTATGGAAGAAAATACATGTATTCAGGCAAAATGATATGTATGTATACAATATATACATGATGAGAAATATTAAGAAATATGATATTCTAATCATCTTACATATGAACATTTGCCAATAACTTTCATATTATCTTAAAAATGAATAAAACTATTTTTTTTAAATATTATTACCAGTATGACTCTTAAAAATGCTTCATGTTGTCTTGTATTAATCAATGCCTCCTTAAGAAGCTGTGTTGAAGGTCCTTCCTTCGATTCAGTCATTTGCATCTTTTCTATTAGGGCTGAAAGAAAAAAGAAAAATGGGAAAGTAGTTTGTTTTCTAAACATAAAAAATTAAGCACAAAAGAATTCTTTCTTAACACAGCACTGAAGTTCCAAAAGGTAAATACATGTACTGCCAAAACTAGCTTTAATATCACAGTCTACTTAAGTTGAGTAACTATGGTGACTAACATGTTACCATTCTGCCATGGAGATTCATATCTGAAGTCCTTCATATTTTTCATGATGTACATATATTTAATTAATTTATCATGTAAAAAAATTGGTACCAAGCAGAGGTGAATGAGACTTAATTGTGAAAAAAAGTTATATGCAAAAAATGTAATACATATTAAAGACAAAGATTCATACCTGTGTATTTATCAGCACATCTTAATGTTGCCTGAATTTCAGTGTCCACATTTTGTGTTGTAGCAGGAACTGCTTCATTTAAGATTGCTGGTACTGTTATATGAAAAAGATAACGTTACATATCACTGATGACTTTGGACCAAGATGTTCATCACAATCTTATTAAAACAGCAAAGTATGAAATGTTATTGAAATCTTGAGGAGTTAGCTCTACCCTATTGTCGATTACTAAATTTTTAAAAATGCTGTTTTCCAGTTACAGGAACAACTACAATAATTGTTTTTCATTCATTATTATGTTAAAAACATATACCAGGATGACATCAATTATAATAACTAATGTAAATTCCACATTTAGTCTTCCGATATTAATTCTTCAAGATGAAACATAAATTACAGTGCCCGCCACTTAATTGAATGTCGCATTATTGAATATTTCGTTTTATTGAATAAGATGCTGAAATCCAAAACCATTTTCTATTAAATCTATTGAAAATCCGCCACGTATTACACTAGAATAAAGAAGCAACTTCGTTTATTTGAATAGCACGATTATCCTACCAAGCATACCTTTGTTAAAACTTCACCGTATCACGCCCAAGGTCATGTTATTTACTACGGTGCGAGCGACCTATCAACTAGAGATAAATGGTTTCACACCTGTCCAGGTAAAAGTTGTTGACCAAATCACACGTTAAATGTCGAATAGGCCGTAGCGGTAGGGATGAAAGGATTCATTAATTACCAACTGCCGAAGCCATATCGTGCGCAAGATCACCGAAAACATAGACAAAATGACGCTATTAGCCAACGGCATTGCGTGAAGACTGACCCTACTACATGTACATGTCCACTTACTCAGTATAGCCTGGCGCACCGTCAAGCCCACAACTATCGCCAACTGCTTCCGAAAGGCTGGCTTTGTCTTGTCAGACAACGACGCAACCGAAACTGACAATGTCCGGTCGCCGGACACAAATGATGGCAACCTGGAGAGCTAAGCTGCCCGGACTGAGGAGAAAATATGTGCCAGTTTCCCTGAAGACGAGACCCGACCATGCGACCCAAGTAATGCACGGCGAACGTAAAGATGCAATAGCCATACTTTGACAATTCCTTGAGGAAAAGTAAAGCGATGACTTCAGCCTGTTCTATCAGATTGAAAATTGAAATTTTACTCGCTTGAATATGCCTTTTAATTTGCCTTTGTTAAAATAAATTGTTGAACCCGTTTTGTGTCTTTGATCACCGTGGCCACGCGACTGAGATACAATTACATGTGTTTCGATAGACAGTGGATTTATCTTTACAGTCAGGCGAGCAGGTGTAATGTAACTATTTAATAACATTTGGTCACTGTACTTAAAAACACAGTTGCAAAATTATCGAAAATGTAATCTATTGACTTTCATGTAGCTCAAGCAAACAAGAAGAGTTTCTAAGAGAGTATCTAAGAGATTTAACTCTAGTGTATCTATATATAGATACATGTACAATGATTCCATTACAGATACCACGAAAGTTATAACGTATGCAATTATTGCACAATCTGTTGGTCTTTGAAACTGCATTCGTTCGTCACGCCATGTAATTGAATATTCGTTTATTTGAATAATAAAGTCCTGACAAATAGCTTATTCAATTAAGCGGCTTGCACTGTACTTACAATCATCTATGCCTTCTCCTCCTTTCCCACATTCTTTATTGAATAACCTGATTCCAGTCACAATCATTGTTAATTCTAGGAGTTGTCTTTCCTTGTCCCTCTTGGTCAGTGACATAAAAGTACCTAATTCTGTTTGTGGGAATACACTTTGAAGTGCAGCTGTGAAAAAAAGATACTACATTTTTTAATTTCATGCAATAAAAATATAGTTTAAACACAAAAATCTTATCAGCTGTATGCTCATAGGTCCTATGACATTATCACAAACTTCATTAATAATTTCCACGATATGATAATGAATCATAGTACTCTTATTTATATTAATGTATCAGATAATATTATTTTCATAGTGTTTTAGCTTTAGACAATATATTTTTGAAAAACAAATCTACCAATAGTTGGTACTGAAGATATATTGTTCAATTACTTCCATGCAAATGAGTCACAATTTGATAATGTCAAGAGAAACACCACTGTAATAGAATGAGTTCCTCACCAGTTGCCTCTCTTACAACTGCTATATCTGTTGGACTTCCTAAACCTGATCTGAGTAACACAGCTGATACAATCTTTCTGTACAGACTCTCCAATTCCTCTCTTGTTCTAGCACGGCTGTCAGTGATTTCACGAATTACTGGCTGCAATCTAGACTCTAGTACACGTCTGTGCTCTTCTAAAAAGTCAGCTAAAACAAAAGACATATTAACCATTTACTGATTTGTAAACTTGATATTATTAGAACTACATGAAATTTCTAATTAAAAACAATTGTTAATTTCAATCATAATGTTAAATATATATGTACAATAAATTATTCTTTCTGAATTGAACCACTGAAATAATATCATAGGACTTGGGTCTGACCATGGAAAGAGTTGTTAGGAATGGAAATAAATTTGAAACTTGTATTACTCATATATGGTATTGTCATTTACTTGTTTAAATCTGAATAATAATACTTCCATATCAAAAACTTCCTTTTTCTGTGGTGAGTGATTTTAACCATCCTTTCTACCAATTTCCTCAGAAATTTTAAAAATGGAAAATTCAGAGAAAGAATGCTTCAAGTTTTGAAGAGATATTAAACATGTGCCCTCATTATGATATCATACTTAAGAAACCAGATGCTTATAAAACACATATGCTTCCCCTTCTGGTACTATACTACACCACTGTATAAAGTGTTACATGACTTGAGGACCTTTGACCTTTGGCCTGAGAATCAATAGGGGTCATCTACTACTCATAACCAACCTATTTATGAAATATCATCACTATCAAGCAAAGGGTGTTCAAGATCCTGGACGGACATTGATTGTATAAAGTAAAGCATTGCACTCGGTGGCTTTTTACCTTTTGACCTGAAAATCAATAGGGGTGATCTACTACTCATAACCAACCTGCATATGCAATATCAAGCAAAGGGTTCTCAAAATATTGAGTGGACACCAATTGTACACAGTACTGCATTGCACTTTATGACCTTTAACCTTCTGACCTGAAAATCAATAGGAGTCACCTACTACGCATTACCAACCCACATATGATTGACTGACTATTGTTTTACGTCACTCCACAATTTTTTTACGTATATGGTGATGGCATCTGCCTGATACATTGCATATAAATTTAGACCTTTGCAATGGACCCACCCCAAGCAGTGAGGGATCTTTTAAATACCAAGCCTACCATGACACGAGACCTCAGTTTTTACTGTCTCATCTGAAGGACAGAACACCGGTGCGCCCAGGGTGGGAGTCAAACCTGGGACCTCTCCATCACGAGCCGACCACCTTATCCACTAGGCCACATCAGCTTACCCACATATGAAAGATTTCGTTTCAATACATGCGTTGCAAAGATACTGAAAGGAAATTTGAATTACTGGAAATTTTCTAAGTTTAAGGGATGTAATTCTGTTGAAAATTGCCTGATGGTATCCAGATCAAAATCTGACCTAGACATTCTCATATTGTATCTGTATGCCAAATTTCATTTCAATATGTGCACTGACCGACAGCAGCAAAGCAATAAACTCCCTCTTTTTCGAAGGAGTTTAACAAGAGATTTGCATCACAGATGCAAATTATGCCAAGTTGCAAAACCTCAGAAACAATAGTGCACATATTCCACTCTTGGTGAGTAAGTGTATGAAGTTTTATTGCAATAGCAATAAAGGTATTGGACTTAAGGCATGGAAAGCAATTTTTTATACCCCACTCCTATGACCTTGACCTTTGACCTTTTGACCCCAGAAACAATAGGGCACATCTCCCACTCATGGGAGTAAGTGTAGGCATTGCAGTAGCACTAAAGGTATTGGACTTATGGCCTGGAAAGCAATTTTTGATACCCCACTCCTATGACCTTGACCTTTGACCTTTTGAACCCAGAAACAATAGGGCACATCTCCCACTCATGGGAGTAAGTGTAGGCATTGCAGTAGCACTAAAGGTATTGGACTTATGGCCTAGAAAGCAATTTTTGATAACCCACTCCTATGACCTTGACCTTTTGAACCCAAAAACAATAGGGAACATCTTCCACTCATGGTGAGTAAGTGTATGAAGTTTCATTGAAATAGCACTAAATGTATTGGACTTATGGTCTGGAAACCAATTTTTTACATTCACTCCTATGAACTTGACCTTTGACCTTTTGACTCCAGAAACAATCGGGCACATTTTCCACTCATGTTGAGTAAGTGTATAAAGTTTCATTGCAATAGCAATATAAGTATTGGACTTATGGTCCGGAAACCAATTTTTGATACCCCACTGCTATGTCTTTTACCTTTGACCGTTTGACGCCAGAAACAATAGGGCAGATCTTCCACTCATGGTGAGTAAGTGTATGAAGTTTCATTGCAATAGCACTTAACATATTGGACTTATTGCCCAGAAATCAAATTGTTGACGGACGCCCACCACCCGCCTACTCCCTTTCATTAAATTAAGAGCTAAGTTTTGCAATTCAGCTAAAAACTCTGACCTTAGACATGTCAAATGCTGTATAATATAACCAGTAAGTTAATAACTTTGAGATTTCATGTAAATACCTCTAGTTGTGTAATTCATGTCAAAATAGACCTGCATTTTGACTGTGTCCAAAGCTGGAGATCTGGAGTCCATCAATCTGTCTACACATAGCTAAAACATAGTTATATAAGTTTTATACCAGTACTTTTTCTTTTGGGATAATACAAATATTAAAGTCAAGTATTAGACTTTAGGATATTCATAGATAGAGGTAAAAAATCCTCCTTACTGTGTAATTTTAGGAAAGATTGAAAAGAGGTTAATTATTTTATTCACTAATCTGTACAAGTTTCAGTAATAAGTATTGTTAGATTTAATGTATTATTCTGTATAGTGTATTTCCTTATATTAAGTTCAAGCATTATACATTGTATTTGAGAACAATTTGTACTTACTTTGATTAACTTTTGGACATCATCCTTTGTTAATGTTCGGTCTACATTGAATTCATTGGAAGGATCCAAGACAACAGCTTTCACCTTAAAAATGCATACATGTAAATCTTTACTTAAATGCTCATATGAGTAAAGGATTTTAAGAATTTATTCTATGCAAATACATGATTATTAAATTTTTACTAACATTAAATCATCAACTTTTAAAGCAAAGATTTTATCAACTTATCTTATAATAAACATATTTGTACCATAAATGCCACAAGGGTTTCTGACACAGCTTGTCCTTTGCTTGCACATTCTTGAGCAATTTCTCGTATGATATTCTTAATAACACTTTCAGCTTGTGCTCTTGACATGTTGAGTTCTTTTTTGCACTAACTAAAATGGAATTACTTTCCTGAAATATAACATAATTTATGTCAAGTTTTGTTCTTCAAACTTATTTAGTCATAACTTATAAATGTGATCCAGATAAATGAATGAACTAAGAGATAAGCAAGTGATCCCCTCATGTTCCCATGCTTCGTAGGCAACATAAAAGCTGTTATGTGAAAATTAATTGAAGAAAACATAAACAAAGCTTTTGGTCCAGGAAGGTCAGCTATATGGGCATCTCATTATAGGCCCATGGTTTGAGTCCCAGTTTGGTCAAATCTTTTTTTTCCCTATATGCTACCAATTTGTTGTTGTGCCCATTCCTCATAAGCTGGTTGTTCATGTATTGTGGGAATAAAACTTCAAGCTGATGTGTTTGTTTCTGTCTTTCCATAGATAGAAAAAACCTCTGACAGTGAAAGAATGTGATTAATTGAGGCATAAGCCAAGGTTCATTTTATTTTCAATATTATTATATTTTTTCAAGGAGATAATAGAAATGACATACTGTATTTAAAGAAGAAGAAGAAGAAGGAAAAATCATGGCAAATGTACCAATGACAATGTTTTATGAAACTAAAAGAAATATCCACTCTGTAAAGCTATGTTAATGAAATGTAAGACATGCATTTAAGTGAAGAAAACTACAAAAGCATTCATTGCTATCTACTATTTTAACTAAAGGGTCAAAATACCTACCGCATAAAAGAAATTTTAAATAAAGTCTATAACATACTATGTTTTGCCTCCATATTGTTTGTCCCATAGAGACGTATGCGCACGCAATACCCGGAAATAATTTGAGTCACGTGACTTTAATGGCAGTAGATCTCTAGAGAGATGAAGTGAGTTAAGTTTCTTGCAAAGAAATGGATATTATGCAGAAAGTTTACCACACTCTGTAAAATGTGGCAAAAGACAGATAAAAGTCATAAGTATGGAGTTGGTAAGTAATAATTTATAGCAATCAACATAGCAGAATTTACGAAAAAGAAGGCTATGAAATGAGGAAGTGAAGTTGGGCTGCTGAAGTGATGTTGATGTGATGACCTCATCACCTGTCAAACAATTATGTTCTGCTTATTGATTAAAACATATTACTTTGTTCTAACATATGAGAATAAGATAAAGTAAAATACAGTAAAATTCCAATTGAGGCATTTAGTTCGACAATGCCCCAGTAACTACCATTATCCTGAGGTATTTATTTGTAACAAATGTTCATTATTAAAATAAAGACTTAAAGGATTTGGTGATGTATAATGTGCTTTTAGATTCGTCGCAATGTCAAACACAAACCTAAGATGTATGCTTGGGTCTGACATTTCAAGCTCAATGTGTTTAGTTTGAGGTTCAGGGTTGTTCAGGGCTAGTAATTGTTTTTTGTGTTGTACTTATGGTAATTCTTGAAAATGAGTAAAACAATAAAAACAAAAGCCATGCTTTTCGAAATAAGTGTAAATATGTGTCACATTTTTGAAAATTTGTTGCATTTAAAAACAAAATGCCTCGAAATGTCTGAGATCAGTGAAAGTCTTAAATAAGTCTGCAGCAAGAAGTATACATGTATAAGGCCACAGGCACTTGATGCTGGTCCTTTATGTGCCTCACTGACAAGCCTGTGTATAAGGCCTGCAAACCGATTGATTGTCACTTTGAATAAAATGTCGATGACTGAGTTGTTTACTTGTAGATTTAAAAAAGAAAGAAATGATATTGTTTTGTACTAATCTATATCTTATTTTGTAAATAATTTATTTGATCTTTTGTTTATGAATTAATTGGAATATTATGCATTTATACATACACATGTATAATATATTATGCATGCAAATTATTACATGTAAATGCAGTGCAACTGTTTTGGAGAAACTGTACAAAACAGTGGGAAAACGCCCAAAATCACAGTAGGAATCTAGGTGGAAATTTACCTGTGCTCATTCACACCTTTGTGAAATACACTGTATATTGTGTAATTTCTCAAATAACACCTTATTTGGCCCACTGCGGCGGGTAAAAAAAATTACAAGACACCAGGACTGTACTGTACTTATTGATTGATTGATTGATTATTGTTTTACGTCACTCCATGATTATTTCACGTACTATGGTGACGGCATCTGCCTGATGCATTGCATACAAATTTAGACCTTTGCAACGGACCCACCCGAAGCAGTGAGGGATCTTTTACGTGCCACGGTTTTTACCGTCTCATCTGAAAGACAGAACACAGGTGTGCCCATGGCAGGAGTTGAACCCGGGACCTCTCGATCATGACCCGAGCACCGTATCCACTAGGCCACACCTGCTTTACTGTACATATATGTGACTTCATATTTGACATAGGCTCTCAACTAATGAAGCCCTTTCAAATGACACCAAGGTCAATGACCTTTTGACCTTGACAATAAACTTCACGTTGAAAATAACTTTGGAATTTGGTGCCGCCAGGGCATTAGTGTTTCACAAACACAGCTTGTTTATGGAATATTTTACTGAAAACCTGCCTCTCCTGATACTTACATGTACATGTACTACATGTATGATGTAGCATACACATTTTACCATTTGAAAAGTTTGATAAAATCATAAAATGTAATTAAATTTATGAAAATTTTATTTTCCTGATAACAATTCATTTAAAAATAGAAAAACTTTTTACTATCAGATCAGAGCATAAGTGCGTTCTATAACATTATAGCTCATTTACAGCGTAATAACCCTAACCCAACCTATTGAATTCATAGTTCTTATACCGAACAAATAACATGTAATTGAAAACCTCTGAACTATAAATGTATCATTGGTTACATTTACATGTACATACATGTACAAGAGTGTGAAGAATGCTTACTTACATTCTTCAAATAACAATAAGAAGCATCTCTTATACATGTATATATATGGAGTCGAGATTAGAATCCTCTCTCTCTCCATCTCTCTTATAGCCCACTGTACAAGAGTTTCATACATCATTTATATTGACAATACAATGAGTCCACCATATGAAGGTGCGGCCTAAAGTGATCCCTGATATGCATTTACATGTTGAGAGTTATTAAGTTTATATTATCGGAAAATGACTACAACTGCCTTATTAGTTCATCTCATGGTAACAGTTTGCATGTACACATACTTTACAGTTACTGTTTATAAAAGAACTGTCTAATTCAGTTACAAGTAATGAAGCATGCCATATGACATGATTTTAAGTAGCATGTCCCTGATCAGTTTATACAGTATATGTACATGACATGAATATACATTATGTATTCAAAGTGGATATACATAAATGAATAAAAGCTAAACTGTTGGTTGGTTGATTGGTGTTTTACATGTACGCTGCTTTCAACAATTTTTCAGTTACATGTATATCGCGACCAACCTCTTAAACATAGTGACGCAACCCAGGAATCGCACCTGGATCGTCGGCGCCGCAAGCCAAGCGCTTAACCACTACAAAAAGCCTGCCCCAAAAGCTAATCTGTAGAACATGTTACAGATAAAATGTTTAATTGATGTACCATACATGTATATGTACATTTACATGTACCTATATCATGATAATGAAATATATATCATCATAATTCATATGGTAAATGTAGGTACTAGATCTACACTATATACATGTACATTGTACAAATACAAACATTTATTTCAAGTAAACTTAAGGCTAAAAACTTTAACAGGTATATTGTAACACTGACAGTATGAAAAAAGTACAGTGGAAACTGCTAAAGGTATATTGAATATAACACAAACATAAATTGAAAGCAAAACAATACAAAAAGTAAGAATATATGTAGAAATGGTTCAATTCTGAAGTAAAATTTCTGAAAAAATTCTTTCATTTAAGAAATTCTTATGATACCTAAGTTTCTCATGTGCTAAAGGTGCTCAGCTGAGCAATAAGGGTCCACTTGGGTCTCTTGTTTTACTACATTTTTACCGGTAGTATATACTTATGGAGATCTTGATAGATTTTACTGTAATATCTGATATGTACATTGTGTGTAAAGGTATACAGTATACTACATTTAATAGTGCATAATAAGTAATGTTCTGTGATCTGTCAAGTGTGGATTTTTTTATCATCTTGTTTTGCAATAATACATGGTAATAAAGAACACATAAATATATACTATGTCACCTGTCTTATATGACACCTGACTGATGTCGTTCTGTGATCCCAAAGAATAACGAAGTAAACAATCCTTAATTAAAAAAAACCCCAAACTCCTGTGTGGTGCATGTAGGTTTCAATGGTGGGATATATCCCTTGGGAATGAGATATTTGGGTGTGGTCAAAATTTATTCATACATGTACCGGTAATGATGTTTCTTACATGTATTTGTCCTAAATCATATCTATTGAGGTAGAAGTTATTATAACTTCAGTTCAGTTAATATGATTCCAACATTATAATTGTATGGAAGTGTATAGTTTTTCAATTTTTAGAAAATGGATAGGCCAGCACATTTGTCCTTTGGGAATGGATATGTTTGTGCATCTATTCTAAGAGAATGGGTAAAGTTTGTCCCAAAACTGTTCTTTTTTCATCTCTCTTTAAGATAAAAATGATTTAAGAGTAAACTGGCTGATTTCTCTATTTTGAGTTGTAATAAATTATTTATCATTCTTTTCTTCCCTTTGTACATGTACTTACTCAGTCTTATTGTTATACAGAGTTACTTCCCATTTGGGACGGTTTCTGACGTAAAACACTTATGACGTCATCTAATTCTATGGAAAATGATCTAAAACTCAGGAAAATGATAGTCCACAAGTGACATTTTCATAGGAAATTGATGACGTATGAATTGTTTTTAGTTTTACATCAGATACCGTCTCAAATGGGAAATAACTCTGTGTAATGAAAAGACTCAATAGATACACAATGTATTATCAAAACAAAGATGGAATTAAGTATAGACAGAAAGCAGAATTTTACATTTTAACATTTAGATTAATTGGATACATTTACAAATGTACAAATACACTGTGCATTGTATATATATAGTCAGACTTTGTTAAGTTGAAGAGAAAGAGACTTTTAAAATCCTTTGAAGTTTTGGTAGGTTCAGGTTTTTGATGTTTCTGTATTGTCAATAGAACAAATAGACAAGTGTCAGGATCACATGATTACTGTGAGTTTCCAGGGGTTTTCAATTTAAGCTTTAGGCATTGGAGTTGTCAAAGTTCAACTATCTTTTTCTATCAGTATTGAATCTTAAATTCATTAAAGAGAGTTACTTCCCATTTGGGATGGTATCTGATGTAGAACAATTATGACGACATAAAATTCTATGGAAACTGATCTAAAACTCAGGGAAATAGTAGTCTACATATGACGTTTTTATAGGAATTTGATGACGTCATCATTGTTTATCGTCAGATACCGTCCCAAATGGGAAGTAACTCTCTTTAAAAGACTCAATACTGATAGAAAATGCTCTTTACTGAAGCAAGTTTAATTTTAAATATAAAAACAAATGTAATTATACCCCCTGCAAACGAAGTTTGGTGGGTGTATATTGGAATCACCTTGTCCATCTGTTTGTCCGGAAAACAGAAAGCTAAAAGTTATGAAGTCTTCATACTACACATGTGTATTCCTTGTAGCAAGATTTTTCTGTCTGTACCAAATTTTTTGACCCCCTGATCTTGACCTTGACGTTTGACCTACTTTTGAAAAACATTAACCTTATCCATAACTTTTGAACCGAAAGAGATGGGGCCTTCATATTACATATGTGTATTCCTTTTGGGGAGGACCTGTCTGTCTGTACCAAAATTTTTGACCCTATGACATTGACGTTTGACCTACTTTTGAAAAACTTTGACCTTAGTCATAACTTATGAACCAAAAGAGATTAGGCCTTCTTACTACTCATGTATATTCCCTGTGGCAAGACCTGCCTGTCGGTACCAAAATTTTTTACCTTATGGCCTGACATTTGACATACTGTTGAAAAAAGTTTTGAATCAAAAGAGATGGGGCCTTCATACTATATGTGTATTCCTTGTGGCTAGAACTGTCTGTCGGTACCAAAATATTTGACACATGACTTTGACATTTTAACTACATGTGCTTTTGAAAAACTTTAACCTTAGCTATAAGTTTTGAACCAAAATTGATGGGGCCTTCATACTACACATGTGTATTTCATATGGCAAGACCTGTCTGTCAGTACCAAAATTTTTTACCTTGACATGACTTTTACCTTGGTCTTTGCCATACTTTGAATTTTGTTACCGTGGGGGATATTTGTCCCACTAGGAATGTTCTAGTATCAATGTTTTTTACCATACTTGTAGTGTAAAATAAACAATTCATGACTTCCACAAATTTTCACCAATTTTGGCCTTTATTATATACCAACAGGCAACAGTAAAACCTTATTTTTAATATAATAAGAACAAAGCACTAGGATTTGTGGATTTAGAGTGTTAAATGTTTATTATGAAGATGATTTTTTTCATTTCTGAGCATTCAGAGGTGTTTATGTGACCTGGACTATAGAAAATAATTGTGTTTTACTTATATGAAAAATTCAGATGATTTATATTACACCAGAAATACTTATTGCATATACCATAATTTTCTGTTTATATTTCAATGAAAAAGTTAATGTGATCATTCATAGTTCATGTATGTTATGACTGAAAGTGACCAGTTCAGTGATTATTTGGGTTACTTTTTCCTTTGAGCTATCAAAAATGACAAGCATGAATGTTGTTCAAAGTAACTAACATGTATACTAATCATTACATGTACACATTTTGAAAAAAAGGTTATTTTTGTATAAAATGTTATGGTTAATGGAACTTCCTTTTGAGTCTCCATTTTTCTTTTCAGTTATATACAACTACAGGACCAGTAAACTGCATCATCTGGCCTTGAATATAGGTGACACAGTTCATATAGATGAGGAAACAACAGGTAACATAAGTTATAGTTAGGATTGAAGTGTAATTATTAGTGATGGAAATATTTATGGCCCCAACTTTACTGAAAGTGTTAATATACAACCTATATGTACATGTATACATGTATGCACAATTCTTGTTTATAGTATAAACATTTTTCTACCATCATCTTTAGGATCTGGCACACCAACTCTCAATACATAAGTACTCACAAACGAAATCACTCAACATGGCTACTTTATACCTCAAATTTTTAGCTTATCATAATCTGGTTTTCATAAGAATCGGAAGTATACAACAAAGATATTACATAACTGAAAGAGAACTTCTGCATGCATATAATACAAGATGATACATGTAACTTTGGTTATGACTCCAAGGTCAAAGTCACTGTACATGTAGACTTTGATAAATTTCATTGCCTAGACCATATTTTTATCTGCCTGCATGAAATGTTGGGGTACAAAATGTATCATGCTATACATATATATAATATATATATATATATATATATATGTTGTCTGTCTGTCTGTTCCACCTATCTTGTCTTCACAACCCCTAAATCTTGGGGTATTTTGAGGAAACTTGGTACAATGAAAGATCACCATATGAAGATGTGAATATTGGAAGTGAACTGCTGTCCAAAACAATTTACAGGAGTTATGGCCCTTGGACTTGGATTTTCTTAAAATTCCTTGTCTTCACAACTCCTCCTAAAACCTTTTGCTGGAGTTTGATGAAACATGATACATAGAAAGACTGTCATATGAAGATGTGCATATTGAAAGGGAAATGCTGTACAAAAAAATTACAGGAGTTATGGTCCTTGGACTTGAATTTTTTTTACATGTATGCAAAATACTTTGCTTAGCAACTCCTTCTAATTCATAAGTGGGAATTTTATAAAATAAGGTACAAAGAAAGAACACCATATGAAGATGTGCATATTGGAAGGGAAATGCTGTCCAAAACAATTTACAGGAGTTATGACCCTTGGACTTAGATTTTTCTATGTAAAGTACCAAATCTTCAAAACTCCTGCAAATTCCTGTGGTCACATTATGAAAATGTGCATATTGAACAGAAATTTTCACCTCTCTTCAAATTTTAATACTTTAATACTTTAATACCACAATTCCATTACAAATGTAGATATTTAGTTCTAGATTGTATAACACCTGGGATAATAAAATGGGGGCATATTATGTGCCAATTAATGGATCCTTATTTTTATAATTAATGATTTAGTATAGCTTCATATATATTTGAATCAGGTGTTCCTTATGACAATATAATGTGTCATGATCTTGACTCAGGGGTATTAATCAAAGGTTAAGGTCACTGTCAGAGCTATATTTCTTAATGCCTTAATTTTACAGCTTCATGCTTTGTACATGAACATTTTGTTCTTTATGACAAGGCAGTTAGTCATAACCTTTATGGTCTAAGGTTGTGACTCAGTGGTCAGGGTTACAGTTACTGTAGTCTGAAATTCTGTTGTTTAACCATATTTATGTCCCGGATTGATAGAAGCATATTGTTTTTGTACTGTTTGCCTTTTTGTTTGTCCATTTGTTTTTATGCTTAGGTCTGCAACTTTATACCTGACACAATTTTTCATTATGACAAGGCAGTGTATCATGACCTTGAACTAAGGTCATATCGCCAAGCCAATACTGTCTTGCCATACTCTCTTCATGCTTTAGTTATGTAGCTTTTACTTTGAATAAATGTTCCTTACAACAAGGCAGTACCCATATGTCATGACATTGGCCCAGTGTTTTAGTTTGAGATCAAGGTCATCGTTTCCACTTGATAAAGTCTAAATGGCCAAATATTTGTATACATTAACTTGATTAAGTGTTTTGTGACAATTCTTGTTATTTATTTATTTGCATTTCACTCTGCTATATGTACATGCTGTACCCCTTAGTATTAAGCATATTAATGATGTCCTTTAGCATAATCTTAATTATTTCATATCTAAACCTTCCCTTTTCTGCACATGTAGATTGGTATTATGGATATACAAGAAATAAAAATGAAAAAGGAGTATTTCCAAAGTCTTATGTCCATGTTCGAGAGGCAGTCATAGCAAAATATGGGTAAGTTTATCACATTCTATCTAATATTTTCTATATTTTCTGTTTTTGAGTTTTAGCTCACCTGAGTGGAAAGCTCAAGTGAGCTTTTCTAATCACCTGTTGTCTGTCTGCAAACTTTTAACATTTTCAACCTCTTCTTCCGAACTGCTAAAAGGATTTTGATGAAACTTTGTATACATGAAGTACTATAGGTCCTCTACGGAGTTTGCTTATTTTGTCCAACCTGTCAACAGTTGGGACCACCATGGCTAAAAATAAGTCTCAGAGGGTACCCCTCTTTGAAAACCTTCTCTAGAGCCACTGAATGGCATCTAAGTGATCTAGAAGGATGTTTATTTCAAGTTTGTTCATTTGGTTGAAATCTGATAAATAATTTTTGACATTTATTTTTTATTTTGATGAAACATGGTACATTTGTACAAAGAAAGAAGAAGTGTTGCTGTTTTGGATTCCAGTCCAAATGATAACATTTAATTTGTTTTTGACTTACTTTTGGACTTTGTCATTTTAATGCAAAAAAGCATTCCATACATACATGTATTTTCCATAAACTGATAAGGTTGATTTTTGATGCACTTAATAACTGTACTTTAGCCAGAGTTATTTAAAAGAATGCTTTTGTCAAACTATTATTTAAGACTGCAGAAGGAAAGAGGGGGATTGATTTTTTCACATTTTCAAGGTTTTTTTTACTACTTGTAGATTGATTTTGAGGAATCTTGGTAGGTATTATGTAAAGATGGTCCTGTTCATTTTCAGATGTTTTAAAAGTTTTAAAGAAACCTAAGACTTATGTTCACCTACAAGCTTTGTGTTTAATATCATTATGTCCATTGTTTTCTATGTCTCAGGTGAGTGACATAGGACCACTTCGACCTTTTGTTATTGTTTGGATGTAAATAAATGAATGTCAATGCATAATGTGAGTTAAAATATAAAGGTTTCAATTTTATTTCCCATCTTGTGAATGTGCCCCATTTTCTTTGCTTAAATATATGTTTATCTAGTTCTAAACATTGAACTGGGAAATAGTCTGTCTTCCTTGTAGATGTTACAGTTTATTTTCCGTATACATGTATATCTCATTCTCAAGTGATAAATTTGTTTTATCAAAATTACTATTCAATGCTGATTGTTTTAAGCTGTAATAGTCACTATAAGTAATAATATGGTAAAGTGCAATCTAGACAACAGAGAATGAATTAGGACATAATTTTTGCAGCCCTTATATAGTCATTAATCTTGTTCTCCAACCTTATTTTACCAGAAGCAGTAGTGAATATTTCATTATACAGTTTATGTCTTTTCTTGTTTCTATAATTTACTTCCTTGTAAGTAAAATACCAAGTTCTATCAAGGAAATGAATGATATCACTGTATTCACCTCAGGTTAACAGTTGTGCTTTGTTTAGATATGAACTGTTCTCTTACTTCCTTATACATGTACTTGAATATCAAGACTGTAGAAGAAGCCTGTATCATATTGCAATGATGGAATGAACTTGCCGTTAATAAAATGTCTTCATGTGGGAGGAAACATGCAGATATATGTTGATATATATATATGATACAAAGCAGGAACATGCATCAAAAATGTATCGTTATAGATGTCTACATACGTATGATAATTGCCTACTACATGTATCAGCAAAAAAAAGATGGGATTTAGTTTATCATTATATATAGCATATATATATATATAAGCTACATGTGTATGTAATGCCAAAAATTAATGAAATAAAGTTGGATTGAATCGGGACCTATTATTTGGGATTCATCAGTTGTAATGTATACAGTGTAGAGTTAATGAAATAAATATGGGTTGTATCGGGATTCATCATTGTAGGGAATCATTAATACATTATTGTTATAGATTTGTAACATAGCATCTCAGTGTTTTAGAGTTTCATACAGATGTTTTCAGTGTGCATGTCTTAAATTTTTTTACTTTAAATTCATGATATTGTTTGCTACAGATACTTACAGTTTCTAAATCTCCTCATTCTTTGTTATTTCATACTTCATACTGTAATACATTATCTGTGAGTCTTCACTATGTTAAGGGTTGGCTTTAGATTTTTTTGTATGATAGATTTGTTTGTATGATACAACGTCAAAATTTAGTACTTTGTATTTCCACAAAATATGTACTTAACGCACTCTTATCAAATATCAATACTTAATTATATTTTTATACCTTACACAACAAAGTAGGGAGGAATGTATATTGGAATAACCTCTGTATGTCCGTTCTTCCATCCATCTGGCATTCATAGACATGCCTGTGTCTAGAGATTTTCTCATTTACTTTTCTATAGGTTCCATTGAAATTATAGATTTGTCTTCATGCGTACCTCCCATTTTCATTTGTTTGAAGCCATTTTTCAACAGTTTTTGGTGATTTTGCCAGATTTGGGACTTTGTTAACTAGATATCACTTTGTCTGGAGTTTTTCTCATTTACTTTCCCATAGATTCCATTGAAATTAATGATTTTGCTTCATTACCACATTATATCATTTAGTTGTTGGAAATGAACTCAATAATCAATTAAAATCCTTACTAAAATGTAATGTAATGGTAAGAAAATTAGCTGGAAGTACTCTTAAACCATTGACACACAAATTAAAGTACACATGTAGAAGCTAAGCCGGCGTGGCCTAGTGGTATCGCTTCGGACTCCTGATCGGGAGGCCGGGGTTCGAGTCCCGCTCTGGTCATGCCAGTGTCCTGTCTTTCGGATGAGACAGTAAAAACCGAGGCCCCGTGTCGTGGTATGCATGGCACGTTAAAGATCCCTCACTGCTTCGGGTGGGTCCGTTGCAAAGGTCAAAATTTGTATGCCCTGCATCAGGCAGATGCCGACACCATATACGTGAAATATTCGTGGTGTGACGTAAAATAAAAATCAATCAATCAATCACATGTAGAAGCAGTTTTATCACATACTCTTTTGTAGATTATAACTATTATTTTTACTTTTAATGGAGAACTTAGTTTAATCACAACCCTCTTTTCAGATCTCTGGAAAGGATCACTCCTACTGAATCACCATTAGCTCAGGAAATCACCGCAGTGCTTAGAGAATGGCATACTATATGGAAGCAAATATTTGTGGTATGGAAAAACAGATCTTTGATAATCATTGAACTTAATCCAGTGGGCCACTGTTAAATGTACATAAAGTTGTAAAATCAGAGCTTGTCCAAAATACTTGGCAAATCACATTTTTCTCTAAACATTTTCATGGTAGTTTTCTCTTAATAAGATATAAGAATGTTCAGCACTACACTTTATTATATATGCTGTTCAGCACTACACTTTATTATATATGCTGTTCAGCACTACACTTTATTATATATGCTGTTCAGCACTACACTTTATTATATATGCTGTCTTTCCTCTTTTTATAGGGGAGGGATATAAAGCTGGAGAGGATGAGGAGAATGATAGAAGAACTGATGACATGGAGAAAGAAAATCATGTCACGGAAACTCACAAATGTAGGCCATTTAATGATATCTCTCAAACTTACCATGTAGAAAAGTCACTCTTACTCCAGAATGTAGGCATTCAAATAAATATTTACATTCTTAAAATTTCTTTATCGCTTTATCATGAAATTATGTCTATATATTGGAATTAATGTACAAAACTTATGTAATGCAGAACTCAAAAAAAAGGTCATTGAGATGACCGAAGTACAAAATGAACACTATGATTCAGTTAACACTTACATTCTATCTTCTTATATACATTTTAAAGGAGGAAATCAGAGATTTACAACAAAAAGTTTCCTCTCGCATTGACTCAGGAAATGAGTAAGTTTTACATATATTTTTATTAATTGATATAATAAAAACAACTAAAAAAAATTCTTACCATTAAATCTTTATACAAATTGTACCTATGTTACACGGAGTGGTAATGTGAAAACTTTTTCATACTTTTTTTTTTTTTAGTTTACTAGGTTTGGATTTAGTGGTACGAGATGAACAAGGAAATATCAGGAACCCAGAGAGCACTAGTACCATAGAACTTTACCGGCAAGTAAGTCATTGTTCATACAAATCATTTCATTGTGTTATTCATTACCAGTTTATCTGCCAAAAAGACTTCTGCACTTGACATGCATTTAATTAGTATGGACTTCCATCAGAGTTTGGCATGGATCCATTATACATCATGTACATATATATTGTGATATCCTTGTTGTTTAAAGTAATTTTTAAATATTATGATACGGAGTTCAGAATTACAAATATGTAGTTCATAGATAGATTGGGAAAATCAACTTTGATGAGTATGTGGCCCTAATTGACTCTTCCATTTATACTAAAACAGTTGTTAAATAGGATACCTTGTTCATACCTTAGACATACAGCAAAACTGTGTTGTGACTTCACGAAAATCAAAAAATATTTTGACAAAGTGATGGGGCCATTATGTAACATTTCTCAAATGAAGTGTTTCCTGAGCTTTTCTCAAATTTTCTTTGTATAAATCTTCCTCATACATGTATCTTTATAGTATCACCTCAACTAAAGAAGATAGTTGATTATTATTTTAATTGATTTAAGTTTTAAACAATCCGGTAACAACAACAATTTTTCAGTCATATCACGACATGGAAGAAGGAGGTAAACGACTTCTTAACATAGTGATGCAATCTAGGAATCAGACTGGGAGAGTAGCCTGATACAGACCGTTAATTACAAGTTCAGGCTACCAAGCTTATTTCAAAACCTGGTTTTCCTTTTTTCCATATCATATCTTTAAAAAATTATTTTTTCAATTTTTCCACTATGTGTAGAATAAAATACAACAAAATGAATACAAAACGAATAAGTCAAATGTAAACAGAAACATTACATAACCAAAAGTTCAACTGATACAACCAAAAGAAAAACAAAAGAAAAATTTCTCAAACAGTTTTTAAAACAACAAATAAATCATACACATACAGCTCTAGACACACAAGCATTCCATTCTTACGTGAATAATAGAGAAACATAAAGTATTAGTATTATTCACCTTGATAACAGGAATATTTGATAATGCACAACTGGAGAGTAAAAATAGAATTCAAGAATTATCTTAATGAATTAGATTTTTGTATTAAAGCATAATATTTCTTGTTTCTTTTACCATCAAAGCGAATAAATAAATCACCACAAAGAGAGATTCCCATATAAAATTTCCAGTTATTCTTTCATCTCTGCATTCCTTTGCTCTGTCATACTTTCCCAATTTCTCTGTTTTACACATGATAATATTATTATGGAGTTTTATGTCATACTCAAAAGCAGGTAAAACACAGTAGTAAAAGGTTTAAAAAGAGCAATTTAAAATGTTAAAACTTATATAAGAATTATAATAAAATCTATTTGCAAAGAAATCTTAAATGTCAAGCTTGATGTGTGTATCTAGTAAGCATTTGGTCATTTGGTTCTTCTGAGACTTGAGACCATTTCTGAGACTTTTTAATCCATTTGCATAATTTATTCCTGGAAAAGTTTATTTTGATTTATGTTAAAGCTAATGAATGTCATTCATATATTTTATTTCATTTTATTTACAGCATGAACAAGCTTCAAACAGAATTAAACAGGAACAGGTAATTTATGCCTTCAAAAAACAAGCAGAATTTCATAAGTTGGATTCAAATACATGTAATTGATATTTTTTTTGAAAAATAATTATGAACTTTCATTTTAGACAGATTACATTTACTGTTAATTTTCTTTTACAAATCTGATACACTTATAAATGAATATTACAAGACTGAAGTAAAAGAACAATTTACAATGATAAAATTTTGGTATATAAGTGGTTGATAATGTTTGTTTTTCAGAATACAGTGGGTCCAAATGATGGGGGGTATTCCTGGCCACACACTTTTAACCTATTTGTGATGCTTCGTAACTTTGTGTGCAGAATAGGAGAAGATGCAGACATACTCATGAGTTTGTATGATTCCAAGCAATCTAAATTTATCAGGTAATATTCAACATAACTGTTTGTCTTATACATTTTTGTAAATACTATTGCTGTATAAAGTCAGTTTGATACTTCATACATGTGTTACTCATCACACAAGTGTATGTCATGACCCAGAGTTGTATCTTGAAGGTCAAGGTCACAGTGAGCTTATGACCAAACTTAGTGTCCGCTTCAAAAACTGTAGCTGTCACATAGATAAGATTTTACACTTCACACAGTTGCTACACAACAGTGTGTCATAGCCTTGATCCAAGGTCATATCTCTAAGGTTAAATTCATAGCCTTGATCCAAGGTCATATCTCTAAGGTAAAAGTTTTAGTTTCTGTGTGAGAGATTTGCTTAGCGAAGATGTTACATTTTATTAACATTAATCATTGTGTAGCAATGAGTTCATCTAGGTCAATCATAGTTTTTCACTTATCTTTATTGCAAATGATGGCTGCTGGTTTTATATAGATTTAAATTTGTATGGTAATAATAAATTCCATGTTTGTTTTCAGTGAAAATTACATAGTTAAATGGGGTAAAGATGGTGTACCAAAAGACATAGATATGCTGAATAACTTTCGAGTTATTTTTACAGTAAGCCTGTTTGAACTCTGTTCGGTTAATAGATTTGAAGAAATTTATTACTGTATTGTTCACAAATTTGAAGGAGTTGTTAAAATGATAAAAATGATTTCTTTATGGAATAATAAATACTGCTAGGTTCTTGTATTTTTCACTATAAGGAATGTCGCAACTACAGTGATGCTCTGTTAATCCGGGCTCTGTTTATCCGGAAAATTCACTTTCCGGACAAGAAAGTGCGGGAACGGATTTCCCAAATGATATTTTGATCCGATAATCTGGAAATCCGCGTTCCGGATCCGGACAAGGACATACGGGTACGGAATTCCAAAAGTACATGAAATTTGCTCTGATAATCCGGACAAAATTTTTCTTTCCGGACGTAGCAGTAGCAAATAACTGCAGTTTAATTAATACACTGCTAATCTCTTCTCTGCGCTGATTGTTTGTTTAACAGTTAAACGACGCTTTTACCTGATCACCTACCTATGGTATGTTAATTACCTATCCAATTAAGAACTGACCACTTGTGGTGTAGTCAAACATCATGTTAGCAGTCATTGATGATTGCTATTTAATGAGTCGGTACACGCTCATGCCAGATATGAAGATTACTGTTAGATGAATGATAGTAAATAAAAGTAAATTGCCGACTTCCCAGTTTATTGGGGCTTTAGAATAAGATTGTAACCAAACTTTGAGTATCGGCACTTTTCTATCTGAGATCGATAATTGATAACGTATCCTTACTTAGTGTTCATTACATTATTTTGTAGTAAAGTTGTAACTTTTAGTTATTCTTCTGTTTTATAGTTTTTATAGAATTTTTTTATATCTAAAACATGAACACTGTATAAATTTATACGGACATAAATGCTTTTCAATTCTAAATTTGTCTGACACAACAGGGCGTTAGATAAACACTCCGATTGCGATAGAATTGAAATTAATTAGTCAAGCGCGAGGTATATACAAAGGCGGCTGTCAACATTTGAATTGGAGGACAGTGAGTTGAAAAATCATGAAGGTTTCAGAAATTTAGTTGCAATTAATGTACAATTTACTAAAGATGTTAATACATTAAATACGTAATAGATATATATTTCTTTGTATACAAATTAAACGCATATAAGGATTATTATTTGTGTTTTATCGTGTACTGTATACACCCTTCTTTTATCAAGAAATAAGATTCTTTAACATCTAATGCACCGGTACTGTAATCCGGAAAATCCGTTTATCCGGACAAATCGGCCGGGAACAAACGTGTCCGGATAAACGGAGCATCACTGTACACTAATATTGTTGTTATTTTGCACATTTTTATTGTTATGACATAAAATTTAATCTTCAATGGATTTGTCAGGTCACTAAATGCAATCAGTGACAGATTTATGTGGTTCCAATTTAGCTTATTTTTGAGAATTCATTAACAATACTGCATAACAAAAGTATTTCCTAATATTCTCATAGAAGTTGATGCTTTCTGTGACAATCTAAGGTCACTCTTTTTTAAAATTTGTTGGCATACAGTTTTATATTTCTTAAAATTGGTTCAGTTGGTTGGAAAAAAAATTTGTTGAAAGTGGAAACAAGTAATGATTCAGAACTTCAATATTTATTAATAAAACATGTATTGTAACAATCACATTCAGTATAATAGAATGTTACGAAAGAGACAAAACGAACATATAAATGAGATGTGATCTGAAGTCCAAAATCATAACTTTATTAATTTTTTTTTTGCCTAAATGTAAGGAAAATTGGGTCAGCGAATCTTTAAAACCAACAAATTAAAAGAACTGTGGTCTTAAGTAAAAGATTTGGTGTGATATTTTTATGGAGTATATAAATATATTATTCACGCCAATTATTTCTCTACAAGTTACAGTTAATACTGTTGATTTTGGTTTTTAGACATACAGATTAGATAAATGATTTTAATGTTTATCTTGTGTGATTGCAGGATCTTGGTGCCAAAGATAAATTAAGAGAACGGGTGTTTCTTGTTTTTCAAATTGTCAGATTAGGTAGGAAAAATTTTTTTTCATTTAACTTTTGAAAGAACTGACTGCAATGTGGTAAATTGCAAACAGTATAATAAATAAATGTACAGTTGATTTTGCTGTGTTTGAACACAGATAACACTTTCGAGTCCCAGTTGAAATATACTTAGGTTTAATGGAGCTCAAAAGTTAATCTTGTGATTATTTTTATTTTGTTATGGATCCATTGAAAATCAGCTGAATGAAAGTGAACTATTCAGTACTTAGTAGTAAGGTTTTATTTTAAATCATTAATTAAGGTCTTAATTTATCGTTTAGATTTCTATAGACTTTATAATATTGTAGGGGTAATGGACCCAAAAGATGTGGATGACAAAAAGCAAACTAAAGGCTTGAGGAGACCTTTTGGTATTGCAGGTATCATTCTCTTTTTTTTTCTTTTTTCTTTTTTCTTTTTATGAAAATGGAATATATATATTTCTGTGATTAAGTTACCATATGAGGTTAAGTTTAATAGGTTGGTATAAAATGATATAATTTAAAACAAGTATTTAAAAAAAATTGATATATTCACATATTGGCATTGCTGTCTGTCACTGTGGCATCTTAATATTAAATCCAAATTTTAGTTCAACTAGTTGAAGACCAAAAGAACTTATGCCATAGGATGTCATCTGATGTCTAAAACATTTCTTCTTGTTGCTACTACTGTGAATGGTTTTTTCTAGTGATATAGAACAGTAGAGTATGATGAACAGTTGGTCCTAAATGAAAATCTGACCAATTAAGAAAATACTGTTACCACTACTCCTTCAGAACAGTATGTTCTTTTTGATTTGGGACCTCGACTTGATGAGAGGATATGATCTGAAAATCGAATCTAAATAATTCTTCAATCCATCCAGTATTTAAAATTGTCAACATGGCAGTCATTTTGAAAATCTTGTTACATGTATTGCTATGTCTCCAAAATGGAAAGTTCTATTGATGTGAGGTGTTATTTAGATTTTAGGGTAGAATCTGTAGTTGGTCTTGTAATTATTTCTGACTGTCTGATGTTCAGAATGTCTGCCTAAATGAATTTAGATACCTGTAATACTTAATATTACTTGCTATCAATATTCCATCTAAAGTATCTTGCATAATGATATAAAATTTTAAATGTACTCTGGAATAATACAGTGTTGCTACTCAGAACCATTCATGAATCATTATGAATGTCTTATTAAAATCTCTGTATTAAAGATCATCTTGTCACAGATTTGTTCTCTATGTGATCCTAGAGCTTGAGATGCATTCGTGAAATTCTGGTTAGGCTGTTATCATTAAGCACTTATGGTATACTTGACTATGTTCAATATTGGTCAAGAACTATTAATTCACATGTGTATAATTATGACATTTCAGTGAAAGATATTACTGAGTATTTGCAAGGTACACAAGAATGCAACGAAGACAACCAGATGTTCATTCCCTTCCAAACGTATGTAACATTACCCAATTTTGATGACATTATTTGTTATTTATTTCAATACTTCAAGCCAGGTTTAGCTCAGTGAATGAGGTGCTTGGCTGGTGACTGAGAGGTCCCAGGTTTGACTTTGACCATGGACACGCCAGTGTCCTGTCTCTCAAGACAGTGAAACTGATATCCCATGTTACGGTAGTGGGACACGTAAAACATCTGTTACTGCTTCAGAGCGGGAGGTCTGTTGCAAAGGTATAAATTTCTATGTCATGCACTACACTAGGCAAATGCTGTCACTATATACATGAAAAGATCGTTGAGTGACGAAAAACACTGTATACATGAAATGATCATTGAATGATGAAAAACAATGATCAATCTATTGCAGAACACTTCTAAAATTTTCAGTGATGTTGATTATAAAAGCCATACCTCTGGTAAACACCCTATAGTGATCAGGTGTCATTTGTATATGTGTGTACATTTGTCTCTCCCAATTTGTATCGAAACTATATTTTCTACGTTTGAAAATGAATTTTCACCAATCTTTACACTTTAGAGGAACCTGGACTGACCCAAGTTCGTCTGTTCTTTTTCAAGGTTTTTGTCATCAGAATGTGTGTGGACTGTTCTTCTTATTTTTATAAATTGATTTACCAAGGTTCATATAGAAGTTCCCATAACCCAATTATGTCTCATGATCTTGAATCATTGTCATTGGTCATTCTCTAGAGTCTCTATGGCCACATTGAAATTTATATTTAAACTGAATTTTTACATCACCTCAGCCTGATAGTCATAGTAATGTGTTTATCATATGTCAGCCTGTCTCTAGAAATTTAGGATTTTCAACTTCTATTTTGGCTCCCCAAAAAATTTCTGCGGAGCCAATAGTCACTGTCATGTCTGCATGTCTGTTCTTTCGTCCATTTGTTTGAACTCATATTTCCTAAACAATTCATTGGAATAGGATCGTACTTCACACAATTTTCAGACAGAATATGGGCTTTTGTTTTTTAAACAACGTAATTCAAGATCTTTTCTGAAAGGGTAAGATCACTCAAATAAAAGAACTAAAAATACAAAAAAGGCTTTTATTTTAGTGAATTTTCATTAGGCCGTTATCATGCTTAACACAACTATTGTTTGCCACTCAGAATATGGACTTTCAGAAAAAAGGTCACTCCAGACCATTTATGAAAGGTCAGGGTTACCCATGAAATACATCTTACAGATACCTCTTTTTTAAAAGTCACCATGAAAATATCGTGAAAATTTGTGTCCAGACTGTACTTTGCTATTATTTTTTCAATTGTAACCATTTATAAATGAATCTTGACTTAACATGCCATTGACATTTTGTCATAATTACCATCACAATGAAGTCTGGTTATGATAATATTACTGTCACAATGATATCTAGTTATTATAAGAGTATTACCGTCACAATGATATCTAGTTATTAGAGTATTACCGTCACAATGATATCTAGTTATGATATTATTACTTAACATAATATGACTCATAATGATATCTAGTTATGATAATATTACTGTCGCAATGATACCTAGTTATGATAATATTACCATCACAATGATGTCTGGTTACGATATTATTACTGTCACAGTGATATCAAGTTATGATAATTTTACTGTCACAATGATATCTAGTTATGATAGTATTACCATCACAATATCTAGTTGTGATAATATTACCTTTACAATTTAGTGACTGGATACAGGATGATACCAGGGGTCATTTGTTCGAAACTTTAACCACAGGTTAAGCTAAGCAGTGAATAGGGGGTCAGGTAGCGCAGTCAATAGCATGCTCGCTTCTCACCAATGCAACCCTGGTTCGATTCCGAATGTGGTACGTGAGATGATGGGGCTGTCACCAACCTGGCTTTGTGTGTTTTCTACGGGTACACCGGTTTCCTCCCACACAAATGACACTCTGATGCCAAGATCTGTGCCAAAGAGCAAGATTTATTTAAGTTGTTGACTTGTTTCTTAATCGTTGTAAAATTAATAAAGTTTAAAGTTTTTCTTAACCAATTGTTATATTTCATCTTACTATATCTGTGAAATGAGAAGTCTTAAAGTCATAGTCTGTATACCGGTACTTTGTACTGATTTTTAGCATATGAGATCAACATTGTAATGTAATTTCCATATTTATACAGGAATCTTACAAATCAAATTAATTGTCTCCCAAACTTTAATCACTGGTTAGCTTAACCAGTGGTTGAAATTTCGAACAACTGGGTCCAGGTCACTAAGTTTACACTAGGTGAGGTGAAAAACCTTCTGAACTAGTATCATCCCGTTTCTAGTCTCTAGATGACTAGGTAAGGAATTTACCCCACTAATGACCTGTTATGATTGTTTGCATGAGGCTAATACATATGAGAACAACAGGCAACACCATACTAGATAACAACACTTGTATAAATACTTCCGAACATTCATACTGTATGGCTGCCATTGTTGTTGACAGAGACAAAAAGAAAGATTACTTGCACAGAAACCTTGTATAATTTGACAGTTACATGGGATAGGATATCTCAAGTCATTACATAACCATAATGAACCAATCACTGTGTGAATACCTAACTAACTTATAAGAGGTGGAGTAAAATCATTTGCTTTAATTTTTAGATGTGGTGAAAAAGAATTTATGGAAACATTGATTAAGAAAGTTGTTCAGGGAAAAGATATCAATCATAAAGGCCAAGGTCTCTGGGTGTCAATCAAAATACTTCCAGGTGATGCTAAGCAGGTAAGTTGACATAAACTGAGGATAGTTAAGCTTAATTAAGTTAAATGGTAATAAATCTGAAATTGACATATATTTTTATGAGGTCTATCTGTGTGTTTGACTCCTACTCCATGAAACGTGTAATTATTGTGAGTACATGAAATGAGAAAAAAAAATGATGCATCAAGAAAGTTTAATTTCAGTTTAGGTTATTTTCCAGTGTCAACTGTGGATTTATTTTTCAATACATTGTAATTCTGTTTTAAAGGCTTTTTTTAGAAGCACAATACCTAGCATAAACAACAGTGAATACTGAAGAGGTGTGTTATTATTTTTGTTACAGGTGAAGGAGGATTTCCCGCATCTTTTAGCACAAAACACTGCTGTCTCACGTAAACTGGGATTTCCTGATGTTATCATGCCAGGTATTCAAGAAAAACATATATAAATCAAATGCATTTTTCAGATTTATGTCTATATAATTGCTTATTTCATAGATATAAGCCAGTTAGGTTTGAGAGCAGTAAAACCTATAGATAAAATGACAGCGTTTATAATCCTTGCTTTAAAACTGTATTTCCCAAAAGTTGTATATTAGATGATTTATCTCTAGATTTCAAGTTTTAATTTTGTCAGAAAATAAACATTCTTCCTTTTCACCTGTATCAATCATAATAATGTAAGGATCTTGGATTTGCTGGATCACTTAACTTGCTACATATATATGTAGTTAAAAATGCTCCTGCTGCTGAATAAATTTGGATATTTGAGTAATTATGACCCACTGTAATTATATTGCTCTTATTGTCTTAATATCCAACATATTATTACATATTTGGTATCAATTTTATTTAGAATTGTCATGGCAATCTGCTCTTGATACTAATTTTGTACCCACATGTATAATTTATGTATTATTTGTGAATGCAGGTGGAAAAAATATAAAAATTCTAAACATCCACTTACTTAATTCAATTCTAAAGATACTGCTTCTTTTAAACATGGACATACGACTGCATGAAAATAGTTTTCGAATATAATTTTGAAACTACACAATTAAAAGATTTAACAAAGTGCAATTAATTAACAAATAAATTCATACAGGTGAGACACTGTAAAGTTTGATGGATGGGAATTTCTTTTCAATTTCTTTTTGAGCATATCTATTTGTTTCAGTCACAACTTGTTTTAGAAAATGATCAGGAATAAACAATCTATTTCTGTAGAATTATCTATTTGGACTTGAATCCCTGGGGTACCTCTGAAGGGTGCTTTACAGTTTCATTGTATTGGCGCTACGTAACCATTCATGGCATGGCGTCGACGTCTTGAATTTTTACATCTCTAGGGGCCTGGACAATTTCATTGGTGTTTGTAATTTCATAATCTTGTAGCAAATAATCTATTTCAAAACCCTCAAAGTCACGCTCATCACTTTCATTCAAACATTCACACGTAAATGCTTTGTATTCCTTGGCACTATCAAAAAGTACATCCAGCACTGCCATATTGTTTACCATCGTTACAGGTACATTATTTTTAGATATTCATTAAATAGACAATCAAGGTCATTAAATAGACAATCAAGGTCAAGGTCATGAAGCATGGAAAGTTTTAGAAAATATATGTAGAAATGAAAGGGTCTATTATTATACATTTGGAAATTCCCTTAAATTGAAAGTATGAAGACAAAATAGAGCAGTTCAGAAAACAGCAAATGCAGCAATCAGCACTCTGGTGCAAACGCTCTTAAACGACGTATGCCACGATCAGCAGGATAAGGGTTAATCCAACATCTGTTTGTCTTTTGGTATATGTCTGTGTGTTACAGTCTGTCTCTGTCTGCCTTTTATCATCTGTTTTAACAACCTTTGCTGGTGGCACATGTATTCCTTGTAACACTGCACTTTAGTATTGACATTTCGTAATTTGATTAATGGGAAAATGTTATTATTCATTGTCAGTAACTTTATTTCAATATACATGTAGGAGCCCACATGGCTCAATCTGTGAGATGCTGTACTCATAATGGAGAGGTCTGGAGTTAGACAGGCCTTCCAGTGGCATGTGTGTGTCCTGTCTTCTGGATGAGACAGAAAAAACTGAGGTTCCATGGCATGATAGACATGACATGTAAAGATCCTTCATTGTTTAGGATGGGTCTTTTGCAAAGGTATAAATTGTTGTGTATCATATCAGGCAAATGTTGTCACCATATTAGTGCAATGATGTTGATGTGGCGCAAAACAAAATTCAAATGAAACAATATGATTGTAGAATCAAGAAATTCTTTAACATTATGCCATCTGAAATATATGAAGGAAATGTATATCATATTCATAAACATTGTTACATGTAATATGCTGTATATGTTCTCTTATCACTTCCTGCATCTCTAGTAGTAGGTAAGAAATCCAGATCCATGTTGTTTGTTACATGTTGAGAATGTTAGATATAGCATAATGTTGATGGTCTACATGTTTTTATTTGTTTTATCCTTGACCTGAAAGATTCAAAGATATCTCAAATTTTGATTGTCTGTTTGCCCATCAATTCTCTCTTTAGCTAAACTTTTATATCTCACCTTGTGAAGATGTTAAAATTTTTAAAAATCAGACCATAATTTATTTCTGAATTACATGTGTATTTTAATTTAATTGACATTGTTTGTATCCAAAGATTGTCAATGTAAGAATGTTTTTCAAAGATTAGAAAAAGTGCATGTAAAGAAGATAGCAGAAATTACAGGCATCTGTGTTTCACATACTTATCTTGTTTATTCATTTTCATTTAAAACCTTTCTGTTTTGTTTAATTTAGATTTGCATTTTATGATTTACATATCATTTTGTTTGTTGTTAATATTTCAGTATATTAGATATACTGGTATATTATTTTACATGCATTGCAGGATTGTGGTATAAGGGTGTAACTTACATTTAACATTTTAAAAAAATTTAGTGGCCTTTTCATTGTAAAAGATAAATATGTATCCATAAACTTGTAGTTTAGGAACTCCAGGCTCCTCTTCTTTAGCTTTTCAGATTTGATATGACTAACTCATGCCCTATATTTCATATGATATGATCTGAAAGGGTTATTGTTCCCTTAAGGTTTGAGAAAGATGTGTGCCCAAAGATTATTTTCCAAACATATTTCTGCTTTTGTTGTATTTTTTTTTTCTTTTAGATTATCATACAAGTTTAATACAAAGATTTTGCATTTAATATTTCCATCTTTTGTATAAGAATTTAGAAATAGAAATAGTTTGGATTTAACTCCAAAGTCTTGTTTGCAACATTTTAGTTTACTGTTTTTCCTCTAAAAGTATCTAGAGTAAAACATATTTAAAGAGAACCTCCGAGGGAGGGTTATATTAAGATCACAAAATACAGGTGTTCTCCTAATTCAAGTTGCATATTCATCTTGGAAATTTAGAAAATGAGGATCAAATAGATATGAAATATAACCAGAATAAGGTTGTATAAAGTTATTTGAATGGAATAATAATCTATGCTTGTACAATTAAAAAATCAGAGCCTTAAGTTTGTTTTAATAGCATTCCATTTACATTCATTCCCCTTGATACTGGCCCTTTAACCATTCATATGTCAGTTTGTTCTTATCCTCATTTCGTCAATTAAAAAAGACGCTTCAAACTAGGGGATGCATTGTTATCAGGGGGTTGTTCAATATGTATCCACTTTCCATTTTCTTAACTTTCTGTATATATGTCTTATCCACTTCATGATCATCAGCAGTTTTATAAGCTGGCTTCTCACTATCTAATTGCCTTCTCTTTTTGGACAACAGTTAAATTTTCTCATTTAAGGCTTGCAATTTTGAAAACAAACAATTATGCTTGTAATACACATATTTTCCGTTAAACACTAGATAAAGGCTAGCTGATTGAATATTCATGGAATTAGATTGTTTTGTAATCATAGAAATCAACCATTTTTAGGGGCCATCTCAAAGTTGCTTAATTAGGTTCATATCAGAGTATTTTTCTTTGTGCTGCACAGATTTAATTTCCAAGACCAACTGCAAGCATACCTCAATCCCTAAAAAAAATGAAAAACAATCCTTAATTATTATCTATCTTCTTCAGAATCTTTGGTTGAGGGATGTGACTGTAATTTATAAAACTTTGGATAGTTCCTTGGTTGATAACGAATAAAGCCTGTCTTGTAGCTATGTTTCTGTCTACTTTGGAGACACTAGACTAGCTACTAGTGTCATACACACAATTCAAATCTGCCCAACTGCTGCATAAGGCAATAATTGAAACATTATGAACTTCACCTTTATTTTTTAATATTATGAAGGTATACTAAAATGAAATATATATATATATATATATATATATATATATATATATATATATATATATATATATATATATATATATATATACATATCACTGAGATATTGAATATCTAAAGAGTTTGCTTTTTCAGTTAAATGCAATCTTTCTAAGTCTAAGAATCTTCTATAACATATATAAGTCATATTGGGGTTTATTGTAGACCTGCTTCAGGCCCTAAGTTTGTAAAATTTGTAAGATTTGAAGCAGAAGTGGGTCAGAAACAAACCATATAATTGATAAATCACTCCAACAGTAGGTTTTATCTGGCAACTAAAATCACTCTTTCATTTGTTTTTCTTGATAAAAATGTACCTGTCCATTTTCCTTTAATGACATGCCATTCAGCACAAACTTTTATTGTAATAATGTCATATTAGGTTGATTATGTTAGACATGATACAATTATTCTGTCATAAACATATTGATCAATTGAAAATTTCATAAATGTCACTTTCTTGTTGAAAACATGAAGTGACCTACTTTCAGTTTTAGAGTATGTCATCATGTTACCAGAATTGTAAAGATATATTGGTAGAAACTAGTTGGAGGTATGATAAATCTTAAAGTTAAAGAGGTCAATATTTTTGCTTTTAGTTATTTTAATATGTTAAAAATTTACCTGTGCCATCCATAAACATTTAAAATGAAAGTTTTTTAGACAATCCCAAAAATGCATGTAAATGAGACATTAATATATGGCAAATCTTTCTGTATATATATAACACCTCAGAAAATTCTGGTAAAGTGCTCTTAAGTAGTCTGATTTACATCTATTATTATCAACAGGTGATGTTAGAAATGATATTTATGTAACCATCAAGCAAGGTGAATTCAACAAAGGACCAGCAAAAACTTCTGATAAAAATGTTGAAGTGACAATGGTTGTCTGCAATAAAAGTGGAGAGCATCTGAAGGTATTTTTCTCATATATGTTGTTCTTATTATATATGGGGATTTAAATCTTTATTCTGTATATGTGTGTTGTACACATATAATAAGAAAGAGCTCTTCAATGTTTTTAAGTGCATGGTTACAAAACCTCCTAGGTCAAGATCTCAGTGAGCCACTGACTGAAATTTTCATCCAATATTTAAACCTATATACTTGCTTTGATCTTTTACCTACTTTACAGAATTGTTATCCATGAGATATGGGTATGTCATGATTTTGACCCAAAGTCATGTGTGTACCTCAAAGGTCAAGATCATAATGAGCTTATCACTAAATTCTTTTCTGTTCTATAAAAGTCATATGCTTGTTTTTTGTCTAGTTGATACTTAATGATATTATTATCTGTAAAACAAAGATCATGTCTCCAAAGTCAATGTCAGAATGAGCCTTTGGCTGAATTTGTTTACAAATCCATTAAACCGGTATGGCTGCTTCAGTCTGCTTCATACTTAAGAAAATTGTTACCCATGTGACAGGACATGTCATGACCTCAACCCAAATTTGTACCTCCAAGGCTAGACAATGAAATTGTTGTCTTTCTTATTAAAATCCATTTGCTTGTTTGAATGTTCATATTTCATGCAATGTTAATAAAATGCATTTGCTTGCTTGAATGTTCATATTTCATGCAATTATTAGGTCAGTCTCATGTTTTAAGGTCACAGTGAGCCTATAAAGATAATTGTTAATCAGCCTTGATATTAATCTGCTTCATACTTTCTAGACTGTTAGATGTGTCACAAGGGTGTGCCATTTTTTTAAGCATAGGTCATAAGTGCAAGGTGAAAGAAACAAGAAGCTTTTGACCAAAACTCTCATCCTGTCCATAAATCTTTCAGATAATTTTAATCTGCTTCATAGTTTGCAGAATTATGTCTCCCCTTCAAAGGGCAGACATATTGTTTTTGTCAATTTTCTTCTTCTTCTTTTTCTTCATCCAAATTTTGTCCGGGCTGTAACTTGAATACTCGTTGAGGTAAGAACTTGAAACTTGGAACATAGAAAGGTGACAGTGAGGCAAGGTGCACGGCATAAACATTTTTGACCTTGACCTATATTTACAATCTCAAGGTAAAAAAAAATTGTCTGGGCCGTAACTTGAATACCCTTTGAGGTAAGTACCTGGAACATAGAAAGGAGACAGTGAGGCAAGGTGCACAGCATAAACATTTTTGACCTTGACCTACATTTACAATTTCAAGGTCAAATAAAAACATTTGTCCAGGCCGTAACTTGAATACCCTTTGAGGTAAGAACTTGGAACTTAGAAAGGTGACAGTGAGGCAAGGTGCACAGCATAAAAACTTTTGACCTTGACCTGCTTTTACAATCTCATGGTCAAATTTAAAACAAAATTTGTCCAGGCCATAAATTGAAAACCCTTCGAGGTAAGACCTTGAAACTTGGAACGTAGAATGGTGACAACAATGAGGCAAGGCGCACGGCATAAACATTTTTTACCTTGACCTACATTTACATTCTGAAGGTCAAATTAAAAAGAAATTGTCCAGGCCGTAACTTGAATACCCTTTGAGGTAAGAACTTGAAACTTGGAACATAGAAAGGTGACAGTGAGGAAAGGTGCACGGCATAAAAATTTTGACCTTGACATACATTTACAATCTCAAGATCAAATTAAAAAAAAAACCTTACCATTTCAAGGTCATTTAAAAAAAGATTCACAAATGTAATTTGTAAATTGTTTGACTTATGGACTTTAATTTTATAGCATATAATAACACTGTATATGAACTGGGTCAAAAGTTTTGACCCTGAACTTAACTCAAGCCAGTTTTAGTACCCCTTGTCCGAAAATCTATTATAAATGCAATGGTTGTAACAAAATACATTTATAATGAATCAAAATTGGTTGTCCCTGGCACTTCGTTTTAAGCATGTTTTACTGTACATTCATTTCTACAGAGTACCGGTATCCCAGATTATATTCCTATAATGTTTTAAAATCCTAGTCAGATTCTTCCACTTGTAATGGCCCATTCTGAAACACATCCATAAAGAAGGGGAAACATGTGTTTTTGTTAAAAAAACAATACCCACTAGTTTTTATCCAAATTGCAAGGGTGTATTTAGCTTGGACCCAGTCATAACTCCAAGTCAGGATCACAAGAAATGTTGCAGAGAGGGAGGTGTTGCTCAATTACATAATATTTTTGAAACTTGTTTTTTGATTCCTATAGTATAGAAGCTATATAATGGTTGCCATAAATCCTCTGTACCGGTATGTCCAGGGATTTTATTCAGGAGTGTTTTTGTTATATGTCAGGCCCCTCGTTAAGTGGAAGTAGAACAACTGTGTACATGTGTTGATAACACTAACTTTTTCTTTTTGTGTCATTATTCTTTTATTATCTGCATATCTGTGGCAACTTTTCTCATAAACTTGTATAACAGTCAGATGTCTTCTTTCCTTGTTTTCAGAATGTTATTAGTCATGGTTGTGGAGGGGAGATGATGTCTGAATACAAGTCACTTATTTATTATCATGAAGACAAACCCAAGTGGTTTGAAACTGTCAAAGTAAGTGTACAAAGTATATATTCTAATGATCAGATTTACTTTTTTAGATTTTCTATTTTATGTTCTATAGTAGTCACATATCGTTTCATTATTTTCTGAAAACCCCTTGTTATGCATAACTATACATTCATACAATGTTTGTTAATTCTAAATTTCATGACAGTGTTCTTAGGAAACTGAAGATAACTTTATTATCTATGTTTGATGAGCATATTCGTACGTCTTATTTATTTTCCAACTATCATTTTGTTTTAAATCTAAGATATGACATGTATATTTCCAATACTTTAACTCCTTTGATCAAATGGTGTTCATGGATTCATGAAATTCCATATCTTTTATGTTTAGGTTGCCATATCGACAGAGGAAGAATTTAAAGGTCTTCATCTGAAGTTCTTGTTTAAACATCGATCAACTAGTGATAGTAAGTTCATGATAAATGATAATGAAATTTTTTAGATACTGTTATTGGTGTCTAAAAATAGAAATATTCAAACTTTGATTTTAAAACGTGATATATTTTTAACTGTATTAAAAAAAATAAAAATTCCTTTAAGTGCTATTTGAATGCTGGGGGAGTTTGCATTTTTATAAATCCTAATTGAATTATAAAATTCATAACGATTACCACTCCTGTTGCTTCAGTATTCTCTGAGAGATATCTGAAAATACCCATTTACTCGATTTTATGAGAAAACCAAATTAAAATAAAGGCCTTCAGTTCAGCTTGTTGCACAACCTTTTACGTTATTTTACTGTGACGTCACAATTTGAATATTAACATAATAGTAAAAACACAAGGTAGCGCTTTTCACAACTTCTGACATAAAATATAATAGAGATTAATGACTGAAAAAATCCATCAGGCTGTTCATGAATTATTGTATATATCTTATAATTGGAGTCACACTCACTCATAAGCGTAATTTTTTAATTTTTGGTAGCAGCTTGTATATGTAGATAAGCACATCATATAGAAAAACTGTGAACATTCTTATAGTACTTTAATCCTCAAATCTTTCAGATGCATCCACAAGAGGATATATCTCATTTAGGTAGAAGTACAATCATAGATGGATATATATCTGTATTAGGCCATAAAAAATTAAATCTATGTTTCTCAGACACCGCTGTGCGCTCAAATTTGGCCCCGACAAGTCATATTTATTGCATCCTCAGATAAAATAGCTGCTGTGTCTTCGTTTTGATCCATTGTTAGATATAATAGAACATGCTTTTTCCCTAGAGACAGTACTTTGTCAGTGTTAATAAAACGCTTAATGTAATGCTGTTTAGGATCGGGAAGGTCACAGTCCCTGCTACATAGTCCCATTCAGATAAAAAATGGCGCATTAAACCACTTACTCGGTGCACGCTTTTGCAAAATCAAATTTTAAAGCAGGTACCACAAGGGGCATTTTCGGTTTTTGGCATAAGTGTCTTCATAAGTTCTGGTTTGAAAAAGACGCACAATTTACAGTGATACGATCTTAAAGATGCTCCTGAAAACGATCACCAAAGTCTATCCAAAGCGCTTAAAAAAGTTTAGCTTCCATTCAGTTATTGCCTCTTTATCTGGCAATAGCACCAATCAGCTGACCAGTATCCTGATTTACTAACAATCGTAGACATTAGTGGTAACCGTAAATCATGTATTTACAAGATCAACTACGTATTCCTACTTCACGTAAACGCCCTTTCACATCATAAAGAATTGACGCAACATACACATAACGAATTGTAAAAATTTGATGAAGTCCACGTAAGTCTGTATAATTGCTGGCGTACACTCTGAGCATCACTTACGTACGTTCTTTGTATGATATGCATACGCTCTGCGTATGTAAATGGAAAGTATGTTTCACACTGTCTTTGCCTGTTCCTCCAAGCATATATGGTCTGTAAAACTATTTCGAATTGACATTGGTAATGTAATTATAAAATACAACTTTATCGTAACAAAATTATCACAAAAAAGATACACTTTTATCATAACAAACATTTAAGTGCAAGAGTTGGAGCTATCTAAATTAAGAACTATACTTATCCTACAAAAAATACACATACCAGTAGAAAATGCACATTTTACAGGAGAGCTGAGCTCATAAAACTAGGGTGTGCTATGACCATAAATCAAAGTCATCTCTCTAATGTCAAGGTCACATTGAGTTTATGACCAAACTTGATTTCTAGTCCTTAAAACCTTAGTTTTAAAATGGTTTTCCTTCATACTTCACACATATTATTTCCTTTAACCCAAGAACCTAATCCTTAATGCAATAGTCTCAGAGTCAAGATAACAGTATACAGCCAATGTTGTTATGCCTATAAAACAATAACTGTAACATAGATCTACTTCCAACTTCTCACGGGTGTGTTGTGATCTTGACTTAGCGTAATATGTACAATGTCAAGGTCATAAATGTCATAGATATCAAAATTGGTATCCAGTACATACTGCTATAGGAGCTACAAAGATAAGAGAAATCAATATTCTTGAAAGCAGCAGTGTACTACTTTGTTGCTGCAGCATGGGGTTTTATCATTTTAGGATTGCTCTAATTGACATTATTTTCAGTGAAAAAATTCAGCTAGAAAATTTTGTTAAATAATACGAAAATGTGATTTATTCCTATCAAAATAAGTAATTGTGTTAACATCAGTTAAAATTTTTTTCAGCCAAAGATAAATCTGAGAGACCATTTGCTATGTCATTTGTGAAGTTAATGACCAAGAATGGAACAACACTAGCAGACACTGAACACAATCTTCTTGTCTATAAGGTAGGACAAGGTCGTTTTCTTGATAACTAACATAGTTATCACTATGTAGGAAAAATGTACTGTACTGGATATATGTTGATAAATGTTTCGTTGTGATTACAGAGGTTTTAGAAGACCTTACCACTGATATTTCTGTGCTTCTGATTGAAAGTACTTCCTGAAAAGTTAGTGATGCTTTCAGGAACATCAAATTTCAATTAGTATTTTACATTTGATATTTTTGTATTTTATGAATAAAGTATATATCTTATACTACATGAATCAAAATATGTATACTTTTTCCTTCCAAATATGTGTGTATTACAGTTAAAAATGATTTACATGTTTGCCCTAGACTTATATATTAGTAGATTTAAAATTCATGTGTAATGTAATAAGAAAACAATACACTTTTTCACATTAATCTGCTCAACGTGGAATATTACTGCTCAGACTTGCATCATATTACTCTAACGTGGATCCAAGCATTAACATCTTATTGAAAATCCTGGCCAAAGGTAGTATGTTGAGCATAGCATCAAGCCCCTTACATCATGTAAAATTGGAAGAAGATCTATTGTTAGGAAGCACAGTGTGGTAACCAGAGTGCAAGACACATTTTACAAATTCACACATCCAGGACTGTAGTTAGGTGTTACCAGATAGAGGTAGAGGGAAATGGTGTTTCCCCATAAGATTTACAGAGGTTGTGGTGTTTGGTCATTTGACATGTCAACTAATACTGTTGTGAAAGTGTGTCAAGTAACATTATTAACGTCACTAATGCCATTTGATTTCTAGATTGATCCTAAACTTGCAGATCAGAGGGTAAGGATGCATCATAGCTAATTGCTGCAATAAAACTGAGTGTCTCATACTTTGTTTTCAGATACTTGTTTTATTTTCAATTATTTCAGTTATGTTGTTCAGTTATAGTTATTTTGATTTGGTTATGGATATAGTAAGGTATAATAATTGCTAAGAAAAAGAGTAAAACACATATAATTCTTAAAGTTTTTGAAATGCCAAAAGTATGAGAATTGCCAAAAGTATGAGATTTGAAATAAACTTTCAAATACCTAATGAAATTATTCAAAATTTTTAGACTTCAGAATAACAAAATCATTAACATAAATAATTTAGGTATTCAAAGGAAAAATAATAACACAAAAAAAAAAATGAAAAATTATAAAAAAAAAAAAGACTGTGTGAAAGAAACTGCATCAAACTTGTATCATTAATTGCACTTTTTAACAACATAATGATATGTGTGTATATGTATCAAATTGTTTTAAAGTATATATACAAGTGCGTACAGGTACTTGTGTGTATAGTCTAAGTGTATAAGTATTAATGTGATTGTATATGTAGAGCCAGACAGTAGAATTTAGTTTCTTTAGTTAAGTTATGAAATATTTTATTGTATATAACAAGCTTAGATTTGAGTTGGTACAATGTACTTGCTACAGTTTTGTTTCTCTTTTCAAAATTTTCCTCTTATTGATAACTTGGAAAGGGGGCAGTTTTTTAGCTATTATTCCAGCTTGTGATATAGGTCTACAAAGCAGAATCTTCAGATTTCTTGTTAATTCTTCAATCTAGTGCATTTTGGATAAAATCAGTCTTTCCTTTAATGCATTAGGATATATTTTTTCACCAGCTTTTTGGACAGCTTTTCATTTCACGGGTGTTGGCCTTAAGGGGTAAAGGCCATGGTGTATTGTCACTTAGTATTATCAGTTTATTACTTTGACTTCATATTTGTATTTATAATTCTGATTTATTGAATATTTTAAAAAACGAATTTTACCCATCGACATTAGTTTAAATATAACGAGAGCAACACCTACATTGCATTATATATCCATCACTTTGATTTCAGGGTAACAAAATTCTACAGAGGACAGTTGCTTTTTGCTTGACCCACTTTTAACCATTAAAAAGGCCATAGTGCATCAATCCAAATGATATTTTGATGAAATATAAATTTTTGAAGTGGAAGATTGTGCCTATATATCAGGGCAATAAATGTAACTATAATGAAAAAAGACTGGAAAACTGTTTGACCCACACCTTTTCCTAAATAGATTGTGGTGCACCAGTTCAGTTGATGAATGATGAATGAATTTTTTTCTCAGAGAGGAAGATGTGACTAAATGCCAGGGCAATACATATAAAAAAAAATTATCTGTATCCACAATGAATTTTCCTGACAATGCCTATTGTTTTTCAGGGTTAGAGGTCATAGGCTAAGGTCACAAGCTAAACTGTTGATAGTAACTGCTGCTGAAAGGACAATGCCTCTTATTTTCAATGTTTAGACATCAAATTTCCAGGCCACACGTTAATCATGACTGATAAAATTTGTAGACAAGATACAGACCAAACAATGTAGGCAAGGGCAGTCAGACTTGGTACATGTACTTTTTGTTTTCAGTCTATCAGACTGTTGTTTTCAGAGGTCAGAGGTCAATATCGTGTGCTTTACATTGTTGATGAGGCTTGTGAACATGATTCAGACCAAATCATATGGGCTAAGACTGCCAAACTTCGTACACATACTACTGCTTCTGAGAGGACACACTTGTTATTTTTCAAAATCAAAGGTCAAACTCACATGCACTACATTGTTGATAAAGTTTGTAAACAAAGTACAAGCCTGGAAAAATATCAAACTTGCTGCACATACTTCCCCATTCAAAAGGACAATTGATGTGAAGGTCAGATTCTAAGGTCAAGGTCCCATATAACATATTGTTGATAAACTGACCTTGTAAATAATTTACAGATAGAACTGTTTAGACTGGGATTGTCGAGTTTGGTACAATACTTTTTATGTTATTGCAGTTTAATACATAGTTTTGATCATTGTGTAGAAACTTGCCCTCTTGAATTTTAGTGATTGGCATATTTTGCAACATAGGGATCACTCTTTTTAATACCATAATGGCATAATAGTAATTGTACATAACAACTGGTGTGCAAACTCAATCCATTACTATGCACACACTACAGCTGTGTTCATGGAACATGAATGCCACCATTATCTGTATATCTGCATATATTGTTAATAGAAATATTTAATTATGGTAAAATCAGCCTCATAAGTTATAACAACTGAGCAGGATATAGGTGTAAAGTCACATATTGTACATAGGTAAAGTATGTAGTTGTTCATACATATGAAAATCATCACAAGTTTATTTTTTTGAAGTAGATGGCTTTCATATCTTTTGTTACCTTTTTGGAGACCAATTAAAGTAACATATATTTGATTGAAGTTGAGATGATCAATGACAAGATTTGATCTTAGGTAACAGACATGTTTTGTTTTTATACATCATATATTTTGTTAGAAGTGGAATCTTTTCTATCAATGCCTTGGTGGTTTGTAGAAGATATGTAAAATGTATTATCAAACAATACAGGAATGTATTTATTGTGTATTTTTATTGACAGATAAGATCCTAATTTTATTTATGATATTAAGTAAGATGCTAGTAGTTTTACTAATCACTACATCTATGTCACTGTTGTCCTTTTAACCTGCACATCTGTTACCATGAATACCTGATCTGTACTTAACACAAATAAACTTAACAAAGCTTTCTCTAACCACCAAAACATAAATACATTTCAAATCATTAAGATTATTCATTGTTAAAATCTCTCATATCTAATGTAGTTGTTCTCTTTAATCAAATTTAGTACAAAAGGTGTAAAGATGTAAAATGAGCAAACATTTAGTAGCTTTCAGAGTTTTATTCAAACTAAATAGTTTCCAAGTGAACAAATTTTATGCTTCTCATTTTTATATTTTGAGGTTGTTGTATCCGTTTTTGTTTATACAGATAGAGAAAAAGGAAGACAAGTCTCCTTATATAAATCTACCATCAACAAGAGATCAGTTAGAACAAGAAGATGGTCACAAAGCAGGTTCAAAGGTCACATTATTCTCAGGGTGTTACACACTTAGCCAGAAAGACAATTTCCAGATTGGTACCTTTGTCTGCTCAACAAAACTTACCCATAATGGTGAGAGATTCATTACACGAGTACTGCACTGATTTCTGTTGCTCTGTTTGTTGTTTACAAAGTGTGAAGATGGCTTTCTTAAAACTCCAAAGCTGATAGGTATTTCAATTGAAATAGACTGTGATATATGTATTCAGTGATGCTTCGTTAATCCAAGAACTTTTATATGGAAAATCCTCTCTCCAGACAAGAAAGTGTGGGAACAGATGTAGCTGTAGCAAATAACTGCAGTCTAATTAATACATGTACATTAAGCCACACTGTTTATCTCCTCTATGCACTGTTCGATTGTTTGCTTAACAGTTAAACGACCCTTTTACCTACCTATGATATGTTAATTACCTATCCAATGAAGATTTGACTTCTTTGGATGTAATCAAACTTCATTTTAGCAGTCATTGATGATTGCTTTTTAATGAGTCAGTACATGCTCACGCCAGAAATGAAAATTACTGTTATTGTAATGATAGTAAATAAAAGTAACTTGCCGACTTCACAGCTTACATTATTAATTAAATGTTGGGACTTTAAATTGTGCTCTTGTATCAGACATAGATCATTGATAATGTATCCTTACCTAGTGCTAATCAATGCTCATTACATTATTTTGTAGATTATTTTCAACTTAAAGTTATTATTCTGTTTTATAGTTTTAGAAAATTTTTATATTTAAAACATGTACATTGTATAAATTTATCTGGACATAAATTCTTTTCAATGTTTAATTTGTATAACACAGCAGGACATTAGATAAACACTCTGATTGTGATAGAAGTGAAATTAATTAGTGAAGTGCAAGGTATATACAAAGGCAGCTGTCAACATTTTAAAAATTGACGACAATGAGTTGAAAAATCAAGCAGGTTTTAGAAGATTAGCTGAAATTAATGTTCAGTTTATATTAAATACGTAATATATATACATTTCTTTATATACAAATTAAATGCATATAAGGATTATTATTACTTGTGTTTTAGGGTGTATACATCCGTTCTTTCATAAGAAATGGGATTCTTTAGCATCTAATGTACTTTGATTAGATAATCTGGAAAATCTGTTTATCCGGAAAAATCAGCTGGGAACAAACATGTCTGGATAAACGGAGCATCACTGTATTACAACACTTAATAGTAAATACTACTATATCTTAAGTTTCATAGTTAAATGATGTCTATTGATTGTATATCAGTATTTTGAATGTTACAGTGGACTTACTGGGACTTCTTCAGTGGCGACAAGAAGCCATGAATGATACAACCAAGTTAGAATCACATCTCAACAAACTCATGCATGTTGATGGAGAGGAAATTGTCAAGGTATATAACTAAAAGACACTGTTGCATTGAAACTGATTTTTGTTTTCTTAGATACTTTAATTTCTTTCATTACTAAACAGTGCTGGCCATCAAATAGGTGTGATATTATGGTGCTTCAACACACCAATCACTGATATGTGTAAGGCCATAGAGATTTACGGAAAATTAAAAAAACATACCAGAAATTGATAATGTATATTTTTCCATATGGCAGAAATGTTGATTGCTATCTTGGGGGACTTGTCCTTAAACAAGTTTGTTGATAATTTTAGGTGAGCTATAGATATTATGAATTAGAAGACTTTGTAAATGAAAATATGCAGATTTTCATGCAAAACAAATTTTTTGATAGGTAGTTGTTATAACATTGGTATAAATAGTTAAAGATAGGACCTCGATGCTCTGCATGTATCTCTCTTGTGATAAGGCTGCCTTTTTTTTCAAAAGTTTGATGTGATAAGTTTGAACTAGACCTTTACTTTTTAAATATTTCTGGATATTGTTGCCATCTGGGGTCATCAGTGTTTCACAAACACATTTTCTTTCAGGTACTGTTTGAAGGTGTATATGATATGAGCCATTTTGTCTTAGAAGCTACAAATAAATTCCGTTTTTCTTTTTAACATTGCCCATAACAGTGATTGTGATCCACTTTCATGTAAAACTTATTTTCAGACACTTGTTTTTTGATAATTTTTATATTTCCTAATTTCATGAAGTATTTGTAATAGTTTTGAGAAAATAGCCCATTTACAAATATTTTCAAAACTTTCTCACATATATGTGTTGCTTATTTCAGTTTTTGCAAGATCTTTTGGATTCCTTATTCAGTATACTGATGGAAAACACTGTGTCAGATTTGTATGACAATATGGTATTTGAGGCTTTGGTAAGTGCAGTTGTTTCTTAGAGAATAACATTTGGGTATAAAATATGACAAACATAAAATAAAGATGCTTTTAAAATAAAAAGTCATTTACACTTATTTAAAAAACCACACATATTTTAGATATGACTAAAATAATTGATTTCATCAATTAAGTTTTCCAAATTTAAGCATAATATTATGCCTTCATAACATTGAATTGTAATTCAGTTTCATTTTGTTGTAATAGATATGAATGGCTATTGATATTATTTTCATGATTATTGACTCCTGTTTCAATTAAACATAGATCCACTCTTTAATGTTAAAGTTTTAAGGATACATTTATTACATATAAGTGTATCTTAATATATAACACTGCTTATGTTAGAAAGTCTGTCTGTTTTCAGGTTCACATAATAGGTTTGATATCTGACAGAAAGTATAATCAGTTTCGGCCTGTGTTAGATGCTTATGTTACAAGCTCCTTCAGTTTCTCCTTAGCATATCAGTAAGTTCTGTAGCTAGCAAAGGCTTTGTTTAGTATATTAAAACATGATCGGGGTTTTATTGTTTCATGTTTTATCTGCTTTTCATACGATTATATAATTTAAATGAAAAATGGATAACTAAAGTAAGCTTTTACAATTTCTTTATGTCATGCTTGAAAATTAAACTTTGGAACTTGATTACCATTGATTTGAATCTTGTCTGAACACTGTCTATAGTACAGATGTTTTAATCAGCTGATTTCATTGACGTTTTTGTTTTCAGGAAACTAATGGTGATTTTGAGAGAATATGTAGACAAAGCTTTGGAAATCAACCACAAAATTCTCAAAAGTGCAATGAAATCTTTAGAATATTTGTTTAAATTCATTGTACAATCTAGAAACCACTTTGCCTTGTAAGTATAGAATATTTCAGTTCTGAATATTTAGATAATAAAAATAATTTAAAATTTGATAATTTTGAGAGTTAAAATTAGAGGGTTTTATATTATTGATATTCTATTTTGAAGATGTTTAAAATAAGTTTGTGTAAAAAAGAGGTCTAAAGACTATTATTCTTAAGTTATATTTTGTAGATCTGTATATACCTTGTTAACTATTATGTTTCTCTTTGTGTAGGCTAAATGAAGGTAGAGGGAAACAGTCATTTGAGCTCACTCTGAAGCAGTTGATTAAATCTATTAGTGGGATGATGCTGTACACTAATGATGAAACTTTAGTAGTTCAGGTAAATAATTTCTGCTTGATAAAGCATATGGGTTACATATTGAAAGCCATTGATGTTATTGGTATCAAATTTGATTCTAACGTTTTCAATATGATTTAAAATGTGTAATTCATTCTTTACAAATTATTACCTCCAGGGTTCAGCATTGAAGTACATGTGTTCAACTGTATCAGATATTTTGACAGTGTTTGATTCTGTAGAACTCAGGTATGTTATTATAATGAGTACTATACATTTTTTGAAAATCCAATGCAGTCGTTAGTTGGCTGGACTCTGAGGAGAATTGTCATACGCTTGAATTCTTTTGATAGGTTCTTCACATGGGGGGGTAATTTTGTAAGTAAATTAAACCTATAATGTTTATAATGCAAGAAGATTTAGGAAATTTACTGCGAAAATTGGAATAAGAAGCACATGTTGATGTACAAGTAGTGTACTGGTGTAAATAAATTCAGCATACTATTCTATGTGGTATAGATATAACTAACGTTAGCCTTGTTAATTTAAGTAAAATTTGGTCAAATCAGAAAAAAGAAACTTTGAAAGGATGCAACATTTTTGAATTGCATAAATACGTGATTATTTCACAGTAATATTGATAGCAATCTGTTTATAAAGCATGCTGTATAAAATATACAGAAGGTGTATGTATGTCAGAGGAAATTTGTTGTGTGAGATGGAGAACAATTGTGGAATATTAAGCCAGACAAAATAAGCACATCTCTATTTTCTTCTATGTACAATGTGTGCTGTTTTTACTGAATTTGTAATCACATCTTGAAAGCTCAGTACTTGCAGGCATTTTCACAAAGAATGATACGTAATTTCTTTTATGTAAGTACAAATAAATCTATAGATCATTGAGGAATCTGTATGTAAAAAACTCATGGAAAAACTTGCAGTTCTTTGTGAAAATTCCTCCTTATAAATACCAAGTTTAGTAGTAAGTACTATTATGGAGGAATATTAAGATAGAAGTTTAAATATACAAGTCCCTGGCACATTCCTGATCTGGATTTTCTGATTGAAATTGTTTTATAGCTGGAAACATGTATGCTGTTTGATGCCAAATGTTTTTCAGTTCAGTGATACATTTTTATGTACATGCATTTCTGACTCTTAGAACTATTCAGTCCTTTTGTTCATTTTACACAGAGTCCTGTTTCTGTCATATTTTACATTGTCCTGTTCCCTTCAAGTCTTGCATAGTTTTTTATATGAGAAGAGAAAATTTTAAGTTCTAATGAATACATGAAAAAAGCCACACCTGAACTTGTTAGTCCCTCACAAAGGTCTCATATGGAACTACACGTAGCATAAACCTTGCCGCTACTTTATTGTCCTCCGCTTTTCTCTCATTCGTATGTCCATCCATCTGTCTGTCTGTCACAAAAACTTTAACCTTGGTCATAACTTTTTAACCATAAGTCATAGGGCCTTCATATTCGGTATGCGGTATGTGTGTCTCTTATTGCAATACTTTTTTGTTGGTACCATAATTTTTATCATGTGACCTTGACCGTGACCTTTGACCTACTTCAATGTAACTTATTTATCATAAAAACGTAGGGCCTTCATATTTGGCATGTGTGTCTGTAGACATGCACAACCATGACAATATGTCACTGATCACTTACCCTAAATGATAGAACCCTAAGAGCGGGGGGACCGCAATTCTCTGAATTTGCTTGTTTATCACTCAGTTATTCTTCTTTATGTCGAAACAGTTTCCCTTGTATAGTGTAAGTATTGCTCATCAAGTTAAGTGGAGTTAGAGTTAGATATGTATATTTACATGTATTTAAAGTAGTTAGAATTGGGACTATAAAATCTGTTTGAGTTAACAGGATATTGAAGTCATCTGTGTTCATGTATATGAGAGCCATCTGCCGTATCCAAATTTTATAATCTGTGTTTATGTTAATGTTTCAGCCATCTAATGGTGGAATTTATCAATAATGTACCAAAAGATAGACTGACGAAGCAGAAACTGAAGTGTATAGATGACCTTGTACATAGTGATATTTTCAAAATTCCAGGTAAACAGTTGCTTTCAGTGTTACAAAAACATTCATTTATGAATACTGAAATCAGAACATTAAAACAGGAAAAAGACATGCATATGATAGTGTTGTTGACTCATTCTCATAAATTGTGCAAAGTATGTCAAAAACCTATAACTCTACAAAATCTTTCTTTCAAAGTTAAGTACTGTTTGATTAATATTCAGATATTGGTTTTCCCTTCTCTCTTTTACATACGAATGTCAAAACTGTCATTTTGATAAATATATTGTGTATATCTGCATGTATCGAGCAATTTCAAACCTCAATTGTATAGAATTGTATAAAATTCAATTGTTTCTTTGTAAGTAAAAAAAGTTGTATTTCTTATTTGACTACTTTATAACAAAGTCTGACTTGAAATATCAGAATTTAAATAAAGCAGTTAAGCACAGTAGCAGACAAAAATAATAGTAAGTGTTACAATGTAGTTATAGTTTAAAGTAAAGAAGTTTTCCTGGTAGGGTCTTATTTCAGATGTTTCCCAATTTTGAAGGCAGCATGCAACATTGAAAATTTTTGTGAATAAGTAAATAAAACTGTGTATTATTTTACCATTATAGACTGTCGGCAGATTTTGTTACCAATGATTCTGAGACATACAGGTGACTTAATGGAGAACAAAGAAGAGCTTGCCGACTGCATTGTTGTTTTGTCAGACATTATGGATAACACATTCAACAAAACTACGGTCAGTGAAATCTGGTTTGTTTTTGTTATGATTAAGTATACATCTGCATTATTACCATGGTAACACCTAAAATTTATGGAGATCAGTGATGTCATATTGAATCATTCTTTCATGAAGGCATAATATCTTAACAGAGCAGTTCAATCATGAATACTTACACAAGTTACAGTAATAAAAGTGAGGGACCACAAGTATCTTAAGGATAGAAATGGGGTTAAATCCTTTATTTCAACACTGATAGAGAATTATCTGTACTCTTATCAGCTGTCACCTCTTTTTTTGAAAATATCTTGAAAAGTGTTGATCATAAAGAAAAAGGAAAATACAAAAAGCACATATAAGTAATAATATTAAACTGTATGAGGTATGATCAAAAAGTTCTAGGCCTGATATACTTTGATACTATAAATAAGTATAAAACCCCATTCAAACCATGATTTACTCATACTGAACATTTTTGGTAGAGAGAGTAGTATTTCAAAGCTTTTGATTATACAAGGAATTCACTGTTAAAAGTGAAAACTGAAGTTAGAGCAGTGATTAAGTAGTGATGACTCCCAAGGAAATTCATATGGACTTCATGAAAACTCTTCTGAGTCACCTCTTAAAATACTATTCAGAAATCTGCTGTTGAATTTAAAAAGGGGAAGGAGATCATTGAAATGATGAATGATCTGGACTTCCCAGAAAGCTCCCACAAACAATCTTAATCATATCTAAGGTCTCAACTGGATAGGTCCCTAGAATGTGGACTGAAGATCAAAAGAGAAACAGGTATGATACTTCTTTGTATCTTTGGTCTTGCTGTGGGGTTGATTCCAAGGATTTTATGGGATCAAGTTGTCACTCAGGATGAACTTAGGTTCACCATTTCATTCCTGACTACAAGTAACAAGAAACAAAGCATCGATGGATTCACCATGGCTCATCCCTTCCTAAAAATCCAAGAGAGTGTCCTCTGCTTGGAAAGTCATGGTTTTTATCTTTTGGGACAATCAGGGAATAACAATGATTAATTTTTTTGAGGAAGGGTGCATGATAAATGGTGGATATTATGTAAGTGAGTTAAAGAGGCTGCATCAGGAGATTGTGAGAAAGAGGAAATCTAAGCAGTGTTCTGCTCTTAATGCACCCTCTCACACTTCCTAGGTTGCAATAATGGCTGTGATGGAATGCAGCTTCAAGGCTCTTCCTCATCCCCAATGTTATCCAGATTTAGCCCTATCTGACTTCTGTCCCCAAAATTAAAATCTTACCTATGTGGTAAGAATACGAGACTGCAAATACTCATTCCATTCATGTTTTGTATTTTAGTCACCTGCCAATTCTATTGTTCTAAACCTGGGCAGATTTTCTCTCCAACTGGAGAACAAAAGAATGGTGTGTATAAAAGTACGAGTTAAAACGATATTGAAAAATAATGACATTTCTTTCAATTCTGGATATTCCTATGTTCATGGACCCAAGAACTTTTTTATCATACCTTGTGTGTCAAGAAGACCCAAAATATCTTTATTTAATTGAATTCTTTTCCCATGTTACAGTAGAAAGAACACATTAATAGTTTAAGAATGTAAAGCTGCCTTATATTTTAGTGAGGCAAAGTACACCTAGAAACATTTAGTGTATAGAGAGACTGTTATAGGTTAAAGAAAACTTTGCCGTCGGTAGCCAGTATGAGAGATGGGTATTAAATACAGCTTTGCTTAGTGTAAGTCTTGAGATACAAGTATGTACAACCCCTGGACATTCATGTATTTTACATTATATATTATACATACTGAAATTTAATCTTTCTGTAATGAAAACCTGTATATAAGTAGATCTAACGAATGCATCTTTATTTCACATACCTGGTACATTTACCCTGGCTATGTACATAATACAAACTACAGTTATACAATACATGAAATCACATGTCTACTCTTCTTAAAGTTTCTGTGTACAATGTATTACATATATATGGAATAAATGGACCAAATTAACTGCTACATTTGTGTACCCTGAATATATACATACTTTTTATCTTGAACATAAGGAAATTTTGTATAATCATAAATGGACTTATTTTTCCTCCATCTTTCTCTCTCTGTCCCACTCACTCTCCTTCTTTTCTCTGTCTCTTTCTCCAAAATTCATAAACTTTAGAAACTTGAAAATATGACAGATATAAATAGTTAGGTACTATAATGTGTCAGAGCTCGTCATTTTAATGAATAGAAAGTATTTCAAAGAAAAATTAAAACTACATTTGTAATACATGTGTAGTGTAATCTTAGGATCTTGATTCCCTGTACATACATTTATTATCTGATTCTATATTTTGTAAAGTCAGTCCATCTGTTATTGTAATATGTTATCTTTGTGACTATGTTTTCAAGTGTTTTTGAATATTGATTATTATTTTCATTCCAGTATGTTAGGTTATGATTCATAATTTGCATTATGTTTACAGGGTCCCCATGACGATGACATTGCTACTATAGTGACTACCAGTCTTCGCTGTGTTATTCAAACTTCTATACAGCTGGAGAGGAACTCTAAGTTAGCTGTAAGTTCCTCAATAATAGTTTACTCTGGAGTTCAATTTCTATTTGATTTATCTATGAAATTCGATATTCTTTTTATTTATTTTGTCAGTTTTGTATTTGTGATCTAATGTTTTTATTATTTTTATGAAATATTGTATTAATACTGTTGTAAATGATTTTAAAGTAGTATAAAGTATGATGAAGACGAAATTTCAATATAATATGCCTCTTAACATGATCATAAGATCATATATGGTATAAATAATTTGTTACATGTTCAGTACTTGGGCGAAATTTGTCCAGTCATTAATGCTATTGATTGAACTTTTTAAAATGACTTTCATAGTTCATACACATATATTTTACAGGGGGACTCTTCTCCATTTCTATTGGTAATAATAATGTAGAATATTTTGATAACTTCTTTATAACCTTTAATATATGCTATAAATTGCTCTTTGCACCACATTTATGAAGATTTGTGAAACAGAGTAATTATGACAAACATAAAGTAAGCATTAGGCTCATGTCATGCTTTATAAGCAAATTTATATTTCTGTTTATCACTAAATGCAGTTTGGAATTCTGTTTGTTTATAAAAATTCTGTACAATTTTCATATCAAGTTTGAGAAAATTCTTTATGCTATTGATACTGCAAATGGAATTATATACTTAATAGTATGCTAGATACTTCTAAAATATATATACCTGGTATATACATGTATGTCCAATTGACAATGAGATATAAATCTTTCTTCATGTAACTCACCTTTTACTTTTTAGCTCACCTGAGCCAAAGGCTCAAGTGAGCTATTGTGATCAATCACCGTCCGTCGTCCGTCGTCCGTCCGTCGTTAACTTTTCACATTTTCGACTTCTTCTCCAGAACCACTGAACAGAATTTGATGAAACTTGATAAGCATGTAGTACTCATGGTCCCCTACAAGTGTTGTTGTTTTTCGTCCGGATTCATCAACAGGTGGCACCACCACAGGCAAAAGTAGGTCAAAGAGGGTACCCTCCTTTGACAAACTTCTTCTTCAGACCGGGGGCATACAGAGACAACCGAATGCATAGGAATGATCTAGAGGGATGTGTGAAGAAGTGTTGTTATTTTTGGTTCCGTTCCGAAATCAAATTTTTGACGTTTTTTTGACGTCTTTTGTGTTACTTGGTATTTTTTAAATGCAGAAAAGAGGTATTTTTTTCTTTTAGTAAACATTGATGCATTAATTTGGTTTAATTTGATCATTTTGATGGTAAGAAATACTACTGCGAAGAAAATTTTTCAATATTTTATGTTTTGGATTTTTTATGAATTTTTTAAGACTTTCTAGAAAAAGGGGGGTGGGATAATTGGTGTAAACATTTCACAGTTTGAACTTTTTCTTCGGAACCACTTGCTGGAATTCAATGAAACTTGGCATGCATCAAATACTCAAGGTCCCCGACAAATGTGGTCATTTTTGTCAGGATCCATGAACAGGTGGCACCACCACAGACAAAAGTAGGTCACAGAGGGTACCCTCCTTTGACAAACTTCTTATTCAGATCGGGTGCATACAGCGACAAACCGACTGCATAGGAATGATTTAGAGGCAGATGGGAAGAAGTGTTGATATTTTTGGTTCAATTCCGAAATCAAATTTTTGACCTATTTTCATTTTGATTTACGACTTTGATATTTTAATGCATTAAAGAGTTATTAATTTTCCTTTAGTACATTGATGCATTCATTTGGTTTCAAATTTTCATTTCTATGGAAGAATGCCTGGTGCGAAGGAATTTTTTTCAATGTCTCCGATTTTTGAATAGTTTTATGAATTATTTAAAGACTTCCAAGAAAGGGGGGGGGGGCGGCGGGGGGGGGGGGGGGGGGGGGGGGGGGGGGGCGGGGGGGGGGGGGGGGGGGGGGGGGGGGGGGGGGGGGGGGGGGGGGGGGGGGGGGGGGGGGGGGGGGGGGGGGGGGGGGGGGGGGGGGGGGGGGGGGGGGGGGGGGGGGTGGGGGGGGGCGGGGGGGGGGGGGGGGGGGGGGGGGGGGGGGGGGGGGGGGGGGGGGGGGGGGGGGGGGGGGTGGGGGGGGGGGGGGGGGGGGGGGGGGGGGGGGGGGGGGGGGGGGGGGGGGGGGGGGGGGGGGGGGGGGGGGACATTTTTTCACATTTTCAAACTTATCAACAGAACACTTGCAGATTGGTGAAAAACAGGGTAGATGCCAGTACTCATTCCCCCTTTTCTGAAGGTTTTTGTTTTTTGTGCCGGATCAGCCAAATTGGTTAACAGATAATGCCACCATGTCCTAAAAAGTAGGTCTCACAATGTACATATACCACTTGGTAATTGAAATATGGAGAGTACGGTTCAAATCAAGATGTGGTCAAAAAAATTGTTTTTTTTTTTTTAACACATCTAAATAATTTTAGATGTTTCTCAACACCAACATATGAAATTAGGAATTTTACGTTTAAGACTTCCAAAAAAAAAAAGGGGGGGGGGGGGGGGGGGTTTTTTGGCCATTTTTCACATTTTCAAACTTTTTCTATTTCTTACAAAACTGTTTGAAGGATTTTAATAAATCTTGGTAGAAATAAGTCACTTATGATCCTCTTCAAATTCTGTTGTTTTCGTCCAGACCTCTTTACAGGTGGCGCCACCATAGTCAAGAGTAGGTCACAAAAGAGTTCCCTCGGTTAACAATATTCTTTTTCATACGGGCTGTATACAGAGACAAACAGAATGCATAGAAATGATCTAGAGGGATGAGTGAAGATGTATTGTCATTTTGGTTCCCTTCCAAAATCAAATTTTAGAATTTTTTTCGACATTTCTTTGGACTTGGTGATTCAATTCAGAAAAAAGTGTCATATTTCCTAGTTAATTGATAATGATGATTTCTTATGGACTATTGTGATCATAATTATGGTAAGGATTGTTACTTTGAAAGTAATTTTTGTCGAATATATCTAAATTATCCCTCCAAGTTTTGGATTTTCTATGGACTTTTTTAAGACTTCCAAATGATGGTGTATAGGAACAATTCAATCACATTTACACTTCGCTGTTATCCACCATGAAGATTTTTAATGACACATCGGAATAAAGAAGTACTAAAAGTCCTCTCTCAATTTTGTAAATTTCAAACAAAAAGGTAAACAGATAATGCAAACATGTAAAAAAAGCAGTTCACAATAGTACATATACCACTTGGTAATTGAAAATATGGAGATAGCGGTTCAAACCAGCTGTGGTCAAAATTTTTTTTTCATTTCTTTTACACATCAATAAGTTGTTAGATGTTTCTCAACACTCAACATATGAAATTAGGCAATTTTAAGTTAGATCTGGACAATATTTGAAACAATTGTTGTTCATGACCCAGACTTGAAATCAGTCAACAAAAGGCCCCACCTAAAGAAAATGACTAACTTGTTGCCCGGAATGACTTCTTGCAGAGACAAAGGAAATGCTTAATATCAAAATCACCTGAATGGATGTGCAAAAAAGTGTTGTTTTTTATTCTAGCCTGAAATAAAATTTGACATATTTTCAACATCTGTGTTGACTTAGTCACATTAATGCAAAAATAAATGAATTCTCCTTCATGCATGACTGATAATCTAGGTACTCAGGTGAGCGATATAGGCCCACTTGGGCCTCTTGTTTATTTTATTTTATAACGGCTGAAATTATTTATTCGATATGAAGCTAACAAAGAATATTGCATGTTACAAATATACCTATAAGAAGTTATGATACATTCTAAATGTGAGTTTGGGGGTTTTTTTTGTAGATAATGTGTTTTTAAAATATGTGTGTTTTTGCGACTTCTTGTAAAGAGTTTTTGGAGGACTTTGATACACACTTATTAACCCTCATTGTATAAGTCTCCAGTTTGGAATAACTCCCTCAAGAATGTTTGAAGTTTTTTAGCTCTGCTGGTCAAGTAGTGTTACATAATACAAATACCACCATGAAAGCTATCTTGAAAAATCTCAGAACTGGATTTCCTCCCTCATTTTTGTAGAAATTGATGAAACTTGACGTGAATGATGTACTCATAATACCAGGCAAATAAATATAAAACAAAGATCATTATCACTATTATTCAGTATCATTGACATTATGGTAGCTTCTTGAAAATCTGGGTCTTATCCCATATTAGGATCCCTGTCAGGTGGATACCCTGTAGTTGACTGTGGTGGTCTGTTCATCTGTCCTTCCATCCAACTATCAACCCAAGGTCATGCCTGTATTCTAAATGTCATAGTATTAACTTAGCTTGAAAAGGTGCCCTGGCTATATCTTTGCTTTTAATGAATGGATCTTGATCGAACATAATACAAATACTTATTATGACTCAATAGTTTCTGATGATATTAACCCAAAGTCTTGTCTGCACTCTCAAGGTCATGTTAGAAAAAGTGGGTCCATTTGTTGGATCCTGTCACAATGATATAAACTTTTCATTGCAGTTTTGATGACTTTTATAGGAATTATGTACTCACGATACATTTCACCTGACACATGTATGTTAAAAAATGGTGTATCATGTGTAATATGGTTGCTACTGTATCCAACTTAAAAATCATAGCAGTTGATTTTCTTCTTCAGTTTTTAGCAATTTTGATGAAACTGTATAGAAATGATCTGCTCAAGATGTAAACTACTAGGGTAGAAACTTTAACAGTTTTAAATTAAGAAACCCCTCCCCCTACCTGCTATTTGTCATTTGGTTGAAAAATAGTGTTCAAGAACAAAATCTTAATTTAAAATTGACAAGAAGATCATCCTTGCACAGTCTTTTCCAGTGACTTGAACAGCAGAGCTTCAGATTCGACAGAATCTCAGGTTTTGTGTACTACATGTAGTTCAGTGCTATTAATATCTTGCAGAGTCTAATTTTCCATAAGGCTTGACACATTTTTCCCAGTGCACAACTAAGTACCTATCAGTTTCTCCTTTGTCGAAAGTGCACACTGAAACAAAAACTTTGATTAGTTGAAATATGTACTTGGAGTATATTTTAAATTTACATTACCAACTCCTAGTCAGAGGTCTTAATATTGACTAGTGAAATTATATGTGACTCCAATCTTATTACCCAGTATTTAGGTCTAAGACCAAGCCAGTGTGGCCTAATGGATAAGGTGCTCGGCTGGTGACCAAGAGGTCCCGGTTCGACTCCCACCCTAGGCACACCGATGTGCTGTCTTTCAGATGAGACAGTAAAAACTGAGGTCAAAAGTCGCGGTAGGGGTGGCATGTAAAAGATCCCTCACTGCTTTGTGTGGGTCTGTTGCAAGGGTCTAAATTTGTATGCAATGCATCAGGCAGATACCGTCACCATATACGTGAAATAATCGTGGAGTGACCTTAAACAATAATCAATCAATCAATTAATAGGTCTAAGACCTGACTAATCACTTAACCCGCAAATTTTAATGAAATTATGCAAAATGATCTCCAAAATCTTTTGTTGAACCAAAGGAAATTTCATCGTTGACCCTTCCCTTGGATTCCCTATGGAAGCTATTTCAAATTGCCTATCCCATGCATATATGTTATAATTGATTGATTATTGCTTTACATCACTCCATGATTATTTCACATGTGTGATGACATCATGCCTGATGCATTGCACAGAAATTTAAACTTTTGCAATGGACCTACCCGAAGCAATGAGGGATCTTTTACTTGCCACGCCTACTGTGACAGAAGACCTCAGTTTTCAGTGTCTCATCTGAAAGACATGACACCAATGTACTTATAGCAGGAGTCCAACTCATGAGCTGATCATGAAGTCCACTGTGCTGCACCGGCTTTGTTTGTTATGTAATCTTCTCTTAATATTCAGTATGAAATTTGATGAATTCTAACAGAATTATTTCCTAACATTAATGAGGATTTCATTGAAGTCTGAATCTCTCAGAGTTCATTTAGGAATAAATCCATACTATGTGTATTATCAGAAGAGTATCGTGCCATGAACCTTTCATTCTATAGCAGTTTTATATCTAAAAACAATCTCTGTAATAACAAAACATGCCCCATTTTAATTCATCTAATTATGTATGAAAATTCTGGATGTGTGTACTCAATTTATTGTAATTTAAGTAATCAATGCTGAAATGGTAACAATATTATGTAACAGATTTTCAGGTAATGTTTAAATTTTAAAAATCTTACATGAATATGAAGCTTAATACTTTCAAAAAGTTTTACTTCTAAAAATCAGACAAATTTTAAAGTCTTTTTCTATGCCGCTAAAGTCTGAGATTTTGGGGCATATGTTATATGGCATGCCTGTCTGTGGCAGAACTTGTGTATGGTAAGAGATATAGATATGATAATTTATGTAAGTATTCTCTGTAACAATATCCCTTTGTTGAGACCAAACATGTTGATTTTGACAATGACCTTTGACCTACTTTTTAGAAACTTTAACATTGACTGCTGTCCAGGAGCAGTAATATATTCAGGACTATCAGCATTTAACAAACACATCTTGTTCATCTACAACTTTTACTTCCAAGCTCTGTTTCAATAGTGGGCTTATATTCTATTGCATGTTACAGGCTCAGTGTGTGTCAGTATTATTGAGCATGCTCAGACAGATGCGGGACAGCCATTTCCAGCTGTATATAGAAGGATTTTCATTTCTAAGTGACTTGAGAGATTTCCTGATGGAGATCCTCATCTTGTTTCAAGTACTGGTCTCAGACAACATATTCCCTTCAGACTGGATGGAAATGATCATGCTTCAAAACAGGTAAATCATTCTGATTTGGTTTGCTTTATTTTTTTTAGCTCACCTGAGTTGAAATAGCAAGTGAGCTTTTCAGATCGTCTGTCCATTTGTCTTTAAACTTTTAACATTTTCATTTACATTTTAGAATCTTCAGAACCACTCAAAGGATTTTGATGAAACTTGGTATACATGAAGTACCAAAGGTCCTCAACCATTTTGTCCTAATCTGATGTCAGTTGGCACCACCATGGCTAAAATAGATCTCAAGGGGTACCCTTCTTTGAAATCTTCTTCTCCAGAACCACTGTATGGATAATGAAATTAATGGCATCTGAGTTATCTAGAAGGATTTATGTTTGTTTATTTCATGAAATTTGATGAATAATTTTCGACTTTTTTTCCCACATCTTTCCAGATTTTCATGCAAAATAGCATTGTTTTCATTACTATTTTCCTTATTATTGACTTTTCATGCACTAAAATGCTTGTTTTAGCCAGAATATAGTAAAGGAATTTTATTATTTTTTTTTAAAGAATTTTGACAAAATTTTAATTTGGATTTTTAATGAATTTTAAAAGATTGCAAAAAAAGGTAGAGTGGGGGTATTTTTTCACATTTTCAAAATTTACTCTGGAACGACTTGATTGATTTTGATGAAACTTTGTATACATTAAGTACTCTAAGTCCTCTACCAAGCTGTACACCAAAATAAGTTTTTAATGTTTTTCAGTACTTAATATGTTAAGTAATGTAAGTCATTTAAGAAAACAAAGTTGGGAAGAAAAATACTGACTCCAGTTCGTTCACATGTTTTTGTGTTATTGTTTTGGTGTAGAGAAGGAAGTTTACAGTCATTTGTCAGTTGTCAAAACACAGTAACCTAGAAAATGTATATCTGCAAAGTCATTTGTTTGTGAATGAGCAAATTGTGCTTATTTGAACAATATAGACATATTTTGACCTCTTCTTTCTGAATATTTTTAGGAAGAAGCAATTGACATTGTGTAAAATATTGTGAAGATTTCAAATACAATAATATAATGACAATATGTATGTACTATATTTCAGCATAATACTTCGTGCCTTGACATTTTTTGCAAAAACAATACATGAGAAGTTCACAACTGAATTTGAGCAAGAGGTAAGCACAAAACTTTGATTGTCTAAATTGTATGAAAGTATCATGATTTACTAGTGTCATTACTTCCTGCTGTAAAATTGTTTATTTTACCTTGCAGTTGTGGGGTTGTTTCTTCCATTGTGCAATATCATTCCTAACTCAAAAACCTCTACAGCTTGAACACTTTTTAAGTTCAAAAAGGACCAAAATTGTCTGCAGGTATGTTTTGTCACAACACACATATTTATTTTATGCTTTCAGTGTATTTATCCACAAAATGTCCTTCTTCAACGTTATCTTAATTTTAATTTATGGATTCTATTTACTATTTGATTTACCGGTATTTATTGTTCAATTTATTATTTGGTATATACACACTAAGGTGGAACAGATATGCTATTCAAGATATATGACTTTCAAAAATGTTTGTTCATGTATTATGAAGGTGGTGTATATAGTCTGGATATTAATTTTATTTTTTTGCCCTTTATTTCATAGAGTGAAATAGATGTATGAATACATGTAATTAAAATTAATTTTTATATTTTCTTCTGTGGTACATGTGAGGATTAGGGACATTTAGAGATAAATTCATCTGTTTCTTATCTGTCTATATCAAAAATAATAATAAGGCTGGAAACAGGATTATTGATATTTTGATTTGTGCAAAAAAAGAAGAAAACAAAAAAAAAAACATAAACAAAAAAAACCACACACACAAGAGAAATTAATTTGAAATCTTTGCATAAATTTATGATACATGTATTTGAAAAGCCATAAAGATACCAGAATCAATGTAAACTTTCAGATTGGTTCATGTATAATACACACTTTCTTCCAATATTTCAGGCCATGATTCCACCTAGAACACATTTTACATATAAATCTAGAATAGGTCTTTCCTCTTCATAAAATATGCATTTGTGCAAGAACTTCCAGCTGAATACAACCATGGATCTTTCAGCACATGCTTTGATCACAGAGAAGTTCATTATACTCTGTGGAACAAAGCTGTGGGAAGAGATACTGGAATCCAGTCTCTCTGTCTGTAGACAAAAGTTTTCTGCACTTTTTCTACACATCTTTTGAGTGATTGGACTAAAACCTGGTACACATCTGATTTATCAACAACAATAGACTGACTTTAACTTTTATCATGGTTGATATACTTTGCCAGAATTACAGCTGTTAGCCTGAAATTATTGGTATATGTCCTTACAACTAACAACTACAGAGTAGGTTTTAATTCTGTTGATGTTTACATCCTTTGTCAGAGTTGCAGCTCTCTGTCCTAGATCACTTTTCCATATTTTTCACAAACCCTTTGAAATGATACACCAAGTTTTGCTACACAACTTTATTACTAACAACTACAGACCAAGCCAGAGTTCTGTTGTGGCGGACCTCCTTTTGTCAGAGTAATGGATTTTTGTCTGTAATCAGTTTCGTGAAATTTTTCACACTTCCTTCTGGATACTAGACTGAAACTTGGTGTACATTTTTACCATAGCCCCATTACAAAATGAGTGTCCTGTCTTTTGGATGGGACAGTAATAACCATCTTATGGTAGGCATGCTACATATAGATCATTATATGGCTCCATTGTGTGTGATGCATCAGGTAGATGCTCTCACCATTAAATGGGAAAATGATTTAAGTGTGACAAATAACAAGAATAAAAGTACATCTATTTGAGAAAGGTTTCTTTAATGTAGTGATTGTTCCAAATTGTACATAGATTAGGATGTGTGGAAAAAAAATGTAAAATGAGTATGTCCACTAACCATGTACACTTTGCAGACCTCACCCATAGCAGTAATTATTTCAGCAATGAATATGAATAAATATTTATGCAAAACAACGAAGATGATTCATTTTCATTTGTGTGTCTCCAATTTCAATTTCACGATAATTTGAATGAATATTGCTTTATGTTCATTAAGTTTTTATCAAGTGATGACATATGTTGTATGATTATTTAATGTTTTCATAACAAAAATCACCTGCTTTCGACCATCATTACATACGACAAGATATTTGCCGGTTTCATAAGTTCTTTCATTCATTTGGCAATTGCATGGTAAGCTCAAAGTAAATATAATTAATAAAAACTAAAGCACCAGTTTTCAGAATTGACACCATAGCACCACTTTTCAAAGTTACAGACAGGCCCTGGTAACATTTTGGCTATTAACTGTCTTTTTTTTTTGAGGAATTGTATTTATCTGCTGTCTTCAATTACTGGTAATAGTGGCTCACTGTAACGCTCCTATAATTATTCAAATATGATAGATTAAAATCCGCTCTTTAAACAGAAACAGATTTCCAAATTTAAGAGATAAATGATTGTTTGATTCAGATACAGGGATATGAGACGTGAAGCTGGCTTTGAAATCCGACAGATGTGGTCTCACTTAGGTGTGTATGAAATTTCTAATTAATAAATACAGTAATTCTTCTGTTGAATGATATGATTCTCATATTACACTGAATAAGAATAATAATTCCTTGTGTATTCTGCTACTTGACCATGTCATATTTTTTGTTCTTAGGTCACAACAAGATTCAGTTCATTCCTAGTTTAGTGGGGCCTATCCTGGAGATGACTCTCATCCCTGAACTTGGTAAAATACTTCTAATCTGAACATAAGATATCTAGTCTAAGAGGAAATTTCAGTGAAAGCTATTGATTTATTGGTAACAAGCTTGCAAGTCTCATGTTGACATTGTTGAAAATGTGGGGAGAAAAATAAGATAAATATGAATCTTCTCAGGTAGTGGAAATTGGAAAATGTAGCATTAGGTGCCACACATCACAAAAAAAATTACATGAAAACAACTGAACACTCTCAGGAGAAATATGATATGTTCTTTATTATTTTTGCATACTCCTCAATTTGATACCAAAAAAAAGTTATACCTATAGCATACCTGTACTTGCCGTAAGTTTAATATCCATACTGGACTCCTTATTTCCTCTACCAGATAATATTAACTTACATCCTATACTATAGAATACTGTCTGACTGACTATGCCACAGAATACTAACTAACACCCTATACAGATAATACTAACATCCAATACTACAGAATACTGTGTAAGAGCCCATGCCACAGATTACTAGCTAACGCCCTATACCAAAGAGTATTAGCTAACACCCATTACTAGATAATACTAACTAACATCCTATACTACAGAATACTGTCTAGCAGCTTATGCCATAGAGTACTAGTTAACACCCTTTATCAGAGAATACTAATATCCTATACTGCAGAGTACTATCTGACATCCTATGCTAAAGAGGGTAGCTAACACCCATTACTAGATAATACTAACTAACATCCTATACTACAGAATACTGTCTAACAGCCTACGCCACAGAGTACTAGCTAACACCCTATACCAGATAATACTAACTAACATCCTATACTACAGAATACTAACAGCCTATGCCACAGAGTACTAGCTAACACCCTATACCAGATAATACTAATTAACATCCTATACTACAGAATACTGTCTAACAGCCTACGCCACAGAGTACTAGCTAACAGCCTATGCCACACAGTACTAGCTTACACCCTATACCAGATAATATTAACTAATATCCTATACTACAGAATACTGTCTAACAGCCTATGCCACAGAGTACTAGCTTACACCCTATACCAGATAATACTAACTAATATCTTTTACTACAAAATACTAGCCAAAACCCTATGCCATAGAATACTAGCTATTGCCCTATACCAGAGAATACTAACTAATATCCTATACTACAGAATACTGTCTAACAGCCTATGCCACAGAGTACTAGCTAACAGCCTGCGCCACAGAGTACTAGCTAACAGCCTACGCCACAGAGTACTAGCTTACACCCTATACCAGATAATATTAACTAATATCCTATACTACAGAACACTGTCTAACAGCCTATGCTACAGTCTACTTATCTAACAGCCTATACCAGAGAGTTCTAGTTAACATACCACAAAAAGCTAGCTACAATTTTGAACCACAAAATTCTATCCAATATCCTATACCACAGAACACCAGTATATCTGACATCCTAGGAGGGTTGGTGTTAAGTCCAAATTTAACTTTGATTCTTTTGATTCTTTTTATATATAGTTATCATGTTATGTTAATCACAGAACTTCGGAAAGCTACGATACCCATTTTCTTTGACATGATGCAGTGTGAGTTCATGCAGATGGACCCTGTAACTAGGAAGGTTAAAGGTCACTTCAGATTGGTATGTCAGTATATGTACAGATAATTGATTTAAAGTGGGATCAAAAATAGCTTAAATGTGAAACGATATAAAGTCAATCTTGTAATACTGTATAGGTAAATGATTGTGGAATCCAAGCAAGACTATATATGGATTCTTTAAGTAAAATTAGATTTAATTTGATATTAAGTTGTAAGCCAGAATTTTCTTTGTACTTCCGTATGTTTCAGAAGTTGCTGCATGTAAATACTTACTGGTATACAAGGAGATGATCATTGTAACTGATAAAATTTTTTTTCTTACACATGCAAAAAATTCATTAGTTAAATTACTTTTGTTTCAAGTTTAACAATGAGCTGGTCATGAAACTAGATGCCTTGGTGGAAGGAGGATGGGGAGATGAGGAATATAAAGAGCTTATGTTTGATATGTAAGTAATGAAAGATATGTCATAAACATTGAATATGCAGTGTCAGAGTTTTATGACTCGTTTGTTTGTATCAATCCCTTATATTTTCTGATTTTTTGTTATGGCAGAATATGTGACATGAATGGTAATGGTCCATATATAGAATTTGTAGTGTACAATGTCAAATTAAGACTAAATGATATGGGATAGCAAAGATTATAATACCACAGGTAGATGTGGTGGAAGTCACACATCTGGAATGGTTTACCTTTTCAGAGTTGGATTATATTGGTAAATATGAATCATAAATAATGTGAATGAATAGTCTAACCTTAAATGACTATTTGTTTTACAGTCTGTACAAGTTGTGCAATGGTCATTCCCAGCTGAAGGAACAAGGCTTAGAGTTAGTTAACATCATCAGAGATTTAATGGAGAGATTATTAGAGTATAGGAAAATCATTCAGAATGAAGTCAAGGAACATAGGATGACTTGTATAGTCAACTTACTGGTACAGTTCTTACTTTGATGGTAGTTGATATTCTTTGAGTCATTTGGATCGCGCGTCAGTTTAAGCCATGGGCATATTATGCAATGTGAGGCATTGCTCTAGTTTCTTCATATTTCTATATTTCAAACAGCTCATTTGAAACAGGCATTTGTAATTTTCATTCAATATATTGTAAGAATTTTTCATAACAGGTGACATAAACAAATTTGAAAAGAAATCCACAAGTTTACTTTTTGAAACTGTCTTGAAGAGTTATACATTTTGGTTGAATTTATGTATGAAAATGCAGAGTAAGACACACAAGATGGCCATCAATGGGAGGTGACTCCCATCAACTTTGGTCTATTGAAAACTATCTATTATTATCATGGTTTGAGTGAAATCACTCTATTTAATATGTTCTACTTTTCAGAACTTCTACCATGATATTCACAGACAAGAAATGTACATTCGTTATCTATACAAATTGTGTGACCTTCACCTTGCCTGTGATAACTACACTGAGGCAGCTAATACCTTGTTACTACATGTTAAGTTGTTATCGGTTAGTATACAAAATAGATATCAATATTTCAATAGTTTTTAATTGAACTAACAGACAGCAGTAAATGTAAGTAACTGTTGAAATATTTTCTCGGTTCCAATGTTTTGGCTCACTTGAGTCAATGGCTGAAGAGAAGTATTGTAACTCCTCATCCAGCAGTTGTCCATCTGTCTGTCAAGTGTTTATACTTTCAACTTTTTCTTCAGAACTGCTGAAGGGATTTTGAAGAAATTAAGTATAGGTAAAGCTTTTAAGATCCTCTACAAGTCTTGTTGTTTTCAGCCAGATCTGCTAAGGATGGATCCAATATGGGGTGATATGGGTCGAAGAGGGCACTTTCCTTTTTACAAACTTTTTCTTCAAACTGGAACATTGTAAAATGTGCATATATTCTCATTTTAGGGAAACAAATGTTTGTGTAAAGATTTGAAATGCAGAAGTAATTTAAAGCATTTGAATTATGTTAAGATTTAAAAAAGGAAGAGGGTTCTTTATTGCAGCATATATTAGTTCAATGGATTTCTTCTTTGGAACAAATAAAAAGAGTTCAATGACAATTGGCAGAAATAAACACAGACATGATTTTTCTCTGCTTTAAAACCGAATTCCGCTATTCTGGATGTCCAATTCCGCTCGATTTTACCGGTATTACAATCTGTTTTTTCTGTAATATCTGTGTCCGTGTTTGGTTTCGTATTTTACAATGCAGGGGACTTTTCCTAACTATCATCAGTATGTGAGTGTTCATTGGTTGTATGTTTACAAAGTCATCCAATGAGAATCAGCCTCACAAATTAAGATGGGTTCTCCGAAATGTGTGGAAGTGAATGGGCAGGGGGCGGGGTCTTATTTCAAACGTATTCTTCTTCTCCTTCTTCCCATCTAAGTGCAGGGCTCGCTCTGGAGCATCGTCGCCCTGTGTGCAAAAACTATGTACAGGTGATGGTGAACTGTGAGGTGTAGTGCATGTTAAAAACAATAAAAGCTGGATAATAAGTTGTGGTTTCAAGAACTGCTCATTCATAATGGTGGCCTTGACCTTTGGGTCACTGTGGGTTAGTCTGTTATGCTTGAGCAGGGGGACTCCACTACTCTTTTTTGCTGTTGATATAGGTGTACAGTTTATTAGAAAGTTAAACATAAAAGGTGCCACCTTGTGAAATTTCTGTAGCAAACATAAAAGCTACGTGGGCCGGGAGTGGAAATTCAATGACTTTAAAAGGATGAAAACAAAAACAAACTAAGAATAAATCAAAAGGCTGTGATATCGAAAAGGAAAGCAAAAGAAGCAATTGCCAAACCTGCAAAAAAAGCTAGACTTACTCTCAACAAACACACATGTACAAATTCATTGACGAAATCTCAGTAAACTAAGCCTCGTTTGTTGTAGAATGCAGCTTACTGTAATAAATTGTTACAAAAAAATGAAAAATTTACCTTAAACATTGTGTTTTCATTGGGTAATTAAAAGTGCCTGGAAATGTCTATAATGCAGGATTTTGCACCATTTATCCCACAGCTTCTGGGGACCTAGACGGCCCCCAGACCCCGCGGTCTAATAGGTATATTTCTCATTTCATCTTTTTATATCTCTTGCCAAAATCATGTCTCTGTAAACATTTGAAGGTCCCCCCTACAAGTGTTGTTGTATTCAGAGTAGATCTGATCAGGTGTAAGTCCATTCAGAGTCAAATACGCCTATGTTGGGACCTTCTTTGTTTGAATTTATTCAGCATTAATTTTAGACTTATTTACTTGACTTTGGTTTTTATTTTTCATTATTTGTTACTGATACAGTGGTCAGATGATCCCTTGGACAATATGTTGAAGAGTCCATGGTATCCAGATGTCATCACCCACAGGGAACTAAAGGAGAGTCTGTACTATGACATCATATCTTACTTTGACAAGGGCAAGGTCAGTAACTTGGTATCATACATGAGATTTGCTGTGCAACAAATTTATGATATTTTTTTGTATTCAAGGTATATTGATTGAATTCTACCTATTTTTCAGCATCATTTGGATGTTAAAAATTAAATGTAAGACCAAGCTTAAAATTTAAAGATCTATGTACTCGCCGATTTTTAAATTTTTTTTTTTTTGTAGATGTGGGAAATGGGCATCCAGCTCTGTAGAGAACTCGTCCAATTGTATGAAGAAGAGTTGTTTGATTATGAACGTCTAAGCGTCATACTGGTGAGTGTTTTGTGACATATGCTTGACATACATTTAATGAAACAAAAATTGGTAAACTCATATACACAGAAAGGGATAGTCCAAAACATCTCCTTAGAGATAAAGAAATGCATAACAAATGATTTGTACAAAATACATGTGATTTCATTTACAGTAATATTTTTAATCTTATGTCCCGTTTCACCTTTTTCTGTCTGCTATTAGGTCTTTGTCCCATATTATTGAATGTCGGTCCCTTAAAGCTTTGTTTGAAAAAGCTCTGTATTTTAAGTAAGGACAGGAAAAGAGACATATGAAAAAACACTTAAGTTTATACCAGTAATTTATTTAGTTTCAGTGCTCTGTTTTTATATAATTTATCATGTTGGTATTTCATTGCAGCGTCGACAAGCAGATCTTTTTGAGTGTATTATCAAGGAACTGCGGGCAGATCCTGAGTATTTTAGAGTCGGCTATTTTGGCAGAGGCTTTCCTGCATTTCTACAGGTAATAGATGTTTATTGATATACGTTATGTTCCCTCATATGGTTAGAGAAAACATAAAGTATTTTACCTCAAATGGGAAATTCATTATCTTTAGAACAGGAGATCTGTTCGAGGATAGGTCCAAAAATTAACTTTTGTAACCTTTTTATGGCAATACTTATAGACTCAGGTGACTGACAAGGCCCATGGGCCTTTTGTTATGTTATCTTGTACATCTGTAAAGTTGTATAATGTTAGTAAATAACACAATTCTTCATTTTAAGTATGTAAATAAATCTTTCAAACTTATACTATGATCAGACATTTCGTTATTTTTACTCGGTAGGCATGACTACATGCATATTTATCTATTTCAGAATAAGATATTCATCTACCGGGGCAAAGAGTACGAGAGACTATCAGATTTTAATGCCAGAATGCAGGCACTTTTTCCCAATGCAGAAGTTTGTATATAAAATTCTATATATGTATATAGTATAATCTACTTAATCCAGGTGTCAATTTTGAATTGTGGACCAAATCTTTTGATCCCTTATGTCTAAATAATTGAATAATTGCCTTGTGTACTCTGGCCTTGCAATCAATTCAGTGATGGTTTACACCACCAGCCAAGTTCTGATAGTAATTAAATGCAGTACTAAACAAGGGAATATTTATTATCATAAACAGTAAAAATGTGCTGTGTCCACTAAGCATTTGAGATTGCTAATGATGCACTTAACACAGTAGATAAAGAATGCAATAGTCATGGTGATGACAGTTATTGTCCAGCCCTACCACAGAGTGCAGTATGTACAGAAGTATTTAAAACTTAAGTGAAATAGGAAATCTTTACCTCAGGAAATTTATCATTTTTTATTAAGTTATCCTTTATATATATTACTATGTCATACCAATAATTATTAATATTTCTGTATTCTGGATCTTGTCAGATCTGGTCATTTTTGTCATCCCATGTTCATCTGTTATAATTTATATGACTCCTAAAGTAATTTACAGTGGTATTAAACTGTTATTTTTTAAGCATACAACATTTTTTGTAATACTTGTCTTTACTGTTGTATTTGATGTTTTGTACTTCACTTAGTTTCATTGTCTGTTTGTTTTATGTCACCCCAAATTTTTTGCACTTATATGATGACAGCATCTTCCAGGTAGATTGCACAGAAATTTAGCTCCATACATTGTAATGTATCAATCTGAATCAGTGAAGGATATTTTTATGTGCCGTGTTGACCATGATATGATACCAGGGTTTTTGTTGTCTCATTGGGAAGACAAGTCACTGCCAAGCTGTTGGCGCCACTTGAACCCAAGATCTCATAGTTATGTACCAAGCATTTTATGACCAGAGCTATTCCATGTTGTCTCTTCATTTAAAATTCAAAAAAATCTTGCACATTGAATAAATTCTATTTACATATCTTTTTTGATAGCTTTTGAGATCCTTGTCACCTCCTACTGAAGAAATGAAAGAATCAGATGGCCAGTGTATCCTTTTATTGAAGCAGTTCTACAGTCCACTCTTGTGAAGTTAGATGTCAGGAGTCAAAAAGAAATAAGTTCTCAAGGGCTTTATATAATATTCAGTGATACATCAGCATAACTGATTCAGCAGTTTGTGTATCAAGTTCAAACGTGGTTATTTTTCAGTAGTTTTTGTCATAGTTATCTCCGTTGGACTCGGAAAATTTAAAATTAGCAGTTTCCGCTATTTATCTCGGGAACAAAAAGATATTGAATTGATATTTTGCATACAGATACATGTACATCTTAAGTATATCTAGGTCAAGCTCAAATTTGGTTTTGGATCAATAATTTTTGTCAGAGTTATTCCCCTTAGAAAATTTCTTACAATTAGCAGTTCTCTTAATTTTCTCAGGAACAGCTAGATATATTGAATTGATATTTGGTATGCAGATACATCTTAAGGATATCTAGGTCAAGTTAATAAGTTATAATTAAGATACCCTGTCTTTGACATATTTATTTTGATTTTGTTTAGTGTCAGTTAATACTGATGTCTAAATTAAATGTAGACGAGTGACATATCTGTAAATCATTAGGCACAAACTTTGGAATGGAAAGATTTTGTTTGTGAGTGATTATGAGGAGTAGATTACCTGAAATGTGGTCATTTGAGTAAGCCCATGTTACAGAAATAACTGGGAGGGCATTGCTCTTGTTCTTTATATTTGTCTTTAACTTTGGCATAAGATCTTCAGATGAATGCTGTTACACCAGTCTTAGAGTTACAGAAAAGATTTGCTGACAAACATGTCAGTGAAAAAATCATCAAGTAAGAGAATAATTCTTTTGTAGTCAGTTAATCTATACAGAAATTGATAAATTGGCTCATATATCTATACAATAATAAATTCAAAATGGTATGAAAGAATGGCTTCCAGTTTCAATATGTTTATTACTTCAACCATCTATTTCTATTTAATGTTTTGTTTGTTTCAATGTTTACATGTTTATAACAATACTTTCATCATGTTCATATTACTATGACATGCAATCTTTAGGTATTATACTGTAAATGAAGTCCAGAAATTCACTTACTCTAGAAGAATGGAAGAAAATAATAATGATATCACAGTAAGTTTTTTTTACCACAAAATCTGTTTAGAAATCACTCAAAATTCAAAATAAACTGATTTAGAGATTATTGCTGTCTCAATTTGCTGCTAGATACAATATGTGTACATATATTTATGTAATAACCGTGACAACTTTATTATAGTTTTGTTATTTTTCTGATTGTGAGATGAGTATATCAGTATATACTGTATGCCTACATAGGTATTTATAAATGTAAATGTGACCTTCAGAGACAAGGTGCTGTACTGTTGCTTGTTATAAAAAGGTTATTGTATTTAAATAAGTTACTTGTGATTTTTGTAGACTATGTGGCTAGAGAGGACATATTTAACCACTCAGTACTCACTGCCGGGTATATTATGTTGGTTCCCAGTCACAAGTACAGAAGTTGTAAGTACTGATTGTAGAATTAGAGTACTGAATACATGTAAGTGTCTTTCATTTATGTGTAATTTAGGGGATAACATGCTTGTACATGTATTTTCAAATTTCCAGCGTGTAATTGGTGATTTACAAAGTACTTCACATTTTGCAATAAAAGTCTTACATGAATAATAAAAAAAGGATGATTGAACTGAAACAGTATCAGTCATTTGGAAAACTATAATCCACAATATGTTGTTCTCCATAACATCTGTGTCATTGCACAAGTCTCTTAGTCTATATCTACAGTAGCCTACCTGAGATAAAAAATCATCGTCCATCTCATAGTCCAAGTACTGTATGTTTGAATTATTTTCTTGTCTAATATTTCCTGTACACAAAATCCAACTCAAAATTTTGTTATAGTAAAAATATTGTGGTGGATACACTAGAGTTCGACCCAGCCTTGTTCTCAAGATCTGCCATATTGTTTACATTGTATTTGTAATATGCATTTATACAAATTGAAAATTTGTGGCATGTTATCAAGTATTTACTGCCATCATCCAAAGAAAATCAGGTTACTTATATGTTTGCATTAGAATCAATTTTTACTTTAAAATATTTGTTTTTCCCTGTCTCAATACATGTATCATCTTTTGCCACAAATCATGAAACTGATTAGAAAATGTTAAAGTGTCTCTGAAAATAAAAGCAAACAGTCCCCTGTCCTATTTATGGACACAACATTAAAAATTGACACTAGCCGCAAAATATTTTTTCATCAAATTAACCAAATCAGCGTATAATTCAAGTACTTGAGAAGTGAGTAAAGTTAATCCAACGACAAATTTTGCAATTTTTGATTTAAAAAATCACCATATAGGAGTACAATGTACCTATTAAAGATTTTTTTAATTTTACACTTAAAAAAAAGTTGGGATATTACTCTTTCTTTTGATGCATGAAAAAATATTGGTTACTGTTGATAAAAAAAGGGAGAGAGACAAAATCCTGAAAAAGAACTGTCATTCAAAGATTTTCCAATAATCTTAGTCCTCAAAAGAATCAGGATTCAACTACTTCTAACTATATTAAATCATTTCCAAAGTGAGCTTGCATGCTTTCAATGAGGTGATCGTTAGTGATCTAGTTTATTTTGAAATGTTCCAAAATTAGCTTTGAAACAGCCAAGAGCAACAAAAAGCGGTTGAACCCCATGCCTATAGATGACACACTGTGTATTTGACATCCTCATATTAAAAGTATGAATTCTGTCCAATTTTACAAGAGTGCCCGAGATAAATGAATTTGACATTTGAATAAATGAGAGCAGATATATGCATTCAATTTATCTATGTGAACAGTAGACCCCTTTATGTTAACTGTAGAGCTGTAATATTGGACAGGGAATTGATTAACGTTCTTCCAAATTTATTATATCATGCTGTAATTTGAGGTCATTCTGATGGATTTGGAAGAAACATAAATGATTTTGCATCCAGTGTTACAGCTCTGCAGGTCTATTGAACGCACCCTTGTTTTCATCTCATCACAATATTTGTTACATTGACGTCATAGAAAAATGTATCATTCATGAAACTTCCCACACAGAGTTTTTCCCCTTGGGCTGCTTGCAATATGCAAACGTCATGAGTGATCATCCTTAAATAGCATGCAAGTAAAATCATGAATATATATCTAATGATATACTGGTAGTTTGGAATTTGTAATCAGATAAGTATATGAAGATGTTATTGTGGTGAATTAATTATAAAAATGTGTTGTGAAATATACAGATAAGTGTGAGTCCACTAGAGAATGCAATAGAGACCCTGGAGACAACCAACAAGAAAATCAACACCTTGATAGAAAACCATGTAGCAGACCCAACCCTAAACTGTAGCAGTCTGGGTATGCTGCTGAATGGTGTGGTAGATGCCAGTGTTAATGGTGGGATAGCCAATTACAAGGTCAGCAAACTAAGATATACCTGTGGGGAATATCATGAAAATTTTATATGACACATGAAATGTTTGTAAGAATGCAGAATGTAAGGAAGCATATTACAATCCACTAAAAAGGGAATTCTTTGACATAAGTTGTGGAAATTGACTGCAATATATAAGGTTTTAAAACATGTAGGAAAAAGTGAGCATTATCTTATGGTCTTAGAATTTCTGTATGCGTTCAAACTGTGATATGTTTATGGAAAGTAAAAGTGACAGTTTTGGTTGATTATCCAAATTAGAAATGTCACAGTGAGTGTTATGTTTTGATACCCCCAACAAAGGGGGATATATAGAATTCACTGTATTCCCATGTCGTTTGTCAGCTCAATTAAGAAGTTTTAAAAGCTTATGTCTTTAGTATAGATATGAAAAGGGCTTTGATATTTCAAACATTTTATTGTGTGAAAATTTTGCAACCAGGTCCTGTCCCTTGACCTCATAGTCACATTTTCCTGTTACAGGATTAGTTCATTTATTCAGTATACTTTGAATGCCTCACTCAAACAAAGATACTTGGTTAGAGGGATGATTAAAAAGTAGTGAGTCTAATATAATAGAGGTGAAGTTTTCATTAGTATTTTGTTTAATTTTTTTTTTTTTGTCCCCTGCTTTTTGCAAAAGCGTGGGGACATTAAATCTCATTCATCTGTCCGTCTGTCTGTCAGCCTGTCACAAAAACTTTAACCTTGGTCATATCATTTTAACCGTAAGATGTAGGGCCTTCATATTTGGCAGGTATGTCTCTAATTGCAATACCTTTCCATTGGTACCAAAATTTTATCATTTGACCTTGACTGTGACCTTTGACCTACTTTAGTGTAACTTTTTAAGTGTAAAATGTAGGGCCTTCATATTTGGCGTGTGTGTCCCTAATTGCAATACCTTTCTGTTGGTGCCAGAATTTTTATCATGTGACCTTGACCGTGACCTTTGACCTACTTCAATGTAACTTTTTTACCGTAAGACATAGGGTCTTCATATTTGGCATGTGTGTCTGTAAACATGCACAACTTTGACAATATGTCACAGTTCACTGCACTCTTACTAATAGAATGCTGAAAGTGGGGGACCACAATTCTCTGAACTTGCTTGTTTTAGTTAAATCATCCTCTATATTTGTATTCTTATGTTTTTATGAGGAACTTTTGTCTTGGTTTTGTGAAAAGCCAGTACTCCAATAGAGCCAACACTTTAGTTTTCTAAGTGATAATGATTGTCAATTATATGGGGTTTTTTTTGCATTTGGAAACTAACAGATGTCTGATGGAGCAAGATATGAAGAGTATAAGTCATGGTGGCTCATTTCAAAGCCACAATTATTATTAGTGGCCATGGCCTGTGTGGTGGTTCATTTTAAAGCCCCATTTATTATTAGTGGCCATGGCCTGTGACGATTTTATGCATTCAGCCAGATTATCTTGGTGTAACATTATAAACTTTTTCTCTACAGCAACAAATTGGGTTCTCTTTAAAGTGTTACCTGTCATGCATGAACTCTGCTTCACCTCTTAATAGAGAGTCTATACAAAGGGTCTATTTCCTAAGATTACAATAACTTTAAACTTTACCATCCCAGAAAGGGAAGTGTACTCCCAAAATATGATATCATTATCCCAATAATATATCTATATCTATACAAAAGACATACAATATTAAAGAGACCACATCTTTCACTTTTGATTCCTGGAGGAAAATATGAAAGTACTCACTTCATATTGCCAAACATACAGGTAACAAAAGATGAAAGAAAAATTTAGGATGGGGTTTAACCCCACTTTGACTCCAAGGATTCATTGTATCATTTTTGATAAACATGGCTGATCATAGAAAATACAAAATTTTCCCATGTATAAGCATCTCAGTGAGAGAAACCCTGATACTGTGTCCCAGTGTCATGTGCAGTACATTGTGTAGCCTTACAGAAAATAATCATCATCTTGCAAATACTCTACAGATTTCAGTGATACCTTAGCGTCACCTTGCTTTAATTCTTATGCATACTGTATGAAGATCATCAAAAACATTTTCTAGAAAAAAAGTTGGCTTGGCTAATATGGCTAAGAACTTATGCAATTAGGCTACTAAAACCCAAGTATTCCAGTTATAGTCGGAGTGTCAAGATCAGTTTTGCAAAATATAATTTAACTGGCCAATGATATTCTTGCTTTACTTTTCAATTCAAGCCTTACTACTTAATAACTTATTGATCATTCTCATAAAAGCAATAAACTTACTAGAGTTTTGTGAGCTGAAATCCCCTCTTTTGTCCAGAAAGCCTTCATACTTGAAATAATTACACTGATAAATACCTTAGTTAGAAATGTCCAGGAATAGGGCATTCATATCCTAATTTCTAGTTTTGATTGTTTTCTTGAATCTTAATTGTAATGTTTAGATGCATCAGAGGAATTTTTTTTACTTCATTTGTTTTTCTATTAAACCTGAAAATCTATTCACTCAGGTTATAACATAGCAGAAATCTTTTTTCTATATATTTTCACCTCTACATTTTTCAGAAATTTTATGCAGATGATTTTGGAGAATCAGAGAAGGATATGAGACTAGTTATCAGATTAAAAGATCTGACGAGAAATCAGGTTTGTAACTTAAAAATAAAAAGCAGAAATCACTTGTAAGAAAGTTATGTTCCCCCATCACATAAGTGATAAATTATATTTATATAATGATTTTATACCATCAGAATAAGTTCTGTAGAAAAATCTTGATAAAACATGTAATTATTATTGTCTTAAACTTGCTGATCAGTTGTAAAAATTTGTGAGACAATGCATAGAATCAATTTAGAACAAAACATTTAAGTATATAAATCAAATATAAGGAGTGTTCATTAATTACTTTAAAATAGATGATGTTGTTGAAAGAGGCAATGAATATTCACAAAAGGAAAGTTTCAGAGGAAATGAAACCATTCCATGCCCACATTGAGCAGAGGTATGGAGAGATGTGTCAACTCATTCACAAAGAATACAATCTTAAGGTATGTCTATAATGTACTTGATTGAGTAAATAAAGTGCTTTAGGCTTCAGGTGTGAATACATGTAGTAACAGTTGTGGTGAATTGTCAATACATATTTTGAAATACTGAAAAGATGAAAGGGTACGTTCTCTACACTTTTCATAAAAAGTAGTAATTGTTCACCAGGTCATATTTTCAATGAATTGCTATACATATTGTAAGGTGAACAAATGTACATAATAGTGTCATAGTTGTTATCTTGGAAGAGATTACACTTCTGGAAATTCATATAACATTTGAGATAATTTTGAAAATAATGAATACCATTTCTATCATTGTTTCAGTATAGTATAGTATTGTGGTGTAATGCTTTTGGTTCTGGGTGTAAGCATTGTTAGATGTGTCATACTTGATTTGTATCATTTTGTGTAATAAATATCTATATATCATAAAGCTGTTGGTATATGCTGATTGAAAAACTACTAAACACTTTGTCTAAACTTTATTAAACTGGAGACAGTTGAAATTAGATTTGCAATGGTTTACTGTCAAAGTAAGTCAAGTGGATATCCTGTGATTTGTTTATGGTCCATTTGTCATCCATATGTTAATTCTATTTAGGTAGTAAAGTGGATTTTGATGAAACTTATGCATTATGATCTTCAAGAAGTGCAGCATTTGTTTCATCCATAGATGACAGTAATCCTTACGAGGTGTACCAGTCATGCATATTAACACATAACATGCAGCTTTTTGAGTATATCAGTATTGGTAATATGTTTTATAACTTTCGTTTGTAGCCGTATGAGGTAATGTATCAGAGGGACATACACTTTAGATGCCAGATGTAGTTTAGCCTCACTCGTGTTACTTACTGGTTTATAGATATCATAAAGCCCTATACCAAATATTAACACCATATATTTTGTTTATTCTCCCAACAATTAATTTTATAAAAGCCTTATCCCATGCACTTGACATTGTTTTGTTTTTTTTTCAAATTACTTTAAAATGATATATCTTTTCATACTATAACCAAGACTTTCATAGTCTGATGTAATATAAACTAGCAGTATTTGAGTACTTGATCATAGCACACGTAAGATACATAGGTAGAATACTTAGGAAGATTTTCATTCAGAAAGTAATGAAATTATAATGTACTTTCCTTGATTAGCAGATCATGCCAATTATATGAATGAGCGAGATTTTTATAATGTAAAATCTTAAATTTATTATATGAACATCTATAGGCAGTTGGAAAATTGATTACAGGAATATAGAGTACATCTAAATGATGCTACATCAATAGCTGTTCATTTTCATGTAATATCAGGCATTCAGAATTTTGATCTATGTAATTTGTATCTTCATTAGATTTTTTCATCACAGATAAGCCGATTATGTTACAGATGTTAGGCAGATTTTAAAGTATTTCATATAACATAGGATAGCTTGCATGTTTTCAATAAAGCATTCATATTGTTGAGTTTGAGTTGTGAATAGAGTGTTATCAGAAATATACTTTAAGGTATAGCGGGAAATTTATGCTTAATTTTGTATTTTCACCTTCTCAGAATCAAAAAGGCAAAAATGAAAATTATATTAATTTATTCATATCAAATGTTTTGTCCTAAATCTTTGTGAACAGAATTCGTTTGTGACATTTTTGGATCGACACAGAAAACGTCAGTGTTTTTTGCTCTAAAATATGAAGAAATTATGAAGCAATATACAGTGCATGAACCCAGTGCAACAGTAAAAATGTGGTCATTTCTAATCATAGTTGGAGTTCAGAAAGCACCATGAGCTACTTTACAGAATAAAACTAAATGTCTTGTAATTGTTCCGCATCGCGATATTGTGGATCAGATACTCTGTGATGTCACTGAGCTAAATCACTATAAATGTCTCCAAGGAAAACAAAGTTATAATGTTAACATACATAACTCAGTGCTGACTTAGTTTTATAACACCCACAGACCCGGATATGCTAAAATTAAATAGGCAAAGAACTTTTCTCAGGGTCTTCATGTCAAAGGGTGAAAAGCGGAGATTTCCCACTATATGGTTTTATTAAAGCTACACGGTATTGAAATATAAATTTTCTTAAATACATATGTAACTTTGAATGGTCAATATAAAATAGAAATAAGACAGCGCTGTTTAAGAAATAACATGAGAAGCATGATAGATTTTAGTTAGATTTGAGGAAATTTTGAAAAGTTACTCTGTAATGGTGGCAGTACCAAAGCCAGTTGGACTGTTACTCCAAATAGATTATATACTGATTTTTTGATGATTTATTGAATAAATGCAATTACAAAAAAAGTTATGATATATAATTCTTTTCAATGTGTTTACTTTTTGAATTACACTTTTGAAGTATGGGTATTGTATCATTGTGTATTATAAGTTTATTGCATGGTGGTGAAGGGTAAATGAAAATTTAATCATCCAAGGAAAATGCAGTTGATCTTATACAAGTGACCATCTTTATAATTTAATAGTTAATGGTTTCCTTATGTTTCAGTAATGATGCATGGTTTCAAATTTAGATATGACGTCAAAAGAAATCATTGGTTTTTAATGTGGCATGTAATAGAATCATTTTGTATTCCAGTGTGGTAAATGAAGGAATCATTGTGTGCTAGTGTTTTAATGATGGAATCTTTGTATGTTAGTGATGAAATCATTGTGTACTACTGCAGCAGTGATGGAATCATTGTATGCTTATGTATTAATGATGGAATCATTGTGTGGTAGTGTGAAAATGATGGTATCATTGTGTTCTAGTGAGGCATGAGAGGGAATCAGAGTAATCCAGTGTGATATATTAGGGAATCACTGTGTTCCAGTGTGGCACCATGCCTAAGTGATAAGAGTACAGAATCATTTTGTGCAATGTAATATATGGTGGAATCATTGTATTTCAGTTTGACATAGTAAACTTTACATAAATTACCTGAGTACATTGTAAAGAAGACAATTTGTGAAGAAATTCAGCTGTTTTCTTTTTATGACATCAACTCAATGAAACTGAAGCATATAAAGTACTTAGTTTCATACTGTGGTTTCATTTCAGCCACCAGAGGCTCAAAGTTATATGAGTACTTTAAAGCGCTACAAGTCCATGTCTGCTGTGAGTCTTAGTCGAGTCAGTGAAGCGTTCCTTTCCATGAACCCTGAGTAAGAACTTGCTTATATATTTATCTTTACTGTTTAATGTTCTTTTACCATTACATGCTAGTCACAACATATATCCACCTCTCTTTGTTATATGCTCCCCTTTGAAAGGAATGGCTTTAAGGCTTGATAGTGAAAGCTTTTACAGAAATATATAATCAAGTTATAGGTATAAAATCTCATGAATTTCAGATACCTTTTCAGTAGTAGTATCAACTTGTAAATGTTAATGTTAAAATGAACAAAAATTGAAACTAACTTGTGTTTCCCTTCAAATTAATCATTATATATGGCATATGGAATTTAATAGTGTTATTGTTAATGAGTTCTGTTCACATTTTACCTGCTAATATTTATTACATGTATATTAAAACCTGTAATTTATGTTCAGTTATTGTAAATAGATATGTCATTGGTAAGGAAGTCTATAACCCTGTATATGAAAAATGTAGATAGTAGTACATGTAATATGCAATGTTTACAGAAAGCATATAGGATCCCCTGTGGTTTATAAGCGAGAGAGGTAGTAATTGTGATTGTACCATGTTAATCAAGACACTCTACTAATCATGACTATGTATTTGATAATCAGAACTGTTGCTGTTTATGATTTTTGTATTTAATAATCAGTGGTTGTTGCTGTTGATGACTTTTGTATTTGATAATCAGTGGTTGTTGCTGTTTATCATTCTAGCATCATGTATTCCTGATTTCATATTTTATTTAATGTGTAATACGGAATATCGCAACTACTATATAACGTCAACATACACGCCCACTTTGTGATTGTTATGACGTCATATAATTATGACGTAAGTAGCCCACATAAAAGTGCCCACATTGAGAACAATGGATTAGGTAGGTGACTAAATGCAAATTGTGACAGATTTTGGTAATTGCGATACTCCGTATTGACCCTTCCATCTTCTGTAAAAATGATACATTGTGAAGACTTCCAACTATTACATCTGTGATGAGTATGAATGTAGGTCATTTGTCTGAGACTTGTCTCAGATGACATTGTTACAATGAATAATTACCTTTAGTGAAAGGTTGATTTATGACACATAAAGAGAACTTTGAAGATGATTGGAATAATACCATGAAAATAAAAGCAGATGATAAATAATGGAAAAAATTTTTATTCAAAGAAATTAAAAAAATATATGTTGTTTTTTACAATGGATTAATGTGAATTTGCAGAAGGATGACTATGGTATATAAAAGGTATTTGCTTTTACATCTGTTGTGAGAATAAAAATTGAATTTGGCTCACCCCACTCTCTGAATCACATGATCTGTAGTTTCTCCTTGCGTCACATCGTCTTTGTTCACATGCTTTATCATTGTTAGAGTAGAGCGCAGACCATGCTTCATAGTGTTATGCCTAGATTCTCATTTGCTTTTGTGAATTGTTCAAATTGTTCATTTTGTTCAATTATATTTCAATTTTGACTGAATTTTTGTACTTATTTTGCACATTTCATACAACATACATAAGAATTTACTTAGAATTTACCATGAATTATATTTGAGATGTTGCATTGCATTCTGTATGAGATTTTGTTTCAATTCACAAAACTTCCTTTAACTAGAGATAGGAAAGAGGCAGATACATAAAGTTTTCAGAGATAGAAGCATGTTTTGAGAATACCTGAGATGAAAACAAATGCTAGTTTATTTCTTGATGAAAATGGTCCATCACTGTTCACTTTTTGCTTTATTGAATGATTTCTTAGTATATTTTAGGTGGTTTTGTCTGCCAAGATCTGTGTGTATTTTTTAAAACACAAAATTAAGTGTTTGGCATAACTTAAATATATGAAGAGGATATTTTTACATTTAGTGTGCATGCTTGACTAATGGGATACTGGAAGCTTACTTGGTCTTATGACATAAATGTTAGTCACTTTACTACATCATCGAGAGGGGGAAACATTTTGCAGACACATTTTGTTAATCTTGAAAATAAAAAAATATTCTGTCATTATGCATTCTAGCATTTTCAACTCACCTGTGTCAACAAGTAAAGTGAGCTATTGTCATAGCTTGTCATCAGTTGTCCGTCCATAGTAAAAAACTATTCACATTTTCTACATCTTCTTCAGGACCACTAAAAGGATTTTGATGACACTTTGTAGGCATGAAATACACGTAGTACCCTACAAATGTTGTTGTTTTTCATCCAGTTCTGTCAAAAGGTGGCACAACCCAGACAAATGTAGGTCACAGAGGGTACCCTCCTTTGACAATTTTCTTCAGACCAACTGCTTATACTACAGAGACAAACAGAATGCAAAGGAATGATCTAGAGGGATGTGTGGAAAAGTGTTGTTATTGTTAGTTCTATTCTGAAATCAAATTTTTTTTTTTTACATTTTTTCAGTTTTTATGTCCACAAATCGATAGATCGGGGCATATTGTTTTTGTCCTGTCTGTCTGTTGCCAATTTTCACCTTGACCATAACTTTTGAACCGTGAGGGATACAGACTTCATATTTCACATGCATACTCAAGTAATGAAACATTTTCAAATGAAGGTCGATGACCATTTGACCTTGACAATGACCTTCACACTAAAAATAACTTTCTGTCTGTTGTCAACTTTAACCTTGGCCATACCTTATGAATTGTGAAGAATAGAGACTTATATTTCACATGCGTACTCAACTAATGAAGCCCTTTCAAATAACACCAAGGTGGATGACCTTTTGACCTTGACATTGCCCTTCATGCATGTGTTTCACAAACATGGCTTGGTTTTTTTTTTGGACTTGAAGATTTCAATGCAGAAAAATCAAAGTTTCGACATATTGTCAACATTTTTTTGGACTTTGTGATTTCAGTGCAAAAAACATGTCATTTTTCTCGTTGAGTAGACAGTGTTGCTTTAATTTGGTTCCTTTTAGTTATGATTATAGTAAGGAATGTAACTGTTAAAAAATTTTGTCAATATCTTAATTTTTTGTAGTTTTTATGAATTTTTAAATGCAGCCAGAAGAAAAGAAAAAAAGACAGTACAGAAACAATATGCCCCCGATCCATCGATCTGGGGGTATAAAAAGAAAGAATTAACCTTGGCTTCACTACTATATGCCTGTTGTTGACAGTCATATTATAGCACAGTGTAGTGTGTCTGTTTGTGGGTCTGAGCTTGTAAAGAAGAAACAGACCAGACAGCAAGGTCACATGCTAAACAATGTTGATACTCCTTATGACAAGAGGATGACACCTTAGGTTTTTAAAGTCTTATTGCATTTTAGTACTTAGTTTTTGTTTTATGTTGAAACTTGCACTCCTGATATTAAGCTGTGGCATAATTTGCTAAGTTGGCAATGATCTTGTCCATAAATTTCAGTTCATATCCTGAAAATTTAGGATGTCTTTGTATCACTTCACTTACTACACTTTAACCTTGACAAATCAGGTGACATTGACCTCTTTAAACCTCATGTTTTCAGATTTTGATCTAAATTTTATAATAGTTCCAAATGTTTCCTTTTTACCTTCAATCGATGAAAATTTAGAGCAACATAAAGAATGTTTGTAAAAACTTGAGTTTATTGACTTTAGCAGATAAATTGTATTCATATTGTAAAATGTGCAATTTATAGTCATGGTACATTTTAAGTTAGGCAGTTTTATTTTACATCAGAGTTTTCGAAAATTCACATTAATGGTATTGTGAATTGATATGGAACATTTCTACATTTTACTGTTGATTAAATCATCAATGCCTTAAGCATGCAACTCATCTAATTAGATAGTTGTATGTCCTACTAAAGCATATACAAGCTCTCAAAACATTTAACACATTTTAGATCATCTATCTATTGATATCAATAAAACGGATAATAATGTGTTGTCTTATAATGCAATTATCTGATACACATCCTCATGTACTAAAACATTTGCAAAAATATGTACTGAAATTTGAACATTGGTAATAATGCTATTGAAATTGAGAAATAAAATGAGTTACCTTTACTTGTTTCAATTTTTCAGATCGAACTCATCCTTCTCTCCTTCATCAAAGACTCATCATGCCGCCAGCCGGTCACCTTCTGTATTTGTCAAGGGAGAGAAGATGGCTTCAAGTCCATCACCAGGAAAAGGACTGCGGCAACAAGTCAGCGGTTTGAGTATATTCAAGCGTTCATCTATGGCTAATTCCTCTGACCATAGTAGTGAAGGCAGTAACAGCAATCGCAATTCGCTTGAAGTTACCACTGTAATTGAGTTAAATGAGCAGGCATGTACCCCTGATTTTGTTAAGTTTGCTTACGTTTAATCACAATTTCAAATCTCAGACAAGACCTTGTTTCATACCCACATGTAACTACTTCTAGTAACATATAAGAAGGTGTCTGCTGTGGAATATGTTTGAAAATTTGTTAAATTTGACAGAAAGAGAAGTCACATCATAAATATTACACTTTATTCAAAGTAACAATGAGTTAAGAGTTTAAAGTTGTATTTTTCACATAAATGAATAGAATAGAGGTTGTCTGAGATTTAACTGGTCTTTAATGACTAATTAAAGGCATATTATTTTATTCTGTTGCTAATTAACCTTGAGTTGATGACCCAGTTTACTAGTATTTTATATAATTTGGGAAAGGAAAGTTATTTTGTATAAGACCTAACAAAAATACACATTATTGTAATGTAGTTACAAGTATTAAAAATTTTTTTCAATGAATCACATATATATTGAAGTATTCACACTAATGCTGCTTTCATGGCATAAATGATTTTTACTTCTAAACATTATCCTCTTTATTATGCTCAAGGTTGTAAACTTTGTTCTATTGAAGTCATACAGAAATATGATCATGTAAATTAAGATTAGCATTTTACCAATGCTACCTGAAGTAGGTTCAAAACTGTTTAAAATGACATACAAAAACTGAATGGGACTGAGGGTATTCATTTAATAAATTCAAATAATCATAGTAAGATTGTTGCTGTTATTGCATTGGTTCTGAAGGTCAAATGAAGGATTAGCTGTCACCGCTGTGGCAACTTTAATTACAATTTAAATAGATAACAGTAAGATAATGAATGATTTGAGTACTCTTGTCATTAGTTGCCGCAAAGGATTGAGAATTGGTATGTTATGTACATGTTGTTTAGATGTCCTTTTTTAAGTTTAAATGACAATTCTTTTGTGCTTCTGCTTGAAAGTGTTTTTTATTTTGTTTTTATCATCTCTTACTGCATCATCAGATAGAGTTATACACCTCATGTTACTTTTTCATCCTTCAAAGCCTCATTAGGTCATTCATACTTGCTACAATTAGTTCATGTGACTAATGGGAGGATAAAGATGCCTTCCAGAATTTAGTTCTGGATGCTTTAATTTGTTACTGATTATGTAACTTTTTGTTTTGTGTATCCTCCCTTCTTAGAGTTTATTCTATGAAAAGTTCATACATGTATTTGTTTTAACCTGTGAAATTTTCTCAATTCTTCATATTGTTAAAGAAAATTGATAATGACATGAATTTATTTTGAAGACTTTTTTTACTTACCTGTGTATATGTTGTCTGTTTTTTGGCATTCCCCTTCATGCAAACTGCAGTAATTTTCACTATTATAAGTATTTCCAATGAAAATTACAGATTATTTTATTTTTTCCTTATGAATTGGAACATCATATATATTGAATACATATGAAATGTGTTTTACAGATAACACCAAAGCGACCTCCCAGGCCTGATGCCGGTGAGCGCCGACATAGTCGACCAGTCAGCACTCAACTTATGTCAGGTCTGAACAGTAATAGTGTTACCAGTTTAGCTTCTAACACCTCCTCAGTAACAGGTAACAGGATGTACTATGCATGAACATGTGAAATGTAGTTAATTTTATTTATAAACAAGAACTTTGGATGAAATATCACCTATGGTACTCTTTTTATGCACCCACTTGAAAAGTGTGGCAGATCAGCTTATGGCAGTCATCTATATATATATATTTCAATATGGTGCCTTTTTCTCTTCTTTTTCTTTAGAATACCATAGATTAAGAAAGTTTTGTTTAGCTTTTTTTATTTAATTCTAAGGGGTTTATAACTTTTACATACTGATTTTAAAGAAGGTTTGTGTCTGAAGGTTGGGCAGGTAGTTGTGATCTGTAAGTTTTGTCTAGAATTTTTCATTAGCGGCAGTAATGATGTGACATGGTCATATACATAGATAGGGTTTATAGCTATGCATGCAAATTTCCATGTGGTAAAGATAATGGGCACAGTAAAATAAAATGTACTGGTACTTCTTTTCAAATTGTAGAGTTAATTATTGATATTTCAAGTACTGGGCTAGCTATAAAAGGAGCAGATGGCCATGGTCAGGGTGTTTATATATTCCATAAAGTGCTCATGGTTTGTAGTAATGCATATGTTCTTGTGGATTAGAAAAGGAACGTCCATCTGTAGTCTGTAGGTGATAAGAACAAGTGAAATGATTATGAGTTTTCTCTTATTTACTTGGATTTTAAGAATTGCTGTTTTCTGGAAATAAGTTGAATGAAAAAATGGTTAAAACACCCCAGGATTTTTTTACCATTAGAAAAAGAGCAAGTAAGGTCCTGGTCAGTACTATCATGTTAAATTACAAAGGTTCACTCGTTGGATTATGCAGTGTTTACCTTTGTGCTGAACCATAATGATGAAATAGAGTATTGTTTGCTTTTTCAACATTTGACATTAGGATGGATATGATTTGATAGGGAGTTTAAAATTAGGTAGATATTGTTATAGCTTTGATATATTTTACAAAATTCCATTGCTATTTTTTCAAATAGGATAAAAATACTCTTATGTGCATTTCTTTAATGTTTAGTCGTATTAAGAAAATAGGTAAGATTTTTAAATCGAAATTTGAAAAATTATTTTTTAAGCTGAAGCATGAATGTTTTGAAATTTAAAAAATTGCAGAAGAAATGCATGTCTTCAAAATTGCATAGTTCATATAAGAATGAAGAAAATGTAAGATAATGTTTACATGCATTGCTACAAAATTGACATTGACAAGGATTATGAAATTTCACATGAGTTGTCACCCCTTAATATTCATTAATTTTATATGTATAAATTAATTACTAAAATTAGCATGTTACATAATGTATCCTATAGTGCAAACCAGTAATAAATCATAGGCTGTGATATATGATAACTAATGCCTTTATAATTTATAATTTTCTTTGCATAAATATGTATTTCTAGACATCATATGTGCCCAGCTATGTATATAGTCGGGGCATACAGTGTTTGCTTTGTCCGTCTTCTTTTCTTCCATCAGCACATACATACCATTTTGTCTTTAGTACATTTATAAAAACTAAGATTTGTTCATTCCAAATTATACGCAGGTCTGTCTTAATGACAGCTTATAAACTGTATCAGAACTTTGTAACCTTGGCCTTCCCTTTGACCGAGAACTCAGTGATTTTAGAATTTAAACTTGAAGAAATAATGAACGCAATGAAAAATATCTTCGTTATGACTGTATTCCAAGGTAGGGCATTCATGTCCTTTGGGCATATTTTTTTTGTTATGTAAATGTTAAGGATGTCTTAAAAAATGTCTGAATAAAAAGTCATGTTAATTGCTTGCTGAGTCTTGTGTATAGGTGTTTAGACATAAAGATTTTTAACTGAGCACCAGATAGTAGTGTTTACTTTAATAAGATATTAGTGGTTACTTTAATAGCTTGTTAAAGTCTTATGGAAGTCTTATATGCCAAGTGTTATGGTAATAATGCTTGTAATCTGAAAAAAAAACACATATCAGTGCTTTGAACCATGATAAGTCCATGATTCGTTTGCTGTTTGAAGTCAAGTGATTCAAAGCTGAAATCTGGAGTAAATTTGCTAGGTAGCTGTTTGTTATTTGCACAATTCATGAATAATACCACCACTACTACATAAAAGGTGTAAAAATGCATCAAACAAAGCTAATTTCAACAGCATTTATTATTTCTGGTAATTTTAAGAAAGCAATTATAAATATTGTTAATTTGGAAGTTCACATGTAAATTGTTCATACATGCAATCATAGGTAGGGCTTGAAACAGTGTGTCACGAATAATATGAAGCTTTTCTCTCTCTGTAACATAATTTCTCTTCTATTTTGTGTCCCTTGCAAAGAGTAGTGACTCATAGAGATCACATCTGTTTAGAGAAATACTGTTGAAGTTATATGTTATACCTCATTTATGATTATTTTTAGATAATGCCAGTGACACTGAATCTTCAGATGAACCTCCTCCATTACCAGAAAAAACTTCCTATTCTGATTATTCCAATATCCCAGAATCCCAGTCTACTGTCATGGCAAGAAATGCTGCAAATCGTAAATCAAAGGTTGGTACTTTCTTCAAACTGTTTGGAAGAGGCTCCACATCAGGGATTGATGAACATGAATAGGAATAAAAATTTGACGTTTATGTTATTTTTCACTTTTTTTCCCTCGTGATCTTGCACTCCTTCTTTTGAAAATATAATTATGAAACAGAACTTCATTTTCATATAATTCTAATAACAATGATGAAAGAGATTTGTATAAAATTAGTCCTTTGAAATTAGTTATCATTGATAGTTATTGGAAATATTGTATATACTGTACATAAATAAATCTGTTTTCATTGTCCTCTTTTCTAGTTTTGTAAATTTGGATCTCACGCCCATTTTAAACCCTGTGTGAAACTTTTTTATTACAAACTGTATGTCTTTATTTTCTTAGCACATACATTTATTACTTCATAGGAGAACACATTTATTTTAAAAAATAATGTAGATGCCATTTTCATTCCTTTGTGATCTGTCCTTTTATCTGTCAAATTTTCTGCAAAAGCATAAATTTCATTTTTGCCTAGACATTAATTTTCGTATCAATAAAACTTAGCATTATGCACAATAATAATGTCAAGCCAACACTATTCTTCTTTTTCTTATAATGATATAATATAATGACAAATTGATAGATACAATGTGAATTAAGCATGTTTAGGTAGCACTCTGTGTAGTATTTATATATAGCTTTGAATTGCCAAATGATTTATTACATTAATTTTCTTAACTGTTGAAGGCAGAACATTGTGTCATACATCAAAAAAAACCCCAGAAACTGTTCGAAATAGATAGAGTATTAAAATACCTTCCAAACATTGATGTTATGCCTTTAATGGGTCCTATCACTTGCCATGGCGATGAGATTTCTTTTTTTACAGTTTTCTGTGGAGTTCTATAGAATTGTTATTAATTGCATGTATATGCATACACTTTATGAATGTATATATTCAATCTTTGCATTATGTTTTCTCTTTCAGCCTTTGCCTTCACTCCCCATTTCACCAGAATTTACAAATGGATCTCCTCCTCCTGTGCCAAAAAAAAAAATGACTTCACATAGAGATTCTACTGAATTATAGCGTTTCACTGAGTTATCTTTCATATGAAAACTCTCCCTCGTTGAAGGATCTTGCTTTCCTGAATTCTGCTACATGTGCATGTGTTTGCTGCTTTATTTAGCTTCAGTTCTGAATCGCGTTAAACTATATTTTATTTATGTAAATGTATATGAATACTTCAGAATTTATGGGTGCTATGTGAATCTGCTGTGTATATTTGAATAACAAATTCTTATATTTTTCTTGATGCTTTCTACTTATTATACGTATGCATTGTTCATGTCTGTCATCTGAAAACTTTCATGATTTTTCAGTCTACGATTTGCATATTTATTTCAGCGTATTTGTACCTTCTTTCTTTTTCATTTCTGTAAACAAAGTTATGTGCTGCTATTGTTATATTGCCAGCGTGTTCATTATGTGTAAAGTTATTCATTCGTTTTGAAAGTGTTACGACATATTCATGCTGAATATAATTAAACTTTTTAATTTTTGGATTTATTATTTTATTTTTTTGGGAGGGGGTGGGGGGATAGAAGTCAAAGATATTAAAAGTTATGTTGTTGTTTTCAGTAGTTTGTTTCACTTAACTGATTCATAGGAAGGGAAATTTATCTTTGGGAAACAAAAAGAGTTTTAGTGGCACTAAGAATTTCATTAACGTCTCCAATTCATACAGAAGGCCAGTGTTGATATATATATGAGTATATGTATAGGTACTTCAATCTTCATGTCAATATTTAAGAAGAAAAACATATTTTTTCTCATCAATGAAAATTTTAAATTATGTGGTATGTTTCAGGAGAAATAGTTTTCTATTATATATATCATTTTTGTAGAAAAACATCTGAATTAGACATGTATATCTAATCAAATGTTTAGTATAACCAGGTTGGAAAATGAAAGGTTAAAAGAAATGCTCAAATGCATGCCAAACTACCCCTACAGTCTGTCACTTACATGACTGAGATAAAAGTGAACAACATCTTTGTATCATACGGTTTTCTAGCGATTTATATGTAAAATTTGATGTGAAATTCTTTTGCTCAATAATGTGCCTTTTTTAATACATTGTAAAACTTTTTAAAATGTTGCTCATTTACTTTTTCATAAACTTTTTTGAATGTTCAAATTCCCTATTTTCTATGAACATTATTCCCTACTTTCCTTACATTACATTTTGCTTACATTTGTCCTGATTCTGTATATATTTACATATTGTAGGGTGTCTTCATCTTTCCATAGCCATATGGTTGGTCATATCTCCAGATGATCATTTCTTCCTTTTTCAAGATCACCAGGCAGAAGCCATCATTTTTGTGCCATACATTTTAGCCTCTTTGGTTTCTATGATAATGCTTGTTATTGAAGAATCTACCTTCTTTGTCATTCTTCATTTCTTAAAGCCTTTTATTAGCTTGCATATGCTTATTCAGTTAATTTGGTTAATCACCCTTTGATCTTTATCTGTTGTTGCCTTTTTTATATTTGGACTCAACATTAAAACTTGTAGGTTAGTCAGCTTGATTTAATTACACATGAATCACTGTGAATGTTGATTTTCTCAGGATAGAAGTTAATTATCCATGTATGAAAAAGATGCTATGGTATTTCAGATTAGTATATTTGATAGAAAAAAAATTGGTATTGCACTTTTTTAGAGGTCAGTCTAAATCAATAGGTTGTTATTCAAGTTCTGATCTTGCTGTAATTTTAAGGCTGCTAGGGGATCTGTTTTACATATGCAGTCTGTAATGTTAACATTTCTTTACTTCTAACTTATTCTAACGAATCGTTGCATTTCTTCCCTTCTGATTTAGATGAAACTGAATAGAAATGTATATGAAAATCCCTATCATCCAATTTCTAACAAATAAAGTACACATTTAAATTTGGTGAGTGCATTAAATTCATAGGGAAAGTTATGCAGTTAGAAAAAGATGTTGATCACATATTTTAACCATTTATTGGATATTGTATACCAATAATCAATTTCATTAATTTATGGAAATTGACCAGAAGAATTTGGGAAAATATGTAACTTGATTAACTTTGTAGGCATTTTTTATATGAAATACCAGGGAATCATATTTATTTCTTGATATCTCATTATCCTACATTCCTATAAGTTTCCTCTAGATCTATCATTCATATTCTGTTTGTTACATTAACATCTTGATACAAAGTTCATTTCCTAGATTTCTCTCATTTGATACTCTGCATTTAAATGAACTACTTACTAGTTCCCTAATCATTTAATGTCATACCTCAAGAAAATGTGTTTTGGGTTTGTCACAACATGGTTGTGTAAAACCCGATCACAATGTTCATGTGTACTTGCTACTTATCCTTTTGTACACATTTTTGATAAACAGATATATACAACAGCAGCAGTTTTTACTTTATCCTAAATGTTTGTAAATGTTAAATTCATATTTATTTGCACATCGATATACAGTATTGAAATAGACGAGACAGTACTAAGATTGTCTCTAGGTTACAGGCTCTCCTATGGTATTTATAGACTACACTGGTGTATATGTATTTCCTATTATATAAATGTACAGACTATTTGTCTCAGTTTATGATGGTCATAATAATACACAGATTGAATTGTAATTCACCATTAATACCTGGTATGTCCTATGCAGAATTTAATTCACTGAGTTTTGTATATTTATCTGGAGGCTTGATGGGTATCATACATGTGTATTGTACATGTACCTACTGTGTGTTAATCTTACTTTTTTCTTGAAAATCAAAAATATGTTTGAATAAATGTAAAGTACATGTAATGTGATACACAGCTGGATCAGGCTCATTTTCTGTGTAAAATATGGTCATATATATACTGCTTATAGATCGTCACATTCAGATGCGCTATCAATTTTATTGTTTTGTTTTGTTAGGAGATTTCTTATGTTCAAAATGTGTGCTATATTTGGCATTTAACTAAAGCTTTCTAGATAAATCTATTGTTTACAGATGGACAAGATCCAACTTTTTATAAATAGATGCCTTTCCATGACGACCTATTAATGTTAGAAATCTTAGAAAGTAGTGACACACCATTTGTGATTTTCAGAAATAATTTTTTATGTAATTCTTGATTTTGTATTCACTATTGTGACATTACACATCCCTTTAAACTTAAATGGAACGGTCATTCATGAAGTCATTTTGCAAACAGGTTTACTTACAGCAAAATCATTCTAATTTTTACCATAGGAATTTGCCTATTTCCAAATTTTGTTATCCAAAGAAACTTTTGTGATAATACAAATGAATTCGTCACAACAAAACATATATAAGTGATAACCACTTTTTAATTCATTCTTGTTTTTAAAATAGTGAGTTAATTTTCTGTTACAAGAATTAAGGTTAATGAATGGCAAGATTTTTCCTTAATGTACATGAAAGTTTACTCCTTTTTTATTTTTTAACTGTAATAGTATTTAAAGTTGGTTGGTTGGTTGATTGGTGTTTTACGTCGCTTTCAACAATATTTCAGTTATATCGCGACATGGAAGCAGGAGGTTACCAACCTCTTAAACATAGTGGCGCAACCCGGGAATCGAACCCGGATCGTCGGCGCCGCAAGCCAAGCGCTTAACCACTACACCAAGCCTGCCCCTAAATAGTATTTAAAGGATAAAATTAGAAAATGCTATTTTCAGTGTCATTGGTTATGGTGTATCATGATTATTTGTATATCCAAGTGTATTATATATTGACTGAAAAACATACTTCCTGCTTTACCATTTAATTCTGCTTTTTGGTATGTTGAAAATGAAGATAAAAACTGATAATTTGAAATCAATAGAGAAAATAAGAAATGAACCTTTATTTTATGTTAGATTATTTTATGATAATGACGAGCACAGTAATTATATGTACATTCCAAGTAGCTAGAACCAGGCAAAACTATTTATATGGGAATAGAGTGGTTGATTTTCCTTTTTCAACTTCATAATCCATTATTTGGTGGTGTTCTTTTCTTTCATAACATGTTATAAATTTGTTGAGTTTAATTTTAATTGTTTTCAATATTGTTTGTGTCTTTTGTATTCCATTTTTACTTACTAAAGTGGTACATTTGAAATATGTGAATTGTACCCATTTTTTTTTTTTTTTTTTTTAGTTACCAGAGCCAAGGGTTCATGTAAGCGAAATTCATAGTGTTTTGTCCAGTGTCTGTTAACCCTTCAGTGCTTCTTTGTTGTTTACCGTTTTATATATTCAATATGTCTTCATTTACAGCAGAAATTTTATCAAAACTTTACAGCATGAAAGTTCTCAAGGTCCACTACTATGTTTGTATTTTTTTTGTCAAGATTTATCCTGGATGGGGCAAAGTAGGTCAAAAAGGGTCCTTTTTTTGAAAATATGCTTCAGATGGACTGCTTAATATGTAAAATGAAATGCATTAAAATGATGTAGAGAAGTATGTGGATAAAGTTTCTGTATTTCTTTTAAATCAGAAATAGAATTTTTAGGACTGTCCGTTTTCCACTTTTCAAGTGACTTTTTCATTTTCTCAGTTTAGATGTTGTACAATACATTGAAATTAGGTATTTATGCTATTAATGCAAATGTACAGTATTGATCTGCAGAATTTTTTTTTTTTTTTTTACTTTCAAAAAGGAAGAATGATGTTGAAACTACTTCAAGTTATATCTGGCTTTTATAAACTTTCCTCTAGAATTTTCGACTGATATTGATGAAGTGCATGATAATGTTTCTTAGTCAGTCCCTTAAGGGATGGATCCAGGGTACAGCAAAAATGGTTAAGGAAGGTAACCTCCTTCAATAAAGAATTCTAATGGGTTACAAAGAATGAAATTCTGATTTCATTAGAGTGCAGGATTTACGAAAAAGTTTTATGCTTTATTTGAAATTTGATACCAACAGTTAGTGTGTTTCATGTCTCCTTGACTCAGTACCTTGATCAAGGTGGTCAAGTGCAGTCACTCATTTGACACAATAGATTCAATATACATGTTCTGGTTTCTTTTTTCATGTTCATGATACTCAAGCGAGTAACATTGGCCCATTTGGACCTCAATTTTACTAAATTTATGTGTAATATTGTTCTTTTTAACACATTCTGCGTGTTGTTGTCAAAGATAGCTAGTCTTGAAGCATTGTGTTTGATTAGAAGAACGCACCGTCAAGTCTTATAATGCATTAATAGTTTTCTTTTGTTTAAATGTATTTGTAAAGTGATATTCTCTTTGTTATTTTTATACAGTATTGTTTTATGCTGATAATTAACATGAGATGTTAATATACATATATATATATATATAAATGTGTAAACCAATATTTTCTGTTTTTACATACAGTATTGCTCAGAAATAGTATGCTTTTCTCTGCTCTCATGTCACCACAAACTGTGGCTCTGACCTTGTTTTTGCCTCCTCTGATGGATACAGAGCTCAGTGCACTAGGCATCACACTAGAACTCAAGTCATGGTTAGTACAAGTACACCGCTGTACCTGACAAAATTTGGCAGTTTTCTTTCGGTACTCCAGTTTCTTTACCACTAAACAACAAATATTGAATGTGAAACACACTTGTCAATGGTTGTTAACTTTAGTTTTCCTCAGTCTTTAGGGGAGGTCTGACTTTACTACACTGCAGTGTATTCAACAGGCAAAGTAAAAATAAGAATAAAATTAAACATATTGAATATCACAAAACTGTTCAATTATATGACAACCATGGCACATACACTGGACAGTAAATTGACAATTATGTACGTTCTCAGTGTGTCATCAACTGATTTACAGGCCCTATTTTACCACTTACATAAGAGGAATTCACGAAATTTAATAATTTAGTACCTGAAAGCTCAAGTCAGCTTTTCTGAACACCTCTTTACCCTCGTCCGTCTGTACACTTTAACATTTTCGACTTCTTCAGAACCACTTGAAGGATTTTGAAACTATGTATACATGAAGTACTATAGATCCTCTACCAAGTTCATTCATTTTGTCTGAATCCATTGACAGGTGGTGTCAACATGGCTAAAATTATGTCTCAGAGGATACTCCTCTTGGAAAATCTTCTTCAGAACTACTGTATGGATAACAAGAAACCGCTAAAGGCGGAATGGTGTGATTGCAAAAAGTTGACAATTATTGAGAGCAGAATGTGTTTTGAAACACTATGCACACAGAACCAACAAGGTGCAGTATTATCTATTTTAGTATAACGGAAAAAGTTACAAGGTCATTTAACTCGGTGACGTCTGCAAGAGCTTCATTGGTTGAATGAACATGCATAGCATAAAGATGGCTTTACCTCCTATGGTCAACAACAGACAAATGATTATATAAACTGACTAATAAAAACAACAAGCTTGATATAAATCTTTCATAATTTGTACTTGAACATTGTATACTACAAAGGTTTCCAGTTACACATTATGAAGACTTAATCACAGTCAAGAAAGGCTTTATATCAAAGATATAATTTTTTTTTTTTTTTTTTTTTTTAATATAACTTTATTTGCAATTCAATATTTGCCCATACAAATATATATACAAAACACCTGGGCTTAGTGTTTTGACTATAACATGATTAACAGATATATAACATGATGGTATAAATTAATAAACAAAAACATGTTTAGTATTACATGTCATGTGTATAATCATGATAGTAGACATATTAATAGATATAATCAATTTAAATAGATAGTATGATATATTATACAATATATAATATAATATAATATAATATATATATATATATATATATGATAGATATATGCCAAAAATGTTTTACAATAAATCACCTATTTTTTTAAATGTCATATAACAATTCAATCCCATTTTTTTATATACACAAGAGTAATTGTTCAATGTAATATGTAAGGTAATGTTTTCAGTTGTTTCTTCTAAATCTTTAATTCTACAGTACATTTTATATTTATAGATAATGGTACTAATTGTAGAAATAATATTATTCAAATCAGTAATTTTCTGATTATCCTCAAAATAAAATCCAATCAAAATATGTTTCCATGAAATTTCAAATTTCAAAACACTTGTAACTATTTTCCATATTAAAGATACATTTTTGCATTTTAGGATCAGATGCTCGTTATCTTCTCTGTATTTCATACAATACTTGCACATATCTGATGGAATTTTTATAATTTTCTTAAGATAAATGTTATTGCATAGAAGGTTATTTAAAAGTTTGTAGTTGAATTCTGCAACTTTCTTTTTAGACATATTTTTGAATTTATTTTTATAAATCAATTTCCATGAAGGTTTTTGAATACCTAATGTTCTGGAATAGAAAGATTGATGTAAAGGAGTGTGACATTTTTTCTTTACTAAAGTTTCGTATATCATTTTTGAAGTTATCTCTGTAATATGCACTTGTTTGTTGAAGAGAAAATCATATTTCAAATCCTTATGGACGTTTTGATATGTCAATTCTTGAAAATTTACCGTTTTTATAGAGTTAAAGAAGTGGCTCATAACCTTGTATTCACATAATATATTATTTTTATATTTAAGATTTTCAAAAAACCACTCTAAAGGCCTAATGCCATTCTCATCAACAATATCTACTACATAAAGCATACCACTTCTTATCCAATTATCATAACATAAACTTTTCCCTTTAGAAGCTATCATCTTGTTGCACCACAAGGGTTGACTGAGAAAATTACATAAATTGATACATGAAATATCATTCAACTTTTTACATACGTTAAAACTTACGAAGATCTCTTTATAAAAATCTGGGAGGTGGTTAATTATCTTATATTCATTAATATTTGTAAGGTATGTTTTTAGTATATATTTTAAGTCAACTTTTTTCTCAGTATAAAAACTGTCTAAAAAATATTTCAATAAGCAATCACCACAGGCAATTTTTTTAATCCATTAGACACGCATTGATTTTATTTTGGATTCAATATCCACTATATTGATACCGCCTTGATCTAAATGACCAATTAAAGAGTTTCTTTTTATACGATCTCTCTGGTTCCACAGAAAATTAAAAAAATTTTGAATTTATTAACTTAATTGTTTCTTCGGTTGGATATTCTAAAATGGACGCACTATAGACCAGTTTTGTGATAGCTAAAGAGTTAATAACACACACTTTACCAAATATTGTTAACTTTCTTCTTTTCCATGACTCGAAAAGTTTCTCCATGTCATTAACCTTTTTTGTCCAATTTTATTATAGCATATATTCTTATCATGACCAATGTATATTCCCAAAGTTTTAACACAAGATTCATTTACTTTTATCCCTTCTATATATTTATTTTTACCTTTTAACGGGCCTAAAAGAATACATTCTGTTTTATTTAAATTTAATTTCATTCCTGAATATTTACTAAAAACATTTATTTCTTTTACTGCAAGTTTTATTGATTTTTCGTCTTTTAAAGGCAGTGTACTGTCATCTGCATGCTGAACGAGTTTTATTTCATTTTCCATGCCCTCTTTTATAAGCCCTTTAATTTCTTTATTTTTATTTATTCGTGTACATAGCACTTCAACTACAAACAAAAAAATTATTGCAGAAATGGGACAGCCTTGTCTTATGCCTTTTTGCATTTTACAAGTTCTTGAAATCCAGTTATTGTTTTTTAATCTAAAAAGTGGCTTATTATATAAAATTTGTATCCATTTATTAAAATTAAAACCCATATTGAAAGCTTTTAGCACTTCAAAAAGAAAAGGCCACTCTACAGAATCAAATGCTTTCTGATAATCAAGGAATAGTAACACAGCTTCCTTGTTATGATTTTCACAATATTCAAAAATATGTAAAATGAGTCTAGCATTAAAAGCAATGTTTCTACCCTTTATATAGGCTGACTGCGATTTAGAATTTATTTTATCTGAACTTTTTTGAAGTCTTCTTGCAAAAACAAAGGCTATAATTTTATAATCAGTATTCGTGAGGCTTATAGGTCTATAATTTCCGAGATTTCTTTTATCATCCTTTTTATGCAATAAAGTAATTATGGACAATCTTTGTGAGTAGGATAGTGACCCATTTTCGGTTTATTCCCGGAATGCCCACATTCTTTGATGTGCCGACCAACAGGTAGAGAAAAGGATATGGGCATTCCGGGAATAATTAAACTCGTTAAAACAACACACTCTGGTCTATAATTGGATTACCGTAAAACAGTTTTTATGTCCCCGGAATGGAATTCAGGGGAATCTAGTTTTTGTCCTGTCTGTCTGTCTGTTTGTCTGTCTGTGAGTCTGTGGCACAAAACTTTAACCTTCGCCATAACATTTGAACCGTAAGTCACAGAGACTTCATATGTTGCATGTATCTAGAGGAGACTCAACTTTTGGTACCACATTTTTTACCTTTTGACCTTGACCTTGACCTTTGACCTACTATCAAAGACGCCAACGGGGGCATTCGTGTTTCACAAACGCAGCTTGTTTATCAAATAAAAAGCGAAATGAAGTTTAACATTTTATTAAAGATGCATCAATAATAAGCAATGATAAACAAAATTTATACATGCATAAGATAATATCATAACATTTATATTATATACATAAGAAGACATTATCAATAGATTAAATGTAAGCACTAATTGATGGAGAAATGTCATACGTATCATGATATAGTTAAATGACAAAAATAATAGATTTAAAGTACATATATGAAATATAAAAGTCACTTTTATCACTATGTACCACTATCACTATCACTATCACTGTACATGTATCAGTTTCACTATATCACTATATCATTATCACTATGTCACTGTGTCATTAATACTATATCACTGTATCATCACTATATCATTATCACTGTATCTTTATCACAATCACCCCAGATGAATAAGATGTGAAGCTGCGTCTGCGTACTCCAATACAGTAATGTCTCCGTTCCGCAATCTTGTCTTCAGGTCACCCAGTCTGTTGTCGATCTGTACGTACTTCCTCTTTCTTGTCGCCCTCTTGCCGCCTGCTGCGTATTGGACCCTCTGTACTTCATTGGCTGCTTGGATTCTCTGGATGATCTCGATGAGTCGGTAGATGTTTGGGTGCGGGTGTTGAACGTTCTTGTTGAGTCTGCTGTGCCATCCTTCTAGGTTGTTGGTGGTCCGTGGCCCGTCGGTGTCGAAGTGGTTCCATAGCTGTCTGTTTCCTTCAACCCAGTATTCTGTAACATAGTCCGTGAAGGGCGTGGTGTTGGCGTAGGTGTCGGCAGCGTCGTTGTCTTCCAGCGTATAAAACCATGCATCCTCTATGTCTTCAGAAGGGATGAGGGGTAGAACGGCAGCTCGTCGGACCAGTTGTTTTACGTTGTCATCTTCTTGGTAAGGTACTTGGAGACCGCACTCCTGTGCCTTGCGCCATATACACTGGGTGTAGTGGAAGAAGCAGCCTTTTGGGGTGATGTCTGGGAAGAGTTGTAGGGCTGTATTGCGTGGTGCCGTTTCGAAGTCCAGGAAGATGGTGCTTGGTAGTAAAGTCAAGTTGTACCTGCTGCAAGCGTCGATGATGAGGCGGAACATTCTTTCGTAGATGATCTGGCTCTTCCCTGGTAATAAGGCAAAGACGAGTGGGTACATGGTGCCGTCTACGAATGCATGGATTGTATATAGCTGCTTGAAGAGTGAAGGACATGCATAGAAGGTGCCGTCAGCGTAGATAGTAGTAGCAGCAGTCAAGTGGATGAGGTTCTGACGTGTAGCGAATATGAGTAGGCGTTCGTTGGTACCATCATCTGCGATAAGGAAGTCTTCACCAACAGTAGTTTGGGTCCATTTACCAGCTAGGTTGATGTCCGTGATAGACTTTGGTAGCATTGGTATAGTCTTGCTGCGTTGCGAATAGAGGCTGTTCTTTGCTGAGTGGAAGGTGGGAAGGTTTTCGGCGAGTTGTCGGGTTTCATCTGTCCATGAGTGTTGTCGCAGTCTGGTTATCTCTTGGGCGTAGATGGTAGGGATCGGTACGAGTTCATCTCTTCATCGGCTCCTTATATGTTCCATCACGTCGTTGACTTCTAGTTGAAAGGGGTCTGCTGGGTGGTTGTGGTTGTCTGTTGAGTTTATGAGCATATCGTCTAGGGTGGTGACTTTCGCAGGGCATCGTTGGGTGGAGCAGATCCAGTATGTTCTGTTTCCTCTGTTATTCTTTACTCTGTAGCGGTAGTTGTTGTGGACTGAATTCCGGTTTCCGAGTCTGTTGGTGATGTACTTCAAATTCACTTGTGCATTAGCCATGGTTGTTCAAACTTGTGATGAAAATTTAAGTTTCACAAACTATTTATCCGAATTTCTTAGCTTGGACACTGTTCATATTAAACTAAGATTCACTTTGAAGATACAATTAAACATATTAATATAATATAAAATAAAGCATCTCTCAATTAAATATACTAATGAAACATATTAATGAAAAATCATAGTATAGTCATCGTCCATTTAGCAGCTTGTACATCTCTCAATTAAATGTATTATATTACGATGAAATATAATGATAATAGAAAAATTATAGTCATCATCCATTTAGCAGCTTGTATCATTTAAATTTATCATATATTACAATGAAATATAATGATGATAGAAAAATTATGGTCATCATCCATTTAGCAGCTTGTATCATTTAAATTTATCATATATTACAATGAAATATAATGATGATAGAAAAATTATGGTCATCATCCATTTAGCAGCTTGTATCATTTGAATTTATCATATATTACAATAAAATATAATGATGATTTATGAATTCTACATCGTACACTTCTATTCATCTTATTAAGAAATGTCCTTTCATAATAAACATTAGATTATTTGAACATTTACGGTAATGGGTGTAGATTAATTAATTAAAACAACACCTATTGTTCTTCCCGTGTGGGCATTCCGGGAATACATGGATTTTAAAAAGTGGGCATTCCGGGAAGACACCCCATTTTCGTATGAGCTTTGAATGCATGAATGAAAATTATCTTTTAAATCGTCCCAAAAGACCTTATAAAACTCACAAGGCAAGCCATCAATTCCTGGTGACTTGTTATCTTTCATACCAAAAATAGCCTCTTTACATTCTTCTAATGTAATGTCTTTTTCTAAAAATTCTTTTTCCTCATTTGTCGAAATACATTCAAAATCAGTATTTGCTAAGTAATCCTTAAGTTCTGTTTCATTTATATCATTTGATTTATACAAATCTTCAAAAAATGAACACATAAATTTCAAGATATCTTCATCTTTGTTAAAGATGCAACCATCCTTTAGTTCTTTTATTGTATTTTGTGTTTGTCGCGATTTCTGAAGTCCTAAAAAATATTTCGAATTTTTTTCTCCATTTTCTATCCAATTAGCTCTGGATCTTATTTGTGCACCAATGGCTTTATTATTAATAAGATTAGTTAATTCATTTTCAAGTTCTCCTTTTCTATTCATGTCAATCATTATGGCTTCTTTGTCTTCGATATTGACTATTTCTTTTTCAATAGTTTTAATTCTATCTTTTACACTTATATTTAATTGTTTAGAAAAATGTATACAAAATTTTTTAATCCCGCATTTCAAGTTATCTCAAGATAATCGAGGATTAATTGATGTATTGTTGAAATTCGAGATAAAAGTTTTCATTTCAGTTACAAAAGCTTCATTTTTTAACAAAGATGCATTAAACTTCCAATAACCAGGACCTCTCATTTTTGTCCACGACTAGCTTCAAAGAGAGACACTTATGATCGCTCATTCTAGTTCCGGATGAATGCGTACCAGGAATTTTCCTCGTGTATATGCTTTTAATGCTATATGTAAATAATTTTGAAACAAAGATATAATCAATTCTGCTTTTTGGAATATTATTTGCATCACACCAGGTGAATCCATTCTTACCCTGATTTAAATCTTTCCATATGTCATTAACATTTAAATTATACAACATCTTTTCGAAGATACCACTACTTTTGTCATTTGCTTTGTTTACATCTAATTCACAATTAAAATCACCACATAGAATAATATCATCAATATCACAAGCATGTTTTGTTACCCAAGAACTTGTTTTTCTTAAAAAATTGCATCTATCATTAATAACGTTTGGAGCATATGTATACATTAATCAATGAGATTCTATTTTCGTCATGAAGTATATTAATCATGAGCTTTCTGCCATCGTTTGACCTATGAGTATTTATGACGTCAAAAGGTAAATCTTTTCTGAAAAGAATACTGACCCCTCTACTATATACAGAGTCAGAAAAACAGTGTATCGATTTCCCATGCCATCTGGCATTATAATTAAATTCATTTTCTTGGATATAATGCGTTTCTTGAAGAAAGATAATGTCAGTATCAGAGCCGTTTAGCCATGTATATAATTTCAAACGTTTTTCATACGTATTTAAACCTCTACAGTTCAGTGGTTTTATGCGAAGTAGTTCCATACAAAATTAAATGAAAAAAATACCTTGAAAAAATATATATAGTATACTGAAAAAGTGTTATATCGTGACAGAGTTAAAAATTACTTGAAAGTGTTTTTCCTCTGTTTCGCTGGCTGGTTGTTCCTAAGCCCTTGCTATCTCCGTTAGCAACTCGTTTTTTTCCTGGCCACTTTGTTTTTGCTGTCTTCAGGGTACCGACCCTATCTAATCCCGATCCCCAGTAGCTGTCATATGCGGACTCTGCGAATACTGTCGATTTGGTTGATTTTAGAAGGGCATCATGAAAATCTCTGCACTGTGCTAGCTTTGCATCTATAGTGCTTCGCATAACGTCATCGCGGGTATCGAACCACTGATCTGACGGCATCACTTGATTCCCGATCCGTTTCGCTTCAAGAGCATTTCCTGCTTCCTTGATGGATTCTGCTGTGTGCATGTCTCCACACCTCATCGCTTTTGTATGCTGAAAAGCCTGCTCTGACGATTTAAATGATTGCCCGAAGACCTTGATATTTGTTGGATAAAAATTGGAGAGAACTTCCTCTTTTCCACTGAACACAATTATGTCTTTTTGACTAGATACGTAATTTTTACACTCATCTGATCCTGGATCGTGTCCTGCCTCTTTACAAATCCTACAACACTTCTCGTACTCGCATTGAAATCTTAGGTGGTCTTCTCCCCAACATTTAGTGCAAACTTTTTTCCTTTCATGCTTTGGCTGACCTTCATGAAAAATAACACACTTTACTCCCGCACAGTATGATGATCTTGGTAGAAAATGATCGGCTTCCAAAGGTTCCACATACACGAATCTATTTCCGTTCAGAATATCCGTCATTTTGAGGGTTGCCGGGTTACGAATTTTCTCATATTTCATTTCGCTAATAAGTTTCGCTCCTAGCTTTTTGAGCATATTTTTCACACAGTCGTCGTCAACAGATAGAGGTACACCTTTTATCAGCACCACTTTTTCTTCCGGTTTTTCCGTTCCCGCTGAGAAAGGGTTTGTATCATATACGTCAATGTGCCTGCTTCCTAAATCAAAGCCGCTTGTTGCTAATTCATTCCTACTTTCTTTCGATCCTACATATACTCTCCATAGATCTCTATCCCGTTGTACACATTTTACATCTTCTATCACTTTGCCTACGGCGATTGCGATTTCGTAGTCAGTGACAGACTTATTTCTGTCAATTTGAATGTCCCGATTCCTCATGTACACCGGTTTAATCATACGTTCCATTATGAAAAACTGAGTAGTTGTCACTAATACCAGAAAAATATATATCCACAAGGGTGAGAAAATTTCACCACTCTTTGTCGAAAAAACAGTCATCAAAATCCACTTTATATAGATTCCAAAACGAAATATTTACACAAAAACAGAATGCAAATGTTTAGTTATAATCCACTTTGGAAAATATCATTTAAACGTCAAAAGACCGGAGCGACGAAAAGCACGTCTATCGTGGTCGCTGGTCAGAGATATAAAAGTTTGATATTATAATACTAAGAAAGATTTTATTTAATGAAATTGTTTCCTCCATATTACTGAGAAAGTATACCTAATAGACGAGAAACTAAGTATAGCAAGCATCCTAATTTGCCAAGGGGTCCATATTTCGCCACATTGACCTAAATGGTTCACAATGTCTATAAGCAAATTTGGATAGTTAATTTTGAAGTTTGATAAAAACTTGTTACAGTTTACTTGCACAAAATGAAAAAAAAACTTTTCTGAAAAGATGAGCAATTTGCAGGCAATTAAATATAAGGAGCAAAATACTGACACCTGGCGATATTGGGACTCTCCCTCTGCATTAATTTGCGCGATTAGAAAGACCCCAACACTCACGGTCTTTATGTAAATTAAATATGCATTTGACCTTGAAACTAGAAACATTCAAGTTCAAGGTCACAAAGGTGGCCTATGTGCCAAGTTTCAAGGATCTAAATCTAATGATCTTTCTGTAATTGAATCATACTTAAATATAAATTTGAACTTGAAAATGGGTATTGAAGGTCATGGTCCAAGTGGTTACAACGGACAGAGCTAATCAATATCCAACCATGTGGGAGATTTGAAAAATCTTGCTCTTATGGTCTAACTTCTTTGGTGTTGGGGTTAGGTTATGCATTTGACGTTGAAATGGGGAAGGTCCAGGTCACAAAGTTCATTCAGGCTCCATCTACATATGTGGTTTGAAAGATCTAATTCTCATGATCTTTCTGTAATTGAAATACACTTAAATATGCTTTTGACTTTGAAACTGGGAATCTTCAAGGTCAAGGTCACAAAAAAGTCTCCAGGAATAAAGCTCATCAAAGTCAATCTATGTATGAGGTTTGAAAGATATAACTCTCATGACCTTGAAACTGGAACATTCAACTTCAAGGTCACAGACAAAGGTCTTCAATGGCTAAAGCTCATCAAGGTCTATCTACATGTGAACTTTGAAAGAGTTCCTGTCTAAAGTCTTTCAAATAAACTCAATTACACGTTTGACTTTGAAAATGGGAATCTGCCAGGTCAAAGTCACAAAGATTTCCATGGATAGAGCTCATTAAGGTCTATCTACATATGAAGTTTTACTTTGATGGACACTTTTCCTGGTCTTTCTTTTGTGACCTTGACCTTGAAGGTTCCCAGCAAAGTGCTCATCAAAGTCAATCTCTGTGTGAGGTTTGAAAGACATAGCTCTCATGGTCTTTCTAAAGTCAATTTGACCTTGAAACTGGGAACTGTCAAGGTCAAGTTCACAGTCAAAAGGTTTTCAATAGATAAAGCTCATCAAGGTCTATCTACATGTGAAGTTAGAAAGAGTTCTTGTCTATGGTCTTTCAAATAAATTCAATTACGCATTTTACCTTGAAACTGGGAACCTGCAAGGTAAAGGTCACAAAAAAGGTTTCCATGGATAGGACCCATCAAGGTCTATCTACATATGAAATTTGAAAGACATAACTCTCACAGTCTTTGTGTAGTTGAACTAAAGTCAATTACACATTTGACCTTGAAACTGGGAACCTTCAAGTTAAAGGTCACAAGCAAAGGTTTCAATGTATAGAACTTATTAAGGTCTATATGTCTGTGAAGTTTGAAAGACTAACTATCAGGGTCTTTCTGTAATTGAACTAAAGTCAATTGATCAAGGTCACAGGAAACGTTTCGATTAGAGCTCATCAAAATGTATCTACATGTGTAATTTGAAAAGAGTTATTGTCAATGGTCTTTCTACTTTCGATAAATGTCAACGCTTCGTAATCCAGCCATACCACCTTAGCAGTTTCTTGTTTGACATCTTACAAAATTTTAACATTTTCATGCAAAATAAAATGTTTTCATTAATATTTTCCCAATAGTTGACTTTTGATACACTGAAACGCTTATCTTATCCAGAATATAGTAAAGGAATGTTTTTTGAAGGGATTTTGACAAAACTTTTTATGTTTTGATTGTTAACAAAATTTTGATATTACAAAAAAAAAAAGGTAGGGGTTCATTTTTTCACATTTTCAAATTTTACCCTTGAATGAGTCCATGAGTTATGGTGAAACTTTTAAATTGGAATAAAGTGCTATAGGTTACCTACAAGTGCATCTTCGCTAACCAAGGGTTACGGTCCGCTCAATACTTCTATACTGATTCTGAGAAAACTTGGTAGGTAAAGACGGTCCTGTACAATGTTTTCAGTATTGAAGAAACTAAAGACTTATGGTCACCTACAAGCATTGTTGTTTATATCATCATGTGCAATGATTCTGTCTGAGGTGAGAGATAAAAGCTCAATTGGGCCTCTTGTGTTGTTATAGCCACGGGAAGCTATGCTTCCATGGTCAAGGTCACATTGAGCAAATAAACAAATTTGATGTCTGTTCCACAAAATACTAGCAGTAACATAGATCTGCTTCATACATTACAAAATTGTATCCATGACACAGGTCACTTTGATTCTAGAGTTTTCCTCTAAGATCAGAGTACTTTTCTACCACTCATAAATCATTGGTGAAATAATCCTAAAACCAACAACAAACAAAACACGAGTGTCAACAATAAGAAGTGCATAAGCGCACGCTATGCCGTCTCTTAACAAAACGAATTTTGAGATCTTAACTGGGTATATTTATGTGCATATTGCATCCCATGAAGTGAGAATTCCTGTAGGTTAAAGTGGCCAAGATGTTATCTACCTAAAACACAACAAGTAAAATCTAGCAAGAAATTAAACTAATGATGTCCTAAATATAAAAATTCACCTTAAAATACACAACAAACAAGTGTGTGAAGTAATTCACAGAAAGCATCCTCAAGATACAGTGCGGCATGTGGAAGAGGGACGGTGGGATGTTTGTATACCTAATACATCCGTCATAGACAGGCTTATAAAAATTCATTCCGAAGCCTTTCAACACTAGGCATATATAGCAACTCTTTATTAGATAAACCCATTCATGTATTGCAAGCATAATAAACTTCTTCAGATTTAATATTGCTCCACACACGTTTTTCCTGGAATTACACGTTGTTGTTATGTGAGGAAAATCTGGGCAGCAAAACATCGTATGTTTCAGTTTATTGAAAATTCATATTATTGGAAAACCAATGAGTCGTACTGTATTTCAGGCTGGAAATAAACCCGTTATATGTACCAACTGTGCTACATTGGCTCTGACTACAAGTTGCAAACTCACTATGAAAACAATTGATTTTTGTCATTAGTGGATGAATTCGAATTCTTTTTAGGACCGAGAATAAAGAACAAATCATCGGGTGACGGCTCCTTTTCAGTATCTGTCTGTCTCCTATATCAACATTAACCTTTGTTCTTTTATGCATCAAGTGAAAGAATAAAAATAGGGCACTGTTGAATGACACATAATATGCCTGCACTTAATTATCCTAGGGATCATACAACCTCTAACTAAATATCTAATCTAATTGTGATAAATTCAGATTATTCTTGATACTGGTATAATAGTTCAGTTTTCTTCTTCAATTTTTTGTAGGTTAATTGAACTTCTTTGACCATTAATTCATCATGTCCCACGTTGAACCCACGTCCTTTACTTTCAGAAATACACAGACTACAATTGTATTAGATATTGAGATGTGAAAATTCCTGTCCAATAAGCACATCTTCATGATGTGTTCTTTTTCTGTACAAAATTTCATCAAAATACATCAAAGGGTTAAGAGGAGTTGCAAATGCAAAGTATTTTGCAAAGAAAAATCTTGGTCCAAAGGTCATAACTCCTGTAAATGTTTTAGGACAGCATTCACCTTCCAATACGCACATCTTTTTTATTCTTAATATGGTGTTTTTTCTTTGTATGTACCACGTTTCATCAAAATCCAACAAAGGGTATAGGAGAAGTTGCAAAGATAAAGTATTTTGCACAGAAAAATCTAAGTCCAAGGGTCATAACTCCTGTAAATGTTTGGGGACAGCATTCAACTTTCAATGCACACATCTTAACATGGTATTCTTTCTTTGTACCAAGTTTCATCAAAATCCAACAAAGGGTATAGGAGAAGTTGCAAAGCAAAGTATTTTGCACTGAAAAAAGTCCAAGGGTCATAACTCCTGTAAATGTTTTGGGACAGCATTCAACTTCCAATGCACACATCTTAACATGGTATTCTTTCTTTGTACCAAGTTTCATCAAAATCCACCAAAGGGTATAGGAGAAGTTGCAAAGCAAAGTATTTTGCACTGAAAAAAGTCCAAGGGTCAAAACTCCTGTTAATTTTTATACAGCATTCCCCTACCTATATGCATGTCTTCATATGGTGTTTTTTCTTTGTACCATGTTTCATCAAATTCCTCTAAAAAGGAATTAGGAGGAGCTGTGCAAACAATATATTTTGCATAGAAAAATCTAAGAAACACTAAGTCCAAGGGTCATAACTCTGCAGGTATCATCTTTTGGTACAAATTATAAAACTGACTAAGAAATGTAAAAATGTTTTTAAAGAATACAAGCAAAAATTCTCAAATTCTATTTTTGGATGCAGCTTTAAAAATCAACACTAACTCCAAGATGCATAAGCAAATGCCTGCAACTTGATTAAGTATTTTGCACAGAAAAATCTAAGTCCAAGGGTAATAACTCCTTTTAAATTTTTGGTGACAGCATTCAACTTCCAATACACATTTCTTAATATGGTATTCTTTCTTCGTACCAAGTTTCATAAAAATATCCCAAAGGGTTTAGGAGGAGTTGTGAAGACAAGGTACTTAGCATAGACAAATTGTTTGTCCAAGGGTCAAAACTCCTGTAAACTTTTGGACAGCATTCCCCTACCAATATGCATGTCTTCATATGGTGTTTTTTCTTTGTACCATGTTTCATCAAAATCCTCTAAAACGGGCTTAGGAGGAGCTGTGAAAACAATATATTTTGCATAGAAAATTCTAAGAAACTCTAAGTCCAAAGGTCATAACTCTGCAGGTATTATCTTTTGGTACAAATTATAAAACTGACTGAGAAAATACAAGCATAAATTCCTAGATTATATTTTTGGATACATTTTTAAAAATCAACACTAACTCCAAGATGCATAAGCAAATGCCTGCAACTTTATTAAAAGCAAGGTCAAAGACATAAAACTCTTACCCAGTGAACACTATTTTGTATTTCAAAGAAACATCAATGACATGTTGCATTTTTGACACTGTATATACACTTTAAGTAAGTTATACAAAATATAAATAAATGCAAGTCTGTCACAGAATAAATGATTCAAAAACATCATAAATGAAAACGTAATTTTTTTACTCCATTCCGCCTGATTACCGTAACAACAAAGTTATCACTATGATTTATGGCTGCATAAATGTCTGATACACTATTAATCTTTGTTCCATTCACCTCTATTATGATGTCCATTTTAAGCATTCCTGCCCTAAAAAAAAAAGCAAAAACAATCAAAATTGTTTTAAATAAAATATCTAAAATATGTGCAGGAGAAAGATATGAACTAAAACATTAGAGTAGCTATACTTTAAAAAAAAATTATATTTAAACAGCTGACACAGATATAAACAAGAGGCCCAAATGGGATTTCATTGCTCACCTGAGCACCTTGAGCATGTAAGAAATTTAGAAAGTTTCAAAATGTTTAAATACTTTCATACAATTAGTTTTTCATTCTAAGTTTGTCTTTGCAAAAGATGATACCTCCCTCAACATACTTTTGAACAACCATTGAGAAGATTCATTTCTGCATTAAATTCCTTTAATCACTTAAAAGATGTTAAATTACTGCATTGTAATCAAACTATCACTGGAAAATCAAAAATATTTCATAAAAGTTCAAAGACAACAAAATCAGAAAAGACCTCAAGAAAACATAAAAAAATTGATTTCAGAATGGAACAAAATAACCAAAACCTTCTAACAACCTTTTTGATCACTCTGCTGCATTCAATTTGTTGATGTATGTAGTTGGTCTAAAGAAATTTGTCAAAAGAGGTACCCTCTTTGGCTTATGTTTCACCACCTGGGTCCTCCTCTCGATAGATCTGCCCGAAAACAACAATTCTCAGAAGGGACCTTTGGTACTTCATTCCTGTCAAGTTTCATCTAAATCCCTTCAGTCATTCTGAAGAAGAAGTTGAAAATGCTGAAAGTAAGAAAGCAAACAATAAATACATGGACAACATGTGCAAGCCATGGTTACAGCTCACTTGAACCTTTGGCTCAGGTGTACTAAAAACCCCAGAAATTTTAAACGAAGTAAGATCACTGAAATAGTGGTAGCTTGTTAGCAATTTGAACAAATTAGCAATTTGATTTGAACTTTTAATTCAACTCAACAAATTCTTCCTCTATATACTTGTAGTCATCAGAAATGACTGATTACAATATTAAAACTTCACCTTGCAAGCATAAATGCATAAATCCTGAGCAACAAATTCCTTCATGAATTTTCTATTGCAATCTTGTGTAGGTAAATTACATTGTAAATAGAAATTTTTAGTAAAATACACACGTAATACCTTGTAAACTTTCAAAAAGCACCATACAAATGTTATTATTTGTTAAAGCCATCAAACAGACAGATACCTCTTCCATAAAAGTAATCTTGTCTGAGAGGAGTAACTTATGCTTATAACTTGGGCTTGACTAACTTTATCAGAAGTCTGACTTGCTAGTGAGAAGTGTGTTCACTTGATTGTGTAAGAAGCCATTAGCAAAATAAGCTTCAGGAACATATATGTTGTATAAAACAAAACGTTGTTTTAAATGCACGTTTTTTTTTCCAATTTTCAATTATGCTTTAGAGTAAAAACACTTGAAAAAATTTCACATATGATGACTTGATATTTTGATGTTTGCTTATACACTTGTCCTTTAACCAATAGAAGTTTTTGCCAACTACCCAAAACAAGCTAATAAAGAAACAAGAGGCCCAAGTGGGCCTATATCGCTCACCTGAGTACCTAGATGATCAGTCATGCATGAAGGAAGAATTCATTTATTTTTGCATTAATGTGACTAAGTCAACACAGATGTGGAAAATATGTCAAATTTTATTTCAGGCTAGAATAAAAAACAAGACTTTTTTGCACATCCATTCAGGTGATTTTGATATTAAGCATTTCCTTTGTCTCTGCAAGAAGTCATCCAGGGCAACAAGTTAGTCATTTTCTTTAGGTGGGGCCTTTTGTTGACTGATTTCAAGTCTGGGTCATGAACAACAATTGTTTAAAATATTGTCCAGATCTAACTTAAAATTGCCTAATTTCATATGTTGAGTGTTGAGAAACATCTAAAAACTTATTTAGATGTGTAAAGAAATGAAAAAAACAAATTTCTCCATATTTCAATACCAAGTGGTATATGTACCATTGTGAGAACTGCTTTTTAGACATGGTGGCATTATCTGTTAACCAATTTGGATGAAATTTACCAAATTGATAGAGGACCTTTAGTACTTCATGTATTCCATGTTTCATTAAAATCTTTCATGTGGTATAACAGCAGAAGTGAAAAATGTGATTGAATTGTTCCTACACACCCTCATTTGGAAGTCTTAAAAAATTCATAGAAAATCCAAAAATTGAGATATTGACAAAATTCTTTCAAAGTAACAATCCTTACCATAATTATGATCACAATAGTCCATAAGAAATCATCATTATCAATTAACTAGGAAATATGACACTTTTTTTTCTGCATTGAATCACCAAGTCCAAAGAAATGTCGAAAAAAAATTCTAAAATTTGATTTTGGAAGGGAACCAAAATGACAATACATCTTCACTCATCCCTCTAGATCATTTCTATACATTCTGTTTGTCTCTGTATACAGCCCGTATGAAAAAGAATATTGTTAAAGGAGGGAACTCTTTTGTGACCTACTTTTGACTATGGTGGCGCCACCTGTAAAGAGGTCTGGACGAAAACAACAGAATTTGAAGAGGATCATAAGTGACCTATTTCTACCAAGATTTATTAAAATCCTTCAAACAATTTTGTAGAAAAAGTTGAAAATGTGAAAAATGGCCACCCCCCCCCCCCCCCCCCTTTTTTTTTTTGGAAGTCTTAAACGTAAAATTCCTAATTTCATATGTTGAATATTAAGAAACATCTAAAAACTTATTTAGATGTGTAAAAAAAAAAAAAAATTTTTTGACCACAGCTGGATTTGAACGGCTACTCTCCATATTTCAATTACCAAGTGGTATATATACCATTGTGAGACCTACTTTTTAGACATGGTGGCATTATCTGTTAACCAATTTGGATGAAATTTACCAAATTGTTAGAGGACTTTTAGTACTTCATGTATTCCATGTTTCATTAAAATCTTTCATGTGGTTTTGTAGAAAAAGTTGAAAATGTGAAAAATGGCCAACACCCCCCCCTTTTTTTTTGGAAGTCTTAAAAAATTCATAAAAATCCAAAAATTGAGATAATGACAAAATTCTTTCACAATAATATTCCTTACCACAATTATGATCAAAATAGTCATTAAGAAATCATCAATATCAATTAACTGAAAAACATGACACTTTTCTTCATTGAAATGACTAAGTCCAGAAACACGTCAAAAAAGCGTAAATTTCTATTTGACGGATCTTAACCCCGAACACAATTTTTAATAACCCATCTTTATAGATTGTTGAAATGCAATTAGTTTCCCCATTTATGTACTGGTTCTGGAGAAGAAGATGTTTGAATAGGGGTACCCTTTTGGGCACTTTTGGTCCCGCCCTGGATCCACCCCTGAGGGAATCTGGATCCCGAACACAATTTTAGTAGGGGACCTTGAGTACATCATTTACACAAAGTTTGATCCAAATCTGCAATGTAGTTCCAGAGAAGAAGTCGAAAATGTGAAAAAGTTAACGACGGACGACGACGACGAAGGACGACGGACGGCGCACTATGACTATAGCTCACTTGAGCCTTTGGCTCAGGTGAGCTAAAAAAACCCAATCATTGTGGTGCAGGATATATGTCTCTAGGATTAAACACTATACTGTTTATACTCATGGTATACATGTACTGACCTTTGTGCAGGGGAATTGTTATGGATCCATTGAATAATAACGCCATGAGTGATGTTCTCTGGAAAGTTTGATAATCTTTTTTCACAAACACTGATGATACTAGGAGTCAATGTCAACATTGTCACTCCTAGAGGCTTAAGTTGGTTCATCGAAAATTCACGAGATGATGCTACAAGTGAATATTTTATTTACAGTAAGTATGATTAAATGTTCCATATAATGATAACCAAGAGGCCCAAATGGGCCTTTATCCCACATCTTAATATCTTGACTACGTAAGAATTTATGACACCCTGCCCTGAATCCATCCCTTAACAAACCTAGTTGAAAAACACCATCACTTATGAGGGTTCTTAAAGACTTCACTCATTCAAAGTTCCAACAAAATCCTTGAAGTTCCATTTGATTTGAAGAAGTTTATCAGAACTTGATATGATACAAATAGTGCAATCTTCCCTTATCCTTAAAATAGTTTTTGCATTCTAATTCTTTAAAAATAACATTCATTTCCCTAAATCTACTAAAATACACTAAATCAATGCATATTAAAACATATGACCTTGCCTTTGTACAATTTGACTCCAAAATCGATAGCGTTCTTCCTCTCTTGATAAGTAAACATATATCTAAATTTCGTTTGAATATGATGAAAGGTATTAGAGTTATGATATAGAAACCAATAATAGGCCCAGGAATTTTTAAGGTTGTAAAACTTTCTCTGATGCTTTTCCTTTTGATTAAAATGAAATATAGAAACAATGTCTTCTTGATAAAAAAAACAAGCTGTGTTTGTGAAACACTAATGCCCCAGGCGGCACCAAAGTCCAAAAAGTGATTTTAAGCGAGAAGATCATTGTCAAGGTCAAAAGGTCATTGACCTAGGTGTCATTTGAAAGGGCTTCATTAGTTGAGTACGCATGTCAAATATGAAGTCTCTAACCTTCATGGTTCAAAAGTTTTAGCCTAGGTTATAGTTGACAACAGACAGACAAACAAACAAACAAACAGAGAGGACAACAAGAGGCCCAAGTGGGCCTATATCGCTCACCTGAGTACCTAGATTATCAGTCATGCATGAAGGAGAATTCATTTATTTTTGCATTAATGTGACTAAGTCAACACAGATGTTGAAAATATGTCAAATTTTATTTCAGGCTAGAATAAAAAACAACACTTTTTTGCACATCCATTCAGGTGATTTTGATATTAAGCATTTCCTTTGTCTCTGCAAGAAGTCATTCAGGGCAACAAGTTAGTCATTTTCTTTAGGTGGGGCCTTTTGTTGACTGATTTCAAGTCTGGGTCATGAACAACAATATTTTCAAATATTGTCCAGATCTAACTTAAAATTGCCTAATTTCATATGTTGAGTGTTGAGAAACATCTAAAAACTTATTTAGATGTGTAAAGAAATGAAAAAAAAAATTTTGACCAAAGCTGGATTTGAACCGCTACTCTCCATATTTCAATTACCAAGTGGTATATGTACTATTGTGAGAACTGCTTTTTAGACATGGTGGCATTATCTGTTAACCAATTTGGATGAAATTTACCAAATTGATAGAGGACTTTTAGTACTTCATGTATTCCATGTTTTCATTAAAATCTTTCATGTGGTATAACAGCAGAAGTGAAAAATGTGATTGAATTGTTCCTATACACCCTCATTTGGAAGTCTTAAAAAATTCACAAGAAAATCCAAAAATTGAGATATTGACAAAATTCTTTCAAAGTAACAATCCTTACCATAATTATGATCACAATAGTCCATAAGAAATCATCATTATCAATTAACTAGGAAATATGACACTTTTTTCTGCATTGAATCACCAAGTCCAAAGAAATGTCGAAAAAAATTCTAAAATTTCATTTTGGAAGAGAACCAAAATGACAATACATCTTCACTCATCCCTCTAGATCATTTCTATGCATTCTGTTTGTCTCTGTATACAGCCCGTATGAAAAAGAATATTGTTAAATGAGGGAACTCTTTTGTGACCTACTCTTGACTATGGTGGCGCCACCTGTAAAGAGGTCTGGACGAAAACAACAGAATTTGAAGAGGATCATAAGTGACTTATTTCTACCAAGATTTATTAAAATCCCTCAAACAGTTTTGTAGAAAAAGTTGAAAATGTGAAAAATGGCCAAAACACCCCCCCCCCCCTTTTTTTTTTTGGAAGTCTTAAACGTAAAATTCCTAATTTCATATGTTGAGTGTTGAGAAACATCTAAAAACTTATTTAGATGTGTAAAAAAAAAAAAAAATTTTTTTGACCACAGCTGGATTTGAACCGCTACTCTCCATATTTCAATTACCAAGTGGTATATGTACCATTGTGAGACCTACTTTTAGACATGGTGGCATTATCTGTTAACCAATTTGGATGATCCGCACAAAAAACAAAACCTTTGAAAAGGACTATGAGTATTTGCATCCTACCCAGTTTTATCACAATCCTTCAAGTTGTTCTGTAGATCAAGTTGAAGATATGAAAAATTGTCCCCCCCCCCCCCCCCTTTTCATGGAAGTCTTAAAAAATTCATAAAAAATTCAAAAATCGAAATATTGAAAAAATTCCTTCGCACCAGCATTCCTTACCATAGAAATGATTAAATGAAACCAAATGAATGCATCAATGTTTACTAAAAGAAAATAATAACTCTTTAATGCATTAAAATAACAAAGTCCAAAATAAAAATGAAAAAACGTCAAAAATTTGATTTCGGAATGGAACCAAAAATATCAATACTTCTTCCCATATGCCTCTAAATCATTCCTATGCAGTCGGTTTGTCGCTGTATGCACCTGATCTCAATAAGAAGTTTGTCAAAGGAGGGTACCCTCTGTGACCTACTTTTGTCTGTGGTGGTGCCACCTATTCATGGATCCTGACAAAAATGACCACATTTTCCGAGAACCTTGAGTATTTGATGCATGCCCAGTTTCATTGAATTCCAGCAAGTGGTTCCGAAGAAAAAGTTCAAACTGTGAAATGTTTACACCAATTATCCCACCCCCCTTTTTCTTGAAAGTCTTAAAAAAATTCATAAAAAATCCAAAACATAAAATATTGAAAAATTTTCTTCGCAGTAGTATTTCTTACCATCAAAATGATCAAATTAAACCAAATTAATGCATCAATGTTTACTAAAAGAAAAAAATACCTCTTTTCTGCATTAAAACTACCAAGTACAAAAAAAACGTCAAAAAAACGTCAAAAATTTGATTTCGGAACGGAACCAAAAATAACAACACTTCTTCACACATCCCTCTAGATCATTCCTATGCATTCGGTTTGTCTCTGTATGCCCCCGGTCTGAAGAAGAAGTTTGTCAAAGGAGGGTACCCTCTTTGACCTACTTTTGCCTGTGGTGGCGCCACCTGTTGATGAATCCGGACGAAAAACAACAACACTTGTAGGGGACCATGAGTACTACATGCTTATCAAGTTTCATCAAATTCTGTTCAGTGGTTCTGGAGAAGAAGTCGAAAATGTGAAAAGTTAACGACGGACGACGGACGACGGACGGACGACGGACGACGGACGGTGATTGATCACAATAGCTCACTTGAGCCTTTGGCTCAGGTGAGCTAAAAACAGTATGCCCCCAGTCTATCGATCTGGGGGCATAAAAACACGGTACTATATCATGGAGGCCTCCACATACATAGAACTGGTAACATTTGAACAGCTAACATCCACAGTTAAGGGACTTGAGACAACAACATTATTTAAAATCTTTGTATTCTTTTATACCGAAATAGGCCCAGGAATAATTAAAGTTATACAACATGAAAATGTGCAATTGCAAGTGTCTCCACTGGTTTATCTTTAAAAAACATCAGCAAATTTAATCTAACTTCCATGTTGATTTTCTTGTGATTTGCCATACATTGAAATTCATTATAAATATAAACAATAGTGGATCGCTAACTTTTATCGAAGGAGGAATCTGTTTTAAATAAGATATAAGATATATATATATATACATATCAGTAGTTCTAAAGAACTGGAAAATTTTCAAAATGAACAGATGTATGACAAATAATGAATAAAATGATTGGTCTGACACCAGCTTTCTTGAGCCTTTGGCTAAAGAGTGTGTAAGTATTGGGTATTTGGTAATCAGTAAGTTGTAGGTAAATACGTAAGAAACTTTACAATAGCATTGTCTCAACAAGTTTTGAAGATAAAGAGATGGAAGAAGTACAAATACTGTATATGTACATGCCTGATTATACAGCAATAACCAAATAGTACTGCTAAACTGAAAAGACACTTTATGAAACACCCTTAAATCTAACATTTTGAAACATACAGAAATATTTTGTTTAAATAAATGTAGTGAAACATTTTTAGAAATGTTACATTCATTTACTAATTCTCAGTATTTCAAAACTTGAATTAAAATTGATATACATGAGCTACAAAACAGCATGCTGGTAGATAAAGTATCAAGAAAACGACATAATGTAATAGTCTTACTTCATATAAACCACATGAATTTGATAATTTCTTAGTGTGTATGTAATTTGCCAGAAACCTCAGCTTTTTACACTTTCACTAACATTTGGTTACATAAAAATCAAAATAAGTACATTATGCATACTGTGTATCTATGTCTGTTATACAAGTACATCATGCATACTGTATAACTATGTCTGTTATACAAGTACATTATGCATACTGTATAACTATGTCTGTTATACAAGTACATTATGCATACTGTATAACTATGTCTGTTATACAAGTACATTATGCGTACTGTATAACTATGTCTGTTATACAAGTACAGCATGCATACTGTGTAACTATGTCTGTTATACAATTACATCATGCATACTGTATAACTATGTCTGTTATACAAGTACATCATGCATACTGTATAACTATGTCTGTTATACAAGTACATCATGCATACTGTATAACTATGTCTGTTATACAAGTACATCATGCATACTGTATAACTATGTCTGTTATACAAGTACATCATGCATACTGTGTAACTATGTTGGTTATACAAGTACATTACGCATACTGTATAACTATGTCTGTTATACAAGTACATTATGCGTACTGTGTAACTATGTCTGTTATACAAGTACATCATGCATACTGTATAACTATGTCTGTTACACAAGTACATTATGCATCATAATTTAATAGCTTCAGTATAAAAGCAGAGATACAAAAAAATCATAATTAATATTTGTACAAAAACATTTACTCAAATTACCTCTCTCGCTGTATTTTCTTGCCCTTTCTAAGAAATCAGATGCTATGTTGGATGGTATTGCAAAAGCAATGCCACTAGTGATTTTCATTGTATTTATACCAATGGCTTCTCCATCCTATGAGATATATCAATTTATAAATTAAAGATATATAAACAATATCGTTCTATCTAGGGTATACATAATGTACACGACAAAACAGTATTAAGTTTTGAAACATTATCATCAAAATCCATCACAGATGAAAATACACATATAATGACAGCACCCCAAAGAAGGGCAGCCCAATTTTCATTTCCCAACCAGAGTTTTCCCAATGGAACAACACTCCCTTTGCAACATTTCTTGTAATTTAGACCTTGAAGGTTGCACCTTTAATCCAAGCAAAAATACGAAAGGCCTAAATTGACCTACATTGCTCACCTGAGCACCTTCAGAAAACATCTAATTTTTCAAAAATATTACAAATGTATTTCAAAACTGAACTAAAACAACCCCACATCATTCTAAATAGTCTCATGCATTGCTGAAATTAAAGACAACAGCAAAAATTGTGCAAAAGTCCACTAAGATGTCAACAAGAGCAATGCCTAGCATGGCATAATACGCCCGTCGCTTAATTTGGATGGGATCAATTCGCATTTGGCATGAGTTTCATGAAAAACATCTGACGTTTACTAAAGTTAATTGTGTTTCATAGCATTTTATCATAGGAATAAGTCCAAGGGCAATAACTCCTGCAGAAATGGTCCTATCCAACCCATCTTGGAACTTGACCTGCAAAAGAATCTTGAAATTTTTTAGTACAAGTCCCCCCCCCCTCCTAAAATTATAAATTTCTCAAAAATGAAGGAAAAGATATCAATACCTGTAAAATATGTGAAAGTTGGTACATTTTACTGACGTCGCTTGATATAAAGCAATATACCAAATTTCAATTCAAGATCTTGAAAGACGGCAAAAAAAGTCCAGAAAACATGACCTTGGACAGATGGTCACCCCCCCCTAAAATCATAAATTTCTCAAAAATGAAGAAAAAGATATAAAAACACGTAAAATATGTGATAGTTGGTACATTTTACTTGTTTCATGAGAAATTTCATAATGTTTTGACAAAAAATAGATTTTAAATGAATTTCTGAAAAAATCTTGAAATTTATAAGTCCAAGGGCCATAAATCCGTCAAAAGTAGGTCAATCATTACAAAACTCAAACTGGTACTGACGCCCTTTGAAATAAAACTATATACCAAATTTCAACTAAATATCTTGAAAGACGGCAAAAAAAAGTCCAGAAAACATGACCTAGGACATATGTTCACCCACCCCCTAAAATTATAAATTTCTCAAAATGAAGAAAAATATATAAAAACATGTAATATATGTGATAGTTGGTACATTTTACTTGTTTCTTGAGAAATTTCATAATGTTTCGACAAAAATGTTTCGACAAAAAATAGATTTTTAATGAATTTCTGAAAAAATCTTGAAATTTATAAGTCCAAGGGCCATAAATCCATCAAAAGTAGGTCAATCGTTACAAAACTCGAACTGGTACTACCGTTAACACCGCTTGAAATAAAGCTATATACCAAATTTCAACTAAATATCTTGAAAGACGGCAAAAAAAAGTCTGGAAAACATGACCCCGGATGGACAGACGGACGTACGGACAGCACCATAACATAATACGTCCCGTCTAATGACGGGCTTATAAAAAAGTGTAAAAACTTGATTTTGAAATGGAACCAAAACAACAACACTTCTTAGACAATTTCTTTATCATTCTGGTGCAATCGGTTTGTTGGTCTATGCTTCTGGTCTGATGAAAAAGTTTGTCACTGGAGAGTATTATCTCAGACATATGTAGCTCTCTCCTGAATCCATCCCTTGTTTGATCTGGCCTAGTAGGGGACCTTGTGTATTTCATCCCTACCATATTTCATCAAAATCCTTCAATCAGTTCTGTAGAGGAGGTCAATCAAAACCTACTATTGTTACATATAAATAGTATATACTATTCTCCTTTAAAAAAAAATAGCAAAAATCCTAGAAATTACTCAATTACCGGTATATCTTTTTCAATAAAATCAGTTAAGATACATAAAATTAATGTATTATACTGGTAAGCAACCCATAAAGAGAAAATCTAGGAAATTACTTTAAAAAAAAATGGCCACAAAATGTAAAAACTTTGGTTTGGGAATGGAACCAAATAACAACACTTCTTTAACACCTTTTTACATCAATTTTGTGCATTTGGTTTGTTACCTATGCATATGGTCGGAAGAAGTCTGTCAAACAAGGGTACCTTATGGGCTTGTGTCACCCCTATAGATCCACCCACTGAAGATTCTGGTCTACCTAATCATCCTTATCAAGATTCATTATGATCCCTCCTTCAGTTCTCGGTAAGAAGTAAAAAATATGCAAAGTTCATGCCCATTGAACCAACAAAAAGGTGGACTTTAAGTTGTTAGACAAAAAGCTGATCACAATGTTTCTGAGGCTGACTGTGATTTTGATCTTGCAACACAGCTTGATCTAAAAAAAATGCTTCATCAATAAAAGGTTTATGAAGAATGAAGCTAATTAATTTTAATGTTCAGACTTTTTTGACAAAGAGAATTTTCTTTATAGGCTCTCTGTGACCTTGACCAAGCAGATCTCACCTTGAGTCAAGGTCATGATGCACCCTTGGTAAATGATAACAATTATGTTATGAGATTGTAGGTATCAAATACACATTATGTAACAAACATCAACTTTCAGAATGTATTGTTAACATTATTATTATTATTATTATTATTATTATTATTATTATTATTATTGTTAAGTCACGATTTATTTTTATTTTCTAAACAATTATAACTTACCAAGTTGACAAGAGGTCCACCTGAATTACCTTGCTGTACAAAAAAATAACACCTTGTGTTTAATGTTATAAATATATGGTTTTAAGATTTCAAACAAAACCGTAACTGCTTGTTGAATCTTGTTCTATGTCACACCAATACTATTGCACCAATATAATGAAAGAATCTAATATAATGCACAGATATTTAGACATATGCAATAGACCCATCTATAAGTACCACTTCTGTTGTGAAACAAGACCATGATGTTTCCTGTCTCAGCAAGACCCCAGTGAGTAGCGACGGGATGAGGATCACTTATAATCCATAAATGAGTGGTTTACCCTTTCTAATTCAAACTGCTGTGTGGTCTTGTGGTTAATGGACAATGTCCTCAAAAGCAGTAAGTCATGGTTTCAAACCCAAGACATATCATACGATGAATTCAAGAATGGTACTCTTTGTTCTTCCTTAAACAGTCTAACATATTTTGACATTTATAAAGCCAAGTAGATGAATCTCCCATAATAAGAATAGGGAATGATATTTATCTTTATCCAAATTGAAGAAAAAAGTAAGGTCTATGAATATATTTTGATTCATAAACTTTTTTCTCCATATTTTACATCATGAGAAAAACCATTTATATAATCAATCAATGCTTTACCGTGTCCAATTACAAACAGATAATCAATTATAATTTTAAACCAATTGCCAATCACTATCACTTGTAGTCTCAAACTCATGACCTTTTAGTTATAGCAATATACATTATGAGGATTTCAAATAGTTTAATTCAGTACAATTAATCTCTGACAAACACTTCTAGAAAATTTGGAAGAGACAGCCTTTGTGTGATAATGATCCAGGTTTGAGTGGTAATGATTCCCAAACTGCTTGAGTGGTAATGAGTGCCACACTGTTTGAGTGTTTGAGTACAATTAATCTCTGACAAACACTTCTAGAAAATTTGGAAGAGACAGCCTTTGTGTGATAATGATCCAGGTTTGAGTGGTAATGATTCCCAAACTGCTTGAGTGGTAATGAGTGCCACACTGTTTGAGTGGTAATGATTCCCAAACTGAATGGTAATGATTCCCACACTGTTTGAGTGGTAATGAATGCCACACTGTTTGAGTGGTAATGATTCCCACACTGTTTGAGTGGTAATGAATGCCACACTGTTTGAGTGGTAATGAGTGCTACACTGTTTGAGTGGTAATGATTCCCACACTGTTTGAGTGGTAATGAATGCCACACTGTTTGAGTGGTAATGATTCCCACACTGTTTGAGTGGTAATGAATGCCACACTGTTTGAGTGGTAATGAGTGTCACACTGTTTGAGTGGTAATGATTCCCAAACTGATTGAATGGTAATGATTCCCACACTGTTTGAGTGGTAATGAATGCCACACTGTTTGAGTGGTAATGAGTGTAAAGATGATGGATAAATCCAAACCACAAGTCCAAAAATAACGATAACGAGATATCATATGGAGTAATAAGAGTCTCGTAACGACCGTAGAACTTCCTCAGTGACGATGCTAGTCTAGCACATATATAACCCTGGTTGAGCAGCTTAACTGAAAGTCGCCTAGCCCTCAGAACAAAGTCATTGTAATTTGAACATGCTCTGGAATAACGTATTAACTGAGATATGAATATGCCATATGCGGGCGATGATGGAATGTTGCTACTTATGAAAGGAAAGTTTGTGATAGCGAAATTGAAATCGTCACGTTTGTCATAGAGTGAGGTGTTCAATTGATCATTAATGTCGAAAGACAACATAATATCTAAATACGAAGTAGAATTACTAGTTTCTGTGGTTTCTTTGACCTCCAGTTCACTTGGATAGATGATGCTAAGGTAATCCGCGAATGAAGGATTATTAATTGAAAGCAAGTCATCTATATATCTGTAAGTAAAATTGAAGCCAAGAGCCAATTGTTTTTTTCCTTGCGAAAGCAAAGACTGAATGAACTCAGCTTCGTATGAATAAAGGAATATGTCAGCCAGAAGCGGAGCACAGTTAGTGCCCATTGGAATGCCGACAATTTGTTGAAAAACCTTACCTCCAAACACCACAAAAATGTTATCGATAAGAAAGTTCAACATCTGAATGACAGCTGTTTCAGTGTATTTATTTTTGGAATCAGAATTTTCCCTAACAAAGTAAGTTTTATCGTGGCCTATTACTATATATTTGAATTTGCGGCTTCCGTTTTTACTAGTAAATGCATTTTGAATAATTTCCGCTAATCTGTCTTTTAATTTCTGATGAGGGATCGTTGTGTGCAGAGTCGAAAAGTCAAAAGACTTGATGGAGTGAATTTTAGTAAAACTTTTTGATTTTAGATGTTCTAACAACTCTTTTGAACTTTTAAGGATCCACATTTGATTAATTCCACTTCTGGAATATACTGTTTCGCAATATCTATGAAGGCCAGATTTAATTTCTGATAATATTTTTGTGAGTAGCATCGATACAGATTTTGTGGAACACTTCGAGGAACCAGCGATAAAGCGTTGTTTGTACGGAGTTTTGTGCATTTTTGGAATACAGTACAAATATGGAAGTTCTAAATTCAATTTATTTGAGTCAATACCAAACGTATTGAGGACAGATTTATGATTCTTGAGTACTTCCGAAACCGAAAAGTTCGTGAGAGTATAAGTAGGATTTCCTGGAGTTGAATTTAATCCTAATTCTTTCACTAGGCTGTCAAAGTAATATTTCTTACAAGTAAATGTATAATTATTAGATGCTTTATCTGCTGGTGTAATGATATAATGTTCTTGGAGGAAGGTAAATTCTCTGACAACATCAGGATCTTTAAAAATAGATTCGAATCTGGTGTTTACAGAACCTTGTAATTTTCTAATTTTTGATCTCAGCAGTACTGCAATAGATTTTATCCATTCCGAAAGAGTGTCGACTTGTACTTCCTCTCTTTTTGCCCATCGTGTGGCATATTCCTCGCAGCAGTTCATAATATTCTCAAAATTTTGGCTCCATGTGAATGATCTGGGTTCTCTGTATTTTGGACCTTTAAGTAAAAGTTCTCTTAATTTAGTGTTTTTAACTATATCGAGATCACCAGTAATGACATGGCCACAAGGAGAATATACGAAATTAGATGCTACACTATTTGAGTGTTAATGATTCCCAAACTGTTTGAGTGGTAATGATTCCCAAACTGTCTGAGTGGTAATGAGTGTCACACTGTTTGAGTGGTAATTATTCCCAAACTGTTTGAGTGGTAATGAGTCCAACACTGTTTGAGTGGTAATGATTCCTATGCTGTCTCAGTGGTAATGAGTGCCACACTGTTTGAGTGGTATTGTTTCCCAAACTGTTTGAGAGGTAATGATTCCCACATTTTGTTTGAGTGTTAATGATTCCCAAACTGTTTGAGTGGTAATGAGTGTCACACTGTTTGAGTGGTAATGATTCCTACACTGTTCGAGTGGTAATGAGTGCTGTACTGTTTGAGTGGTAATGATTCCCATATTGTTTGAGTGTAATGATTCCCACACTGTTTGAGTGGTAATGAGTGCATTACTGTTTCAGTGGTAATGATTCCGAAACTGTTTGAGTGGTAATGATTCCGAAACTGTTTGAGTGGTAATGATTCCCACACTGTTTGAGTGGTAATGATTCCCACACTGTTTGAGTGGTAATGAATCCCACACTGTTTGAGTGGTAATGATTCCCAAATGGTTTGAGTGGCAATGATTCCCAAAATGTATCACTATGTTACCACCTGCTTGTGATAGGATTGAAAAATTGTTGAAAGTGACGTAAAACTCTCATCAACCAACCAATGGAAACTAAGATTATTCACTCGAAGTTTCATAAGTTATACTTTAACATGAGGTAAATTTAAACTTCAGAACATGTTTCATTTTATTCATTAAGTTTAATTATTTAAAATAGCTTATTTCATGTTTATTTCTAAAAATAAATTAAGGTATCCTTCTTACTATTATAACAGCATCATGTTGTATATAATCAAAATCCTGTCCAAACATTTTTAAATCTCGTGTATCTCGATTCACTTTGCTGATAATGCCACTAGTCACTGTATTGGATAGTGACAAAGGACTGCCCATTGCAATTACCCACTCCCCAGCTCGAAGCTTCTTTGAATTCCCCAACTTCAATGTTGATAAATTGGTCTGAAAAAGTGAAATAGTTTGCACTCTTTCTTAATTTAAACATAAGATTTTAATAAGAATATAAATTATGTATTCTTGAGTCAAGAATGTTAAAATCTGAGAATATAATGTTGAATTACGAGCACTAGGCATGTCAATATTTTTCACTATTGACCTTGAAGTTGAATACAGATATATCTTTGACCAGATGTGAAACATGAATGGCCCTGGTGGCATCAAAGTCCAAATAAGTAAAATTTTGCAAGGTCCTATATCTTAATTACACCCCACCCCATGGGAATACATATGTGAAATATGGAATGAGTTATGCATGAGTTATAACTGATGTCAAAGTTTTTCAACGGCGGTCAAAGGTCAAGGTCACAAGGTCAAAAATTATTGTTCTGTCAGAAAGGTCGTGTCACAAAGAATATGCTTGTGAAAAATAAAAGCAATACCTTTTACGATTAAACAGTTATAACATATGTCAAAGCTTTTGAAATGTAGGTCAAAGGTCACCTTCAATGTCACAAGGTAAAAAAGATTATTGTTCTGACGTCAAAAGTTATAACCAATGTTAAAGTTTTTGAAAAGTAGGATGAATGTCACATTCAACTTTTCAAGGTCAACAATTACTGTACGGACAGAAAGGACTTGTCACAAGGAATAAACATGTGAAATATGATAGCCTTATTTTTTATGATTCAAAAGTAATAACCAATATTAAAGTTTTTGAAATGTAGGTCAAAGGTCACAGTAAAGGTCAAGGGGTAAAAAATTATGGTTCCTGAGGGAAAGGTCTTGTCAAAAGGAATATGCATGAGAAATATTAAAGTCCCATCATGTACCACTCAAAAGTTATAGTATGAACTATTTTTTTCCCTAAATTTAGGTCTAATTTCAAAGGCAAGGTCACAAGGTCAAAAATGTTCATTACTAGTAGAAAGGTATTCCCACAAGTTATGCAGGTGTGAAATATTTAAGTTCTCTCACTTAGCATTCAAAATTTATAGCATAAGGTGCTATTTTCCCCTAAATATGGGTCAAATTCCAAGGTCAAGCTCAGCTTGGTCCAACGCAATAAACTGAGAAAATACTTAAGTTAAGTCAATTATTTAATCTTAATTCATTCTATTATCAAAAGTTCGAATAAACTGTCATACAGAGAGATTTACTTCTATTTATCAATAGAATATGACTCAATAAAATCCAAATCTGTTATTCATTCATTGTTGAACAGAAGAACATGAAATTATGACTTAAGAATTTTGTCAGTTTATGGCGCCGGACCCAGGTCATATATTAATGTTCAAACAGAAAGTTCTTCCCACAAGAAATACTCATATGAAATATGAAAGCCATATCACCTATATTTACAATGTTATGCATCTTTTATTGAAAGAGGGATGGAACGGAATGGAATGATAAATGGACAGACAGATTAACAGACAGACAACCCAAATCCTATATGCCCCCTTGGTCTAAAAGATCGGGGGCATAAAAATAAACACATCATACATGAAATACTATTATATATAACTTAGTAAATATAGGTTGTTTGTTGAAATTAAATTCCCCCCTGCAGATGTCATTTGTTCCACTATAAATATCAATATACCAACATGGTAATAAATGTCCACATTGTTACAATTGTAGATACTGATTCCCTATTTTGTATATCATTTTTGCAACTGTGGATATTAATAACTTCTCTTTGCACCAATTTGTTTATTAATAACCCCATTAAATGTATCAATATAAATAGGATTCATGTGAATACAAATGAACCAATTGCAGATATCAATGTTTCTGTGTGGATATCAATATCCCTACTGTGGATTTCGAATGTACCACTGTGGATATCAGTGACACCACTGTAGATGTAGATGTGCTGTGGATACTTATGTCTGCACTGTAGGCATTAATGACCCTATTGGTGATAGTAATTTCTCAACTGTGGATGCTAATTCCTGTGCTGTGGATACTTATGTCTGCACTGTGAACATTAATGACCCTATTGGTGACAGTAATGTCTCAACTGTGGATACTAATGCCTGTGCTGTGGATACTGTAAATACTAATATCTGTGCTGTGGATACTTATGTCTGCACTGTAGACATGAATGACCCTACTGGTGATAATAATTTCTCAACTGTGGATACTAATGCCTGTGCTGTGGATACTTATGTCTGCACTGTAGACATGAATGACCCTACTGGTGATAATAATTTCTCAACTGTGGATACTAAAGCCTGTGCTGTGGATACTTATGTCTGCACTGTAGACATGAATGACCCTACTGGTGATAATAATTTCTCAACTGTGGATACTAATGCCTGTGCTTTGGATACTGTAGATTCTAATGCCTGTGCTGTGGATACTTATGTCTGCACTGTAGACATGAATGACTCTATTGGTGATAGTTATGTCTCAACTGTGGATACCAATGTCTGCACTGTGGATACTTATGTCTCACTGTGGATACTAATGTCTGCACTGTCAATACTAATGTCTGCATTGTAAATATTAATAACCCCATTGCAGATAATAAATTAATGTCTGCTGCAGACACTTAAGACACCACTGTAGATACTAATCTCACCATTGCTGATACTAAAATTTGCACTGTAGACATTAATGACCTACAGTACATGTAAATACCCATGATCTTCTAGATAATTGATGACCCCACTGTAAGTTTCAATGACTTGAAAGTAATACATACCTCATTGATCTTAACAGTAGCCAAGTCAGTGACACGGTCCACTGCTTGAACTCTTCCTTCATATGATTTACCATTACTCAATTGAACATTAACATAATCTCTGTTAAGAACAACATGGGCATTGGTCAGAATCAGACCATCACTGGACACAATGAAGCCAGATCCAGCACCATGCACTTCTCTCTTGTTGCCGAAACTTGAAATGAAAGAAAACCTAAATATTATAACATTAAGCCTATGCTGAACATAGATTTAAATGGATACATGTAATAATTAATAAGCAAACCTTCTTAACAGTCATATGTAGGGGTTGAAATAGTAGTTAAGTCCATTTAGCAAAGGCTTTGAAATGAAAATTTAACATGACAAAGTTTCTCGACACTTTGGACTCAGATTGCCTTTAGGTAGAATACATTTGTTTATATAAATGATATTATGGAAGAATTTAGAGTGTAATATTTACAATGTTACATGAATGATTATAAAATCATGTTGTTAGATTGTAAACCTGGTTCAATCCATCAGTTCTCCCAACCTATGATGTCAAAGAAAAAACAGGAAAGATGGTCATGGCAGAGTTCTACTAGACAATACTAATATCAAATTGACATTGATTGTCTAGAAGTCAACATACTGGTAGATGTCAAATTTAATTTTGCAAAGCTGCAGTTGTAGAAGAGTACATGTAAACTACTAATCAATGGCTTTGTCCTCAGAGTGCCGTCTAGTAATATCCTCAATATAAACCACCTGTGTTAAACAAAAGAAGACACCTATCCCAAAATAAGAAAACAATTATTTGGATAGGTAGAAATCTCGATCTTTCAGATAAATCCTTGAAGACTGCATTACTGTAGTGAATAAAAACTAAACTCAAAAAGTCAATTCTATCATCATCTTGGATATATGACTCTAATTTCCTGCCTAAAAGAAGCTATTATCTTTTCACTTTAATATTAATATCACATAGCAAGACTAAACACTTTCTAAAATACAACTGCCTGGGATGGACAGACAGACAGACAGACAAACAGCACCATCACATAATATGACAGGTGTATAAAGCAATATAAGGATAAGGAATATATGAATACTAAAGGGACCAGAATGAAGCATTCTATTTTGAAGGGATTGAAAAATTGGAACAGAGATCATAGTCAGAAAGTGCAATGACATGAAGTCGGAGTCACATACAGAAATGTTGGATATGAAATTTTATTATCGCCGATTTCTTCTCTTATATCTGAACTGACTGTAATGAAACTTATTGAACACCTTTATTATGTTAAACTTTATCATATACATGTACAATTGACACATTATATGGAATAATTGACTAAATTGTATTTGCAGTGATCCAAGCCATGGTGTGCAGTCTGTCTCACTAAAACTAGTAGATGGTGGAGTCGGATACAAGATTTATTAATTGCAGATTTCTTCTCATATACCAAACTCATTAAAATAATACTTGGTGCAAACATTTATTGTGTTATATTTTATCAAATACAATCAATGGATTGTAAAACTAGTAGACCGTGGTGTTGGAGTCCAAGCTTGGCTTGTATTTACTTATCAGACTAGCCAACTATGAATGTCGGATACAAAATATAAACGATCACAGAAATCTTATACATAGAATAAGTGTCTTATTTTGTGTTTTTATACAGGAATAAAGTACAATGTCTGATGCATTATGAGATTTAATGCGCGTAAAGTACAATGTCTGATGCATTTATGAGATATAATGCGCGTAAAGTACAATGGTTGATGCATTTATTAGATATAATGCGCGTTAGCGCACTATATCTCATAAATGCATCAGACATTGTACTTTATTCTTGCATGAAAACACAAAATAAGACACTTATTCTATATATATGCGCTTTTAACGCCAAAATATCATACTGGAAACTTCCATTTCCAATTTATAAACTGCATCATTAAATCAATCTTGACAGAAGTTTTAAATTGAAAGAAACAGCCTGTGTCCCATGACAACATAACATTTATCCAGAATGACACATTACTTTCATTGAATGTCAAGCACTTTAGCGCAAAATACGACTTTAATGATGTCATGCAAGGTTGGAAATGTCGAACCTTTCATTATGACGTTCTAAGCTTAAGGATAAAAATCTGGCAAACATCGCTTTCGGTGTTGAAAAGTGGGTCAAATATGGGGCGTTATGATGTCACCGATCAATGTACTTTATACAGAAATAAAATACATAGGTCTTGAAAGCTTTATCTCACACAATTACAGTGGTTGTGCATATATATATATGTATTAATTCTTATAAAGTTTGGCAGTTATTTCAGCATTTAAATGGACGTTTTTTCTGTAAATAATACCAAAACCTTCTAAAACTTGATGGATAATAGTTCTCCATAGCTGTTTATACAGTGCCCGCTACTTAACTGAATATCACATTATTGAATATATCGTTTTATTGAATAAGATGCTGAAATCCAAAACCATTTTCTATCAAATCTATTGAAAATCCGCCACTTATTATACACTAGAATAAAGTAGCAACTTCATTTATTATTTGAATAGAGCAATTACCCCACTAAGCATACCTTTGTCAAAACTTAAGCTTATTGTGCCCAAAGTCATTTTGTTTACTATGGTGGCCGGGGCAACCTATCGATTAAAGATAAATGGTTTCACTCCTGTCCAGATGAAAGCTATTGACCAGATCATACATTAACTATCTAACAGGCTGTGGTGGTAGGGATAAAAGGATGAATTGATTGCCAATTGCCAAAGCCAGGTAGTACACAAGATCATCAGAGACATCAACAAGACGACACTGTCAGCCAAGGACACTTGCATGCAGACCGACCCTACTAGATGATGTCCACCTACTCGGTAAAGCCTGGCACACTGTCAAGCTCACAATCATCCCCAACTGCTTCTGCAAGGCTGGCTTTGCTTTGTCAGAAAACAACACAACCGAACCTGATGATGTCCAGCCGCCAGAGGATGTCGATAGCTATATGTAGATGTTTGAAACCTTCACTACAAGCAATGGCAACCAGTGGAGCATACAGCTTCCTGGACTGGTGAGAAAATATGGGCCAGTTTCTCTGAAGACAAGGCCCGACCATGTGACGATAAAGAGAACACCAGAGACGATGAGGAGGCTGAAGAAACAGCACCAGTCACACACGGCAAGCATAAAATCCAAAGCTGGTGCCCTATGTATAGACCTCTTCATGATAACTGCAGTAACAATGGGCAGCAAAATCATTAATGTTCCCTCCAATTCAATTAGAATGACATCAAATTACATTATGACGTAATAAATTTGGAGGGAAAGTTACTCAATTTGCCGTCCAATGTAACAGCTTGGCAGTTATCATGAAGAGGTCTACTGCAGACAGTCACATGAAAAGAATCTCATAAATTCACTTTTCAAAAGCTGAAATAATAAATTAGTCGGTAACGGGTCTTATCTGAGAACTGGTCCTTGACTGGTATGATAAACAAGTATATACTTACTATATATGAACAACAGCTGGTTGTGCATCCTCAACAACATCTGCAATGAAATTGAATCTTTGAGATGGGGTTTTATTATCATCATCGTAACTGGATGATGCATATGCCATATCATTAAAAGACTTTTTAAAGCGTTTTATTGACATATACAATCCATAAGCTGTAGCCAAGCAAATTGTAGTGTAAAATCCAACTGAGAATTGTCGATATTTGGGAAACTGATGTCTACACTTTGATTTATAACGTGAACCTAAATGAATGTCCCTGGATAAAAATATGGTCTGTTGTTTAAAAGTGTTTGAAAGTCTTGTATAACTTCGTAAAACTATTCTGACTTTATTTCTGATCATTCTGAAAAATTAAAACAGGAAACGAACATTGTCATACTAATATTCAAATAGAAACGAAAAGAAGAATCAGGCGTGAACTGTTTACGCTATCTGCAATATACAACAGGTACTGTATTGTATACGTAAATTTACGACATAGTACAGAACTGTAGATCAGTATTAAGCTTTTAAATTTTTCTTTCGATTTTCAATGGGATTATAAGTTACCGTACTTATACCAGCACTGTACTATAAAAGTAATAGTTCCACCTAACTGCTGTTATGCTGTTATGGCCATCTTTGAACTGATAAGAACTAAATTTTTACGATAGTAGATTATAACACATGCAATATATAACATACATTCAGTATGCTTGCCAGTTTATTATTATTACCAATATTTAAAGTTTTGAATGTAATTTGATCTATTGTAGATATTTCAAAATAACCAGACATGAGACAAGAAAGATAGCTCTTGATCTTGATACGTACCTGAGTGGTACTAGACCTAGTAGTGGTAGCCTTTATTTTTTTTATGTATATCACTTACATGTACATTAGCAATGACTAAACAGTATAATTCCTATTGAATGGTTCTGCTCATAGTCATCACCACCATGTTGTCGGTATGAGCCGACCCATTTCAACAGAAATTAACTAAACAGGAACTGCTAGTGACTTGCTTTATTAATAATTTAAGGAAAGTCATCAAATTGTGACAGTTCACTATTACAACCACAGGGTCTAGGTATATCACTGCCCCCATCCCTTAAATTCACTCTTGGACGGACTTCCTCCTCTGTATCATCAGTGTTTTTTTTAAAGGAAGAAGGGCCAAGAGTGAGGGGGCCAAAGAGTGCTAAGCCCCATCCCCCTCACTCTTGGCCCTTTCTTCCTCTGTAAGTTTTTTTTTTAAGCAAGACGGACAGAGGATTATAGGTCAAGATTGAAGGGATAGGGGCAGTGATATACCTAAACCCTGAGTTTACAACTATTATAGCACTTTATACATGTTAGAACAGAACATTAAGTCTACATACATGTAGAAGTACTTTGACAGCGTCTGTCTATGAGTAAGACATTGACTACAAACTGTACCAAAATCATCATTGCTAAAACTGAAACTAATGTATGAACTGCGCATGAAAATTTTACTTGTTTATCATGCATAATACTGCTGAGTATATATATACTGAGTAAATATTATACACGATCCTGACTCCTTTATCAATCAGGGGTGTCCAACTTTTGTTTCTTTGGAGCACATGCAGTTCTGGCCAGACTGCGTGAGCACCATGCAGGCTATAAATTGTGCACAAACATGGCGCAATCACAAAATGATTATTTGCTCAATTTTCGTGTTTTTTTTTATTAATTTATGCACTGAAATTTCATCTGTACTAGAATTTTACTCTTCCAATATAAAACAGCTAATATCACAAAAAATGCACTGAAATTTCTTCAGAATTTGACAGTACCACAAGACGGTGGTAGGAGATGATACATCATGAAAACTGATAAGGCAATTTAGTTTTGAAGCTGACCGGTTTCTTCTGCACCAAAAGACCAAATCTAGTTCAATATTTGATTAACTACCAACACAGCAATGCCCCACCTCCACCTCCCCCTAGATTTCACCTATGAATAAAGTATCACATAAAATTAATGACTTATATAATTATAGTGGGGTATTGTGTATATATATGTTGATGTCACCAGTACATACACATGCAATACTGTAATAGCGAGTCATGTTTAGTGATCATTCTGAATTCTTATTGACTAAACTATTGATCATTAAAATGTATTACAATTACCTTCATTTAAGGTAGCTCACAGCTTGCTTTTTACCAAATGATATCTAATAGTGACATAATAGTGAAGAAAATATACTTGCTGTAGAATATTATTCATCATAAACTACAGTGTATGTATTTTCATATCATGTCATGTCATATGCAAAATGAGGTTACACTATAGAAAATTGCTCATCACACATTTTTGCCTCTCTGTCAAACGATTGTGACAGGTTGGACACCCCTGATCAATAAGCAGATAAAATCAAACTTGGTTAACCGTAAATTGCCATGCATTATGCAAATTATACAGGTCATGCACAAAATTTCCTTTTAACAAGTCACCGTTTGATTTTCCAAGGTTTGTCATATTGTACATTGTCATTGTCATTCATGCATTTAGTATTCTGATACATTTTACCATATTGCATATTACTGACATGTATACAGTGCATTCAGCCTTTGTTCGAGATGGTGTATTAAGTCTATATTTTTATATTTTCAGATGTGGCATTCCAATGTTTGAGCAGTAGAGATTGTATGATCAACTGAAAATGATAATAAACTTCTGTGATCCTAGACTTTTTCCAAAGATATCATGTGACAAAGTAAATCATGATGGTTATCCAGTAGAAAACTTGGTTTCAAGTGATTTTAGGAAACGTCAAATGGGATTCATAGCAGAATATTTTATAAAACCACCAGTGACAGTTACGTTAACATTTCCAGTAAATATAGAAATCTACAAAATATACATCAACCCAGTAATTGGATCACAAAAATCATCAAGTTTTGAAATTTATACTCTGAGTCAAAGGATTTTCAATTCATGGATTACAGACAATTTTGACACCGATATTACATTGCCAGATACAAAACATTCTGGTAAGATTTTTCAGTTCCTTGGAAAAGGGTACTTGGATAATCCTGATGTTGTGTGCTTCCATAATAAATCTTTTATTAGTCATAATTCAGATGCTATTCCTGAATTTATTCCTGCTAAATATCACTTCGATTTGCGTACTCACAAAGCCAACACAGTCAACTTTGTTAGTCATCTAAATATACGCATCCTAAAGGCTGCAGCTGGAAAAGCTATTGCAATAAGAAGTATTGCTGTATGGGGTCGACCAGCTAGACTGGCAACAACATTACAAGTACAAACAATTTATAAACTGCTTCAACCTTCTTCAAAAATGGAGCAAACATTACCAACTGAAAAGCAGGAACTTAATGCATCAATTAATGATACTCGCGAGACTGATACTGGAAGCCAATTAGAACTTGAACAAAATCAACTAGAAATTCCAGAGGAATTCTTAGATCCATTAACATGTGAAATGATGAATATGCCAGTGTTACTACCTTGTGGGAAGAGTATTGATCAACTGACATTGGATAAACACATTGATTCAGAGGCATCCAGAGGAAGGTTCCCTAGTGACCCATTCACAGGAGTCATGTTTGATGACAAAAAAAGACCTGTACCAAATGTATTCTTGAAGACAAGGATAGATAAGTTTGTACTTTCAAACACAGGTCTCCTTGAAAATATACCTAGACCCGTTGGCAGAGCTACCATACATGCTTCACAATCTGACCCACCCTCTTGTAGTCGGTTGTTAAGAGAAATAGAGTCTGCTGAAGAGCATCTCCATATCATTGGTAATAGTCACAGTGGTGAAAATAATGACCTGAGCAGGAAGAATTTTTCTAATGGTTTAATTAGAAAGCGGAAAGGAGAAGAATTAACCGACCAGCCATGCTTTATGCTCGATAGAAGTTTTCAAAAGTCAGCTTTGGATATTCAGTGTGATACAAATCATAGAGGACAATGTAAGAGACAAAAGAGTTTACTATCAGCATCCTCTTCAGATGAAAGTATGAAACACGAGGATAAATTGCAGCATAGTTTGGACTCGGCCTTACAAAGTGCCCTTGGGAGTCTCCCCTCATTTATTAATAGACCAAAATCATCTGAAACTTTACAGATGAATAAAAATGATGGCTGTATTAATTGTAAATCCAGTGATTCTTTATATCAAGCGCCGTGCAAGCATTTATTTTGTCGTAAATGTTTAACAAGTTGTGTTTCATCATCAAGTGGCTATTCATTGATCAAAGATATATTATGTAATAAAAAATGGCAAAAGAGTGAGTTTATTAAAGTACATAATTAAAATTATTTTGTGTTTATATATTGAAAAAAATATAAGTACCGGTACATATATGTAGAAACAATCTTATTAAAACGCGACTTGTACTCCGTTCCTCTACGATACTCTCCGTGTACAAGATCTTACAACTGCCGATTCGAAGTCATCTCAAGATGACCTTTCAGAACAGCCAATCAGAATTGGAGTTAGAGATCTTTCGGTGTTATATTACATACAAACAATACCGAAAGATCTCTAACTCTAATTCTGACTGGCAGTACTGAAATGTCATCCTGAGATGACCTCGAATCGGCAGTTGTAAGATCTTGTACATGGAGAGTATTGTAGAGGAACGGAGTACAAGTCGCGTTTTAATAAGATTGATGTAGAAACAGCTTGTATTTTCTAAAACATCATTTATTTTAACTATGCACTAAATCACCTGTTTGGTTACCAAATTCATTAATCTAGAATTTTTTGCTTCCATCAGCTCTTTGTTTAGTTCCTATAGTTGATGCGGGTGAATTGGTGAGTTAGTGTACCCAAGATTGACATCCTCCACCTCTTTGCCACCATTTAAGTGAAATAATCCTGGTGAGGTACATGTATTAAATAAACAAATCTTTCTTAATGTATCCAATACTTATTTGCCATATTATGGGAGGATATACTCCTCTATTGATCATAATGAATTTAATTAACAAACTCTTAAATATATATTGACTTTTTCCATAATACATAGTTATCTACGACTCTTTCCATAATACATAGTTATCTAACCTTTGAGTTGGTATCTAATATAGAATAACTGTGATGTAAACCAAATTTATGGAGGCGGATGTTAAAATAAGGGAACTGATGGGACATAAATAAATGTCATTGCTTCCACTGGAATTCTTTGATATCACAATTGTTGCGACAATTCAGACACCTTCCCAAATGGGAAATATCCGTATTACAAAATATCTATAACAATGGCACAATGTGTGAATTAGACATTGGTCACTTATACCACATTTGAATCAAGCTCTTAACCATTACACCATGTCTGCATGCCCACTGTTACTGAGCATTTTATTAACATATTTTAAAGAACATACATGGTTCTGAAATAAAGACATTCAAGTTCATAGCATGAAGAAAATTATATGATCGACAACATAAATCTTGAACATATGATACAGATAATACCCTTACAAAGGAATGGTAATGGTTACAGTACAATAGAAATCATAAGTGGAATACTTCAGCTGCCATGTGTATCCCAATTATGTCCATCTATATCAGTGTATAGAAACTGCTCAAAAGTCAAGATAGTAACAAGGTAAACAAGAGTAATGCCTAGTGTAATACACCCATTACTTAGTTTGACGGGAAAAAATTTTAAAGTGTGGAGGCTCCCCCCGCCCAATTTTTCAGTTCTTGAGATAACATGCGCCCCGCCCAATTATTCAGTTTTCAAGATAACACATGCTTTGGCCCAGGGCAACAGCCCAAAGAATGTTATTTTGAAAGAATTTTGTCATTATCTCAATTTTGGGATTTTCTATGAATTTTTTAAGACTTACGAATGAGGGTGACTATATGGACAATTCTTCACAATTTTAACTTCTGCTATTATACCACTTCATCCAAATTAGTCAACAGATGGTGCCACCATGTCTAAACCAGAAGTCTCTGTCGAGACTGGAGCTCTACTGTTATCCTCTACTCAAACAACAATTTACCTTCAGAGAAGAAGGGGTAAAAATATATTTGGACCACACATGTATGTTTTGTATTGCACATGCACAACTAGACCACCTACCAAACATGATGAGATCATAATTAAGTCTCACAGACATATACAATAAGAGAAGAAGTGGGAACAAGATTTTGGGACCACGCCCCTTTGTGGGGCCCCAGGGGGTCCGAACTGGTCCAAAATTGCACATGCACAATTACACCACCTATCCAACAAAAGGAGACCATAATTAGGTCTCTAGGCTATATACTTTCAAAGAAAAAGAGGGAACAAGATTTTGGGACCACACCCCTTTGTGGGACCCAAGGGGGTCCGGACTGGACCAAACTTATACATGCACAACTACATCACATATCAATCATGATGAGACTATAATTAGGTCTCTGGGACATATACCTTCAGAAAAGAAGAGGGAACAAGATTTTGGGACCACGCCCCCTGTGGGGCCCAAGGAGGTCCAAACTGGTCCAAAATTGCACATGCACAACTACACCACCTATCCAACAAAATGAGACCATAATTAGGTCTCTAGGATATATACCTTCAGAGAAAAAGAGGGAACAAGATTTTGGGACCACACCCGTTTGTGGGACCCCAGGGGATCCAGACTGGACCAAAATTATACATGCACAACTAGATCACATACTAAACATGATTAGACCATAATTAGGTCTCTGGGACATATACCTTAAGAAAAGAAGAGGGAACAAGATTTTGGGACCAAGCCCCTTTGTGGGGTCCCAGGGGGTCTGGACCGGACCAAAATTGCACATGCACAACTACACCACCTATCCAACAAAATGAGACCATAATTAGGTCTCTAGGATATATACCGTAAGAGAAAATGAGGGAACAAGATTTTGGGACCACGCCCCTTTTTGGGACCCCAGGGGGTCCGGACCAGACCAAAATTATACATGCACAACTACATCACATACCAAACATGATGAGACCATAATTAGGTCTCTGGGACATATACCTTCAGAAAAGAAGAGGGAACAAGATTTTGTGACCACGCCCCTTTGTGGGGTCCCAGGGGGTCCGGACTAGACCAAAATTGCACATGCACAACTAGACCACCTATCCAACAAAATGAGACCATAATTAGGTCTCTGGGACATATACCTTAAGGACAGAAGAGGGAACAAGAATTTGGGACCACGCCCTTTTGTGGGACCCCAGGGGGGGGGGGGCGGACCAGGCCAAAATAATAAATGCACAACTAGATCACATACCAAACATGATGAGACCATAATTAGGTCTCTGGGACATATACCTTAAGAATAGAAGAGGGAACAAGATTTTGGGACCACGCCCCTTTCTGGGAGCCCAGGGGGTCCGGACCGTACCAAAATTGCACATGCACAACTAGACCACCTATATAACAAAATGAGACCATAATTAGGTCTCTATGATATATACCTTCAGAAATAAAAAGGGAACAAGATTTTGGGACCACGCCCCTTTTGTAGGGGCCCCAGGGGGTCTGGACGGGACCAAAATTGCACATGCACAACTAGACCAGCTACAAAACATGATGAGACCATAATTAGGTGTCTTGGATATATACAATCAGAGAAGAAGAGGGAACAAGATTTTGGGACCACGCCCTTTTGTGGGCCCCCAAGGGGTCAGAACTGGACCAAAATTGCACATGCACAACTAGACCACCTACCCAACAAGAAGAACCCATAATAAGGTCTCTGGGGTATATACCTTCAGAGGAGAAGAGGGAACAAAAAATTGTTTACGTCCGGACGGCCGGACAACGGACGAAGGACCATCGCATGAGCTCGACTGGTCGAGACCAGTAGAGCTAAAAATGGGTCTCACAATAGTATATATACATGTACCACTTGGTAATTAAAATATGGAGAGTAACAGTTCAAATCCATCTGTGGTCAACAATTTTTTTTTTCATTTCTTTACACATCTAAGTAAGTTTTTAGATGTTCTCAACACTCAACATATGAAATTATGCCATTTTAAGTTGGATCTGGACAATATTTGAAACAATTGTTGTTCATGACCCAGACTTGAAATCAGTCAACAAAAGGCCCAACCTAAAGAAAATGGCAAACTTGTTGCCCTGAATCACATCTTGCAGAGAGAGAGCAAAATTTTAAAATCAAAATCACCTGAATGGATGTGCAAAAAACTGTTGTTGTTTTTTATTCTGGTCTGAAATAAAATTTGACATATTTTCAACATTTGTGTTGACTTAGTCACAATAATGCAATAATAAATAATTCTTCCTTCCTGACATGACTGATAATCTAGGTATTCAGGTGAGTGATATAGGCCCACTTGGGCCTCTTGTTTTTCTTCTACATCAAAAATGAAAGAACACAGAAGAAATGAAAACCAGCAATATATATTTATATTGAAGTTCATATATTTCTAGCACAAATTTAAATTTGAAAGAGATTGGGCGAGCGTCATTTTTAATTAAAAAAAAAGGGGGGGGGGGTAAAAGACCCATAACTCTGTACTGACGAAGGGGATATTTTCGAGATAGAAAGGCATACCTTATTAATTTTATCAGAGTATTCTGTAGGAGTTTTATGAAAATCAATTTATGATTAAACTGAAGTTATTATATCCCACAGAAACTGCCATTATGCTATCAATGAAAAACAAACCTTCTAACTTCAAGGGCCATAACTCTTACAAAACCAAGTCAATAATACCGAAATGCAGACCGGTACTTGCCCTCATTAATATAAAGTTATATGCCAAGTTTCAATCCAATACTCTGAAAGACTGCAGAAAAAACGTCCAGAAAACATTACCTCGGACGGACAACGCCATAACATAATATGTCCCTTCTATGACGGGCGTATAAAACTAAGGGTATCACTCTTCATCGTTTAACTCGTGATATATGTGCTAAATATAAGGCATTGATATCTTACTACTCAATAGATATGGCAAATTTTGAAGTCAGATTTCCTCAGAGAACCAAATGGGCCTGTATTGTTCACCTCAACACAATTTCCTCTCACAAACAGCTGAATACTGGAAATAATTTCCAGATAAATATATTTTCTTGCTTATTGTGTTTTTGACAACTGATTGATGACTGTTAACTTTGAATCATCAACCTTAAGCAAGTCAGTACATGCCATATGAAGCAAAAGAAAAAGCCCAATCATAAACCTCCATAAAATGTTCAAATTAGCCTCACATTTTATAGAATCTTATAATTCACAGCTAACAAATGCTCAGTAGTAGAAAAATAATTTAAAAAATTCAAGAAAGTTTAAATTTTGAAGTTAAATTTTTAAAAATTGGATATAGGAATAGAACCAAAAACAACAATACTTCTTCACACATTCCTCTAGTTCATTCCTATGCAATCATTGCCAGTGTTCAGGTGAGCAATATAGGCCAAGTTGTGCCCCCTGTTTTTGGACAGTCTTGAAATATATAGTAATTAACATATTGACAAAATTCTTTCACAGTTACATTCTTTATCAAAGTTATGATTAAAAGAAACCAAATTTAAGCATCATTATCTAAAAAAAGGAGAAACATTGCACTTTTCTGCATTGAAATCACAAAGTCCCAAACAATGTTGAAAAAACATCAAAAATTTGATTTAGGAATAGAACCAAATACAAAAACACTTCCTCACACATCTCTCTAGATAATTCCTATACATTCAGTTTGTCTCTCTGTCAGCCAGTCTGAAGAAGTTTTTCAAATAGGTTACCTTCTGTGACTTTCTTTTGTCTGTGGTAGCACTGCCTACTGATGGATTCCAACAAACAATAACGGCACCTGTAGGGGACAATGTGTACCTCATTCCTATAAAGTTTCATCTTTTTGTAACTTCACCCAATATGACCAGATTTTCATGTCTATTACAATTAAATCCTTCCAGTACTGAAGAAGTTGAAAATGTGAAAGAATCCTCCCCCTCCCTTTTTTTTTTGGACAGTCTGAATAAATTCATAAAAAATCCAAAACTGACATATTGAGAAATTCTTTTACAGTGACAGTAATATTCAGTACCATATATAATTATGATCAAAAGAATTAAATCAAATTAAAGCCTAAATTATCACCTAAAGGAGAAAAACTGCACTTATTGCATTGAAATCATTCAAAAATGTTGAAAAAACGCAAAAAAAAAATTAAGGAATGGAACCAAAAACAACAACGCTTCTTCACATTGCCCTCTAGATCATTCATATGCATTTGGGTTTGCTCTGTGTACGGCCAGTTTGAAGAAGTTTGTCAAGGGAGGATATCCCCTATGGCCTATTTTTGCTTGAGGTGGTGCCACTTGTTGAGGGGTGTGAACAAAAGACCACACTTGTAGGGGACCTCGAGTTCTTTATCCATACCAGGTTTCATCAAATACCCTTTTCCTATTCCTGTTGTCAAATGCCATGACAATAACTCACTTGAGCCTATGGCTCAGTCAAGCTTAAAAGGGAAGTTTTACCATAATGTTTTGTTGCGAGTATAATGTACTTAAAATATTTACTTTCAATTTTTCTAAAAACCATCAAATTTCTTCCAAGTGATTCAATTCAATTGATTGATTGATTTTTGTTTAATGTCACACCACAAATATTTAACGTACATGGTGACGGCATCTGCCTGATGCGGGGCATACACATTTTGACCTTTGCAACGGACCCACCCGAAGCAGTGAGGGATCTTTAACGTGCCATGCATACCACGACACGGGGCCTCGGTTTTTACTGTCTTATCCGAAAGACAGGTCTACGGCATGACCAGAGTGGGATTCGAACCCCGGCCTCCTGATCAGGAGGACAGCGCAATACCACTAGGCCACGCCGGCTTGATTCAGTTCAAAGAAGTTATCTCCACATTTAAAACATATAGCAAACGATTATTAAAGCTACTCTTTGAAAGTCAAAGGTCAAAATTAACCTAAAATTAATTATTGTTCAAAACATCAGGGGTATTTCATCAGTATATTCACTCTAATCTATACACCAGGCCCATCTAATATCAGAGAGGGTTCTTTCACATGACAAGATCTAGCTGCTGCGCCATGGGAACTTGGGGACTCGTATGAGGTAGAGTAGAACATTAACTTGACTCTGGTGACCAGAAATCGAATACACAGTATAGACCCCTTATCTGAAGTCATGCACAGGAAATTGCAATTTAAGACTAAAATCTGAGTGACTTCATTTAAAATAGAGAAAACTGAAGACATCCTACAAAGCTGTATGACAAAAATCACCAAGGTCAAGGACATGCACACAAAAAATAGATAATAGTATAATATACCCGGAAAAACGACATTACAAAAATATTCCATTGTGCTGCGGTTACGATACCGACTCAAGAAGGTCAATTGAAGTAAAAAACGTCATTTAATTGGTGTGGTTATCCGGTTTACGGGCGTCCACCTTCCCACTCACCGCAAAGGCAGCACAGTCAAAGGACACACATTTAAAAATTAATCAATAATCCTCCATATAGACGACAAGGTTCAACAGGTTGCTCAAGAAGAAAGGTCATAAAAATTTTATTACACACGAAACGTTTATAGAATAATATATTGCTATCAAAATATGTAAGGCAACATCAAAATAAGTAAGCTGTGCTCTGCCCGTCTGTAAGCCAGGCTCAGATCCTTGATCAATAGGAGTCGATCAGGACCTTGTCTCCTCTGAAAAGGTTTGGACAAGGCCCGTCATAGAGTTCCTTCCGCCCTGTTAGTCAGCGTGCAACACTCAAGCAAAAGTCTGCATTGGGTTGTAGAGGGACCCAATACAAGAACTATGGTCTTAACAATAATCTTATATATTCTTGTTAACAATTCTAATATTTAATTCCAAAAAAAAACCCTGTTTCCTGGTCGGAAGTATTGGCTTTGTTCAATTGAATTTCAGATGGATAAATATCACTAATATAGTTTCAGGCGCGGATCCAGCTTTTTTCGCCGGGGTGGGGGTCCAATAGGCCGGGGTCTTGGGGCCGCCTTAAGACCCCCAGTGGGTCCAGGGCGAAGCCCTGGGGGGGGGGGGGTCCAGGGGCTCCAGGGGTCCGGAAGCTCCTGTATTTTCACAGATAACAGACTATGCGAAATCCGTACCCAAAATTGATGTATGACAACGGAAAATAAAGGCATATATGTGGGACATTTAAGAGGAAAAATAAGTGGATGTTAGCCGTTTATTGAAACGTTACCAGTTCTAGCCACCGGGAGGCTTCCACAGTATAGAACCTTTTTTTTTTAACTTTATTATTTTTTTTAACTTTATTAATTTTTTTTTATATTTATTTTTTTAAGAGGGATGTAATTTTTCCATTGCAGACAAGGTGCACAGTGACACGCTTCAGCGCAAACTTGACACGACCGTGTATATAATAACAAACAATTAGATAAAAAGGGTTGAGGTACCGAAATTGAATGAGGTGACCTGTAGTCCATGTGTCAAATTCACTAATGGACGGTGAATGTCATAGTGGAAACTTAGCTGAATGGACTGAAACAGTCTTCGATTTCCTTGCTTTATGAACGTTTGCACTATTTCCTTTGGGTCGATTTCCTCTACTACACAATAACAAAAGGAAAGGAAATGTACACACTAAATCTTTTTATAAACGAATGGTGTTAGAGAAAGCATCACTTTACATATTTTATGAATAATGTGTATAGAAAATGTTAATGCTTTGGAAATTCCTGGGGGGGGGGGTGTCCGGAACCCCTCCTCCCCCCTCTCCCAATAAGGTCAGGGTTATCGATAACTAAACATCATCAAGATATCTAGAGGTGTCATTGAACTTATCAATAAGGTCGAAACGTTTAGAGGTTTGAGTAGAATGTATAAAGTCTTTCTCATAACAGTATAAAAATAAATCTGCTATAAGGGAAGCCCAGTTAGTGGTTTAAGTTTAAGTTTACAAAAGTTCTTAAAGATTTGCAAGAGTAATGTATAAGTTTTTGAAAGTTACAGTTTACTCAAAGTTTATATATATATATATATATATATATATATATATATATATATATATATATATATATATATATATATTATATATATATAAATGGTGGTTTTCTTAACACCCAAATATATGTCTGATTTTCATTCTAATTGTACATGGAAGAAACACTTGTTGAATACACTACATGTATTGATTTTTGTTTTCACATGTCCACAGTAAAGATCAGACATTACAACTGGTATTCAGTTTATAGTCAGTTAACTTCCTTGTTATCAAAGCAATTGCTTATAGTGTACCAATTACATGTAGACTGACATTCTTACATGGATATCATTTTGTTCAGAGAAAATGTTACGTTTTTTTTATGCAAAGCATGCGCACCTAGAAAATCAGGGTCAGAAATTTTGAAAAAGAGTGCATTATGCAGAAGTGATTACAGTAATTGCATAATAATTCAGAAATTTAAAAAACTATACATGTTTCCATCATATTCTATTAATTACAATACAATCTCACTGATTAACTGCAATGTAAAGGTCAGGTAGATAATGGAATATCTGCAGCACTCCACCACACTTGTAATGTTTCTTGCCCATTAAATTGTCAATGTACACTTTCACTGTAGATTTAATTACTTTGTTTAACACTTATCTATAGACATTACTTTGATATTTACCTGTCATGATCAAGCGTGAGTTTGAGTTATCCAGAGAAAAGTATGAATGATTATTAATAATCGGACTGATAGTTTGAGTTATTGAAAATTCAACTTATCCAAATTCGAGTTATTGGTAGTGAAAATATTGGTAGAAAATAAAAGTAAGCAGGAGTCGGCGGTATAAAAATAGCTCTCCAAACATTATGAAATATGAATCCAAGACGAAGGTCAACAAATTCTCTTAGAGTAAATATACTTAAACCAATAAGACTACACACTTGGGGTTAACAACAATCAATCAAACATATTTTAAGATGTTTATTTTAAGAATGTGAAAGATCTAAATATGTACATATAGTTTATATCACATTTGTTTTGTCTATTCAACAGCTATATCAACCAGACCACTTATTACATCTAATTCTTTGCTGGATGAAGTTTTCATGTCATCACTGAGTCTAAAGACATGGATGTATCCAGCCCCATCACCAGTAGCTATAAGGTTGGTCCTGTAAAAACAAAGTTATAATCAATATAAAAAATAAAACTTATACATATATATTACATTCTAAGTCTCAGATTTAGGATTTATCACATAATATCACTCTATTGCAATACATACAATATCAATAAAGAAAATGAATATTTTCTGTAACTGCTGGATTTATGATTTCACAGTTTGAGATAAAATGACTGTAAAGTAAGATAAACATTTCATTTGCACATTTTCAAAATGAAATCATCACAATGTGATAAGATATGAAACAAGAGCAACACCTCTTTTGCTTAACTTCAAGGTAGCAACTTTCTACTAACAGCAAAAATTCTTGTAGAACTAGATCACACTATAAAAACTGTACCACATCTGTATATTTTCGTGGGGAAATAACACATTAATTTTAGTTTGTTACCTCAAATAATTCACCTAAATTGGCAGTGTCTTTGACCTACAATGTATGACCTTGCATCAAGTTTTCCAAGGTTTTGACACATTCTCTGAATTATCTCCCATTTTACTAAAACTGGAATTTACGATAGTTTCAAAATAGAAATCATGGGGGGGGGGGGGGGGGAATGGTGAAAATACAGGTAAACTTCAATATCTGAACACATTGGATATCTCCACAACCTGGCTTATCTCTACGTCAGTCGTCAGTACCATTTTTCTGAATAATTTAATAAAATTTTGCCTGGATGTCTCGTCATTCCCTATGTCGACTACCATGCTTATCTTAACTTCATTTTCCAGTCTCCTTATAAAAATTTATCTGGTTTATCTCGACAATGGCTTCTTTTTAGCAGATTATAACTGTGAATAATCGTTATGTAACATGCATATTTACTTGACCATAACGACCTGCTTATTATGTATCATTAGTGTGTAAGTTGTTAAAGCTATTTTTACTGAAATGATAAAACTGAATGATATTTGCAGATAACAATCGATTAAATGCTCATTTATTGACGAAACCAGTGATTCATGTACGTTGTTATTACAAGAATATATGCAAACTTCAAATAATTTTATCTATCATGAAAACATTTAAAAGGACATTCATTCTCATTAAATCCGTTTATGCCATGTCACAGACAGAATCTCCTACCCTCTCGTTTTCGTGATATCCCCGCCCCAATCGTTAGGTAAATTCAAACAGTCACGTAAAACGTAAACTCAAAGTTTATTCTGTCGAAACAAAGTATCTTATTAACTGTGAAATAAAGCATCATAAATATATTATCACATGTGAATAAAACTATCCTTAACAATAATTCGTCTTACACCTTTGTTTTTGCTATACTATTAGGCAGCTATTTATATTTTTATACATTTATATACAATCCAGCGATTATGAAAAACAACTTTTACACGTTACTTTTCTCTTTTTTTTACTCTCATTTTGGATATCTTGACCTACCAATATCTTGACATATTGTTCTTGGTCCCTATGATGTTGAGATATCAAAGTTTGACTGTATGTTTAAATAACTTGTTAATGGACTTTTTCAAGTAAAACCTTTTTCAAAGTTTTTTATTAATATTAAACTCTAAAATATAAGTATAAAAAAGCATTAAGAAAAGCAAAACATTAATGTTTCACTAATAGAATTTCCAAATTACAAATGCAAGTACAAATTAGCATTTATTTCTTGAACTGATATCACTGTTTTCCAATAAAATTGTCAATCTAACAAAAGTTTGTTCACATCACATGCCTACAGACACTCTTTTACTTTAAATCTAGATTTTATTATAAAAGAAACAAACTTAGACATGGCTTTTTGACATGGGTGTAAACAAAACAAGAGCAACGGCTAGCATGGCATAATATGCCCGTCACTTTAATAGTTTGAAGGGATGAATTTAAAAAGTATGGAAACATTCCCCCTTTGCCAACAATTCTGTGAAATATTATTCAAATCTGTGCAATGGGTAAAGAGTAATGGACCAGACAAAGATTTACCCATCACATTCAGAGTGATTTTGACCTTGCAGATATAACCTTGGTTCAAGGTCAAGATATACCTTTGGGTTCTGGGTAACAATTCTGTGAAATATTACTCAAATCTGTGCAAGGGGTAAAAATTTATGGCACAGACAAAGATTTACCCCAACATATGCATTGTGACCTTGACCTTGCAGATATAACCTTTGAGACAAGGTCATGACACACCCTTATATCTTGAGCAACAATGCTGTGAAATATTATTTACATCCATGCACAGTGTAAAAAGTGACAGCACTGTGACCTTGAACTTGCAGATATGACCTTGAACATCAATAGGTTTCATCCTCTAGTCATAAAAAATAAATGTGTAAAGTTTCAGTGCCAGCATAAACAGTTTGGTTTGTACCTTGTTTACAAGTTGCATTCTCAAAAATTTGCTATTTTTGCCCCCAAAATGACCCCGACCTTGATATTGAAAATAAAAAAGGTTCATCCTCATGCCATAAGGAATAAGTATACCAAGTTTGAAAGTCCTAGCCTAATCTGTATGGTATGTATCGTAGTAACAAGTTGCAGACAGACCCACAGGGCCATACCATAATATGTCTGTTTACGATGGGTGTATATTTTTTTTTTTGGTTGATTGGTGTTTTACGTTGCTTTCAACAATATTTCAGTTATATCGCGACATGGAAGCAGGAGGTTACCAACCTCTTAAACATAGTGGCACAACCCGGGAATCGAACCCGGATCGTCGGCGCCGCAAGCCAAGCACTTAACCACTACACCAAACCTGCCCCTACGATGGGTGTATAAAATTGACAATTAAAACCTTAGTAATAAAAAGTTTCCATATTTTCCCATGCCCATCAATTATCTGTATAGGAGAATTCAGATCCAAGTTTTATGCTGTATCTTAACTTTTCTGACTAGACCTTCCCATCAGGAACTTTTTTCCAAGTACGCATTTCTTCAAATGGAGCAACTAGACAAAAAAAATTCTCTTATGGTGATCTTAACCTTGGATGCTTGAGTAAATATCAAAATATACTTTCTTTCTATAAAACATTTCTATCAAACATGAAACTAATTCCAGTGAAGCATGTAGAAGCATGGGTCGATAAACAAATTTAACCCGGAATTTTGTTATCCTTATCTAAAAGTTGTACTCATGTGTCAACTACAGGTAGTTTAGAATTACATTTTGGTAATAAAAACTACATAATACAAAAAAGGAAAAAAGAAACAATTATAACTTACATATCTGACCATAAAATGATTAACTGAAGTCCAAAAACTAGAAAATATAAGATAATTTTACTTAAAATGACAATAATATGCCCTGTCTGAAGACATATTATGAAATGAATCTTACTGATTTGGGTTAAATTGACATGTAAATACAGGAGCTTTCTTAATACTAGCTTCCAATTTCTGTATGGGTACTGGCTGGTTTTGTCGTAAGTCATACAACAGCAGATATCCAGTTTCTGTGGTGGCGGCAATCAGGGTCGGACGTACAGGTGACCACTTGATAGAGAATACAAAACCCTCACTAGGCTCTATTGTCAGAATGGGTTGTACCTTTATGAAATAAAGAATTATTTTCAAATGACAGTGCTTCTATATAATATTAATGAATATAATTGCAGCATGCATGCTTGTTTTAAAGCTTAAACTTAAGGTATTGGTTTTAATCTTTCACTAATTTTTATTTTCAAAATGCTGAACCCATATAATACATGAATATTTCCAGCAAGACAAGCTTTATACCATAATTTTATGTGATTTACTTGAAAATCACCTATCCTGATTTTATACTGAGGTTGAAACTTTTAAATACAAAATATATTTTTTGTGTCGTTCTAGTTGTTATGTCAAGAACTGATCGAAAGATGTGCAACTTCTCTCTTTTTCCTTAACCAATTAAATTTTTTAAGATGCCATAATTTTAAAGAGTACTAGTATATATATATATCCTGACATCAGTGATGTGGCTATCATAAGAGGATACTTGCATGCTTTTGTGATGTCTTACATTTGATGACTTACATGTGACTATTTTCAACATCTTGCATATGTTCACAATGTCACTAAAAGAATCATGAACTTGTGAATCTAAGTGTGCATGTGTTACTCAGATATGAAATATTTTGCAATATTTTTGATTTAAAGTAGAGCACTGGTGTTGTATCTTTGAGCTACAAATAAAAGCATTTCAAAATATTGACTTCCTATTAGTACATGTATTACAAATAATCAAGAATGACAAATTTTCTTTAATCTTGTACATTAATTGCATCCAACTGTTGCTATAGACCCAAGCTTTCTCATCTTTAATCATTCTCTTCAATGCTAGCATCTTAGTGGGCAAACTAATCCTTGATCCTGTTAACTGATGTCAGAAACAATCAAATTCGTACTACAAGTACAAATCAAAAGTTTTCATAAAAAATTTGGCAATTAACCAGAAAATGTCAGTCATGCATCAAACTTGTCAAGTTTACCCCTTGATGACTTCCTTATGTCATCACCAGTTCTAAAGTGGGATGAAATATTATATGACCATTTAAAATGGCCACATGAGAGACTTAATGATTTTAGCCACATGAGAGACTTAATGATTTTAGAGATAAACTGATAAAGTGTAGAATTGGCTGTAATCATTTAGGTGACCACCAGTCTTGTATTTAGACTGGTCTTAAATTCCAGTATCACCTGTAGCATGCTGTAAAGTCGTATTGACTGATCCATAGCTGAGGTCAGAAAAGCATTCCTATGAAATGGTGAAAACTCTGCTGAATAAACTGGTCCATGATGATGTAAGTATGTAAAGGTTACAGGTGACTTCAAAGGCACTGAAGATATCACATGACCTAAAGGGAAATATGAATATATATTCTACAGTTAATCCAATTTAGGTATATTGAAAGAATAACTTAATAGTTCAGTCTACTCTCCACCTTGTTTTCAAGAAAAATGGCAATCCATCTATAACATACCAGTATATGGGGTAAATTTCCAATACTGTTTAAGTAAGAAAAGAATACTTCAACCACCAAAACAGTTTTGATTTTTCATCAATATACAATATTAGCATTCAATAACTAGTATTTCTTTGATGCAAAATAATATTATGTATATAATAATCATGTAAAAAATACAATTAGTAACAAGAGACCCTGGCATGAAAAAGAGTCAGTCAGTCTTTCTTATTTCTTATTTCTTGGATGACTTATTGAGTGCTGCAACACATGTTTTGGTATAAAATGAAATGAAAACCTTTTTTGCCTCCAGCCAGGTTTAAACCAATAACCTTCAGCATGCCAGAAATGGTTGATATAAATATATATATAAAAATCATAATAAATCCAGGAAACAGAAATTTTACATAACACTTTCAAATAACTCTTTAAAATAGATATTTTCAAATAAATTTAGAAAACAAATACTTTATTGCTTCTCTTTAATTTTAGAAGAGAACTAAATACAGCAACACTTTTGAAGACACCCTTTTAAATAACTCTTATGCATTCAGTATGATGATAAATGCAGCTGCTCTGAAGAAGTTTGTCAAAGGAGGGTACCTTCCTGGGCTTATGATGCCTTGCCCTGGATCCATCTCCTAACAGATCTGGCCTTAAACAGCAACATTTGTAGAGGACCTTGAGCACTTCATACCTACCAAGTTTCATCAAAATCTTTCAATAAGTTCTGAAGAAGAAGTCAATCAAAGCTTATTAATAAAAATAAATAGTACATCCCCCCTCCCTTTTTATGTTAAAAAATAGCAAAATCTCCCAGAAATTGTTTCTGCATTGCAAATGTCTCTAAATCTTAATATGGAGTAAGCACAATTTTTGGCATTTCTATATAACAGAATCATAGATGTAGGCTTTGAGATTTCTTACATAAAAGAGTAGTTAATACCCTTACAACAAATTATTGGAATTTACTTTAAAATACATAACACACATAACATATCACAATAGTGACATATACTTTTCTTTTAGCAGATTTTTAATTGAAAAGTTAATGTTTAAGTATGAATTTCAATTGTTTACAGTACATAAGAATTTTGTCTGACAGAAGATTTTGATTTTTAGACAGGGTCATCCTGTCTATTGTCAGGCCATTCAAAGGGCTTTAACCTGATGGTGTCAAACTTCAAATCTATGCTGAAATGAAGTACAAAAATAGGGCACCCCTAACGGGTGCATGGCATGCCAGCATCATGTTTAAATTTGGTCTACAAGCCACATCCTTTCATATGACACCATAAAACTTTTGTTCCCCCTTTAAATAAGGAGTAGGAGCCCAGGAAACCTTTCCGACCCTGTCCATTTTCCCCCAACCCAAGAGCCTGACCCCAACTTTGAAACCCACATGCACAACTACAAGCCACATCCTTTCATATGACACCATCAAAAGTTTTGTTCCCCCTTTAGTTAAGGAGAAGAAGCTCAGACAAGCTTTTCCGACCCCGCCCATTTTCCCCCACCCCAGGGGCCTGACCCCAACTTTGAAACCCACATGCACAACTACAAGCCACACCCTTTCATATGACACCATCAAAACTTTTGTTCCCCCCTTTTATTAAGGAGAAGAAGCCCAGACAAGCTTTTGCGACCTCACCCATTTTCCCCCACCCCAGGGGCCTGACCCCAACTTTGAAACCCACATGCACAACTAAAAGCCACACCCTTTCATATGACACCATCAAAACTTATGTTCTCCCTTTAGTTACTGAGTAGAAGCCCGGAAAACCTTTCCGACCCTGTCCATTTTCCCCCACACCAGGGGCCTGACCCCAATTTTGAAACCCACATGCACAACTACAAGCCACATCCTTTCTTAGGACACCATCAAAAGTTTTGTTCCCCCTTTAGTTAAGGAGAAGAAGCCCAGACAAGCTTTTCTGACCCCACCCATTTACCCCCACCCCAGGGGCCTGACCCCAACTTTGAAACCCACATGCACAACTAAAAGCCACACCCTTTCATATGACACCACCAACACTTTTGTTCCCCCTTTAGTTAAGGAGGAGAAGCCCAGACAAGCTTTTCTGACCCTGCCCATTTTCCCCCACCCCAGTCGACTGACCCCAACATTGAAACCCACATGCACAACTACAAGCCAAATCCTTTCATATGACACCATCAAAACTTTTGTTCCCCCTTTAGTTAAGGAGGAGAAGCCCGGACAAGCTTTTACAACCCCACCCATTTTCCCCAACCCCAGGGGCCTGACCCCAACTCTAAAACCCACATGCATAACTACAAGCCACATCCTTTCATATGACACCATCAAAACTTTTGTTCTCCCTTTAGTTACGGAGTATAGAAGCCCGGAAAACCTTTCCGACCCTGTCTTTTTTCCCCTACACCAGGGGCCTGACCCCAATTTTGAAACCCACATACACAACTACAAGGCACATCCTTTCATATGACACCATCAAAAGTTTTGTTCCCCCTTTAGTTAAGAAGGAGAAGCCCGGACAAGCTTTTCTGACCCCGCCCATTTACCCCTACCCCAAGAGTCTGATCCCAACTTTGAAATCCACATGCACAACTTAAAGCCACATCCTTTCATATGACACCATCAAAACTTATGTTCCCCCTTTTAGTTAAGGAGGAGAAGCCATGACAAGCTTTTCCGACCCCACCCATTTTCCCCCATCCCAGGGGCCTGACCCCAATTTTGAAACCAACATGCACAACTACAAGCCACATCCTTTCATATAACCATCAAAGTTTTGTTCCCCCTTTAGTTAAGGAGAAGAAGCCCGGACAACGATGGACGGATGACAGCTGTATAGCATAATACGCCCACATTTTTAAATGGGAGCGTATAAAAAGTACACTTTAAGTTTTGCTTGAGAAGCTGTTGTGAAAACTGTGTCATTACGGAAGTTGGAAATACAAAAAGTAAAAACTCATTTATGAACTCATGTATGTTTATATAAGTTTCATGGAAATTTCAAAATGAAATATTAATGGGCATATGTAAGCATGCATGATAAGCTGTTTATTCATGTGAACTCCCTTGCAATTGCTGATTCTAGGTCACTTGCTTTGACACACAAGTATCTTATATTTTCTAGTTTTCAGGCTTTAAATCATCACTTTATCATCAAATAGGTGAAGTATGATGGTTTTTCTTCCTGTTTTGCATTATGTAGTTTTTATTGCTAACTTGAACATGCAAAGAGAAGATAGTTGACATCTGTGATAGATTTTTTTTAAATAGAGTCAGCTATAAATGTTTATGAATATAATTTTGCTGGTAGGTGTATGCTCATTTCAATACTTTGAGATATGGTCTAGTTCTATCAATCTGTTATATAATTGTGCAAGAATGTTTTGTTTGAGGATTGATGTGATCTGAAGTACACTTATTGCCTGACAATGTGGTTAACAAATCACTCAGGGAGCCTAATATTTTACAATAGATATGATAATATATACAATGAAATTCAGTTATAATCAGTTGTAAAAATGGCAACAACTTTATGTTCTCCTGCAATAAGCAAACAAACATTACTGGTAACATGACACTCCCTAATTTTTTTTCAATACCAAAATTTTGACTTCAATATTCAATATTTCAATACAATACACCTTTTTTTATATCAGAGAATTTAACAAGAATTATTTGAGTGTTCTGATATATGAAGTCTCAAATGTCACTCAGATTTTCTACAGAGTTTTTTTTTAATGATTAATTTATGCATTCTATGAATAAAACAGGCATAATCCCAAGATAAGTTAAATTCTTTTTGTTTATATTTCTGAAAATGACATGTGCAAATGATTAAAAAAAACACAATCAACTAGAGCACTATGACAATGTCTAAGGAAGATAAAACTTTGGAATGCATCATTTTACATATTTCCTTTAGCCAGGTTCTTTTTCAAGAACACCAATGAATCTAATTCTATTGTAACATAATCAAAGGCTTGAAGAGCCACAAAGGCGTCGAGCTAAATTTCATTTAAAGCTGTCAAAAGTAGCAGAAATTACCAGTTGTGTTCATTTTTTTTGTTGAATTCCGATAATTTTTTGAAAAGAGTAAAAATAAAAGCTTAAGGACCAACAGCCATATATCATATAATATATCATCATAACATTTTATTGCTCTTTATATCATTCTTGCAGAAATATGTCAAATATCTTTTCACAACGAATGTACATGTGAAATCAATCGAACACCATTGCCATTTTTTTTTTACAAAGAAAAGGACGAGTTGTTACCATTGCCTGTAAAATATGGAAGCCTTATGCTTAATTTGTTTTAAGATATGGTCTAGGTTACTGTTTTTGTCCATGCTACTAACACTGACACTAGGGCCAACAGCTTCTATATATCGTCCATACACACTACTTATTCGGTCATTTATTGTATGTGCACGTGTAAGGGCTACAACGCCATGCCGTTCGCCGTAATGACGCAAGCCGATTGTGCATCACAATCGCACTTTATCGGTTGATTTGGAATAAAATCTTCACATGTAAGTTCTTCGTAATTTATTTTTCATGCATTCAATCTAAAGTTCTGTCTTAATCCATGCTATCATCCTTTACATCCGCATTAAATTTTGTAGGCGATTTGAAAACTTTCTCGGCTGCCAATTTTTATGCCCTCGTGGGACTTTTCCAGATATGTGAAAGACCGTGTGATATATACACATGCTACTTCCCTAATAAGGAAAAAAAATGAGGCGTGGCTTCAGAAATTTTAGCGGGAAAATTCACAACTGCGCAAAAACAAGCATGTAATTCCCATTAACATAAAGCTATTTGGCTTTGTGACCAACATCTTCATCATTTAATGCTATTCCGATTACAACTTAAACTTTTTAAAAAGCTATGCTTGTTTAAGATAGACTGGAGTTACCTGCTCTTGCTTGCTATCGCTGCGCGAAGAGACAAGTGACCACCGCCATTTTGTAGAGGCTATTCCTTGTCCAGCAAATGTTATTTATAGCACAGACGGTAAGGGCAGATAAGAAGCCGTACACACTGCGTGTAGATATTTTTAAGATTCGTCTGCAGTAGTATACACAGTATAGGTATACAGTACCTGATGTAATTTACGAGAGGCTCGTGATGTTTAGCCTTGAGGACGTAATTAATTTTGTCGATATTTGTTAATTCTGGGTTAAATGAATGAAACAAATCGAAATCCAGTGAGATAAAAATAACCGATAACGCGTCACTTGAACCTAGGTCAGCCTCGTTATGAATTAGTGGTCACCTGTCTAGATATCTTTGTGATACGCATTGCCAGTCTATATTTAGGCAGAGACATATATGTGTATATATGTCTCTGATTTAGGATTCTATGACATATTTTATTTGTTCTTTTTTAGACTGAAATTTATATCTACAGATATTATTATTATATCATTTATATTATTATATATATTTCGAAGATCGCGCGATCGGTTTCCATATTGGCGCTTAATGTCAAATCAGGCCTTGATCGCGTGTGTTACAAGCGTTCTACTACGATTTCTCCAAATAAGGCAATATGTCACGTGGTCTTTCCCATATTTGGAAAAATTCCCATGAAGAGCAATTGTAATTCATAATCGGCTTGCGTCATCACGGCAGATGAATATTTTAACACACACACAATAAGCGACAGAATAATATGTGTTTTAGGGCAATATATTGATAATTTAAGTTAAGCAGACCTATGCTTAAACCTATTTCTGTGCAATGAAATTTCAATAACAAGGATAACAAAGCCAGTTTTGCGAGAACTTTTACTACGTTTAGTACTTTAAAGAATGTACTACTTTGTTACGTGAATTAAAAAGGTGGTGTAGAGGTAAAATTTTTACGATCGCTAGAAGACTGTCGAGCAAATGCTCGACGCCTTAAAAATGAAAAAAAAAATTGGTCACTACGTGAAGTTTTTTATGCATCTTTATTAGTATTTATTGTACCGCTATATATCGATACAGTCACAGTATTGATACCTTCAATATTTCAAAACCAATATACATCCCTGAAATATACCATAAGTACTCTGATTTCTACCATGTATTAATGTATATAAGTTTTATGAATTTTTCACAACATCAGTAGCAATATTTTAAATTTAAAATCAAAGAAGAGGTCAAGGTAAATGAGATAAAAAAATATCACAGTTACAACATTTATGACAGAACAACACTTTATGATTCAAGTTTGGTACTTTAAGCTATTTAAAGTAAAACTAAAGTTTATATAATTATTTCAAGTTTAACATTTTCTATAAAAATGTCCTAAAGAAAAAAAAACCCAAATAAGTGCAACTCACTGCCTGCAGGTTCTCCATGTGCATGCATTGAACACTTAAAGATAGCTCCAGGTTCTGAACCAATGATGAAGGTATCTCTGTCATCACAGTTATATGATATACAAGTCACGCCAACCTCTTTATCACCCCGAACATTTCTAGATTTTCTCAGTTGCTTCGGTAGATTCTGATTCATGAGTATAAACCTGAAAATTAGAATCAACACATTATCATGAGATTCATGTTACCGGTATATTAAGTAAACATATATGTAAACCAAATAAAAGCTATGGTCATAACAAATCTACGTGTAAAATATCAAAGTCCTAACCCTTACCAGTAACAACTTATAAGATATGATAAAGGTGAAAAAGTTTTAAAAATTAAGGATCAAACTCCAAGGTCATGGTCATGTGGTCAAATATCAAGGTGCCATTGGATAGTCCCAATCATAAGCACTCTATGCTTAAAATTTTAAAACTCTATCCACATCTGTACTGAAGATATGAGCTTTCAATGTCTTAAGCATATAAAAACTCCGATAGCAATGGTTATGATTATTTGCAATAGGTATATAGGTAATGGTGCAACCAAAACAGCTGGAACTCCTCACCCAAAGCTAGATTAGATTAGATTCCATCTCTGGTAGATGTTCCGGTAGGCTGCATAGAGAATCTAAATGGAAGTGGAATGTCCATCTAGTTGTTTACAACTCTAAATATCATCACTGCCATGGTGGTTGCCCTTTAAATTGGTAGACTCTACTGAAGTAGTTTGTTGTTTGATGATTATCCATGACAATCAATGCCGACTTGTATACACTTTTTGAAACTTGCAAATATACTCAGCCGTCAGGGCATTCATAAATTAGAAAAATGCTTTGCATAGTGTTTAAGATTTTAAAAACATAAAACAGATTTACCCATCATGTAATTCAAGTTGCTTGGTTTTCCTGTCAATTCTCCATAACAACATTTTACCATCTGCACTTACACTCATCAGCTATAAAAGAAAACATAGCTTCTGTTTAGTAGAGACATTATTCTATACGAAGGAATACATGTACTTTTATTTATTGATTATCACTTGTACACCATTGACGGCAAAAGTTAAAACACTGTGAACAAACACTATGTTTTGTAATATATGTTCTTTATATTGCGATGTAATTAATTACAAATCCTTTTTTCTATATCTAAGATCTGGTATTTTGTATGTATATTATACATTCTTAAAAGAGGTCAATCAATATCTACATAATATTGTTTTCATCAAAAAGTTGATTTAGGAACATTGGAATGTTGATCATCTTGTGATGTTGCATTCAAGTAAAATTGCCCCATTAAGCATGACAGTATATATGAATGTGATGCTGTTCTTCAAAGATAACATTCTTGGCCCAAAGGATATAATTGTAAATAATTTGGGGGTTATAATTAATCTTACAGCAAATCTGTTCTTTTTGGAGGAGGTAGGGTCAGGTATCCACGTGAGCTTGGAAACTGGTTCACGATGAGAATCATCACCAAGTCCTGATGTTGTGAGCAGCATGTCATCCTCTCTACTGAGATCCCAGATGATGACAACACCTTATGTACCAACAAGAAGAATCACACTTTAATCTTAAATAGGATACAATTAAATACAACAAAACTTAAGCATTGTATTGAACAGACCTTTTTCCAATTTAAATGAATTTAAAGGGCAATAGATAGGTTTCATTAGCATTAAATTTTATTGGAGTTACTTCCCTTGTGAGAAGTTGTCCACCATCATTGAGGTATATAACCGAATATTTGTTCACATATCAACCAAATTATGTAGGTAATTTCTCAAAACTAGGGATACTTCCTGTGTTTTTGCAATGCTTATGAAAATTTTTAGGTACTGAATAATGTAAAAGAAGTTTCTAAAGAAGTGTGAATATTAACAACTTTCTAAAAAATTTCATTAAACTTAGAATGAATATTAGGCAAAAAGCCATGCTTGACCACAAACATGGGCGACAACGGGAGGTAACTCCAACTTATTTTTGCTAATGAAACCTACCAAGTATGTATATCAGACAAATGAAGTCTGCCACTTAGATTTGCGTCATATTTCTTTGACATCACAATCTAAGCATTAACATCGTAATGAAAATTCAAGCAAAGTGGTTCATCTAATATTAGGCCTCTAATACCATTTAGAAAAGGGAAAATGGCTATAAAAAGAAATTAATCAGCCAATGCACATTTGTTTATATTCCAATAATGTAGGTTCTCATCCTAAAATGGGAAAAAGACACACATGAGAACAGAGCATAATATAAGGTGCTCATTACAAATGTTGATTGGCATCCTGAAAGACTTGCTATGAAATATGACATTATGAACTTAAATGTAATTTTGACCAATTTTACCATTATAGTTGCCTCCTGCAATTATAGCTGGGTTTTTAGGGTGGAATGCAACACACATCAGACAGCAAGATAGTTCTATGGTTGTGTCTGGTTTGTTTTCATTGATGTTACGCTTATCTAAGTTCCAAGTACAGAGGGAACTTTTATGAGTACACCAATTGTCATGGTCAAATCTTCCATAACTGGTGAAAGTTGAGGAAAACAGTAGCTATTATATGCAGTTGTAACAGACGAGTTTCTTTATCTTTCAGACAAAAATGCTGGTTAATGCGTGAAAGAATAATGTTTAGCATTTATACTTGTGACACTAGATGCACATATTCAAACAATGAAAATTTAAAAATTTGTTAAGTCATATGCTCATTCAAAACATTGTTATAATTAGTTCTATTAAAGGTTGTAACAAGGATACGCAGTTGCAATGACAGATCCTGTTGAGTTCCAAGACAGGCTTGTTATCTGAAACTAAACAAAAAAGTACAGTATAAAATATGAAAAATTAATATATTTCTTCCTATCTTCTTAATTTGCAAATTTCTAGTTGTTGTCATTAATGTTTTCTCAAGATACATGATTATTTTGATAAATAAAATATGTTTATATTTATAGCAGTATATGACGAGTGACATACGGTACTTACTTCAGAGTTCAGGTCTGGATTGGTTAGTTTATGAATACAAGATACAGAAGCTGAATCCTCTTCCCAAGACACACTATAATCTACAAAACAGTTGTAAAAAGTTAAGCTAGTTACCCTATAAATATTAGTTTAACCCCTTTATTTGACTTCTGCATTGAACCATTTTTCAGCTTTTCAATATCAAATTAATTGCCTAATAGAAATTTTCCACAATTCCACATAATCAACTAGAAAAATTGTAAATGATGTTAGCTGTCCAGATAATAACAGCCTGGGTAAATTCAACCCTTAAAAATAGGGTGTAAATTAGGGATATTCTATTTCAGTATTTAGATTGGTAACAAAATGGACTTCAAGCATTATAAAGCCAACAACCTTTATATTAGTAATGACCTGTGGGAGTTTGGATAAAATGATGATAGCCCAAGCTGCAAGGGTTTAAATGAAAATATTCAAGGACTGAGGGTTTGATTATGTTCAGAAATAAGAGGGATGAGTATGGAAATTACTTATATATTGTGAAGAGACTTTTTCTCATGCACTAACAACATTTGATCCTTGTTTTGGTGAATACGGACTGAGCTATGAACACATCTAGAACTGTATTTTTTTCCCTTTGAGTTATCAATTCTTTACATTTTCATAGAATTACCACTCTTGAATGTAACTTAATAAATATTTGCTCTGGGGCCAGTTGTTCAAAACTTTAACCACTGGTTAACCAAACCAATAGTTAAATTTCATCTCACTCTGTCTTTGAATTGAGAAGTCTTCAAGTCAAAGTATGTGTACTGGTTTGTAGCATATGTAACTAGCATTGTAATGTAATTTAGATTTTTATACAGAAATTATATAAATTAGATTAATTGTCTCTCAAACTTTAACCACTGGTTAACTTAACTTAAAATTTCGAACAACTGGCCCCAGAATGTTAAATAAATCACTTATAGAATAGACTTGTCACTCCATTTTAATCACCCTAATTTTCCTCCTTGTTATTCTCCTTACTACGATTGTGATTTTATTTTAACAGTTTTAGCTTCTATAGATTTTAAAAACCAACATGTTAGATGTCATATGATCATCTGTAGTCATAGGTCATGTATCATAATCAATGAGAGATGACACTTATGTAAAGTTGAGCATGTACATATGTACATCTAAATGGGTGCTTGGCTTATGACCAAAAGGTCCCAAGTTCAACTCAAGAAGTTGACACACCAGTTTCCTCTCTTTCGGATGAGATAAAAAACGAGGTCCCCTGTTATAGTAGGAGTAGCACAAAGATCCCTTACTACATTTGGTGGGTTTGTTACAAAGGTTTAGATTTATATGCGATGCATCAGGCAGATGCCCTAACCATATACATGAATGAGAAATAATCATGGAGTGACACAAAATAATAATCAACAATCGATTTGAAAGGGTGAATAGTATTTCACTTTTATTACACTGTACAAATGCCTCTAAAATGGCAGTCTAGTATAATAAGTTATATAGCATATCAGATGTCTAACAAATTACCTACACTTATAAACTGGCTTCACTTTATTATATTTTAACAAAAATTTAATATATGTTACATAACATATAATAACATGTATTTCAGAAAAATTCTTAAGAGTATGAAACTCGTAGAATTCAAAACTGCAAAATTTCCATACCGTCAAAAGCATGACTCTTTAAATTTTGTTCCAATTGCTTTGAAATATATGGTTCAATATTTCTCAGAAATTCTCCAAGTCCCCCTGAAGAATCCTTGGCTAATCCACCAAATTTATCATTGTCATCATCAGTCTGTGTCTGAAAATGCAGAAATAATATCAATAGACTATTTCCGAGTTTTATCCAAACTACGGACATAATGCATACTTTGGCGTTATTTTATTCATGACGTAATAATCTTATCTTTGGATACATAACGTCAATGCTTCTACCAAGTATGACGTCACAATCAGTTGTCTGTAGTCTGACTTGTAAAATCTAGGTTTTTAACAGCCATTTCCTGTTACTTGAAAATGGCTTATTGTAGTAAATTGTATTAAATTGTAACATTTTTAACTGGTTTTGCAAAATACTGATTTGCTTCAAAACCTACTAAATTCTGTCTCCTTTGATTATGCTTATACAATGTATACTTTTTATATTTGAGTCTTTAATTTGATTAGAAAAGAGTTTTCTTCCTTTCTTTTTTTTTTTTTAGTTTTTTCTTTTCATTTGTAAGAAAAATATTTATGAGACAGAATAAATATAAAAATTAAAATCAAATAACAATATGATAATTCTGATTTTCTATGTTTATTGGGGTATAATTGGGAAAATTCTAGGAAAATTACGAATATCAGTGGCCGATGATTTGGAGAAAATTTTCATCCAAAGTTAGTAGTACTCTAAAAGCTAGCCGCAAGTAGTGGCAATAAATGAATGATCATTCATTTAGGGCCACTACTTGCGGCTATCTAAAAGCATAATCTCTAAAGCAAGATCAGCCAAGACATTTTTTTTTGCAAAAAAGAATATAATTCTCATAAACAGAATATATCTATTATGAGAAATCTGTGACAAAAAGGTATTTCTCTAGGAATTAACAGTGCAATATTTGATCTCTTTGATAGTGTATGTCTTTTATATAGTATATTGATTTATTATCATGCTGATGATTTACGTCATGCTCTGGGAGAACACCTCCCTTTTTAGGATGATAAAGCTTGCAACCTATAAAATCACCTGTTCTATGCAAAGGCATAGGTGATAAATTCAATAAAGAATTATAAAACATTGTATATAATTTCATGTAACAGAATTTATAATTCTAAATGTCTGTTAATATTACCTTAGCATCTCTGTGTTTAACTGACTGATTAGCTTTCTCTTCACATATCAAGTCTGAAGTCTGACATCCACTGCTAGCCAAAGATCTGAAGTATAAACAATGTTTATTCTAGATGCACAATGTCTTCTTGCAATAATAGATGGTCGTTTGTGGAACATCTGTGGAACATATGGGATGGCCGCAAATCAGAACGCAGGGACCGCGGTCCGGACCAAGCGCATTTAGACAAATGAATATGAGTATATACATGTATACACTTATACATTTGTCTGAGCGTGCTTGATCCCTTTTAATATCTATTGAAACGATTCGACTCATTCTGACAGTTTTAATCAAAGGCTTGAAGAGCCACAAAGGCGTCAAGCTAAGTTTGGTTTAAAGCTGTCAGAAGTAGCAGAAATTGACCAGTCGTGTTCATCTTTTTTGTTGAATTCCGATAATTTTTGGAATAGAGTAAAAATAAAAGCTTAAGGAGCTTTAAGGAGCCATATATCACATGATATCAAAATGTGAATGTAAGTTGTCAGTGGGCAACATAGCTCTCCGGTGGGGCTTTGTCATAAAGTAAGATGTATCATCAGTTTCTTGTTGGATTTCATTGTCATGAGCAAGTCAAGTGTTATAAGTGGTATTGATTATGAGATCATCATAACATTTTATTGTTCTTTACGTCAGTCTTGCAGAAATATGTCAAATGTCTTATCACAAAGAATGTACACGTGAAATCAATCGAGCACCATTGCCATTTTTTACAAAGACAGAAATGGATGAGTTGGTACAAATTTGCCTGTAAAATATGGAAGCCTTATGCTTAATTTGTTTTAAGATATGGTCTTAAGCTTACAGTTTTTGTCTACGCTACTGACACTGACACTAGGGACAACAGCTTCTATTTATCGGCCAAAAACACTACTTAATTATGTAGTCGTTTATTGTACATGCACGTGTAAGGGCTACAACGCCATGCCGTTCACCATAATGACGCAAGCCAATTGTGAATCACAATCACACTTTATGGGTTGATTTGGAATAAAATCTTCACATGTGAGTTCTACTTAATTTATTTTTCATGCTTTCAATCTTAAATTCTGTCTTAATCAATGCTATCATCCTTTACATCCGCATTAAATTTTGTACGCAATTTGAAAACTTTCTTGGCTGCCATTTTTATGCCGTCATGGGAACTTGTCCAGATGTGGGAGACCATGTGATATATACGCATGCTACTTCCCTAATTAGGAAAAAATGAGGCGTTGCTTTAGAAATTTTAGCGGGAAAATTCACAACTGCACAAAAACAAGTAATTCCTATTTACATAATGCTATTTTGCTTTGTGACAAACATCTTGAACATTTAATGCTATTCTGATTGCAACCTAAGCATTTTGAAAAGCTATGCTTGTTTAAGATAGACTAGATTTACCTGCTCTTGCTTGCTATCGCTGCGCGAAGAGACAAGTGATCACCATCATTTTGTAGAGGCTATTCCCTGTCCAGCAAGTGTTATTTATAACACAGGCGGTAAGGGCAGATAAGAAGCTGTACACACTGTGTGTAGATATTTTAAAAATTCGTCTGCAGTAGCATACACAGCATAGGTATACAGTACTTGATTTAATTTACGAGAGGCTTGTGATGTTTAGCCTTGAGGATGTAATTAATTGTGTCGATATTTGTTGATTCCAGGTTAAATGAATGAAACAAAACGCAATCAAGTGCGATAAAAATAATCGATAACACGTCACTTGAACCTAGGTCAGCCTCTTTATGAATTAGTGGTCACCTGTCTAAATATTTTAAGATCTTTGTGACACGCATTGCCAGTCTATATTTAGGATTCTATGAAATATTTTATTTGTTCTTTTTTAAACTGAAATTTATATCTAAATATATCATTATTATATTATTTATATTATTATATATATTTCAAAGATCGCGCAATTGGTTTCCATATTGGCCCTTATTGGTCAAATTAGGCCTAGATCGCATATATTAAAAGCATTTTACTGTGATTTCTCTAAATAAGGCAATATGTCATGTGGTCTTCTACATATTTGGAAAAATTCCCAAGATGTGCAATTGTAATTCATAATCAGCTTGCGTCATTAAAGCGAATGAATAGTTTAACACACACAATAAGCGACAGAATAATAAGTGTTTTAGGGCAATATATTGATAATTTAAGTTAAGCAGACCTATGCTTAAACCTACCATATATACTCGCTTATAAGAGGAGTTTTTGGGACTTAAATTGCTTTCCAGAAGTTGGGGGGTCATCTTATAATCGTAGTACAAAGTTAATTTCATTTGGGAACTCAAATTTTTCGGAATCTTACGCGTAAAAAAACTAGAACTGAAATGAGTTCTACTGGTAAACGACTGACTCAAATGATAGTTTTCCAGTATCTGTATGGCGATTCTGGAACAATATTTTATATTTTGACTATAACGCCGAGTTTACATCATCCACCGTATTTAAACTTAAACGTACATATATATAACAGTGCTGCCATGTAATCAAATCATCACATCGGTAAATAACCTGCTCGATGCTTCACTGCACACCTTTCTCCAAGTAACCCAGTTCTCACTGCATAACACGTGCTGTCGCTGAGCGTTAAATAAACAAACGGATGCGATGTCCAGGTAAATGTCATGGGGCTATTGTTTAATTAGTACGTACTCAAAATAATTTGATTGTTCATAAATCGGAACAAAATAACGCAGTTCATTTAAATTCCAAGTCACAAACAACATAGATATAGCACCTATACGCAACAAAATATAACCCCCTCCTTCTTTTCTCTCATGGTTCTGCGATAGTTACGTCAGGATCATACGCGGGTACGACTCGATTTGAGAAGTTTAATAAAATCAATCGATTGTTTCAAGTTTAACCGAAACACATTTCGTATTCCTTAAACATATGGCACATTATACATCATGTTAGTTGACGGAATTTTAACCTCGTCTTATAAGCGGGTCAAAGCTAAAGTACTAGAATTTTTCTCTGAATCAGGGGGGTCGTCTTAGAGCTTAGTCGTCCTTTTAAGCGAGTATATACGATATTACTGTGCAATGAAATTTCAATAACAAGGAAAACAAAGCCAGTTTTGCAAAAACTTTTACTACTGTAATTACTTTAAAGAAGGTACTACTTTGGTACATGAATTAAAAAGGCAGTGCAGAGGTAAAATTTTTACGATCGCCAGAAGACTGTCGAGCAAATGCTCGACGCCTAGCTTAATAATAGAAATTACTGTCTGCGCCACTCACTTTGTAAACTGACAAATTTTGATTTTTACTTATTTATCTTTAAAATAGTTTTACAAAATTAATATCAATCGACAGATCTTGTTTAGTCGTAACTTTTGGTGTATGTTATATGTTTCTACGAAGAAGCATTCGTATTTTATAGGGAAAAAATCATTTTAGATAGGGCATTTTCCATGTTAATTTTGACGTGATGTCGTCGATCTTTAACATTGAGTCTATGGGAAACTTGGCGACGTCATGTCAAAATTTAACATTGAAATCGCCCTATCTAAAATTGATTTTTTTTCTATAAAATAAGAATGCTTCTTCATACAAACATACAGCATACACCAAAAATTACGACTAAACAAGATCTATCAAATGGTTTTGCCTTTTTGAAATTATTCTGAAGATCAATAACTGAAAATCCAGATTAGATGAGTAGATCCCAGTGGCTGTGTCAGTGTGTAGGAAGAGGTATTTCAAACCCTTATGAACAATATCATTATCCTTCTCATCTAGTCATTACCTTTCTTTCTTCCAGTTAGATTTAAATGTAACACTTTCAAGTACTTTGTCTGTAAACATTTCATTACACATGAATTTCCAGAGCAAGTTGTTTACATCAACAACGGGAATACGGATTGCGGAAGTCAATCATACCTTATAATATTCGTGAAGAACCGGGCAAATTAATCCGGGTTTAAATGCCATGATCTAGACAACTTGGTCAATATAAATACATGTACACTCAAACACATAGCTACCACTACCACTCCAACGATTTTTGATTTATAGCAATTCATTCACCAAGTTCAGGGTCGCTATTAGCTATAAACAGTGAACTGTATAAATATTGTATTTTACAAAAGAAAGCACTCGGCGAAACTACTGTCCGCACCACTCACTCTGGAAACTGGAAAATCTGGATTTTCAGTTATTCATCTCCAGCATAATTTCAAAAAGGCAAAACCAGTCGATAGATCTTGTTTAGTCGTAACTTTTGCTGTATGCTATATGTTTGTATGAAGAAACGTTCATATTTTAATAGAAAAAAATCAATTTTAGATAGAGCAATTTCCATGTTAAATTTTGACGTGACGTCGCCAAGTTTCCCACAGACTCAATGTTAAACATCGGCGACGTCACGTCAAAATTAACGTAGAAAACGCCCCATCTAAAATGATTTTCCCCTATAAAACACGAATGCTTCTTCGTAGAAACATATAACATACACCAAAAGTTACGACTAAACAAGATCTGTCGATTGATATTAATTTTGTTAAACTATTTTAAAGCTAAATAAGTGAAAATCCATATTTTTCGGTTTATAAAGTGAGTGGCGGGGACAGTAGGCCTTCCGATGTGCAAGTGGGAACTAGGATGCAGCCGGTTGTAGCCTGTAGCAGGGACTTATATCTAAAGATATAGAAGTCCCTGCCTGTAGCCGATATACTTTTGTTTAAAAAGGTATGTGTGTGTGGTGGTGCAGGGTGGGGGTGGGGTCCTATCTTAATTTTTACGGCAAGGCTGAAATTGGTGATTGATACATTTTCTGACAAATGACGTGTTCCGGGGGTTAAAGATGCTACCTTTGCGACTCTACTATATATACATGTATATATCATTGGTGTATATTGTAGAATAGATAACCCAACTAACTACTTTATGAAAAATGATCTAAAAATATTATTCCCACATAGCAGCTACCGAATAAAGACCAGATTTTGGCTGGCTGGACCGTTTCCAACATAGTTAAAAAGAGGGCAGATAACGGACAGTGGCAGATTAGTAGGTAAGGATGTAGAGGGTGTCAATGGATGTTTAAGACAAGTATCTCTGGTCAAAAGGCATTTAAAAAAAGCCATTTTACCTCTATTTCCAGTCACGGAAATGGGTTCTGAAAACGTGTAAATAGTACATGCCGCAATATTTTTATGTCTCCAACAAGCATAGTCGTGTTATTCTTTCCGTCACAACCGATTTTCGGATGATAGCTAAAGTTTCTTGCATCCCGTCCACACCTAATTTGAATATATGAGTGGATATTCAAGGGGAAAGGTACCTAATATTTTTCTGGTTAATAGGTCAAATGTCGGGGTCACCACTTGTGAAATAAATTGATTTTCCAGATGATAAATCAAGTACCATGCATCCTATTCAAACCATATTTGGATGTATTTTTTAAGTCTTGTCGAAAAGGGACAATGTCTGTTGATATGGGGGTCAATGGGACAAAGGTTGAGGTGATTATTGGTAGAGAGTCGCCGGAACACAGATTAAGGTCACTACTGGTAATGGTTTATTGAAATAATGGCCCATGAAACTTAAAATTAAAATGAATTAGCCAGGAAAGCTGTGTTGCTGCTATGAAGTAAGCCTACAATTGGGGCATCTGTGTTACAGACATGTTCTATTTTATAAAAGGGTTTAGTTTTCATGATTTATTTCATTTATTAGTCAAATACCGACACCATATGGTGTCATAAAAAAGTATATGGATGTGTCTTTCCGATCATGAAGAGGTTTTATATAGATTCACTTTTGCGATAGAAAGTCGAGCTGATCAGAAGGTGATTTATACACTTGTAAATCAGTTGCCAATGGTGTTAACTCCATCACTGCCAACGATTTAACGAGAGAGAGAGAGCAGCCTCCATATTTACGATCTTTTTCTTTTCTTGTACCAACACCGTAACCAGTTATTTTTACGTGAACTGATTATCAAAAATTTAATAGCAAATACTTCTCATTATCGAATGGCTCGATTTTGAACACAAAGCATGAAAACTTTTGACTTCGGAGAAATATATGCTCCAATTTAAAATAAGTGACCAAACATTCACATTTTTTTGTGAATTATACATGGATAAGTGTCAATCTGATTAAAATCAGATCCTCGATCAATACTGAGACTGGTATACATGTATCATGTTTACAGGTTTGGATTTATCAACGATGACCTATCCAAAACTGTGATCACGATACATGTATAAAATAACTATAATCTTAATCTTATGTATACTTAGCATATCTCTAATCATATATCAAAATTCAAATAAAAATTAAATGACTCTATATAGAACGTACCGGGTAATATAAATTATTTTATTTCAATATGAAGATGCACGTGTCAAGTTGAGTTCATCATTTTGGGCTAATATTGTAGTTCGTCACAATCTTTATATAACAATAAAACTGAATTATATGTTTAATATGTTTTAGCACAGAAATCATAATCTTCTGACGTAGTATTCTACAGTGGCAATGCCAACAAAAAAACCAATAACGCAGTCATTGACCCACGCTGGAAGTATTCATGAGTGGTTTGTGCCATTCGAGCACACCTGATTCTGGAAAACATGCCTACTCCATTGATGAAATGACAGTACTATACTCGGATAATATTCAACACGAAATCAGTTATATCTGGTCTGCACCAGAACCAACACTTAACATTTTATCTCGACGTTGATCACAGTTCTAGGACTATTTCTGTATTTTCCCTTGCCTCATGATCACACAGCCGTCAAGTGAAAATCACAGATATTAGCGATTTAGGGTTTATGATTAATTCAAAGCGATATAACTACAAAAGAAAAAAAACCCCGAAATAACCCCCACCCCCACCCAAAGGGTCAAAACAGGGGATGGGACTGCACATTTGTGTCACCACTGTACACGTGAAATGACCCTGTGTGTTAGCATCAGTTCTTGCCGCGGAAGCATGCTTGGTTTAGTGATTAAGCACTTGGTTTATGGTGCAAACTATTCGGAATAATCGGATTCCCGGATTGCGCCACTTTGTGTAAGAGTTTGAATTCGTCCATGTGCCATGTAACTTGACGTTAAGAACTGTCTACTAACATATCGATTTCTTGTCACGAAAAATATTAAATTAAATCAAATCATACTTAATTTCTTATCGAAATCTCCAAATGAATATGATGACATATATAGATCAATGATACAAAATAAGATAGATTAAATGAAAACACATGAACATGAATGAAAGTTACCGTGTATGTAGACATTATGTGTAAAGACAAATTCATTTTAATTTTTCAAGACATTTTTATACAGATGAATACTACCAATATTGTTTTTATTTTTCAATCTATACAGAGTAGTCAAGTTGTTTACCGGTACAAATTCTTACGATTCTGACCTGAAAACACTCAAATCAAAATTCATAAAAGCATTTTGTTTGAACAAAGTACGAGTAAGTGTGCATAAGTACAAAAATGTAGTGATTTGTAATGATGTAACTGTATATGTTAGGATAATAATTTTCTCGTGGAATACTATATAATAAACAGTCAAGTACACCCTTTTCCATAATTTCTTGGCAACCTAGCCTTTATCTAGTGGTTCACAGGGTGTTTTCTATACTTTATGTATTACCCATACCTGCTTTAAGCATTAGTCACAAACGTGTGGAAAAAGAGTGGTTCTGTTATATGTTAATTGTTATCGACTTTTCTTATGGAGGATTTTTACGAATGAGATCATAGAATGGATAGTCATGAAATCAAAGTGCAACTCATTTCAAATGAAGCTTTACAATTGAAACCAGAGACATAGATACTTTTAGTATCTATGTCTCTGTGGAAACATAGTATATAAGCGGATACGTTCTGCTAGGTGGTCTAGTATATACTTATTTCAATTTCTATGTATGTTGATTCTAATTGCAGAAAGAGGAAAATTTTTTTAGGATATATTAGAAAAGGTGTTTTTTAAACGACCATAAAGTGATTTACGGTCGTTTCGTTTTATTTCATATGCTGTAATTTATGCTGTTAAATTATGATTTTTAATTTGAATATTGAAAACGCTAGACAGGACTAATAGAAATGTATGATATTATTAATTCAAATTTATATTTCCACGTTTAATTAAATTTTGGTCGTGAATCGTTTCAGTATATAGCTTTTCTGAATAAGTCGTCGGGACTATAGTTTTCATGCTATAAAGTTTTTAATAAGCAGGTTGTTTGGATATAGATTGAAGATGTTCATATTATCAGGGTTTTGTTTTTTCTCAATATTTGCCTCGGGGATAGTTGAACTTTGTTATGTTTGAGGTATATCCTTGCAACTCCTCAAACAAATTTTGGGGAAAAGTCAAAACTATTATGTGAAAACCCCCAATCTGATTAAAACCATATCTTTATTCCGCTTCTCGATTTATCCCACTACGGATAAAGATCTAGCGAAACTCCGTAAGGGGTAGTCGGGCACGCCTGACCCGGATTTCCGCTACGCTTCCATTTTGAAGCGTAGCGGAAATCCGGGTCAGGCGTGCCCGACTACGTAAGGGGTCATGTTCTGGTGAACTCTGATTTTCAGCCAATCAGTGGAGTAGATCGACCAATTCCTAGAAATGACAAAGCGTGCGTGGCCCACAAGGTAGTTTTTGAACAGTGTTTGTAGCCTGGTACCCGAGGTCTTCCGATGTGCCCTCGGGTACCAGACTACAGTGTTTGTTACGTATTGCGTCACAATCGCGTGCCCAGCCGAGTCATTGATTGGCTATGGGAAATAACGGTTTCGGTAACTGAAACGTCATCAGAGTTCACTTGAACATGACCTCTTACGGGGTTTCGCCAGAACTTTATCCGCAATGGGACAAATAGAGAAATGCTCCAGGAATAAAGATATGGTTTTAATCAGATTGTGAAAAACCCCAAAAACAGTACAATTGTCAATGTATGCGGAAATAAAGATTTTTGGCCTATAATTTGGGGTGCAAAACCAATATTTGTTGCCCCATTGCTCTACTGCCTATGCATTACTGTACTCCTCTGCGTAATTTATAACAGCATTTCACATTTGTGGGGGCATCATTTGTGTCTCCCAGACCGGTGGCACTAAATAAAGACCAGAAGACATCTATTGGTGGGGTTGCATCAAAAAGGGCACCCAGAAATAATATAGACCTTAACCTTCAAGAGAAAACAGAAGACATCTGACAAAGTTGTATGACACAAATCATCAAGAACCTGCATACAAAAAAAAAATGACAATTGCAGAATGTACAAGGAACGACATTACAAAAATATTCGATTGTGCTGCGGTTATGCAAAAATATTCGATTGTGCTGCGGTTATGATACCGATTTAGGGCGGTCAATTGAAGTAACAAACGTCACTTAGTTGGTGTGGTTAACCGGTTTACGGTAGCTACGAATGCAACGGAAGAGCTGTTTTGTAGAGACGGGACAAAATAGCTCTTCCGTTGCAGTCGTAACTAGGTTTACGGGCGACCACCTTAATTCCCACTCACCGCAAAAGAAACACTATCCTTCAGCGGATTCATAAGTTTTGAAACTTACTAGAAGCTTTAAAGTTCACATTTGTGTATATAAGACACTACTTCGTAGAATTAAGAAAAAAAATCTTTTGAAAATATTGTACCGTTAATGAGATACCAGCATCGGATATGTCGATAGCGCTTTTCTCTGCAATTGAATGTTCATAAGCCATAAATCATGTGACCTCATTAAAACGACAGAGATGTCTCTATTCACATCTGTTTTTCTACTTTTCATATTTCATATTCATATTCTTTCTTTCCCTTTTCCTTTTCACTCTCTCCATTTTGTTGATATTCTTGTTTACGTCTCGTTTCGGAATATATTATTGCGCATGAGCTAAGGCGACGCTTTTGGCAAATATGGACAATTTATGTACGTCTCATAAAAATTCATTTTATCTTATATAAAAAGTATGATCTTTGCAGAAGTAAAGTTTTACATTCTTGTATTAACAAAAAATTTATATCTTTGGGAAGCCTGCAAAAATAGCAAATCAATGATTTTCTTTTCAATAGCTGTAAATTCAGGCTGTGAGTGATAGTGCCACTTTCATATTTTGAAAATTTTATTGTGATATCTACTGTAGTTTAGATAAATTGGAACAATTAATTTTTTCCGCACTGTGCACATATAGCATTAATCATCTTCGCTAACCAATGGTTACGGATCGCTCTCTCCCCTTCAAAGTGAGAGAGCGGACCGTAACACTTGGTTAGCGAGGATGAGCATTAATTCTTGAAATCGGACATCCGGGTATTTGTTAACAGGCATTCGGAACATTTGGTGTAAGCATCGGACTTTATTATAGAGAGCAATGCGTATTCCTAGCGGAGGAATTTAGGTAAAAAGGAATAATTGAAATATTTATCATTGTGTACATGGTACTAAGAACATTCGAAAAACAACTAGATCTAGTTATATTTCAATGCTGAAACGTATGATAATTTAAGTGGGTTTTTTTTTTTTATTATTTATTTATTTATTTATTTATTTATTTATTTATTTATTATTATTATTATTATATTATTATTATTATTATTTTCTTTCTTATTTAATTGTTTGGGGGGTTATTGTTTATACAATTACATTAATTTTTATCAGTTCGTAAATGGAAATGGCAGAAAACTTTGAATAACTATATTCAATTAAATTTTGTGCTATTTTTATCATATTGCTAATATTTGATGCTACGAACCAAGACAGATATAAAGTACGATGTATGATAAGGCTTTATATTTTAGTATTAAGATACACATGCGATTTTGTGTATACTTCTGTTTAACTTCTTTTAACATGATGGAGTAACATAGGTGCAGCATCCATGGCAAACACGGAAATTATCGTCTTGAAGGTAAAATAATACAGTCGACTCCCAGCTGTTCAGGATGTTTGTTCCCCTAACCCCGGGGAAACGAGGTGACAAATAAACCAGCCTCCAATAACCTTGCTATGGAATGAACATATTATCTGAGTTTATATGTACATTAAAACAAGGACGGGTACGTCCCTGATTAAAAGAAATAAAAATAATCATAATTTTTTCAATGTTTTGTAAAAAAAAAAACCCTCACGGTTAAAGAGGAAAACCCACAGTACGATTTTACGACCATTTAGCCTTTAATAAATTGCATAAAAGTGTAAGTAATTGTAAATGGGCATCTTTTATTGCCGTCTTTCGCATATGATGACATATCAAAGTCATAAAAATTTTAAAAGGCGCCCTGCGAATAATTTAGACATATTTTCCTGTTATAGAATTAAATATATAACCATATTCACCAGAGCGTCGCACCAACCATCATATAAGCACCATTTCCCCCCACACAACAATACAACAAACTGCCGTTACACGATTTATGATTGTAAAAGAATTTAAGAGCAAATTTAAACATTTGCCCACAGGGCTTTCGGCTCGTTGGTCCCCCCCCCCTCAATTATACCAATATAATAACAAGGTTTAGAACTTCCGATTTACCAAAAATACACCTCCTCCCGTCTGTGTCTTAGAACTTTTTTAATTCTTCACAAATCGTCTCAAACGTGGTATCAAATGAAAGCAGACATATTTATCTACACATCCATATATATATTGTCCAAATCCATGCAAAACTAAGGCCATGGTGAGCCACGGAACTCAAAATTTTACTCAAAAAAGTTTAGTCGGACACCGAGAAGTTTAAAAAAAATAGTCTTTGGGCATTTACAATAAACAAAAGGATATAACTCACTGCAGTCGACATGTCAAATTATCCCTCCTACCGCCTCACCTTGCCATCGATTGTTTTCCATCCTCCGTGACCCCAACCCATATGCCATTTACACTTCGACAAGTATACTTCCTAACGCGGCCTCTGATTGGTCGGAAGGAACTCTCGAGTTTCATCATGCTACGAACGACCATTCAGAAACCGTGTAAGGAAGTGTACTTGACATCTGGGTTGGGGTCACGGAGGATGGAAAACAATCAAAGGTAAGATGAGGCGATAGGAGGGATAATTTGACATGTCGACTGCAGTGAGTTATTTACTTTTGTTTATTGTAAATGCCCAGAGACTGTTTCCTTAAAAAGGAAAGCGGCGAGTGGTCGCTTTACACCGTAGCGATGGGTCTGACCTGATCAACTTCTCGGTGTCCGACTAAACTTTTTTTGAGCAAAATTTCGAGTTCCGTGGCTCACCATGGCCTTAGTTTTGCATGGATTTGGACAATTTATATATGGATGTGTCGATAAATATGTCTGGTTTCATTTGATACCACGTTTGAGACGATTTGTGAAGAATTAAAAAAAGTTCTAAGACACAGACAGGAGGAGGTGTATATTTGGTAAATCGGGAGTTATAACCCTTGTTATTATATTGGTATAATGGAAAGGGGGGGGGGGGTGGGCAACGAGCCGAAAGCCCTGTGATTTGCCTATAGTTTTAAATAACAACAATACTTTTTTCAGTGATCTTTTGTCACTTTTGTAGCGTGTCGGCGGACGGCGGATCACCCATCCAGTCACTGCCCGCTCTCGATGTTGCTTAATTTTGCAACAAAGCTGGGTCCGGCGCCATAAACTGAAAAAATACTTCAGTCATAATTTCAGATTCGTCTGTTCAACAATGAATTCATAACTGGGATTTGGATTTTCTTGAGTTTTATTCTATCGACAAATAGAATTAAACCATTCTGCATGACAATTTATTTGAACGTTTGATAAATGAATGAATTAAATGAAATAATTGACTAAGTATTCTCTCAGTTTATGGCGCCGGACCCTTGGCGAGAAAAGCTAGCTCACTAGTGAGGGTGTTCGACCCGAAGCTAAGGCCTGTGGGTTCCTCTTTTTTGGATTTATTTATAAGCTAAATACATCGAGTTACTTTATGATTAAGGAAATATAGAAAATACAGGTCTACGTTGAATTTGACTCATATTGCCAAAAATAAATTTATACAAACAAGTAAATAATAACCACGTTTAATTCAGTGTAAATATTTAGAATTGTGAATTAAAGCCAATATGTTTAGGACAAGAAGCGCTGCAAGGTTAATACACAGTAATTGTTCTTGACAGGTACTCGTAATAATTTTTTGAGATTCCCGCCAACATCGTTTCCAAGGCAGTATGTGCGAGCCTGTGTCTGCTGTTAAACGAAAGTAGTTCCATGTTCTCATTTAGCTGCGCATTAATAAAGTCGCCACTTGAATAAAACAATTATTGTTTTAAACACTCGATTTAAGTACAATATCGAAGATTCTTATGCAAAATATACATTGAAATAATATTTAAGATGTATTCCAATATTTTGTCATAGAAACTTGTCGCACTATATTGCGTCTTAACTTCCGGTACAAGGAAGGAGGAACTGACTTGCATGTCCTCCACTGTCAAATGACAGCGTAAATACGTATTTTGCAAGAGATTACGCACATGAGTAGTCTCTTATTCTGAAATTCTTCATGGCACGATCAACATCACGGCATGTAACTTAGACTGAGGTATATTGTTGTCGTCTTTGCACTGAAACATAAATCAAACATGAGGTAAATTTATGATGAAATTTTCTAAATTGCCATCATGTTTCACTTAAGTTATCTTTACTAGGTACTGAAATATAATACAATTTATGGACTCTATAACTTATGCCTACGTAAGATTAACTTTGCTTGAATTTTTGTAGATAACCTGAATGAAACTCATGAATTTCTTAAATGCATATGATAAAGCACAAAATTCATTTAGTCCTGCAAAACAAGATTCCGTTCCCTCTTAGACTTGGTCATAATTTTATTCTCGTTCATAACAGAGTTTTACCAGTTGTGCTTACCGTTATATGTAATTCTTCGTTCAGTGATTTAGTGAGGGTTGTGCACAAATAAAAAGTAAACACTAGCTGAAATAGAGTTATACTTATAGAATGAATTATAATACCGTAGCTGATGGCTTCTGTCACTGATATGTCAGCATACCAAAGATTGAATTGGATTACCTCTCTTACTTATCGATGGCATTCAATTTGGAGATGCTGAAATAAGTCTATTTTCATGCATTACTGCCACCAGTCAACCACAACAATTTTATGGTGTATATATTAGTTACTTCGATTGGCATACCTCTCAAAAATTGTATTTTCTGTCTGTTACTCGTACAGTATTACTGACGAGTTCAAATCCATATGGAAAATGATGTCTTCAGGTAGGTCAACCTGTCAGATTCCAGGAAACAAATACAGCAAAATCAGCCCCCAGATACGTATTATTCAGTCTATAGCTGAAATACAACATGAATTACATAGCAGTGAAAATGAAATACAGTGGATTCCGGTTAATCTGATAGTCTATTTGCGTGAATAAAATATCAGATAAAGCGGGCTATCAGATTATACGAAATTTCGAAAGTTGGTGCGTTATGGTGTGTAACATGTTATAGATGTCTACTCATATGGACGTTTGATAGCGGCCGTTTTCATTTAGAGATATACGACCGCTCACATGGTGTTAAAGTACCTAAAGCCGTCAATCAAACCTACGAGGTGCGAGATATGTCTATTGTCTGTGTACTGTCTGCTTCCCATAGTAAATGACCAAGGCGATATCAGGAGTAATGTCTACAGAGTGCTTTTCAAAAAGAATACAATAGAAGACTTGCGCTGTGTTTATTTAGCAATGATCTCTGATTAGCAAAGTGAAAGGATGATATATATTGATCTAACCTTAATTGGTTAATTGATAGTTACACAGCAAGTGAAATTACTTGACCGTAACGGCACGATCATCGGCAGTGTGGCTTACTATCATAAGAATGTTAGATTAATTTAAGAATTGTATTTGAATTGAACTATGTCTGCTTATCACACTCGATTCATTCATTCATTCTTTATTATGTCTTCACCAACATGGCCGATACCCGAGTACAGTTCGCGTAATTTATGTGGACACGCACGTTCATTCTAACGCGAAAAAAATTGAAGCGGAGGTTGGGACGAGGTGTTAACTACTAGTATGGCTGGGATAGTTAAGAAATTTTAAGTCTATGCGAGTTTGGTCGTAAATGAAGTGAATGAGACAAAAGCGTTGATATCACACGATGAATAAAGGCTGGTCGTTTCGTGCCGCTTTTGATGATAATATACGTAACGCGATCTCATTGTGATAGAAATACGGCAATGCTAATTGAAATGACAGCATCAACTATGAAATGACAGGTTCAATGAGGAGGTACACAAAAGACGAATCACTAAACATCAAAACAAAATCGTATACACGTGCTAAGCAATATCGATTGCGTCTCTCGGTGTTGTTGTTTCATTACGAAATTGACATTATTTTTTGGATTTTTTTTTCACTGCGTATTATACACCAAGTAAGACGTTTATTTCATGATTTTGGAGGTCATTTTTAGGTGCGTATTATACTCGGGTGCGTATTATATTCGAGTATTTACGGTACATCTACTCTCAATTTCGGTCATCAACATATTTCATTAATTACGAATGACGCTACAGCGATCACTAATTAAACCTGTACAGGTACTTCAATGAGATTTCAATAGTTGTGTACACAAACAATCAATTATTATTCCTCAGTCGTCATCGTATTGCGGTAGATGTTGTTATATGCCTATGTTGTCACAGCTGGGTGGTTTCACAACACCATCGGGGCTTAACATGGGCAAAATTCGGGGTGAAATATTATATCAGCGGTAAATTTGCTATCAGATAAACCGAAATTTGGACTTTTCACTATCAGATAAAAAAGACAAATTATTACAGTAATACATAGAAACGGTTTGGTGTTTTAATATCATATCAGATAAAACAAAATATCAGATAATACGATATCAGATTAAATGAAGTCCACTGTATTGTCGAACCGAGGGACATGTCCGGTAATGATGCCGTCTGTCCCGTAAATAAACTTAAATTTCCAGACCAGTTGTCCAGTGAAGATGAACAAAAACTAAAAGGTTGGGGAAAAGATGTTGACAATAATGATTATTGTATTGATTTTATTGAAGAAGAAAACTGTCCAGATGTGGTTATACTTGCCAAAGATTTGCAATGAACCATTGAAAATTAAAGAGAGTACTCGCATTATTTTTGTGACTAACTTTCTAGAACTTTTTTTTTGTTCTCGGTTTGGTAAAAGTTACTCCGGTCTGGTGAATTGCCCTACTTTACCAGACCAAATGTCCTGTAAAATGTTTTACAATTTCATATTCATTGACATCCCGGTATATCACACATTAAACTGTCACTTACCTTTAAATATCAGAAAAATAATCAAATACTGTAATTGAAATGTATTTTATGTTCTGTTAATTTTGAGCAAAATCGATGTTTGAAAATCCTGAAAACACACTTGGAACTACAATGAAGCCTATAAAGTCAAACCTTGATATCTCAAAGTTGGAGGGACCATGGAAAATATTTCAAGATATCTGTACTTCGAGATATCCAAATTTCGTGTTTAAAATCATTAATCTTGGAGTTGTTACCAGGGACTAAAATTAGTGGTTGTTTAAGAAGGCCACTTTTGCTTCTGGGCCCCTGAAATCCTTCTACTTGATCGCCCGAGTGGTAACTAAAATTCTTGAGTGTTGGTAAATATTTATTGCCATTTCACTGATAGTACAATAATATTTTTAGTCATTTGAGCGCTCCTTTTGTTGAAATCAATGTTCTTAGGGTGTTTACATTATCTCCGTCTGTCGAGTGTTTGAAGTCGCGGAGGGCCCATAGTTGAACTAGTATGCAGACGCCGATGTGGACTTGGAAAACAAAACTAATGAATTCTCTAAAAGTTCAAAATATTTTAGCATTATTTGGGTAATATTTAAATATTTACATTGGTACGTCTTTAACAGCAGTAAATCAAGGTTTGTTATGTCGGACTTTTCAAGTGGTCGTCTCGGGCAACTGCTATTTTTAGTCCCTGGTTCCTGAGAGGCAGGATGACTGTAATTAGAGACAGAATGAAGGGGAAGATGTCCAGGGGATATGTTAGCGGGCTGTGCAAGATATAGAAAAAGAGCATTCGGAAAGAAGTAATGGGGAGAGAGAGTTAGATAGGGACAAGGATACATGTAGGGAGAAACTTGGTAAAGATCTAAAGGATAAAGATTTAGAGGTGACAGAAGATGAAAGTGATGTGATTGAGCATATATTTTTTTTTTAATTGAAAGAGAAATAGATAGCTGTTAATGTTTAAAGTAATTGGAATCAGATTTAAGAAGTATACAAACTTTATATCTGAGGAATTGAAAAAAATTCAAAAAAGTTAAGAAAGACTACATTTATTTATGGGCAACCAAATACTACTCCAGGCTACTAATGTTTGAAATCTTGGGGCCCGGGTGGCTACCATGTCAAAACAGTTAATTTTAGTCCCTGGTTGACATATGGCATGATACACTGGTACTTTTGGTGTGTGATTGTTATAGTATGTGATATATTTATTAAGAAATACACATTAATGTATATATTCATATTAATGTATATACAGGTGGCATCACCACAGTCGAAAGTAGGTCACAAACGAGTACCCTCCTTTTTCTTCATACTGACTGTTTACAGAAACTGTGAAATGAGGGTGTATCGGGACAATTCCTCACATTTTCAACTTCTGCCATATTACCGCATGAAAGATTTTAATGAAATGGTGTAAATGAAGTACTTTAGGTCCTCTATCAATTTTGTACATTTCATCCAAATTGGTCAACAGGTGGTGCCGCCATGGCTGAAAAATAGGTCTCACAATGGTACATATACCACTTGGTAATTAAAATATGGAGAGTAGCGGTTCAAATCCAGGTGTGGTCAAAAATTTTTTCATTTCTTTACACATCTGAGTAAGTTTTAGATGTTTCACAACATTCAACATATGAAATTAGGCCATTTTAAGTTGGATCTGGACAATATTTGAAACAATTGTTATTCATGACCCAGACTTAAAATCAGTCAACAAAAGGCCCCACCTAAAGAGAATGATTAACTTAATGCCCTGAATTGACATCTTGCAGAGACAAAGGAAATGCTTAATATTCAAGATCACCAGAATGGATGTGCAAAAAAAAAGTTGTTGTTTTTTATTCTGGTCTGAAATAAAATTTGATTTTCAACCTTTATGTTGACTTAGTCACAATAAATAATGCAAAAATAAATTACTTCTTCCTTCCTGCAGGACTGATCATCTAGGTACTCGGGTAACCACTTGGGCCTCTTGTTTAAATAAACTTACCTCAGTTTTTCTCCATTTTAGATGACATTTCAATATATAATTACACTTTCTGAGCAGACAATAATATGTTGCACTGTTTGGACACGGATGCACAGTCAGCCATTGTATTATGTCTCATGATTTTCAGACCCAAAGTATCTTATTTTCCACTTTATAGAATTTTATATGAATTATTTATGCTTAAGATACTTTGAGGATGACGTTATAATGATTATTGAGAGAATATGCCTCTGCCCTTTTGATCAACATATAAACGATTTTATGACGATATCACATCATTTTTACACTAAGATTATACTTGCAACGAAATCTTAAAGTTAAGAAAGGGTCGAGGCACATGAAAGTTACTACTAATTTTAGTCTAATCTTAGTTTAGAATCTTTGTGAATATAGTCAAACTTGTAAGTTTACACTTACAAAAAATTTAGTCGTAACTGTTATTGTGAATAAGACTGCTGATTAACAGAGCATAACTGTAGTTGCATGTGGGGTCTTGTGTTCTAATATAAATATTTTTTTCTAAATCTGTGTCTAAATCAGGATCAGTGGAAGGATTTAAGAACTCTCATATTTCTGATGAAACAGATTGAGTAAATTGAGAGTGCAGAGGTGTTTACCTGTACGATTTCGCCGTATTTTGTATGGAAATTCAATTAAAAATACGTTTTACGTTTTTGATCGGCAAAATACGGATTTCAAAATCTGTTTTGGGTTTCTTTATTATATCTTTATGTGTTAATTAGTTGAATGTTTTAGATAGTCTTATGTCAATAAAGTACATTTCAAGCATTCAATTGATTGAGACAACTTTTCTTTTTCATCTCGATCTTGTTACATATTTGATTTTTATGTCATTAAATGTTTATGTTCAATGAAGTGTTAATGCTTTTACTTCATTTTAAAAAATTGTACTGACAACCACCTCAAAATACTGACAAAATTGCTTAAAAATACTCTGAGGTGTCGAAAAGGGTAAACAAGTCTGAGAATGTTGTGCATATATCATTGCTTTATTTTGTAGGGTTTGTAGAATTTTGGTGTTTGGAAAAACCATGGATTGGTAAGAAAACATGCTGTTCTTTGGAAAATTTCAACAAGAAATGATGCAGATCATTATGAACCAAGGGAGCTACAAACTTGTAAATATTGGAAGATGTTAGATGTAAAAGGGCCGGCTTAAGTACTACATGAAGTTTCCTGAGCAACGGTTGTCGATGGAAGCGGCTTTGCCGCCATCAATTCAGAACTGGTTTGGCCATGAGTTAGAAATTCGAGGAATTGATTCTTTGATATACTGTCGTCATGTCATACAGCTGTTACAACAGGAGGATTTAGATGATTCTGAATTTCCTGATTATGTTGATCTTATATTCAGTACAAGGCTTGAAGGAAAAGGAAAATTAAAACCAAAGAAGTTTGAGAAAAAGAAAAGTCTTAAGAATCAAGAAGAGAGGAAAAAGACTGCTGCCATAAAGTGTTTGCAAGCTGTTTCAGATGAGGTCAGTAAAACAATAGTTTATTATTTAAATTTTCTGAAATTTTTACTATTGTAAGTCTGAGGAATCAACAGTGTTCTCCCTAGGTATGTTGTAACTGTTGTTTACATTAAGTTAATCAGTGGTTAAAATTGAAAAGAGATCGCCAACATTTTAAGGTCCAGGGTGAGGCCTGACACTGGTACATTTAACTAATGAGTAATCTTTGTTATTATACTCCCTGCAACCAAAGTTTGGGTAGTATATAGGAATCACTGTCTGTTGGTCCGTCTGTCCATCAACCTTGTTCAGGCAATAATTTCTTCATGCTATATTGCAGATTAATAATCTTCCACACAATTGTTGTCCATAATCCAAGGGTGTGTCATGACACTAAACCAAGGTAATATCTACAAGGTCAAGGTCACAGTGTACACATAAGAAAATAGTTAATTTTAGTTCCTGAAAGTAATGAGGTTAAGACTGATGTAAGTGAACAGTCCTTTGAAAGTGACCATGAAGATGAAGTGTTTGAAAATTTTATTTAACTTATATTAAATTATACTCTGTAACAGCTTATTGATTTTGATCAAACTTGATATACAAAATGTACATGAAGTACTATATGTCCTCTACCAAGTTTGTTCATTTTGTTCAAATCCTTTGACAGGTAGCATCACCATGTGCTAAAAATAGTCTCAGTGGGTCCCTCTGTTTGAAAATCCCCTTTTCTAGAATCACTATGGATAATGAGACTAATTGCATCTGAGTGGAATAGAAGGATGTATGTTTGTTCATTTTGTTGAAATTGGATAAATAATTTTTGATGTTTTTTGACATCTTTTTGGACTTTAACATTTTATGCAAAATGGCATGATTTTCATCAATATTTTCCCTATGGTTTACATTGTGATCGGGAAGGCCAACTGGGTCAATGGGACTATGGCCCCCTCTTGCTCAGACTTCAATGGGCCATTTTCAATTTCAATTGGCCATCTTTCCCTGCAAAAGGGCCATTTAGGAAATTCAGTTTTTTCAAAGTTATATGATGTGTCATATTTATTTGATGTAACTATTCAGTAATACGGGGTACAGGACAACAATAATAAATCTGTTCAATAATGAAGGTAACTTTAGTTTGATTTAATTATATGTTTTTGTTATGAATTTCTGCAGTGAGATAAGAAATTTGTGTTTGAGAAGTCCTTAATTTGCCTTCATTTCTGACTTTGAACAATTTGTCACAATTTATAGGACTTAAGTATGATTACAGTGGTATTCTAAAGACCCTTTCACACCCAGCATTTTTATCAGTCCCCTACCTGCATCGCCGAAGGGGACTATAGGTTTGGACTCCGTCTGTCTGTCTGTCAGTCACACATGTTTTCCGGACTTTTTTAGCTCACCTGAGCTGAAGGCTCAAGTGAGCTATTGTGATCAATCACCGTCCGTCCATCATTAACTTTTCACATTTTCGACTTCTTCTCCAGAACCACTGAACAGAATTTGATGAAACTTGATAAGCATGTAGTACTCATGGTCCCCTACAAGTGTTGTTGTTGTTCGTCCGGATTCATCAACAGGTGGCGCCACCACAGGCAAAAGTAGATCAAAGAGGGTACCCTCCTTTGACAAACTTCTTCTTCAGGCTGGGGGCATACAGAGACAAACCGAATGCATAGGAATGATCTAGAGGGATGTGTGAAGAAGTGTTGTTATTTTTGGTTCCGTTCCGAAATCAAATTTTTGACGTTTTTTTGTACTTGGTAGTTTTAATGCAGAAAAGAGGTATTTTTTTCTTTTAGTAAACATTGATGCATTAATTTGGTTTAATTTGATCATTTTGATGGTAAGAAATACTACTGCGAAGAAAATTTTTCAATATTTTATGTTTTGGATTTTTTATGAATTTTTTAAGACTTTCAAGAAAAAGGGGGGTGGGATAATTGGTGTAAACATTTCACAGTTTGAACTTTTTCTTCGGAACCACTTGCTGGAATTCAATGAAACTTGGCATGCATCAAATACTCAAGGTCCCCGACAAATGTGGTCATCTTTGTCAGGATACATGAACAGGTGGCACCACCACAGACAAAAGTAGGTCACAGAGGGTACCCTCCTTTGACAAACTTCTTATTCAGATCGGGTGCATACAGCGACAAACCGACTGCATAGGAATGATTTAGAGGCATATGGGAAGAAGTGTTGATATTTTTGGTTCCATTCCGAAATCAAATTTTTGACGTTTTTTCATTTTTATTTTGGACTTTGTTATTTTAATGCATTAAAGAGTTATTATTTTCTTTTAGTAAACATTGATGCATTCATTTGGTTTCATTTAATCATTTCTATGGTAAGGAATGCTGGTGCGAAGGAATTTTTTCAATATCTCGATTTTTGAATTTTTTATGAATTTTTTAAGACTTCCAAGAAAAGGGAGTGGGGGGGGGGGGACAATTTTTCATATCTTCAACTTGATCTACAGAACAACTTGAAGGATTGTGATAAAACTGGGTAGGATGCAAGTACTCATAGTCCTTTTCAAAGGTTTTGTTTTTTGTGCGGATCAGTCAGCAGATGGCGCCACTACAGCCAAAAGTAGGTCACAGAGGGCACCTTCCTTTGACAAACTTCTTTTTCAGACTGGAGGCATACAGAGATAAACTGAATGCATAGGAATGATCTAGAGGCATGGGTGAAGAAGTGCTGTTGTTTTTGGTTCCATTCTGAGATCAAATTTTTGACCTTTTTTCAAGTTTTTTTTTTTTACTTTGTTATTTAAATACAGAAAAGAGGTATTTTTAGCTCACCTGAGCTGAAGGCTCAAGTGGGCTATTGTAATCAATCTGTATCGTGTTATTCACAATAAATTCACATTTGTTCTATTCTTCAACCTGTTCTCTTGCTTTCACAAAACAGAACTAATTATTGTTTTTATCAAAAAGCAAAAGTTTGTCATGAAAGTGTATTATTTTTATTATACAGCGGTCACTTGACAGGACAGAGTATTGAATGGCCAAGTCTGTCTGTCTGTCCATCTGTCTGTCCAATTTGGAAAGCAATAACTTGAAATTGCATCAAATATCTTAAGAAATTTCATCATATTTTTACATCATGGTGAGAATTTTCACTTTTCGGGTTCATCCGATTTATTGTTTCAGAGTTGTGAGTCTTAAATTTCCTTTAAATGTGTAATGCTATGGAACCCAATAGCTTTACTTGGTGTCTAAAGATTTCTACCATATATAAACATCATGATAAAATTATGGAGAGGAAGCTGATTTCGCTTTTCAGATTTATCCGTTTTGTCGTTACAGAGTTATGGGACTTTGATTTTTAGCTCAAGTGACTTATGATTTTGCTCACTACAACTAGTACGCGGACGCCGATGCGGACTTGAGAAAGTCTGACTTAAAAAAGGAAAGTAGTGATTACTCTAAAAGTTCCAAATATTTCTTTGCGAAACTTTCTACAGATATTGTAATGGATCTGTTGTAAACTCACTAAAACAAGTACGCGGACTTCGACGGCCGACTTAAGATGTCAAGACGAATATTCGTCTAATAGACCTTTTTCGTTTAACTGCGGAGCTGTAACATTGGACGGCAAATTGTTTAACGTTCCCTCCAATTTTATTACGTCATAATGTATTTTGACTTCATTCTGATCGATTTGGAGGGAACATTTATGATTTTGCCGTCCAATGTTTCAGCTCTGCAGTTAAAGGAAAAAGGTCTATTTTAATAAGCAACAACATAAACTTATTTGTTATGAATAGTGTAAGTGTAAAGAAATGTAAATACTTCTTATTTATGCTTAATGACATCTTTATCGGCGATAAAACAAGGTTTGTCTACCTTGTGTGACAGCGGTCTCAATCACTAGGAAAAACTGACTTCGGTTTCAAACGGCTCGTACGGCGGACTCGAGAACTGAAACTAGTATGCAGACTTCTGTGTCTATATAAAGATATTTTCTATTTATTTCCATATCATAACAAGAAATTTAAATATTTCAATGATACAATTAATTGCCATATCTGTTTAAATGTTAAAACATGTATTATGATAGAGGAGGTCCAACACAACAAGTCCCACTTCGCTTTTCAAACGGAATTGTTAACATTATTAACATAATAAAATCAAGCTGCAATTAAAATTAATAGAGGCATTATGACCATTTTTAAAACAATGTTACACATTAGGCTTTATCTACTCCTTATTCGCAGTTTAAACATACACACTAACTAAAGTAATAAGGTAAGAATTTTCTTCATTTACGTCTTAGAAATTCAAAGTCGAATACAGACGTCCGTGTACTAGTTTAGGCGATATAGTGAGTCTGTGTAGTTCTCGAGTCCGCCTTGTGCGTCCGTTTGAAACCGAAGTCGGCTTTTCCAAATGATCGAGACCGCTGTCACACAAGGTAAACAAACCTTGTTTTATCGCCGATAAAGATGTCCTTAACCATAAATAAGAAGTATTCACATTTCTTTACACTTACACTATTCATAACAATTATGTTTATGTTGTTATTTATTGAAATTATGTTGTTATTTATTGAAATTAGACGAATATTCGTCTTGACATCCCAAGTCGGCCGTCGAAGTCCACGTACTAGTTTTAGTAAGTTTGTAACAGATCAGTGCCTCAAATGATAAATTTAGGACTAAAGTTGTGAATATCTGGCATTGATAAGAATAAATATGTCCATTACAATGTCTGTAGAAAGTTTCACAAAGAAATATTTGGAACTTTTAGAGAAATCACTATTGTTCATTTTCAAATTGGATTTTTTCACGTCCGCGTTGGCGTCCGCGTACTAGTTTTAGTGAGCTTCGATTTTTTCCCATAATTTTCTAATTTCATTCCAGGGCATCTAGTTTTTGGTCTGTCTGTGTGTCTATTTCTCTCTCTGTATCTGTCTGTGTCTGTACTCTGTATCAAAAACTTTAACTTTGACTATAATTTTTGAACTGCAAGAGATAGAGACTACATATTTGGCTTGCATACTCAGCTGATGAAACTCTCTCCAATGGCATCGAGATCAATTATCTTGTGATCTTCTTTGTGACTTTTATACTTAAATTTTTACTTTTGTTGTTGTCAAGGGCATTTGTAGTTCATAAACACATCTTCTTCTTGTTGGATTTTATATTCATTTCTTATACATTGTTTGTAATCATAATGTGTTTTCGTTTTCAGGAAATACTGAATTCTGACATATGTATATGCCTTCTGATTTGTAATTCTATTATACATGAATATTAAAGAATTTGGATTCAAACAACTTTTAACATACGTGATATATGTAGTTCAGCAAAAAAAAAAAAAGTACCTGCCTGCCAGGTCACTTGGATAAAACAGACCCAGGGTGAGGGGAAACAAACAGTTTTTTAATTGTGGCCTTGAGATCAAATACTTAACTTGCTGGCAGCCTGAAAGACAGTATGTTGTGTGTGTGTGTGTGTGTGTGTGTAGGTGTGTGTGTGTGTGTTTTGGGGGTCTTAGTTTTCCATTTGCCGGTATGGGACTTACTATTGCCTTAAGCAATACTTTCAGAATGCTTATTTTAACTAGAACCATCATCTTTCGGTACCTGTAGCCTCTTTCACAAACAATCTTTAATATTTACAATTATACTAGTCTAATTCCTTCGATGAACCATGCTAGACAGACTCTGTTCATCAGCCCATGAACTTGGGTCATGGAAGTAGTACCCGGCGTATGGCAAATCACATGCTTAGTAATATAAAAAGAGGTGGGCTTACTTAATTAAATATAAGAATTGTAATACCGAAATTAATGCATCTTTTAATTTTGAGCAATTAAAAAAATTACCTGAACACATAGAATATATTTTAGCATTCTAGGAAGTATTTTTCCACTTCAGGAAAAATTCGGTCCTTGCCAGTTTGATAACGGGGAATTTGATATATTTTTTTTCAAAAAAGAACCTTTGCAAATGCATGGTAAATATAAGGAATGGGGAATGAACTTGGATGAGAAACAAACAAATCATTTGAGAACCGCTTCGCTGTTCACGTTATTTGTTTGTTTCTCACCCAAGTTCATTCCCCATGAACCTAGAAAAAAAGACAGTCATTCCTTAAGTAAACCTGTACAGTAAAAGTAGTTGAAGCCATAAGCTCAACTTTCAATGAATATATATGCGTTTCACTGCATATCATAAGCGTAAACTCACGATGAATATTCATTGAATGTTATGTGGCTTTCACACTAAAACGAATTAACTCTGTGTATGCAGTGTTAGAGAAATTTTTCAAAAATTCACATACCAACGGGTAAATGGCTAACAGAAATCCACTTACCCAGGGTAAAAATGTACTTACCCAAAGTAAAAAGGCACATTTAAGACTTACAATGTGTAATGCTGAGAAAAGCATAAAATTGGTAAATTTTGTGTATTAAAATGCATGTTATTGACTACAGAAGAGTATGACGCATTGATCTGCAATTTTTATACAGAAGAGTACGACGCATTGATCTGCAGTTTTATTATGTTGTGGCGTTGTGTGTCCAGGATAAGCTTGTCCAGGCCATAACTTCTTCCCCTGTGCATGAATTTCAATAATATTTCACAGAATTGTTGCTTAGGATCCAAGGGTGTATCATGACCTTGACCAAAGGTCATAGCTCAAAGATCAAGGTCACAACTTGCAAAGTGAGTAAAACCTTGTCCGGGCCATAACTTGCCCTGTGCATGGATTTCAATAATATTTCACAGTATTGTTACTTAGGGCACAAGGGTGTGTCATGACCTTGACCCAAGGTCATAGGTCAAAGGTCAAGGTCATAACATGCAAAGTGAGTAAAACCTTGTCCGGGTCACAACTTCTTCCCCTGTGCATGGATTTCAATAATATTTCACAGAATTGTTACTTAGGACCCAAGGGTGTGTCATGACCTTGACCCAAGGTCATAGGTTAAAGGTCAAGGTCACATCATGCAAAATGAATAAAACCTTGTTACTATGATAAGATGCTATGGAGATGCTATGTAATGTGAGAACTCAAGTAAACCTCAGTTGTTTTTCATGAAACTTGTACAGAATGCTTAAATAGTGTCGGGGAAGCCACTTTCCAGTTTTGAGCAAATTCTATTTTGTTGTTACAGAGTTATGGAACTTGGATCCATCTTTTTGGATTTCAGTGTTTCATAAAAGTATTACCAAAGAGACCCATGTTTGGGGGTAATAAAACCATGCGTTCACATTGATACCGTCCAAAGTAACTTAGTAAGCGACAGGCGTATTATGCCATGCTAGGCGTTGCTCATGTTACTGAAACCATACACCTCCCTCATGATATGATAATTATTCTGATACGGCAGTAGGGGTACGATGATTTTTGATACGAAACAATATCTACTAAAGTTGTAGAAAAACTTGATCCAAAACGCCTGATCCAACTTTTTACCACGTCCATTACGTAGTTTCATAGAAATATCATTTAGACAAGTACATTAACTTTTTCAAGTCAGCGGACATCCACCCTGTTTTTTATAGGATCAAGGTTCATATAGTTAATGTATTGTATTCTAAAAAATAAAAAGAAACTTGTAGTAAATCATTAGATCTAAATTTTTCATTACATGATATGTTAGAGATAATTTATCTGACATCAGTTGGATTCATATAGAGATAGTTTATAATGAAATGCTTTGATTTCAAGTTTTAAAGTTCCATTTACATTTTTGAGAGGTCGTTTTCTTTTTGTATTCAAACTTTCCTCTTTCTCTGATAGAATTAAAATGTTTCAAATAGGCTATATCACCATATTGAATACTTTCGATCGTTATAGACCTAATATAAATATGCTGTCATTGATGAAGTGTTAAAAAGTTTAAGACATTTGCTTATTTCAAACTGTATTTAGAAGAGATGAAAATATTACTAAGCAGTAAAGATTATGCAATTAAAGTATTGTACGTTGATCGTATAAGCGAATCAAATCGAGACTGAGACAAATACATCGAACATGGCAGAATGGAAAGAAAATATCGAGTCGAATTGGATTCGTGATTAATTGTCTCAGCCCTATCAATTTGTAGTCTATTGATCTCAAAACAGCGGTATTTTTACTAGCCAGCCAGGCCATTTCAAAATCAAATTTTATTAGATCTAGCCCGGGGAAACTTGGTAGACTTGGGAGTCAGGCTAGCGAGTTTTTCGCGAATATTAGGTCCCCCGGGGCGGCTGAGATCGAGATGGGAAACATAAGATTATTAAATATCAAAACGTTTATTTGTAAGTCCTTTCGGTTCCTCTATTTCTGGTTGTGATTTTATCGTCTTTCTTTTAGCAAAGTTTGAAATTGATGTGATTGATATTACTCAGAATTTACATACCACCGGGTAAGAGGTTTAAAGCTTTTCAGTTACCCGACCCGTTTTTTCACTTACCTGGGGTAACGGGTAATGGGATGTTTCAAACACTGGTATAGCGACGTTTTGGCACTTGCTGTTACACGCCGTGGTATGTTGGCAAGTACGTCAGGAGAACGTTGCGAAAAGTTTTGATTTCGTCGTCTAATGCACTTGTACGTCGCAGATCATTTCGTACATCGATAAATTTTGTGCATGCACAAAAGTTCTTGACGTATGCCGACAGTCTGTACGCAGCGAGCACGCTATGCATATGCCACGCGAACGTTCTGTGCGTCTGTGGTACCTTAGAGGTACATTGTAGGCATGCCTATTGCACGGTCCGTTTGTCGACACAACTCAAAACATATTTTCAGCGAACTGGCAACGAGTTCTGATCGTTCTGTCAACATACGCTTTGCATGCATTCGTCGTAATTTGGCGTTTTGTGATATGTGTCAGCGTGTCATTGGGGTTTTCTGTGCACTCTCACCCGTCACTGTATTCTAAATGTATGAGTAACGTGCGCATAGCGTACGCTTGCCGTGCTATCAATGAACAGATTGTATACTAGCTGTGAGTCTTTATGCTTTGACCTTTTAGTCTGAAATATGGGTAATAATATAAAAGTTTTATGAGTGGCCGTGGAAATAGTCATGGAATGTGCAGAAAGATGAGAACAGTGCTTCTTTGCAGTTCTGCAACATGATTTTTTTTAGTGTATGAAATTGCCTTACATGTGTACATATATATCTTTGACCTGAAACTTTGACTGAAATTATAGGGATGTATGCATCACTGTAAATCATGCGTTTTTATCAAACCAGATAATACGATGACAATAAACTGAATGTGCAATAGGGCGCACTGAGTAAGTGGTTTAATGCGCCATTTTCGGTCTGAATGTGACTATGTCGCAGGGTGCGTTGCCTTCCCGATCCCTGCCAAAATGTTTTTGTTTGAAAGAATTTTGAGTAAATTGGAATTTTTGTGAAGTTTTTCAGATTGCAAAGAGGGTAGAGTAAGGGGTAGGTTTTTTATGTGCTCTTTTGAGTCGGTGCTCTCATAGAGCACTAGACTCAATGGCATCGCTTTTCAAATTCGCTTTTCAGATGTTATAACTTTCACTACCGATATAGAGCTTACTACACCGCTGAAAAATAAAGTGCCGAAAAATTACTGATGTTGTCTTAAAAATTCTTGATCAGCACAGTGTACCTTTAGCTCAGTTAATTTGAGCTAAACATAAACTAGTTTCAATAACTCGAAAAAGGAGTTGCATTAATGTTGTCAAATTTCGCGTAATACTATGTAGTTGTGACTACTTTACGATGTGTTTACCACCGACACTGTCGGATGTACTTGATTGTGTAATTCTCCGGACAAAGCATTTGTCTTGATCTTGTATCTTGTATCTTGTTTTTATCGAGATATTTCAACTAAAGTTTTCCCCAACATGTTCTGGAACTTTAGTTCTTTTTCACATATATGACAAATTTAAAGATCGATCTTCCTGCATTTCCTGTGATAATGAAAATGCATTATAAATATTTAGGTAAATGTTGTATGTTTCTAAATATAAATGATGTTAAAACATTATGAGAATCGTGAATAAGATGGTTATTTATTGTCCCACTTGAAGGAATGTCGTTCCCTGGCTCAGCTTCGACTCGTGACAACAATGCAGTAAAACTTGTTTCCGTGAAGTTGTCGATTGCACGTTCATTTCGGATACAAGCAATTGCAAACTCTGTGCCGTAAGATAGTATGAAGAGAGCAAATTTTATTAGCATTTTGTACATAGGTATAATGGCGATGTAGTTGCAACAAAGACCTAATTTTTGCCCCCCCCCCCCATTTTCCTGAAATCCTGAATCCACCACTAAAATGATTACATACTTAAAATCAGCAAAGCCGACTCTCAGGACTTTTGAGTCCTTTGATTTTTTTTTTTTTTGTCTCATGTGAGCGATATAGGTACAATTGGGCCTTTTTTCTTTTAAAATGGCCAATTATCTTAGACACAACGGAAGTTTTCATCTTCAGACCAAGTAATTTTTTGTTCCTTGTGTCAAGAAAAGTTGATTGACACATATGCAGAGAACCCTGGGTTCATCTCTGTCCTTGCTCTTTAATAAAAGGTTTAATATTTTTGACCGAATTCCAAAGCAAAACTGTCCGTCCGACAGTCCACACAGCGTCAACATTTTGCGTTTAGCATTTGCGTTTAGCTTGGTTTCTTTCATACCCTAAAGGGTACTTATGTCAAAGTTGGTAGGTTTGTAGATACTTGAATGTTCTATCCAACCAATACAAAAATTTAGTGATCTTGACCTTGACTTTGCGCTTCAGTGAACACACACTGTTTTTAGCTCACCTGAGCCAAAGGCTCAAGTGAGCTATAGTCATAGTGTGCCGTCATCGGCGTCGTCATCCGTCCGTCGTTAACTTTTTCACACTTTCGACTTAGTCTCTGGAACTACATTGCAGATTTGGATCAAACTTTGTGTAAATGATGTACTCAAGGTCCCCTACTAAAATTTAAAAATTGTGTTGGGGTTAAGATTCATCAAATAGAAATTTACGCTTTTTTGACGTGTTTTTGGACTTAGTCATTTCAATGCTGAAACGTGTCATGTTTTTCAGTTAATTGATATTGATGATTTCTTAATGACTATTTTGATCATAATTATGGTAAGGAATATTATTGTGAAAGAATTTGGTCATTATCTCAATTTTTGGATTTTTTATGAATTTTTTAAGACTTCCCAAAAAAAGGGGGGGGGGGGGTGGCCATTTTTCACATTTTCAACTTTTTCTACAAAACCGCATGAAAGATTTTAATGAAACATGGAATACATGAAGTACTAAAGGTCCTCTATCAATTTGGTAAATTTCATCCAAATTGGTTAACAGATAATGCCACCATGTCTAAAAAGTAGGTCTCACAATGGTACATATACCACTTGGTAATTGAAATATGGAGAGTAGTGGTTCAAATCCAGCTGTGGTCAGAAATTTCTTTACACATCTAAATAAGTTTTTAGATGTTTCTCAACACTCAACATATGAAATTAGACAATTTTAAGTTTAAGACTTCAAAAATAAAAGGGGAGGATTGGCCTTTTTTCACATTTTCAACTTTTTCTACAAAACTGTTCGAAGAATTTTAATAAATCTTGGTAGAAATAAGTCACTTATGATCCTCTTCAAATTCTGTTGTTTTCGTCCAGACCTCTTTACAGGTGGCGCCACCATAGTCAAAAGTAGGTCACAAAAGAGTTCCCTCTTTTAACAATATTCTTTTTCATACGGGCTGTATACAGAGACAAACAGAATGCATAGAAATGATCTAGAGGGATGAGTGAAGACATGTTGTCATTTTGGTTCCCTTCCAAAATCAAATTTTAGAATTTTTTTTTCCACATTTCTTTGGACTTGTTGATTTCAATGCAGAAAAGTGGCATTTCAACGATCTATAAAGATGGTTTATTAAAAATTGTGTTCGGCGTTAAGATCCGTCAGATAGAAATTTACGCTTTTTTGAGGTGTTTTTGGACTTAGTCATTTCAATGCTGAAATGTGTCATGTTTTTCAGTTAATTGATATTGATGATTTCTTAATGACTATTTTGATCATAATTGTGGTAAGAAATATTATTGTGAAAGAATTTGGTCATTATCTCAATTTTTGGATTTTTTATGAATTTTTTAAGACTTCCAAAAAAAATTTTTAAATCACTAAGTATAAAATCTTGCTTTTGCAATATAAAACTAAGGTTTAGAGTTGAAAAGCAGAATGCATTTATCTTGGACAGAAATTCTGAACTTTCTCGCATTCCAAGAAGATATGTTCAATGGTTTCTTCAGCATTTCTACAAAAAATACATTTGGAATCATTAGATTTTTTGATTTTGAACAAAAATGACTTTGGACATAATATTCTCTGTAATACTTGACTGTCAAACTTGATATACTTACTCCTCATGAATGCCACGACAAACATGCCTATTGTTTTTCGAGGTCAAAGGTCAAGGTCGTGGTACTTCTTGTTAGGAACCCCTGTTACACATTGCATGGATTTGAATATTTCACAGAGGTGTTGCCCTGGACCCAAGAGTGTGTCATGACCTGACTCAAAGGTCATAGCTGTAAGGTCAAGGTCACAATGCATATAATGTGTAAATATTTGTTCGGGCCATAACTCTTTACCTCTATCATGAATTTGAGTAATATTTCACAGAATTGTTGCCCAGGACCCAGGGGTGTTTCTTGACCTTGAACCAAGGTTGTATCTTCCAGGTCAAGGTCACACTGCATATGATAGGTAAATATTTATTTGGGCCATAACTTTTACCCATTGCACAGATTTGAATAATATTTCAGACAATGGTTGGCAAATGTTTCAGTACTTTCAAATTTCATGCTTTCAAACTAAGCTATTTCCCTTGAACATAGAAAATTTCTTAAAAAAGACAGTTTCCGCTCATTTTCTTTTTGAAGTTTTGATGGATTATACTGTATTTGGGTATATAGATGTATCAAGGGAAGATGCAGGTCAAGTCTGAAAATGAGTATGGTCTGGTAATTTTTATGCCCCTGGACCGATAGATGGGGGACATTGTTTTTGTCCTCTCTGTTTGTTTGTATGTTTGTCTGTTGTCAACTTTAACTTTGGCTAGAACTTTTGAACTGTTAGGGACAGATTTCATATTTGACATGCATACTCAAGTAAAGTCCTTTCAAATGACACCAAGGTCGATGACCTTTTGACCTCTACAATGACCTTCCACTAAAAACTTTTTAAGTTACATGTATGTATACATGTATATACAGTCAAACCTTTGTTCAAAAGAAACGTAAGGGATAAAACGAAAGTGACCTCCATAGACAGGAGACCCCCATACAGAAGTTTATTGTAGACTTTGGGCTATAATGTTTGACCCGGGATAGAGACTTCATGTTTGACATGCGTACTCAACTAATGAAGCCCTTTCAAATGACACCAAGGTCAATGACCTTTTTACCTTGACAATGACCTTCATACTAAAAATCACTTTTTGAACTTTGGTGCCGCGGGGGGCATTATTGTTTCACAAACCCAGCTTGTTGACAGATTTTCCCTTTAACATAGAAAATTTATTAAAAATGACAGTTGCCACTCATTTTCTCTTTGAAGGGTGAATGGACTAAATTGATATTGGGTATATAGATGTATCAAGGGAAAATGCAGGTCAGATTCAAATATGGATGTGGTCAGGTAATTTTTGACAGAGTTATTGCCCTTGAATATAGAAAATTTCTTAATAATGACAGTTTCCGCTCATTTTTAGCTCACCTGAGCCAAAGGCTCAAGTGAGCTATAGTCATAGTGCGTTGTCCGTCGTCGTCGTCCGTCGTTAACTTTTTCACATTTTCGACTTCTTCTCTGGAACTACATTGCAGATTTGGATCAAACTTTGTGTAAATGATGTACTCAAGGTCCCCTACTAAAATTGTTTTCGGGATCCAGATTCCCTCAGGGGTGGATCCAGGGCGGGACCAAAAGTGCCCAAAAGGGTACCCCTCTTCAAACATCTTCTTCTCCAGAACCAGTACATAAATGGGGAAACTAATTGCATTTCAACAATCTATAAAGATGGGTTATTAAAAATTGTGTTCGGGGTTAAGATCCGTCAAATAGAAATTTTCGCTTTTTTGAGGTGTTTTTGGACTTAGTCATTTCAATGCCAAAATGTGTCATGTTTTTCAGTTAATTGATATTGATGATTTCTTAATGACTATTTTGATCATAATTGTGGTAAGGAATATTATTGTGAAAGAATTTGGTCATTATCTCAATTTTTGGATTTTTTATGAATTTTTTAAGACTTCCAAAAAAAAGGGGGGGGGGGGTTGGCCATTTTTCACATTTTCAACTTTTTCTACAAAACCGCATGAAAGATTTTAATGAAACATGGTATACATGAAGTACTAAAGGTCCTCTATCAATTTGGTAAATTTCATCCAAATTGGTTAACAGATAATGCCACCATGTCTAAAAAGTAGGTCTCACAATGGTACATATACCACTTGGTAATTGAAATATGGAGAGTAGCGGTTCAAATCCAGCTGTGGTCAAAAAAATTTTTTTTTCTTTACACATCTAAATAAGTTTGTAGATGTTTCTCAACACTCAACATATGAAATTAGGAATTTTAAGTTTAAGACTTCCAAAAAAAAGGGGGGGGTGGGGGGGGTGGCCATTTTTCACATTTTCAACTTTTTCTACAAAACTGTTCGAAGGATTTTAATAATTCTTGGTAGAAATAAGTCACTTATGATCCTCTTCAAATTCTGTTGTTTTCGTCCAGACCTCTTTACAGGTGGTGCAACAATAGTCAAAAGTAGGTCACAAAAGAGTTCCCTCCTTTAACAATATTCTTTTTCATACGGGCTGTATACAGAGACAAACAGAATGCATAGAAATGATCTAAAGGGATGAGTGAAGACATATTGACATTTTGGTTCCCTTCCAAAATCAAATTTTAGAATTTTTTTTCGACATTTCTTTGGACTTGGTGATTCAATGCAGAAAAAAAAGTGTCATATTTCCTAGTTAATTGATAATGATGATTTATTATGGATTATTGTGATCATAATTATGGTAAGGATTGTTACTTTGAAAGAATTTTGTCAATATCTCTTTTTTTGGATTTTCTATGAATTTTTTAAGACTTCGAAATGAGGGTGTTATAGGAACAATTCAATCACATTTTTGGTCGGAATTGCATAGCAATTCCAGACCCTAGTTGTTACAATAAGCTGTGGAGAATGCGTGGAACGCAGAAAATACCTCCTCGTGTATAAGTAGTGCGTCGATATTTAGAAAAAGCGTGATAAGATTTACTTTCAGTACTTATAGATCATATTGTACGTGCCAATACAAGATAAGTTTGATCAGATGAGAAAATAGATGTGCCGTTATTCCATCGATTTAGACGAGTTATATTCATGCGCTGGAGGACATGCAGTCTTTCCGAATACTCGACGGAAAGTCCCGAAAAGTACGATTGACATTCTTCTTCTTCTTCTTCTTCTTCTTCTTCTTCTTCTTCCATTACGAAGTGTAGCTGTGCCGTAATTTAAGAAGTACACTACTAGTCCATACTAGTATCCGTTGTATTATAATTAATAAAACTATCGCTTCTTTTTACAGCAGTGGAATTCGAAGTACTCTACAATCTTCTCGTCACAACGATAAACAAAAGTCTCGGTAGTTGTTGATATGTAATGCTACTAAAAATAGCCAGTTATTTATAGATCTCCACGTGTAAACGTGGTTTTCCCCAAATGTACATGTACAGCGGGACACTGTCCAGATTGTTAATCTCACACTACTGTCAAGATCAAAAGTGATGAGAGAATGAGATAACTATATAGTACGAGACGGAGACGTACAGGGGCGGAGTCGTTGTTTATATGAAAACGAGCACCTGTGCGCAGACCGTGTTTTTGTCAATACTGATCCTAAACACTACACGCTTGGTGTGTGATCTCTTGGTCGATCACGACTTTATTACATTTGATGTACTTGACCATGCAATTCCGACCTTGAGGACTTTCAAGTCCTTTCATTTACTTCTGCTGTTATACCACATGAAAGATTTTAATGAAACATGGAATACATGAAGTACTAAAGGTCCTCTATCAATTTGGTAAATTTCATCCAAATTGGTTAACAGATAATGTCACCATGTCTAAAAAGCAGTTCTCACAATGGTACATATACCTCTTGGTAATTGAAATATGGAGAGTAGCGGTTCAAATCCAGCTGTGGTCAAAATTTTTTTTTTCATTTCTTTACACATCTTAATAAGTTTTTAGATGTTTCTCAACACTCAGCATATGAAATTAGGCAATTTTAAGTTAGATCTGGACAATATTTGAAACAATTGTTGTTCATGACCCAGACTTGAAATCAGTCAACAAAAGGCCCCACCTAAAGAAAATGACTAACTTGTGGCCCTGAATGACTTCTTGCAGAGACAAAAGAAATGCTTAATATCAAAATCACCTCAATGGATGTGCAAAAAAGTGTTGTTTTTTATTCTAACCTGAAATAAAATTTGACATATTTTCAACATCTGTGTTGACTTAGTCACATTAATGCAAAAATAAATGAATTCTTCCTTCATGCATGACTGATCATCTAGGTACTCAGATGAGCAATATAGGCCCACTTGGGCCTCTTGTTTCTTTGTGGCTTTGATGGATTAAATGGATATTTGGTATAAAGATGTATCTAAAGAAGATGCAGGTCAAGTTCGAATACGGATGTGTTCTGGTGATTTTTGACAGAGTAATTGCCCTTGAACATTAAAAATATTAGTTCTCTGGCAATTATATTTCACTAGCTGCTTAGCTGCCAGCGGGGGCATTTGTATCGCACCTACACATTAAAATTCTAGGTTTTTTTTATTTATTACTGAATTGGTGTTGGATATCAATGTTCTAGAACGCATTTGGACCACTTAGTACAAGTTTACAAGTGACCTTTACTTTTTTTTGCCCAAATGATTGTCCCGTGGTTATCAAAGAATACCTTTTAAGGAAAGTATTAAACATTGGTATAGTTTTCTACAGAAAGTGCAATAAAAAAAGTCTAGGGTCAGAACTAAAAAATTAGGATTGGTCGGGTTACAGGAAACAATGCATGTTTTTTCTTTTGGTCACATAAATAGCATCATCTGAATTTCAGGGGCCCATTTAGGCTATAAATAAAGATCTGTTGTTTTTAAGGGGCACCTAGCTCAAACTCAGGAACAGTGTTTACTGAAATGGCTCTTATTTAATCGGAATAATTACTTTATTGGGTATCAAATAGATATTTATACAATATTTTCTTGAATATTGTGAAATGAAACATCCAAACTTCGTAAAATGAGTATAATTTCTGCAACTGTGACACTGTTTTTTGAAACACCGCATATCTTCAAATGACACTTAATGTTTTATTTTTGTAGTTAATATTAATTAAGTGTTTCTTCTGTGTTTGGTTGCTGTTTCAGTGTATCATTTCACCAACTGATTACAAATGGTGCTTTTAAATCTTGACCTTTTTGTAGTAGTATTATGTTATTAACTGATTTGTATTGATTTCCTTCAAAACGCTGCTTAGTCCATTCAGGTCTATCAAATTCAGCAGATTATAACATGACCCAATGATTGAATTCACTACTAAAATACATGTATAATCATTAGAGACAGATAGCCAGTGATTCAGCGGGGGAGTCATCTCTACCCGTCCTTCTTCTGAATCTGCCACTACAAATACACTAGTGTAGTGACTTTGAGTAAGAATTAGCAGAATATGACCGAGTACATGTATCTGCTCTTAATTAACCACTTCTTATCCTTGCCACTGTCAACACATGTTGAGTGAATCATAACTGTAGCAAGAGGTAGAAAATATCTACATTGCTTGCCACACAATCTGTTGGCAATGTGCCCAATTGTCTATTGTTAGATCCTCAGGTAGTATAGAAGAACAAGAAACCTATTCAATATCATGTGAGTATGAGATGTGAATTATATTGTTTGTTTTACCAAACTCTTTTGTTGGTGGTCATTTCTTAGATTCCAACTTCCATTACAGGCAAATGGTATAGAAACACTTGTGGAAGAATTATGTGCTCGGCTTAAGCAACTGAATGAAATCAACTATGAAGGTAAAGAACAAAATATAAATATGTTAATGTTGAATATAAAATAGAGTCATTTGCATTTATTCAAATACTGTTATTTTCATATATATATATATATATATATATATATGTCATTTCAGATTTATAAGGGTTCTGTACTTATACGATACTTTTCATTTGCTCTTAAAGATTTGCACAGTTCTTGGATGTACATCGTTTGCTCTGAAGACTTGTATCTCTCACTCTAAAGCAAAAGCATTATGCAAAAAAAAATTTGTGCATTATTATGTCATCTGTTATTCTGAATCTTAAGAGAGAGTGAAGATGAAGGTACACAAAGTACCATGTCATTGTCATGATTGTGTATGTTGGCACTATTCCTCTCTGTTTTGGGCTGTGGATCTTTTGCATAGTTGAAAGTTTAGAGGCCATACAGTTGACAGGTACTATACTCATTTAGGTGAAATAATTCTGCTGTGGTGTTAAACAATAATAAACAAAAAGTATTTTTTTATTTACCCCATCTCTGGACAAATATGGTTGCAAGGGCTTTGATTGGCTGATGCATTTTTTACATTTCCTCTGCAACCGCTCCACAGAATTTCACCAAACCTTACATAAAAGCAACCACTCATGGCCCTCTATCACAGTTGTGTTTTTTTACCCAATCCCTCAACAAATATGGCCATCAAAGACTCTGATTGGCTAACTTATTTTGATTTCATCTCCACAACCGCATCACACAATTTCATCAAACCTTACAGTAAGAGATTACCTTAGGTCCTCTAACAAGTTTGTGTTTTTTTATCCGATAAGTCAACTGATATTACTGCCAAGGGCTCTGATTGGCTAATACATTTTTAGCCTTTGGCTCAGGTGAGCTATAGTCATAGTGCGCCGTCCGTCGTCATCGTCCGTCCGTCGTTAACTTTTTCACATTTTCGACTTCTTCTCTGGAACTACATTGCAGATTTGGATCAAACTTTGTGTAAATGATGTACTCAAGGTCCCCCACTAAAATTGTGTTCTTGATCCAGATTCCCTCAGGGGTGGATCCAGGGCGGGGCCAAAAGTGCCCAAAACGGTACCCCTCTTCAATCATCATCTTCTCCAGAACCAGTACATATATGGGGAAACTAATTGCATTTCAACAATCTATGAAGATGGGTTTATTAAAAATTGTGTTGGGGTTAAGATCCATCAAATAGAAATTTACGCTTTTTTGACGTGTTTTTGGACTTAGTCATTTCAATGCTGAAACGTGTCATGTTTTTCAGTTAATTGATATTGATGATTTCTTACTGACTATTTTGATCATAATTGTGGTAAGGAATATTATTGTGAAAGAATTTTGTCATTATCTCAATTTTTGGATTTTTTATGAATTTTTTAAGACTTCCCAAAAAAAGGGGGGGGGGGGGTTGGCCATTTTTCACATTTTCAACTTTTTCTACAAAACCACATGAAAGATTTTAATGAAACATGGAATACATGAAGTACTAAAGGTCCTCTATCAATTTGGTAAATTTCATCCAAATTGGTTAACAGATAATGCCACCATGTCTAAAAAGCAGTTCTTACAATGGTACATATACCACTTGGTAATTGAAATATGGAGAGTAGCGGTTCAAATCCAGCTGAGGTCAAAATTATTTTTTTTCATTTCTTTACACATCTTAATAAGTTTTTAGATGTTTCTCAACACTTAACATATGAAATTAGACAATTTTAAGTTTAAGACTTCCAAAAAAAAAGGGGGGGGGGGGGTGGCCGTTTTTCACATTTTCAACTTTTTCTACAAAACTGTGTGAAGAATTTTAATAAATCTTGGTAGAGATAAGTCACTTATGATCCTCTTCAAATTCTATTGTTTTCGTCCAGACCTCTTTACAGGTGGCGCCACCATAGTCAAAAGTAGGTCACAAAAGAGTTCCCTCCTTTAACAATATTCTTTTTCATACGGGCTGTATACAGAGACAAACAGAATGTATAGAAATGATCTAGGGGGATGAGTGAAGATGTGTTGTCATTTTGGTTCCCTTCCAAAATCAAATTTTAGAACCTTTTTTCGACATTTCTTTGGACTTGTTGATTTCAATGCAGAAAAGTGTCATTTTTCCTAGTTAATTGATAATGATGATTTCTTATGGATTATTGTTTTCATAATTATGGTAAGGATTGTTACTTTGAAAGAATTTTGTCAATATCTCAATTTTTGGATTTTCTATTAATTTTTTAAGGCTTCCAATGAGGTTGTATAGGAACAATTGAATCACATTTTTCACTTCTGCTGTTCTATCACATGAAAGATTTTAATGAAACATGGAATACATGAAGTACTAAAGGTCCTCTATCAGTTTGGTAAATTTCATCAGATAATGCCACTATGTCTAAAAAGCAGTTCTTACAATGGTACATATACCACTTGGTAATTGAAATATGGAGAGTAGCGGTTCAAATCCAGCTGTGGTCAAAATTTATTTTTCATTTTTTTACACATCTTAATAAATTTTTAGATGTTTCTCAACACTCAACATATGAAATTAGGCAATTTTAAGTTAGATCTGGACAATATTTGAAACAATTGTTGTTCATGACCCAGACTTGAAATCAGTCAAACAAAGGCCCCACCTAAAGAAAATAACTAACTTGTGGCCCTGAATGACTTCTTGCAGAGACAAAGGAAATGCTTAATATCAAAATCACCTCAATGGATGTGCAAAAAAGTGTTGTTTTTTATTCTAGCCTGAAATAAAATTTGACATATTTTCAACATCTGTGTTGACTTAGTCACATTAATGCAAAAATAAATGAATTCTTCCTTCATGCATGACTGATCATCTAGGTACTCAGATGAGCAATATAGGCCCACTTGGGCCTCTTGTTCAGACTAGGTGCATAAATTGAAGTAAATGCATTAAAGTGATTTAGAAAGTCCTCTGAAGAATATAATTATGTGTGGGACCCATTCTGAAATAAAATTCTAACATCATTTTGAACTTATTACACCCCTCGCAAACGAAATTTGGGGGGTATATAGGAATCACCTTGTCCGTTTGTCTGTCCATCCGTCCCGATTCGTGTCCGGGCCATATCTTTTTATTGGATGGATAGATTTAAATAATATTTCACAGTATTGTTGCCCATGACCCAGGGGTGTGTCATGACCTTGACACAAGGTCATAAGTCAAAGGTCAAGGTCACTGTGGACTTGGTTGTTAAAACCGTGCCTGGGCCTTATCTTTTTATTGGGTGGATGGATTCAGATAATATTTCACAGGATTGTTGCCCATGACCCAAGGGTGTGTCATGACCTTGACCCAAGGTCAGAGGGCAAGGTCACTGTGAACTTGGTTGTTTAAATCTTGTCCGGGCCTTATCTTTTTATTGGGAGGATGGATTTAGATAATATTTCACTATATTGTTGCGCATGACCCAAGGGTTTGTCATGACCTTGAACCAAGGTCATAGGTCAAGGTGATATTAGACACAATAAGAAAAACTTTGTTTGAGCCATAACTTCTCACCCTGTACACAGATTTCAATAACATTTCACGGAATTGTTGCTAAGGATAGAAGGGAGTGTCATGACTTTGATTTAAGGGTCATAGGTCAAGGTCATGATAGACACAATAAGTAAATTCTTCCCCTGAGCATGGATTTCAATAATATTTCACAGAATTGTTGCTTAGGATCCAAGGGTTTGTCAGGACTTGAAACCAAGTTCTTAGGTCAAAGGTCAAGGTTATAATAGACACTATAAGTAAAGCCATGCCCAGGCCATAACTTCTTCACCTGTGCACAAATTTCAATAATATTTCACAGAATTGTTGCTTAGGATCCAGGGATGTCATGACCCTGAACCAAGGTCAAAGGTCAAGGCCATGATAGACACAATAAGACCCTGTGCACAGATTTCAATATTTCACGGAATTGTTGCTCTGGATCCAAGGGTGTGTCATGACCTTGAACCGCAGTCATAGGTCAAAGGTCAAGGTCACAATAGACACAATTGGTATAACCTTGTCCGGGCCATAACTTTTTCCCGTGTACAGATTTCAATAATATTTCACAGAATTGTTGCTTAGGACTAGGGGTGTGTCATGACCTTGAGCCAAGATCATAGGTCAAAGGTCAAGGTCACAATAGACAGAATGGGTAAAACCATGTTTTCATTGATTATACCTCAAAATGTGCTGGTAAGTGGGACATCCATTACACTTATACCAGTGATGTATAGTGGGATGAATTATTGCATGTTTCTACTTTGTTGCCGCAGGGGGTATTTGTCCCGTTGCGCAGAATGTTGCAAAACTTGATGGGAAGCAAGTGCTTAAGGTCCTATACCAAAATCGTATCTTTCAACTTGATCCATCATCCAGGATGGCTGCTAAGGGTCCTGATTGATCGAAACATTTTTGACTTCTCCTTATTAACCGCTTCATAGAATTTTACCAAATCTTACAAGATATAAGTACTCAAGGTCCTCTCCCAAAATTGTATCTTTCAACCATATCAGACATCCATGATTTCTACCAAGGGCTGTGAATGGCTGACACATTTTTGACTTCTTTTCAGCAACAGGAAGTAAGTTATCAAGGTCCGAAACCAAAATTGTATCTTTTGACCAAATCTGTTATTCAAGATGGCTACCAAGAGCTGTGATTGGCTAGCACATTTTTCAACTTCCTTTCATTTACTGCTTCACAGAATTTTACCAAATCTTATAGAAAGTAAGTACTCAAGGTCCTCTACCAAATTTATATCTCTTGACCTGATTTTTCATCCAAGATGGCTCCTTAAAGCTTTGATGGGCTGACACATTTTTGACTCCTGGTCAGCAATAGCACAGAATTTAGAGAAATAAGTTCTGAGTCATCTACCAAACTGTATCTGCCATTTGTTTGTGAATAAGCAATATGTGTAAGATGAGTAATATAGGCCCACTTGGGCTTCTTGTTTCATTGTAAATAACTTAAAGTACATCAATTTTAGGGAAATGAATTTACGGTTTTCTTAAAATTAAGAATTTGATTCCAAAAATAATTGCCAAAGGCTGAAGTGAACTACTGTCATAGTGTGTCGAAAAATTTTGTAAAATTTGATTTTGGAAGGGAACCAAAATGACAAGACTTCTTCACTCATCCCTATTATGGCCTATAGATCATTTCTATGCATTCTGTTTGTCTCTGTATACAGCCAGTATAAAGAAGGGTACTCTTTTGTGACCTACTTTTGACTGTGGTGGTGCCACCTGTCAAGAGGTCTGGATGAAAACAACAGAATTTGAAGGGGATCATAGGTGATTTATTTCTATCAAGATTTATTAAAATCCTTCCAACAGTTTTGCAGAAAAAGTTGAAAATGTGAAAAATGCAAAAAAAAAAACCCCTTTTTTTGGAAGTCTTAAAAAAATTCATAAAAAATTGAAAATTTGAGATATTGACAAAATTCTCTCACAATAATATTTCTTACCATAATTATGATCAAAATAGTCTATAAATACTCATCATTATCAATTAACTGAAAAACATTACACTTTTTTGCATAGAAATTACCAAGTTCAAAAATATGTCGAAAAAACATCAAAAATTTGATTTCGGAATGGAACCAAAAATAACAACACTTCTTCACACATCTGTCTAGATCATTCTTATGCGACGGACGGACGACGGTCTAACTCTGACAGTAGCTAACTTGAGCTAAAAAAGTTTTTGACATTCATTTACTGTGAATTATTATTAATTCAAGGGTTATGAATTTTGGCCAGCATAAACAATTGCTTAATGCAGATGATGATTCAAATTTTACATAGATTTTAGTACAAAATGTAGTCACAATACAGTAAACGTCAGGAAATATATATACATTGTGTTTATATGCAAATTTTTCAAGCTGTCAGTTGAATAAGCAGATTGTGCTCAGGTGGGGTTTATAGGCCCACTTTGGCCTTTTGTTTTAATTTCTTTCAATATTAAACACAGAGAAAGGGAGATGTGCACAAGAGCTAAGGTGAAGGATATAGGTCTGTTTGGTTCTCATGTTATCTGAATGTTAAAATCCATTGCCCTGAAGAATGATGATTCACAGTACAAGAGTTTATTGATCTTAATTATTAGTGTAATCAATAAATCAAAAGAATCATTTAAATCTCAGCTTATACATATTAGAGCTCATTTAAAAGATGTTCACCTTAATTTCTTTTTCTGAAGACAAGAAACTTGTGACACAGATTGAAGATTCCTCAAGTTCTACACAGAGTGATGCCAGTGGTTCTGATTTGGATGATCCTGCAGAAAGGTATTTTTTTTATATTATTGATATTGTGCCAGAGGGAGAATTTGTACCTTTGTAGTTACACATATACTGCATTTTATGAAGTTATAGGGCTATTTATAAAAAATAGTTATATTAAAATTGTCATTTTACTACTCCTGGAACCTACGCATGAACAGTCAATTTTCCTATTTTAAAATAAATTACATGCCAGTTACTATATATCTCTATTCATGCAAAGGTGGGGCACTATATATTTCCTCACTGATTGTCTTTCTATCTGTCCTTTAAGATAGAAGCACTCTAACTCCCTACTGCCGCTTAAAATGACGGTGTTTAATGGCAGATAATGATAATGTAAATGATATATGCGTATTCGGCAACACTCATCAAGCCTTTGATGGGCCAACAAAACTTATCAGAAAAATCTCAGCTTCTTTATTTCAAAATCTTTTGGCATTTTCTTTCTGTCTTTCAGTACTTCATTATGAGTCATTTGATATCAGACATGACTACAATATTCAAATTAAAAGCTTAGAAATGATACTCTACAAAATTACAAATTTTTGGTCATCAATGTTCACAAATTTTTGGTCATCAGAGTTCTTTTCCATAGTTACTTTCTAGTTCTGATTGTTAGATTTTATTGTCCCCCGCTTTTTGCAATTGCGTGGAGACATCAAATCTCATTTATCTGTCCGTCTGTCACAAAAACTTTAACCTTGGTCATTACTTTTTAACCGTAAGGCATAGGGCCTTCATATTTGGCATGTGTGTCCCTCATTGCAATACTTTTCCCTTGGTACTAGTTTTTTTTATCTTGTGACCTTGACCGTGACCTTTGACCTACTCCAATGTAACTGTTTTACCGTAAGACGTACGGCCTTCATATTTGGCATGTGTGTCTGTAGACATGCATAAAAATGTCAATATGTCACAGATCAATGCACCCTTACTGATAGAACCCTGAAATTGGGGGACCACCATTCTCTGAATTGGCTTGTTCAAGTTTAATTCTAAAATGACTGTCTCAAACAGACCCTTTGTAAAGATATGTACATTACTGAGGTTTTCTCGAAAAATGCAATGTATGAATTTTGAGTAAGAAATTCCCGGGTGAGACTGTCGCCAACTTTTGTTACATCAATGTTATTTGATGTAATAAGTACGTAATGGTATGCCATTTTTTAGTTAGAGTGTGTCTACCTCAAGACTGAAATGATGCATTTCCTTCATGATATGATATGTAATTTTAAATACAAGGGTGCGATAGTTTCTGTTAAAATCATTTTAGCATTGATAACACGAGAAATATTTATAAAACTTTTCACTGAATTTGCATGGATGTTGTTTTTATGTTTTCACCTCTGAGAAAATGGGGAACATACAGTGTTACCCACTCCCATCCATCTGGATTTTATTTCTGTGCCTTTACTTTAGAATACCATTTAAATTTGAATAAGGTTTGTATACATGTATGTTGTAATACTCAAAATCTAGACCAAGTTTCATTATTACTAATTTTGAGTTATTTCGATTAAAGTTTTAGCACTTTATTGGCTTGGAAACATTGAGGAAACTATAAAATACCTAGAGAGAATTAAGTAGTATTGTGTATGCTATTTGAAGTAATAAAATGTAAGCCAGTTTTGCTAATTTTTCAATGTTATTGGATCAGTGTCCCCTTTTCCTGACGAAAAATGTGATAAATATGGTTTCTATATCATTATTATAAATTGAATTAAAGTTTTGGGTTAGAATTGTGGCAGCAGCTCTAGACCTTTAGACATAGTAAGTCTGGAGAAAAACTGGAATTTTCAGCAACACCTCAGTTCTTTCTCATGTATCTTTCTCATGTAGAAATAGTGCATAAGTGTATAAATTTACGAAAACTAAATACAATTCTGATCAGCATAGAATTAAATCTTTTGGACAGTTAGAGAAAAAATTCCGTGATGAAAAGATACATTGAAAGATAGCAACATCTATGATATACAAGCCGGCATGACCTAGTGGTATCGCGTCGGACTCCTGATCGAGAGGCCGGGGTTCAAGTCCCGTTCTGGTCATGCCGGTGTCACGTCTTTCAGATGAGACAGTAAAAAACCGAGGCCCCGTGTCGTGGTATGCATGGCACGTTAAAGATCCCTCACTGCTTCGGGTGGGTCCGTTGCAAAGGTCAAAATTTGTATGCCCTGCATCAGGCAGATGCTGTCACCATATACATGAAATATTCATGGTGTGACATAAAACAAAAATCAATCAATCAATATATGATATACACAACTATGCAATGTGTGTAGAGCTTTTTATAGCGGGACCTAGTTATAACAGTCTATTTATACCCATTACAAACTTTCAAGTCACAATTTACAAACTTTCAAGTCACAAATTCCAGATATTTCAAAAACATTTTTTGGATTACTTGTGTTTTATAGCATTGCCCCAATGATTGAAAATTCACAAAGTAAGTTTTAGAGCAGTAAAAGATTATACATATTCTTCTAGATGACAATTTCCAGTGCTGACTCATCTTGGCTCAGAGTTTTGCATATATCAAAGTTCAAAGAAATTCACAATCCATGATCCGCAACATATGCAAGGGTTATGAAACATTATAGCTAGGAAATATAAGCACATTTTTATTTTCAGTTGTATACTTCACTTTCTAGATTGCTATATATAGTTTGTACCTGAATGCTAAGAGGAAATTCTTGTTCAAAAATGGGGGGATTGGAGGTTTGAGAATAATGATCGATGATCATGTGAGCTGTGCAATTTTGAAAACCTTTATAAGACTATTAGACTTGAAGACATACAAGTCCCTGGTTTGATGTATACATGTATGCAATTCTCACACTTATTGACTATCAGCCCTTTTATTTATGTTAGTCTCAATAATAGGAGCATTTCAGATACAGATTTGGTTCTTATCATTAAAGGCCCTTGGACTTGAATAAATTTCAAGAATCAAAATTAAAAGGGATGGGGGGAAAAGCAACCATTTGGGATGTATCTGACGTAAAACAATTATAACGTCATAAATTACCTAAGAAAACATCATTTGTGAACTAGCATTTCCCAAGTTTTAGATCAGATTCCATATAGAATTTGATAACGTCATAATTGTTTTATGGCAGATACCATCTCAAATGGGAGGTAACTCTGTGTAACGAAAAGACGGAATAGACTAGGCTATTATCGGCCTTATTCCCAATGCAAAAATACCCATAAGATGGATATGATTTCCTGATTTGGAACTCTAAAACATTATTTCAAAGTTGATCTAAAAGAGCGAATATATCAATTAATTCTGGATGATTTATAGCACTGAAACTCCAGAATCTAGAGTTGATGACGACACAGGAAATAAGATATGAGAAAGTTGAAACGTAAATTAAAGTCGGAAATTTGAGTATCAAAAAGACAAAAAAGGCAACTTGCTTTGTGAACCCACTCCCTTGAATACAAGTTATACAAGAGAATCTGACACTTGTAGACCCAGTTTGAAAATTGGAAAACTTTCAATCTAAAGGACAACTTGTCTTGTGAACACTCTTCATTAGATAATAAAAGTTATCCCAAGACTATCTGTTTACATCTTGTATTATAGGTCATTTGTGGCAAACAATATTATAAAATTGTTTAAAAGAAACAAAACTGAAAATTCTCCATTTCATCAAAATGCTTTGAATTTTCCCCCAGTGTCACCGGAGTCCAGACCCAAAGCAAAATACCACGTAAAAATCCCAGTGTAAGGCAAAAATGTATCTCATTCAATCTGCAAGCAAAACATTCTTGTGCACTTTGTGCAGTTAGGTAATAGATTGATAAAACAAGACCATATCCTGAAGTACTAGAATGAGCATACACCAACTGGTGAAATTTCTTTATGTCTGACCCATTTAAAAAAAAAAAAAGCTAATGCATGTGTTAATTTTTATGTTTGCACATTAAAGTTTATGATGACACTTGACAATAAAAGCTACATAACACATAGGATGAAAGAAATGGACAGATTTTACATATTTGAATATGAAATGATGATTTAAAGCTTGAATATGTTTTATTTGAAAATGATGTATTTTATATGAAATGAATTTATAAGTGAATGACTTAAAATCAGCCATTGCAATGGGATTTCCTACTGTAAATTATGTGAATAAACATCTTATCAAATTACATAAAGTATGTGCATAATGATAGTTTAAAAACTTCAATGAAAATTACATAAACATACAGTTTGTGATTCTTTACTTTTGGTTTTAGATATTATGCAGCTTTTCCTGCCTTGCATGGAAAGGACAACCAGTTATCATCTCCTTTTGGAACAGAAAGTCTTGATGTATGGAAAAATAATCCCATTACTAAACTCATTACCAGAAACAAAACAGGCCATGCAGATTCTGAGAATGAATCAAAAACCCACAAGCACTTCGAACTAAAGAGAAGCACATTCCACAAATCTCAAAAGAAGTCATATAAAAAGACCAATGATGACTCTGTTGTTGAAAGTAATATCCATTACAGGAGTCAAAGCAAAACTTCAAAAAAAGGATTAAAGATCAATCAACAAGCAAAAGAAAATGACAACAGTAAAATATGTCGCTTCAGGAGTTGGCCAGAAGGTGCAGTTGATGGGAATAACCAGGGCAATAAAGATAAAGAGCTATGCCATCAAGTAGAAAATTTACTGAAAGAAATGCTTCTGAACAAAACTGAACCAAGTAAAAAATGTAGCCCAGCCGTCGAGACTGTTCCAGGTAATGAAGGGTCAGTAAGCCCTGAGCTGCAGGAGAATGACTCATGGTACACACAGCCTATTGAAGTGCTCTTTTCTACGGAAGAACCCCGACAACGACTGTATAAGAGAAACAGCTATCCATTATTCACAAGTTTAACATCAAGTCCAGCTTACGATGATTTTGAGGAGGAGCAAGAAATCCTTTTAGAAGACAATCTAACAAATTTGGAGGAAAGCATTGTTGCTACAGAAGATGAGGATGAAGTCTTTGACCAGCCAAATCAAGCCATCAAACTTCTTTCCACTGACACCCTCACCTATGATGGGTTTAGTAAAGATCTACAAGAAAATTTCACAAGTCCTATACCTATTCCACAAGTGCAAAGCCATAGTACCAGCAAAAGCAGTATACATTATGACTTAACCAATACTTCCCTTACAGACAGGTTTGACTGCTTCACCACTCCATATGATAACCTGATTGACTACCATACTGTTTCTTCTTCATCTGAATCTGAAGCATCAGTCATTGAAACGGCTTCATTACAAAACCAGCAGGTACAAGACACCAATGGAGTATTAGCATTAGAGAATAGCCTTCTTGATAGGAATTATCTTGTCAATTTTCAGTGTGAGACCTTGGAAGGACCATATCTGTATCCTGATACTCTCTCACTCTTTGGATTTTCTGAATCAGAGGAATCTACTTGGCCATCAAAAGTCCTTTTCGATGATTTCGTTTTGCCATATGATTGGATTTGGAAAGATATAGAGATTGGATACAGCACTGAATTTTACGAGAAATTGAAATCTGGAAACCTGTCTCATGTTTGGGATGTAAACTATCAGAAAATTAAAGGTACAATCTGTCCTTTCAAGAATGATATCTGGAAACCATTAGAATGTCCAGAAATAGAATGGTTTATTCCTGGAGAATCCATGGATCAAGTATATTCCAGTGCTTACATACCATCTGACCAGCAGTTGAAATTTACTTTAATCTCTAAACGTTTTGAAGGTACAGAAAATACTCTTATACCCCAAATTACATTTGACTTGGCATCAGAGGCAGGCAGTGAATATGACAATATAAATTTTAACATGGAAAATGATGTACTTGGTCTAGATATGAAAGATGATACTGTGGAGCAACAAATACGTTATGGGGATTTCAATGGTCTTTGGTCTATGTCTGAACAAACCATTAATACCAGGGCTCTCATGTCTAGAAGTTTTGATCTTATCCCATCAGAAAGATCTGCCTTTGTTGGAGCTATTCCAAGAAAGATTCATCATGTACAGAGTGAGCCAAATTTAAAGTACTGCAGTCAACACCAAAATGAATTTACTAGTCCTGCACAAGAAAAGAAATCAAAATCTGAATCCAAAACTCCAGATGAAGAACATTTATATTTTTCTCCAAAAACCCATTTCCGGCCAATACAAACACCTGTCAATCAAGACACTATGTCAGATTTTCATTTGAGGGATTTATTTGGAGGTTACTCTGCATCCCAGACCCCTTATCAGAGGTACTTTGACAACAAAAAAGAAACAGAAGAATTTGTCCCAATGTTTAAAATACGTGAGGACATGGATAAATACATACAAACAGGAAGTAGTTTTGAAGAAAGCAATTACTTTAAAGATGGCCAGGGACAGTCATCTGAAAAAATAATACATTATGACGAGAGGTCAGAACCTATAGTAGAGGAATTTGATATCTTTGGATATATTGATAGCTTAACAGCATCTGTTGCAAATACACCACAGAATTTGCAAGATAATCAATATACCAATTGTGACTCTGGTTATGAGGATACGGATGTTGAAACATCTACAGAGAAAGTTGATGATAGAAATCAAGGCAGAGCACCTGCTGAACTAATAGCCAGAAAATCTAACCACATTTATACTTGGCAAAACCAAGTCCAATTGAATGAAGACTCTGACAATCCTGATAAATTGTCATGTAATTGTCCTTCAAATTATGAAGATGCTGAATCTGGTTTATTGGGATGTAGGGATAGCTATGGTGATGTGTTCTTTTGTGAGTCTGAACCTCCAGTGCATCATTGGATGATAAGTGAGGCCTGGGGACTAGACCCTGGATCTATCAATACAGATACAACCAATCGTAGCATTTGGAGCAATCCAAAAGAAGATATGGCATTTTCTGATACCTTAAATTATGCTGAACATGAAGGGGAAAAAACCTGTATCTCGGGAAATAAAGGGAAATTAGAAGATGCTGACTTCAAATTGGATTACGGACAATCCTACTCTGAACTTACTTCATACTTCCCAAAGAGCTTTGATGCATCAGGCACCAACCAAAATAGATTTTTTGCTGGAAATGATGAAAACTCAATACCGGTGATAGATAAAGAAAACCTTCCACCCCAGCAAGACAATGATGATATTGTTAAAGTCAAACTTGTTATTCGGAGGGGAAGGACCAAGAGGGATGTTGAAGAGGAAAGCCAGCAGGTATGTTTAATGTAATATGATGTAGCAGTGTACTGAATTAGTTTTAGTACAGGCCAGTTTAATAAAGTGAGCTATCTTCTCTTGTCTAATTAGATAGTCTGGGGAAGTGGAAAAGAATTTGTAAATGTTGTGCAATAACTGTTAATTCAAGCCATTCTTATTTGTATGGTCATTAAACCATGGTGAGATACGGTCAGTCAAGCTGTAATCAGGTTTTTTAAGCACATGGTGATGTATAAAAGGTCAGACAAATCACCTTATTGAATCCTCCTATATTATTGATAAATTTAAGTATGGACCATACTTAATTTTTATGTCTTGCCTTATATACCGCTGATCTTCTGTCTGTCTATTCATCTGTCCCATTTCGCATGATATTATATTTTGTTTCATTTTCTTGAATGGCTCCTTTATGCAGCTTCATAGAAAGATCAATCTTGTTGAAAGCATTTCAACCACACCAGAAATTTGTGATCTTGACCGTCCCTTTGACTTTGATCTCTCGTATCCTTATTTTGCACCTCGCTGAATTTTTTGAGTACCTTGAGGGCAGACTGATCCATCCATGTGATGACCTTGGTTAAATTCCAGCTGCCAGTTTGGAATTTTTTGGCGGTGATTATCATGATATACCATCATCTGCCTGCATATCCTTCATTTTATGAATTTTTCTTGTTTTCAGTCTATATTTTCTTGTCAGACTTGCCCGTATTCCTGTATTGAGAAAGCAAATGGCTGTGACCCATGCAAATGTATTTAAAGAAACAAAGGTGGACAGTCGCGTTTCTCACTACTTTAAACATTATGTATCAAAATTTAGATGTGTTCCATTTGTAAGTATACAGTATATTTACCTCTTCATATAGGATTAAAATGTATTCATTTTGTTTTAGTCTCAGCTTTTTATGCCTATGCCTATTGCTGCATTATACTCCTGTGAATTAGAGCAAGCATGGATGAGTGGAAAACGCTCCAGTCCAGATTTTCTGCAAAGCCCTTTTACAGAGCATACGGCTAAAGGTATGAATAAATTAGTTGAGCTGATAAGAACTGCTGCAATTTATAACCCATTTGTAACTTCTTGATTTTCTGTTGGTATCTGAGTAATGATTTAAAAGTCAATTATTCCCATTCATCCTATGGATATAAAGATAAGCATGTTATGTGTAACATTTCTATTGGTCAAAGAGCCATGCAATATTCAAAATGGCCATCGTGGCATATACATGTACCGTTTTTTGAAAATCTTGTTTTGACAACAGTTCTCCTCTTGAAAGTAAGTTCTGGTGATATGGGACTTTGATTGGATGATAGGATATGACCTGTAGTTCATGTGGCTCCAGTATGGAAAACCACATACATCTAGAAAGTACTTTGCTATTCTTTCTGTGTGGCAAGTGCTGTTCTTGTGGAATCCCTTAATGAGATGAATGAGTAGAACTAATAGGTGGTAATAATAGAAATTTTCTGTTGTATGGTTTTCAAAATGGGTACCTATATAAAATTGTCATTATTGAAAATTCTTAAAGACTGACATGGAACATGTTTACTTGTTTTATAGGTAAGACTACATTATTCATAGTTTCAAGTAAGTTCAGCACATAAGTACAAAAAAATCTGTGCAATGAACTGTGAAGGAGGCATTAAAAATGTGTCTGAAGTAATGTTGAATCCAAAATAAATTGATTTTGTGTAATTCTGCTCCCCGAAAAGTCTAGAGGGAACATAAAGGAATTGTTGTGTCTGTCCATCCATCTGTATGCCGGATTTCATATCTTATAAACTGTTAATTAGAATTTCATCGTATTTCCCACAAATTTTTCTTGGGATAGGGACTTTAGGACAAAGGTCACTCGAGATCATTTCTGCAAGGTAAAGGTCACATAGCACATATCCCTAAAATTTTGGGAAAGGCCTCATATCAGAGGGGCAGGGACTTTTGGAAAATAATGAGGGTCACAACCTTAAATATTAGGAAAAGCCTTAATTTGAGGGATTTACCAACATATCCTGATAATTCTACAGACAATTGGTTTGATGCAGTTCGGAAAGCATTTTAAATCATTGTTACTGATATCATTGTGTTGTATATTGTGATGTTGTTCATGTATGATTTTCTGACATGATGTGATAATCTTGAATCAGGTTCTAAGAGGAAGCCTTGCAGTTTCTTTATGGAGGGAGCTTGTAGGCGGTCAGACTGCAAATATGCTCATGATTTATCAGGTATCACATGCAGATTCTGGCAGAATGGTGATTGCTTCAAAGGCGATCTGTGTCCATTTCTACATGGATTTCCTTCTGCGTAAGTCTTTATCATAAAAACACTTATACATGTATTTACATTTTTGTTTCCTGAAAAATACAAAAATGTACATAGGTTTAGACACTCTGATAGTAAGGTATAAGTAAATTTTTTCCAGAATTTAATTTATAATAATAGTATAAATTTCTAAATAGAAACATTAGATATTTATCCAAGGCACATTATGTATAGTAATACATAAAAATATACATAAAAGTATACATAAAATATATTGCCTTTTTGTAGTTCATGTTTCCAGAATTGTTTTCTCAAGAAGGACATTTTTTGTAGAGAAAACAGCCCTTCACTGACAAACACTGGTGAATTTGCCTTTCAACTAGACGATTTTCCAAATCTGGATGAACATGTGTGTGTAAGTTATTTAGAAAACTAAAAAGCAGATTATGAAAATCCTGTAAAATTTTAACTATTACTAAAGTTAATTTAAAGTGTAATAATCATTGATACTTTGAAGTTTAAGAGCTCCTTAACCTTTATTTCCTAAATATAGTAAGGATTTTATTATAAACAAGCTTGTTTTGTGCATTGTTATCTGTAATAGCATCGGGAGCATCAACATTTACCTTGAAATACTATGAAAAGTAGTATAACAGGGAAATAACTTTTATTGATTTTTGGTCGGAATTGCATGGCAATTCCAGACCCTAGTCGTTACAATAAGCTGTGGAGAATGCGTGGAACGCAGAAAATACCTCCATGTGTATAAATAGTGCGTCGATATTTAGAAAAAGCGTGATTAGATTTACTTTCAGTACTTGTAATTCATATTGTACGAGTCAATACAAGATAAGTTTGATCAGATGAGAAAATAGATGTGCCGTTATTCCATCGATTTAGACGAGTTATATTCATGCGCTGGAGGACATGCAGTCTTTCCGAATACTCGACGGAAAGTCCCGAAAAAGTACGATTGACATTATTGTGTAGCTGTGCCGTAATTTAAGAAGTACACTACTAGTCCGTACTAGTATCCGTTGTATTATAATTAATAAAACTATCGCTTCTTTTTATAGTAGTGGAATTCGAAGTACTCTACAATCTTCTCGTCACAACGATAAACAAACGTCTCGGTAGTTGTTGATATGTAATGCTACTAAAATTAGCCAGTTATTTATAGATCTCCACGTGTAAACGTGGTTTTCCCCAAATGTACATGTACAGCGGGAGACTGTCCAGATTGTTAATTTCACACTACTGTCAATATCAAAAGTGATGAGAGAATGAGATAACTATATAGTACGAGAAGGAGACGTACAGGGGTGTACGGGGGGCGGAGCCGTTGTTTATATGACAACGAGCACCTGTGCGCAGACCGTGTTTTTGTCAATACTGATCCTAAACACTACACGCTTGGTGTGTGATCTCTTGGTGGATCACGACTTTATTACCTTTGATGTACTTGACCATGCAATTCCGACCTTGAGGACTTTCAAGTCCTTTCATTTAGTATCATTGTCACATAAATTTATTGCAAGATTTCTCTGAATAAGAAACTTTTCATTAACAAATATCCTAAAAACTATTTTATTATAGGATATGAAGAAGGTGAAAACCTCTAGAACCAGTAAGCAAAAAAATGTCAAGATGCCATTAAAGAGCTCTAGATTACAGCATAACCGAAGTTGCCAGAAGTTTAACAAGGACGACAGGACAAAGAGTACAGAAAAAAGGACTGGTCTTAAACGGAAAAACTCAAGCTGTGGAATTGAACATGATTCTGCTGTCTTGTGAATTGTTTTATCTAGTCATGTTATAGATTTATTATGTGTAGATGTGTTGATATGTTCAGTTTATATTGTTTTAAGAGACAGACATTTTTTTTTTATTCAATTTTTCATTTTCATAATCCAAAAAAGTCAGAAAAAATTAAGTCATTACATCTCTCCAAATAGAGATTCTTTTCAGATTAATCAAGCTTAAAATTTCTAGAAAACTTAAGAAAAATTTTGGCAATGCAAAGTAAATATTTGATCACTTAAGTATAAAGTTTCAGCAATTATATTTATTGATCAAGGATTAAACTGCATTTTACATTAGCAATGAAATAAGGATATTGAGGTTTAATTTCCTTCTATCAATTTAATGTGATCATGATGAGAACCCATGAAAATGTGGCATTGATATAACAGTTTGAGTAGATTCATTATATATATGTATATGAATATTTTAATGTATCATTTCCTGTAGTCCCTTAAGTTTACATTAAGATAGTAGATGAGAGTAATTCCGTTAACCAATACCCCTAAAAAAAAACAGGTATATTAATAATAATTCTGCCTTATAGTAAACCAGTGTTTGATACTTTGTACATCTCTTGTGGTAAATGATGCAAAATATTAATACTATATCTGAAGTATGTTAACTTACAGCCAAGATGAGTTGAAAATTTATTCATTTATATTATTTGTCTAAAGATGTAAGTTATTGCAAAAGATTGCTGTATACTATGACAGCAATGCAAAATGATGTTTTATTTGATGTCATTATGCTTTGGATATAATGACACAAGATATTTAACATGTTTGTTTATCATTTTATTTAAATGTCTTTCTCATTGTCTAAATCCTAATCCATATTTTTTCCTGGATATTTAATTTTTTTTTAAATGATATATACTACTCGACAAAGAATTGCTTAAAATTTCAGTCATTATTTTCAAATAAATACATAGATCTTTTGGATAATTATTTTCTCAATGTAGAGATTACTAGAGTTTGAATTTTTTTTTCTATACTTGTACTCAAGAAATGGAAGTTTAATTAGTATGAATTTGTTCACTTCAGTATGCAGTTTTATGATTTTAATATGTAACTAATCATTTGTAACTGTGGAATTATATGAATAAATTTTGTATGGAAGAGACACCACAGTTAACAGTCCTTGCTATTCAGAGTTTATCGATAAAAGAAGTCTGTAATTTATGGTAAAAATTGTTAAATTTCTAGGATAGTGGAGACTAAGAGTTGTGTTGATGTATGTTATCTCACATAAATGATTATTACAAATTTTGTTTTGTGAATTAAAAGGAGTATGTATGCAGGAATAAAGAATTAGATTGCAACATTAAGAACTAGGATGAAAAGAAATAACATCAACTGTATTTTATATGCTATTTTTAAAGTTTCTGTTTACATGTAGATAGTTGTAATTGTTGAGAGAATGTATGTTACAATAACTTGAAGTGTATTTTATTGCTAATAAGCTAGACTTCATACATATTAGATCCACCTTTCAGTTGCAAGGCTTTCTAATTGTATTTTGATAGCTTTCAAGATATAATTGAAAATGGTAACTGTCATTGCAGTGTAGCAATGAACATGTATTATATGTTCTGGAAATGTGTTGTTGTTTTCATCATACGTGTAGACATACAACACAATGGTGTATGTAAAATTGTGAAAGATAATTGAACAGACATTTTTAAAAAAAAAAATAATAATGTTTGTTCAGATATGTGGTTCCCAGATATAATTTAAATGGGTACTACGAAAAGAAAGAACTGTAAACTGAATGAAAGTAGTTCTAGTCATATAGATGGATATATATTTTGCTTATGGTCCCTGCCACATTTGTTTCTAAGGGATACACAAGTAGCTTACTAACATATACCTTAACCCAATATGACAAATTGATGTTGTCAGTGTAAAAAAGGGAATATCATTTTCCTGTAATTGGTATGATGTGTTAGCATGTGGTGATGTAATGATATCTTGGTCACTTTTTAGCTAACAGAGGGAAAATGTATTGTTTATCAATATATTATGAAATGATAAAGGGAGTTTGTTAGCTTCCAGGATATAAATATGATATGTATAGTATGAAAAGACCTGTAAATGTTATTATAAACAAAGAATTATATATAAACAAAACCATCACATTATAAACTTTCTATGACTTGCTATAAGACATATGAAGTCGTAAATAAACCACATTGAATATTTTGTTGATTGCAATTAAGATTGTAGATTCCATTTTAATGCAAGAGAAATTGTTTAATATAAAACATAAAGATAGAAGAAAAAGAAACTGCATCTAAAATTTTGCTGCCAAAGTAACTTTAAACTTTTAAAATATTCTTAATATTGCCAGCAATTAACCCATTTATTGTGAAAGAATGTATATATGAAAATACATTGTTTGCATTTTTGTTTATATTTGTTTTCCTTGTATCACTATAAAGACACCCATTTTTTCTCATAGATTTTTAAATAAAATTAACTAGCATCCAAAAGTAGTTTAGTCACAATTCATGCAAAAATATCACTCTTCAGTGATTTCTTTAGGGTGTATTCTTTTTTGTTATGATGAACACTTAAGCCATATGAGGTTTGATGAATGATCATAAATCATTACTAGTATCTGCATTCTTCACATTCTGTACCAAATACTTAATCAGTGAATATTTTTTTATCCTTTTATATCCTTATTTGAAATAAAATTTGAAGTGTGTTTGAACTAAAAGCGTACAATGATTTAGTAAATTGTATGCAAAGTTAATACAAAATGTATATACCAGTGAATGTTTGAGCAACTGATGGAGATCAAGGGAAGTATTGTTATTTTCATAATTTTGATTGAGTATCAAAAGGTTGAATGGAAGATTTTATAGATTCAGGTTTTGACAGCAAGTCGTGCAAAAAATAAAAATAATAAAAGTTGCTTTAGTGATCATATTGGATAGATAATTCATGCTCTTCCTTAAAATTGAAGGTTTCATTTTCATGAATCTTGTCATACTTGTAAATATTAAGTTGAAATCCTTGTTAAGAAAAAGGACATCATTCTGCAATTCCTGCATTAATTTTATGGAGTGTGAGTGCGTTTCTTGTTTAGTATCATGTTAAAAGTAGCTATGCAATTGATAGACTCATTTTCTGTTTAAACTAATTAAATTCTATGTCAAATAATTCTAAGTTAGAGAAAAATTTATTTAAAATGTCTGGTTTTTTCAAGTGTATGAAGGGTTTATTTATATTTATAAATATGAATTAAAAGCAGAGCAAAGTATTTGTTGGTGTTAAGTCAGAGTGTACTGCACAGTACTTCTGAAATATATCCATCTTTCATAACTCACTTTAGAGATGTTAAAATGTTTTTCAGATACCATTGTCTTTAACTTTCGTGTTTTAAATTTTCTATTAACTTTACAGGGTAAGTTTTAAATGCATGCATAGAGATTTAAGTATTGTTTTGCATTATATTGATTAATTCCACTTAAAGAAAATATTAACATCCATAGAAGAGAAAGCAGTCACCAGGTTATTGGAAATGCCTGTTTTTATAAAGATACTCCTTATTTTTATCTTCAATTCATTGAAATTTTAAATATAAAACTTAAACAGATAAAACTTTGCATTTTCATAAATATGCAATCAATATTGTTGACTGTATTGTTCACAGGAGACATGGTAAGATTATCTTACTCTTGTTAGAAAACTTGGGCATTACCCAGGGATTCTGATTAAATGTTGATAGAAAGTGCTATCCTAATACAGTGTGATGTTTCACGAATGTAGGATAGTTACATATTTTATTGACTAATTTGTATTAATATTGTGTGTGATTCATACTGTTCCTCCTCGGTGCACATATAGATAATTATGTTACTAGAGAAATTAGATTTTGAAGATTTAACCTGTAAGTGTCTTGCATATTTTGAAATTCTGTCCTTACTGGTTTCTTTCAGTTTGATTAATACCTTTAACTTTTATTTTGATTGATGAATATTTTTTTGTCATATTCAGTTTTCAGTTTTTGGATCTATATAAAATGTAAAGCTGACTGGACCTTTTGATGCTACTGATGGAGGATCAGTGTGATGAGGAGTTGTCGCCCATCGACATGTTAGGCCAATATTAATATTGCTAAGAAATCCTCTAGAGAGGAGAGACTATATGTGTGTAAATTACATCATCCAACATGATGCTTGTTTTACATCACTAATTAAAAGTCTTTGAGAGCAATTTCAGTTTGTCTTATTGCCTAAAAGATTGCAGACAGCATAACACAGTTGATATTACGTTAGGCGGCTGAGAATCCCGGATTTACTTTCGACCAGCAACTTTTAATGTCTCTTGGATGAAACAATAAAACACGGGGCTCCATGTGAAGACGACGTGGTACAAGAAAGATTTTTCACAGCATTAAAAGGGGTCTTTGGCATAGGTCGAAGTGCTATGCTATTGGCAGATGTCCTCGTCCCATAAAAGAAATACTGGTGGCTTGACTTTAAAAAAAAACACTCGTAAATATTGCAAGAACATTAAACAGTAAAAGATTTATTTTTGGACACTTGATTCGAAATGGAAACCACTTTTATCTCTGAAAACTGCATAGAAAGGAGGCACCGTGAGTGGTTCACTATTACCACGTGAAGAACACTGGGTTCTAAAATGAAACTGTACCATTGTAATAAAAAGGGGCCAGTCTGAGCAGCACTTCTGGATGAGTTGCTTTAGCTCCGTTACATGCGTGTAGATGATGCTCTGTAGCTGTTAAACTTTACTGATGGTTATATCAAATTAATAGCAGCGATTATATGATTGATTCTGCTATAAATGGTTTCATGTAACTGCAGTGACTATTGCGAGTTATTTTTCTGGAGGCATGTTTAATATTTAGAAGTATGAGTATACTAAAGTGAAATTGTCTTCTCTGGGAGGGTGTGTATCAAGAGAAAAGATGGAATGTCAATCGGTTCTTGGGAAGAATCATTATTCCTAGTATCTCCTTTTTATACGTCCGCATAAAATGTGGGCGTATTATGCTACACCGATGTCGTCCGTCTGTCCCATCTATCCTGTCTTCGAAACTCCTAAACCCTTTTGGGTATTATTGACGAATCGTGGTACAAAGAAAGAACACCATATGGAGATGTGCATATTGGAAGGGGAATGCTGTCCAAAAACTTTAAAGGAATAAGGACCCTTGGACTTCCATTTTTCTATGCAAAATGTCCTGGCAACTCTTAAACCTTTTGGTGGATTTTGATGAAACTTGGTACAAAGAAAGATCAATTTATGAAACTGAGCATATTGAACAGGAATTTTGACATCTCAATATCTAATACAATGGTAGTCAATGTATTTATGAAGGGGAAAAGGGGTGTGTCAACATGAGAAATGATGGATGAGCGAATATCATTTAACCTACAAACAACTGAAGAAAACTGAACTGTTTTACCAGTATCAAAGATAATCTACATTTATCACATATTCATATTTAGTTCTACTTTGTATAGAATAATAAAATGCGGGCGTATTACGTGCCGTTCAACGGTGCCCTATTTTTAAAAAGTACATTGCCCCTCATTTGAACACCTTTTTAGTTCATCTCAGTCAAATTTTCAAGTGAACTTAATATCATAGCGCTTCTTCCGTCGTCGTAAACTTTTTTACATTTTCGACTTCTCCCAAACCGTCTGAAAGATTTCTGTCAAATTTGGTATACTTGTATAAGTTACTGTTTTTATACGCCCGTCGTTTCAATTTCTCAACAAGAGCAACGCCCGTCGTTAAAATTGGAGCGGGAAACATCAGCACAGTGATCTTGACCATGCAAATATGGCCCTGGTTCAAGGATATGATAAATTCTTGGGTCCTGAGCAACAATTCTGTGAAATATTACTCAAATTCATGCAAGGGGTAAAACGTTATGGCCCAGCCAAGAATATAACTGACATAACCGTGAACGGTTTATTCCCGATTCGCCTACCCGCTTAAAATAACATCTACCGTAATTGGGTGTGAAAGGGGCCCTCATAGAGGTAATTATATTGACTAGTTTATTCATTAGTGAAATGTTACCTGTGTAAGATTGATTGATTGATTGATTTTTGTTTTACGTCACACCACGAATATTTCACGTATATGGTGACGGCATCTGCCTGATGCGGGGCATACAAATTTTGACCTTTGCACCCGAAGCAGTGAGGGATCTTTAACGTGCCATGCATACCACGACACGGGGCCTCGGTTTTTACTGTCTCGTTCGAAAGACATGACACCGGCATGACCAGAGGCGGGACTCGAACCCCGGCCTCCCGATCAGGAGTCCGACGCGATACCACCAGGCCACGCCGGCTTACCTGTGTAAGAACAAAATGAAGAATTATTCAAACGTTTTTTTTTTCAATTTATTTTTAATCTATTTCCGTTCAAATACAATATTTAAACACTTTGATAATATCTATTACCATTTTTAATACAATAAATACCATGTTTACTCAAACGTTTTGTGAAATTTGTTTTTAATCTATAATTTCAGTTAAAGGAAAATGTTTTGCCATCTTTTGGTATAAAAATAATATAGAATGTTTTGTTGCGTTCACGGAGACATGAAGAAGAAGTCCGACCAGTACCCGTCATCTACACAACAGAACTCCTAAAACTTCGAGATGCGGATTGGGACGACACCAGCAGAGAAGTAATCGAGCACCTACCCACATTCATCTCATTCAAATCATCCCTCTACTGAGCCAGACGGAAAAACTACACCATCACTCCCAAAGACCCAAGCTGCAATCACCTTGGACGGAAAGTGGACATACACAGCGACTGGTGAAAGACTTCTACTGATAGACGACACCTACCAATCCCAGCGTACCATCGTATTCGCCACCGACGACAACCTCGGAGACCTTGCTGCTGCGGACACCTTATACTGCGACGGAACCTTCTACACCTGCCCATCTTTGTTCTACCAGATCTACACTATCCATGTTCTCATCAACAACATCATGATGCCAATAGTCTTCACCCTACTTCCAGGAAAGAGCCAGACCATTTACTCACGACTATTCCACCAACTACGTGACAAGATCATCGCCCTTGGATTAGACTTCAACCCCACTACCGCTATGTTAGACTTCGAGACGGCAGCACATAACGCCATGAAAGAGTCATTCCTTGAGATAACTACGAAAGGATGCTTCTTCCATTACACCCAATGCATATGGAGGAGAGCCCAGACCACCGGACTACAGATACCCTACCAAGAGAACGACTCAGTCAAGACATTGGTGCGACGGGCGGCCATCCTACCACTGATTCCCCTAGACGCAATAGAAGATGTATGGTTCCAGACACTAGAAGACAGAGATGAAGCAGGCATCACAGGCCTGACCCAACCCTTCACAGACTACGTGACCGAGCAATGGATAGAAGGCGACCGGCTGATGTGGAACTGAAGGACTTAGGGCAATGAACAACATAGAAGGATGGCACAGTAAACTGAAGAAGATGACCCAGCATGCCCACCCGAACATTTTCTCCGCCATTCAAACCATCAAAGACATTCAGAACGCCAACGAGATAAATAGAATTCGGCGCGTCGCAGGAGAAACCACCAGACCAAGGACCAAGAAATACATTCCCATCGACCGACGATTTAGGACATTGAAGGATAGATATCAGGATGACCGTATTGACCTCGTGGACTATGTATTTTAATGTACCATAAATTTATATTACTTTGAAAGAAATGTTAAAAAATTATTCGAAAACAAAAATACGTGTAATTATCTATTATAAGTAAAAGGTGTACAGGGTTTCTCCGGTAGCTTTGTCATATAGGTAAATATCAGTAACACCCCTTAAGAGAGGTTCCTTTCACACCCAATTACAGTAGATGTTATTTTAAGCGAGTAGGCGAATCGGGAACACACCCCGTGAACTTGACCATGTAGATATGAACTTGATTCAAGGACACTTTTGGGTCCTGGGCAATAATTCTGTGAAATATTATTCAAATCTATGCAAGGGATAAAAAGTTATTGCCCGGACAAATTTTTACCATCATATATGCATTGTGATCTTGATCTTGCAGAAAGAACATTGATATAGGTCATGACATGACACACCCTTGAGCGCTGGATAACCAATTTTTGAATATTATTCATATCTATTGAAGAGGTAAAAAGTTACGTCCAGGACAAATATTTACCTATCGTATGCATCGTGACCTTGACCTTGCAGATATGACCTTGGCTCAAGCTCATGACACACCTTCGTTCCTGGGCAACAATTCCGTTACATATTCAAAGCCATGCACAAGAGAGGTGGGGGGGGGGGGGTTGGTTTAAAAGTTATGACTCGAACAAAAATGCACCCATCATATGCACTGGGGACTTTGATCTTGCAGATACGACCTTGGTTCAACATTATGACACACTCTTGGGTCCTGGGCAACCGTTCTTTGAAATATTATTCAAATCCATGTATGCATCAACAAATAATGGCCGGGAGAAGAATTTAACTGATATATGCACTGTGACCTTAACCTTGAAGATACGACTGCGAATGCTTGATCAACCTGGTATCTGACACAGACTGTAAATGGGTAAAATGGTCAACCTAGTGTTTTATCTGATACAGACCGTTAATAGGATATGATGGCAAATGAAATGTAGTATCTGACACATGCTGTCGTTTATTCGTTATGCTCGAAGGTCGTGAAAGTGAATGCTGATCTCACTAGCTCATTAATTATAGAGAAGACTGGGACGAACAACCTTATAAATGTATCACTTCGTTAGTATATTGATTGAGTATATATTGGATCGAATAGACTTAAATGTACACTGTGAAGATTGGTGTAGTACTTGCTTGATTTTATTCGAGTCTAAACTCGCACCAAGATGATTGCTCTTACATGGTGACATCTACTTGAAGCAATGCACAGAATTCTGTTTGTTTCATTTGACATCACAACCCGATTATTGCAGTTACATGTATATGATGACGAAATTTACCTGGTGCAATGCACAGAAATATAGACATACGCAACGGACCCACACAAAAGTTTTACGTGCCACATCTACCGTTACTCCGGACCTCGGTTTTACAGTCTCATCCGTGAGACTTAACACAGACGAACCACCGACGGGGCTCGTACCCAGAAATTCTCGGTTGCGAACCAAGCACCTAACAGTTTGTCCTACGCCGGCTCACAATACACACACACACAGATCCGTGTAACGGACTCACTCGAAGCAGTGAGGGTAATACAAATAATACAAACTCTGTCATTTCCTAACTATTAGATGTTACATGTAAATGAACGGAAATATGTTCACCCATGCAGTAATGGATGAACCCAGTAAAGATGGTACTAGTACACGGATTCTTACGCCTGTCCGATCCTTCAGGCTTTTGAAAACTATGGACTATGTCCTTAATATATAAGCGATGTTGAAGCAGAATTCCATTTTATGCTTAAATGTCCCAATTATTCGACTCCTAGAGAAAAGTTCTGAAAAAGATCTTATTTTCAACGCCCCTCTGCCTTTAAATGGATACAGCCACTTAGCTCAACTCGTACAAATAAACGAGAAACGATGGTAAATATATTAAACAAGAGGCCTAATCGGGTCTATATCGCTTACTTGAGCACAATTTGCTTATTCACAAACAAATGGCAGCTCAATTTTGGTACAAGGCTCCGAGTACTGTCAGTACTTACTTTCCATAAAATTTCGCGAAATTTTGTGAAGCGGTTAATGAAAAGAAGTAAAAAAAATATGTCATCCAATCATAGCTCTTGGCAACCATCTTGAAGGACAAATTGGGTCAAAAGATGTTTTTGGTATGGGACCTTGGTAACGTACTGATGCATGGCGTCGAAAAACACAAACTTTGTAGAGGACCCTGATTAATCCGTTCTTGTAAGGTCTGGTGAAATTTTATGAAGCGGTTGTGGAGAAAAGCTGAAAATAAATCAACCAATCAGGAACAATAGCGGTCATCTTGGATTACGGATAATTCGAAAAACGCAAACTTGGTAGAGGACCTTGAGTACTTATTTCCTCTAAGGTTTAGTGAAATTCTGTAAAGCAGTTGCAGAGGTGAAGTCATAAATGTTTCAAACAATCAGAGTCCAAGGTGGTTATCTTGGATTACGGATCGGGTCGAAAAACACAACATTGATAGAGGTCATTGCTTACTTACTTCTTGCAACATCTGGTGAAATCTAAAGAAGCAGTTGTGGAGAAGAAGTCGAAAATGTGTCAATCAGGGTCCATGGCAGCCATATTGGATTAAGGATTGTGCCAAAAACCACAAACTTGGTTGAGGAGCTTGAATACTTACTTCCCGTAGGTTTTGATGAAATTCTGTAAAGCGGTTGCAAAAGAGAAGTTGAAAATGTGTCAACTAATCAAAGCCCATGACGGTCATCTTGGATTACTAATCAGGTCGAAAAACAAAACTTGGTAGAGGACCTTGAGTACTTTTTTCTTGTAACGTCATGTAAAATTCTTCGTAACAGTTGTGGAGAAGTCGAAAATGTGTCAACCAATCAGGGCCTATGGTGGCCATCTTGGATTACGGATCGGGTCGAAAAATACAAATTTGAAAGACGACCTTGAGTGCTTACTTCCTGTATGTTTTTGTGAAATTCTGTGCCAGGGTTTTGGAAAAGATATCGAAAATGTGTCAACCAATCAGAGCCAATAGCGGCCATCTTGGATTACGGATTGGGTCGAAAACACAGTCTTGGTAGAGGATCTTGAGTACTTACTTCCTGTAAGGTTTAATGAAATTCTGTAAAGCAGTGTCGAAAAACATTGCTGACTCACCTTTGAGTTTGTGTTCTGATATAATCACGATATCACAATCTACGGTATCTAATAATGACGAAAGACATAATTCCCCGCACATTCCATCACATTATAGCAACCATATTATATGTATGTAAAACAAACAAACTAAATAATAGTAATGGTAGTAAGTTTTGTCCCATAATTTTAGGTTTGTGTGTACTGATATACTATAGATAATTAATGTAACTAATAGTTGAGCGTTCGTAGTTATGTGTAGTCTTCGCCTTCATCGTCTCCGTTCTCCTTGTATGTATATCTACGGTAACAACGTTCTTCCCAGTCTCGTTTGCTGTACCACTTCCTGCAATGCACTCCTTCAGGCCAGAAATTGTTTGATTCCATGAGGTGAGCATGTTCTGGAGGTACATTAACTTTGGCTGCCCTTAGCGAGGTCATCGAGCGAGGTTTGAATAACAGCAAGTGAGACACTGTGACCCCTTTACTTTCGCTATATTTCTGGATACCCGTCTGAGTTGACCGTTGATCGATACCCGAGAGATAGTACCTGGCATTGCGTTTATAACTAACACCGATGAAAATATCGTCCGAATTTGTGTTTGAGAAGGACGGATTTGGATATTTTGGTTCGGTTGCCTGGTAGACTTTCGGTGTATTTTGATTAAATTTCAATGATTGCCGTGCGTTTTTCAAAGGCGGTTGGTCTTTGCATTCTTATGTATCGCTTCAAATTGCGACACCTCAATTAAACTTTCTTTCGCTATGCTTGAGTAAGCGCTTGACTGTTGAATTTTCACGGTCTGGTTGTTGGAATGCGTACACGTACTATCATTCTGCTGTGTACCGTTATTGGGTGTTTTGTTGACATCAGCCGAGAGGGGGGTGTTAACTCCATCAGCGAATGATTTCGATATCTTGGTATCTGCTATTTGTTTTTGGATGTTGGAACACACCTTCGATAAACGTTTGATCTCATCGTCAATTTTTCCTACAAAGGCATTAAACTCTGTAGAGTCAAGCCCATCTAGACATTTGAGTTGTGTTGAAGTTGATTTTCTGAATGAGTCGCACCGTGTGAATTTAGCTACTTGCTCCGCCTTACATTGATCAAAAGAGGATTTTAGTGCAAGATGCTCATTGCGCAAGGATTTTAAATCAGTTGTAAGAGACAGTATCGTTTTATCTTTGGTTTTGTTGCTAACCTCTAAATTTGCGACGCGTTGCAAAAGAGACTGTGAGTGTTCGAAGCTCTATAACGTATGTTTTAGGTACGTCGCTATACAATGATTTGGACTTGTCAAATACGTCATCAATATTCGTAGCATCACCTTTGGTAAACAAGTACAGAGTGAAACAATCTCTTGCGTATTTCTGCGTGCTACTACAACGTTTGGTTGTTTTCCTAGTCATGAGATTACCTATTGGGAAATTTTCAATTCCTCGTGCACAAGAACATAGAACATTCCTATACCATAGTATTGCTTGCTCATTGTTTTCACAGAATTGTATCAGTTTTTGAATATATAACTCTTTGGGTACATTTTCTAGTTCAAAATTAATTTTTTGAACATCGCCTTGTTGAAGTATACGAGCGTTATCCTGGGTTAGTTGTGAGCTTTGACTCTGTGTACATATCATTTGACTATCAGGCTCGTTGTCGGCCATATTGAAAGTACTCACATTTTGATCCTCGGTGTAAATTCTGACAAAATCATTGCTTTGCGGACTATAAGCACAATCCATGGTTTCAGCTGGTCCAACATAATCAGAAATAGCACTTGTACCACTATCAATGTTCATTAAGTCGGGTGGTTTCTCTAAATTATGATTAACGTACCCGGCCGTACAGGCGTGACCATCGCTTGTTCCCGCCATTATTATCTATATATATATCTATCTATATGCTGTATGGCATTTGATTAATAAACTATGTAAAAACAAGCTATCACAACCGTTTATTTCCTCCCCATAGAGATTATGTAATAGGTATGCGTTGAAACAAGAATGCACATGTATTTCTGTTAGAAGCACGTTCAAACCAAAGTTTAGAAGCACGTTCAAACCAATGTAAATCAGTGGATAAGGTTTTCGATTCATGACTGAAAGGTTCCGAGTTCGACTCCCGTCATGAGCATGTCCTGTCTATCGGATGAGACAGTGAAAACCGAGGCCCCGTGTTACGGTAATGGTGGTAAGTGCAAGATCCCTCACTGCTTCGGGAGAGTCCGTTGTAAAGGTATTAATTAATATAAGATGCATCAAGGAAATGCCGTCACCATCTACGTGAAATAATCCTGGAATGATGCAAAACAATCATCAAACATTACCTCGAGGGATTCAAATGATGCTAACTGCTTTAGGCACTCACTAATCCAGGATTTCAGAAAACCTTATCGTGTTGCCCCCGTTAAATATCATTACCGAAGTATCATTATGTTACACGTGAAGCATGAGACCCCGATCCCCATTGATATATACATTACTAATGACTACGTTATATTAATGCATGTATTACAGTCATTAGTAGTGTTAGAAAATCACTCTCAAAGAGTGGAGTTGGAAGTGTTCTTTAACAAGTACATTGCATATTCAGTAATTAGCAAGTAATGCAAGTAGATCTAAAATGGGATTATCAGTAGTAGCACCCGTACATATGTATGTAAACTATGACATGAAACTTTGGTTTCTAGTCTCTAGCGTCTCTTTAGAAAGACAGAAGACCAAGCAGCCAAGGTGGGACTCAAGCCCGGACTCCGAACCAGTCAAGTTATAGAAAGAGTTTCGCCTGCCCAATGGCCTCTCTCTCTCTCCGTCCATTGACCCGATATAAATAAATATGTAGAGCCTTTAAATCTTCATTGATGAATTCTTTCGCTGTTATCAGACCCCTCACATTCATCATGTTCCTTTGTTTTGCTCTGGAGATATTTTGATATTGACATTTTCATTCAAACTTCCAAGTGAAATGGATAATAGACACAAAGTCCTCTGAGTATATTATGAATAAGAAATACCCAGTATTTTTTCTCTTGACATTCTATTCTGAATTGAACATGTAATCATTACGTTCACTTGGATATTCAAATCAGTAAAGCAAGGTACGATAACGGAAACTATGCAGCTGAACATTTCTTCTTGGTACAAATTTTCCCTGTAGCTTATTTTGGTATTTTGGCGTGTTCAAATTAGTATCTCGCGAATAATTCTGATTATACGGTATATATATATACGTCTAAAATACATTAAAGTGTCATGAAAAAACAAAATATGTAGCTGTACTGATGACCATTACTAAATACAATTCAATGTAGCTTACAAACGATTTAAGATAGAACTACAGTCCTTTGCTTTATTTGTTTTTTTTTTATTTCAAATGAACATATCAAACATTAAAAAGACAACGGCAATGAATGCAAAAATTAACTGTGATGTACATCTTCCAATGTAATCTAACTAGTAAATCAAAATACAATTTAATAATTGAGAATGGCACATGTAGTGTTGCAAAGGATTTGGTAGTAGTCAACATAAAATGGGTATAGGTAACTCACTTTTTATACTAGTAAATATTCATATACCTGATGACGGTCATATTCAACAAAGTATGTAAATAAAGAATTTGATATAATCCAAATCTAATCTTGTTTAAATGTCAAACAAGGTCAAGGTCTTGGTTTTCAAAGAATGGAAAATATTTAATTCTACCATGTGTCATTTAAATTACTTCTATTCAGTTCACAAAGAACTGTGCTAATATTTAATTACCTTCTACCTATAAGCCGTCAATGACCTAGAAATAAATAATTCCCTCGAAAAATGATTAGGATTTGAAGTGAAAAGCACCAAAAGAATGTTTATAAAATTCTCATCAAATTCGAAGTGAACTTTTACACAGAGAGCATGTATTTTTTCATCGTAAATGAATATCAAATTAGCGAATCACATGGGTAACCCAAACAAAATTTAAGATATATACCGGTAGTAATGGATGCTATTGGTACAATAGTTTCTTGTTCTCTTTTGTGTCTTGTTAACGTCACGCCAAGAAAACGGCACCTGAGTGATGCGTTGCACGGAAGATTCGACATTTGCTGAAAACGTCCATCCGTGGCACTGAAACATATTTCGTGCCACGTTTACGATGACATGGGATCTCGGTTTTGTTTCTGTCTTATATAAAAGCCACCAATGAAATTCGAAACTTCTTGTCGCAAGCCAAGTATGCTACCATATGTAATTTTAGCGGTTCCATTTTATATTAGAATCTATCAAAGTGCAACACTCCTTAAAAACTATTTGCACTCAATTTCTATCACACGACACCTAATTGATTGAAACGAGCACCTTAAATGGCACAGTCGATCTACCTTGTCCTAAACGAATGTGCCAAGTATAAAGTTAAAAAACTATAGCATAAAGAAAATATGGCCCAAAAAAGGAAATTCCATTGATGAATACACTAACGTTGACCTTGAAGTCAAGACCCTTGGTCAAGGTGATGACATAGCGTCTTTTCAATAGGGAAAAGTGTGCAAAGTACAAAGTTGCAAAGTAAAAGCATTATGGAAATATGTTCGGACAAGCGGACGGACAAACGGACATCGCTATGCCATAATACGTCGCGTTTAAAGACGGGAGTATAAAAAGGAAAAGCTTTCAGTCGAACGTTAAAGGCGAAAACGAAACATGTTCTACATAATTCTAAAATGAAAATTAAAAAGACGCACGTTTAAATCAACTTTTGATGATCAAAATCGGACCATGACTTGCAGCTAAATACATGCAAAATGTATTGTTAAAACTCGTCAAAATCTGACATTCACACACAAATAAGCAAAAGTAAGTCGCTCATTGCATAAACCGCCCGCAATACTAAATTTTCTGGCGGAAAACATAAAACATTGAAACAAGTAAATGGAACAATGTCACCAAGCAGCATATACCTATCATGTCGGAGAATTTACAACCAAATATGAACTTGCTCTAAAATGTAGAAAACAGAAGCAAAAATCGCGCTAAGCTCTACAATGGAGGCAAAAGCTCGTGCCAAAGTCACTGCACAACACGAAGAAATTACAGCAAGACGTCCATCCCACAGGACGGGACGAAAATTTTTCACGTCGGCTCACAAGAACATTGACTTCCGAAACTGAAAATCTATTGACATCGTGGAGATCACAATACACACGTTTCTTGTGCCATAATTAATTACGAATTATATACCTAAACGATTACTTGTATAAATTTTCCCTAAAACTGGATTTTCAATTTCTTGGAAGAAAAATGAAATAATTGACAATATTGTCAGTTAAAAAATGACAGACAATAATCTTGTTCCTACCCAGTTACAGTATAGAGCAATCGTTCAACATGACCCTGGAGACCGTATATACATTTAGACCGAGGACAACACTCACTTGTAGTTTCATATTCTTCAAAAGAAATGTTATGACCGAGATATCATTGAAGTGTTTTAGTCTGCTGCAACTTTGACGGCATTACATTGGCTTTATGAGCATTATACATCCTTGGGTCTGCAACAATCCTGTGCTAATTATTATCATTTCATAACACCGGAAATACCTAAGTGCCTTACTCCAGCTACCATGCTCTATAGAATAAGAACTTACGACAAAGTTATAAAATATCATTAAGACTGGGACAAAGTCCTGTGTAGTTTAATATACACGACATTCCTCGAAAGAAGTGAATAGATACATCCCCGAAACAATAAAACAATTATATATCGAATATACTGAAAACCTACTCCCTACCCTCTTAATAAATGAACGGCATTAAATGTTGTATGTAGTTGCATGGGTTTGTACTGTATGATGCAATTACTGACTTTTTCATTATATCAAGAATTGTTTTTGAAACACCGATACCCCATCCCCCTTTTCAAAAAAAAATTATATGAATATATGACCTTGGAAATCAATAGGGTTCATCCTCTAGTCATAAGAAGTGTGCAAAGTTTAAAAGTTCTGGCATACACAGATTACACTGTACCTTGTTTACAAGTCGCATTCTAAAAAATCTGCTATTTTTGCCCCCCAAAATGACCCTGACCTTTGACCCTGCTACTAAAAATCAATAGGGTTCGTCCGCACACGACAAGGAATAAGTGTACCAAGTTTGAAAGTCCTACCTTAAACGGTGTGGTCTGTATCGTGTTAACAATGTGCGGACAGACCCACAGACCCACGGACCCACAGACCCACGGACCCACAGACACACGGACCCACAGACACACAGACGCTATACCATACAAAAATGTAATTGCGTTTGTGTCAATAAAATATAATATAATATATTGTAATTATTCTGTATGATGAAAATATCCAGTAATAATTACACCATATAATTTTAGGAAGCACAATATAACCTTAACAGAAACAAAAATGTAACAACATTCAAACAAATCGACGATAAAAATTGTAAATGAACACACAACCAGGATATGAAGTGAAACTTACATCAATGATCAATATTTACAAACTCGTATAAAATGACTAGAAAAGTGTCCTTACATGCGACAACGGTAGTTGTTGAAGTAAATCAAAACGTACGAGTGAGCACCCCCGTTTGTGATTGGTTAATCGAAATCCAACTGCGAAGTGTTAAATCAATTTATATGGAGTAAATTTACATGAAATAAAAATGTCTTTCCAAGGTATTCTCAATATCCTACTTCACATTTCTTGGTTAACCACCATGTCAAAATTCTTAATATACACAGATTGTATATAGTCGTACTTTAAAACTCTTATAAATTTCTATAGATGCATAAAGGTTTCTGTCCACAATTTAGATTTGTTACACATGATTTTATAGAGTAAGATATTGTAATGTTTGGACGCTTAATATAACACACATTCTGAGAGTATTGATGAAGCAATACATGTCCCCTCTCGGTCAAAACAAACTTCAAGTCTATACAGTCAATCAACCATGACAATCTGAACATGATCTGTAATTTACCATCATAAAGCCGCACACTATCTTTCAATCAAATATCTATCTATCACAGAAAAAATCTTGAAAATTGATTTCCTGAATTTTTCTGAATTTAAAATATTTCGGTGCTTTTATTTCTTCTTCTAATCAGTTCCATTTTAAGGACCCTACCCAATGTAAATTTCATTGATTTTTCCTAAAATTTGTCTAAATTTCCCCCAAACATTGATCTTTTAGCATTATGCAAATGGTACAAAAACTCCTCAAATGAAATAATACAGACATCTTTGAAAACCAGAGTTATCTCCCTCTTTTCATAACAATGTACAATGTACGTAGATGCTTCGACTCTAAAACATTCCCAAATGAAAAAGTACTGGCACTTTTGAAAATAAAACCAGTGATGGTATTTTCACTGTAAAGTTCAGATGTTGTAACCTTGTCCTCAAAAACCTGAGTTATCTCCCTCTTTTGATAACAAAGTACAATGTACGTAGAGGCTTTGAATCTGATGTATGCCATTTGAATCATCATTTGGAAAGTGTTATGTGACAGAATAACTGAAAGACAGAAACCCAAATGCGAGACCTATGATTTCCTACAGCTACATTTACTAAACTCAACAATCGTAAATAAGAACATACCCTACCACAGAGACTGGATTTCAAATACATAAAGTAAATCGTCACCAAATGCAAATTACACATTCCATATTCATCACTAGATGCATCTGCCACAACATTTTTAACTTGAGGTAGATATCTTTTTGTAACAAAAAATACATTTTCGAATCCATTTTACAATGTTGAGTTTCATCATCAATTCACCTGGCATTGTGGTTTGGAAATCTGCTAGTTCCAGAAATTCCTTCAAGCGATGAAAGCATCTCATAAGTCGAAATAGGGGATCTGAAATTAGAATATACTTATGTCAGTAAAGTAGGTGCAAATATATCAATACTTTAAAGTGGAGTAATGATCCTACTTATTTCCACAGGGGTCCAAGATAGCCATTTCTCCATTTTGTACTTTCACCTCTAGATAAGGCTAAATACCGTATTGAAATCCAATTTCATTAATTAGTTCATATGTATATTCTTGTGATCTCTTAGACTGTGCTACAATGAGTTCCTAGTATTAAAAAACAAGAGACCCAAATGGGCCTATATCGCTCACCTGAGTACCTAGATTATAAGTCATGCAGGAAGGAAGAATTGTCTATTTTTCATTACTGTGACTAAGTCAAAACAAATGCTGAAAATATGTCAAATTTTATTTCTGACCAGAATGAAAAACAACAACAGTTTTTTTGCACATCTATTCAGGTGATTTTGATATTTAGCATTTGCTTTGTCTCTGCAAGATGTGATTCAGGGCAACAAGTTCGTCATTTTCTTTAGGTGGGGCCTTTTGTTGACTGATTTCAAGTCTGGGTCATGAACAACAATTGTTTCAAATATTGTCCAGATCCAACTTAAAATGGCCTAATTTCATATGTTGAGAAATATCTAAAAACTTATTTAGATGTGTAAAGAAATGAAAAATAAATTTTGACCATAGTGGGATTTGAACCGCTACTCTCCATATTTTAATTACCAAGTGGTATATGTACTATTGTGAGACCTAGTTTTTAGACATGGTGGCATTATCTGTTGACCAATTTGGATGAAATGTAAAAATTGATAGAGGACCTATAGTACTTCATGTAAATCATGTTTCAGTAAAATCTTTCATGTGATATAACAGCAGAAGTTAAAAATGTGAAGAATGGACCCTATACACCCTCATTTGGAAGTTTTAAAAAATTCATAGAAAATCCAAAAATTAAGATATTGACAAAATTCTTTCAAATTAACATTCCCTACCATAATTATGATCACAATAGTACATAAGGAATCATCATTATCAATTTACTAGGAAATATGACACTTTTCTGCATTGAAATCACTAAGTCCAAACAAATGTCGAAAAAAATTATAAAATTTGATTTTGGAAGGGAATCAAAATGACAATACATCTTCACTCATCCCTCAAGATCATTTGTATACATTCTGGTTATCTCTGTATACAGCCAGTATGAAGAAGAATATTGTCAAAGGAGGGTACTCTTTCTGACCTACTTTTGACTATGGTGGTGCCACCTGTAAAGAGGTCTGGACGAAAACAGCAGAATTTAAAGGGGATCATAAGTGATTTATTTCTACCAAGATTTATTAAAATCCTTCAAACAGTTTTGCAGTTAAAGCCAATACTTCCGACCAGGAAACACCTTTTTTGGACATAAATATTAAAATTATTTTAAAACAACAATATTCATAACAACATACTGTATATGATAAACGTGATGACTCTGGATTTCCTATTGTAAATTTCCCTTATCTAGAAGGTGATGTCCCCAGACTCTCTTCATATGGTATTTGTATTAGTCAATTGGTTCTGTTTGCTAGAGCCTGCAGTAACGTTTTGGATTTTCACGAAAAACCAGTTATTTTCGTATTTTCAACAATATGTATCCCGAAGAAATTTCCCATCCCAATTTCTACGGTGATCGCATGTACAAACTAAGTAGGGTCAAAGGTTCCGATAATTTCATATCGGCTGGTTCTAAAATTATTAAACGCCTTCGACATCGACAGTATGACCCCCGAGATCATCGCTAAGACCATAGGTCTTGTATTGGATCCCTCTACAGCCCAATGCAGACTTTTACTTGTCCCAACCTTTTCAGAGGAGACAAGGTCCTGATCCTCGTCCCCTCTGACGGTTAGTCGGGTCTCTTATTGATCGAGGATCTGAGCTCGCTTACAGGCGGGCAGAGCACGGTTTACTTATGTTGATGTCTCTTTACATATCTTTGATAGCAACATATTATTCTATAATTTTTTCGTGTATAATAAATTTTTATGACCTCTCTTTGAAAAACCTGTTGATCCTTGTTCTCTATATGGAAGATTATTTATAAATTTTTAAAGGTGTGTCCTTTGATTGTGCTGCTTTTGTGGTGAGTGGGAAGGTGGGCGCCCGTAAATCGGTTAACCACACAAATTCAGTGACGTTTGTTAATTCAATTGACCGTCCTAAGTCGGTATCGTAACCGCAACACAATCGAATATTTTTGTAATGTCGTTCCGTGTATATTCTGCTGTTGTCATATTTGTGTGCAGGTCCTTAGTGATTTGTGTTATACAGCTTTGTCGGATGTCTTCTGTTTTCTCTTTTATTAAAGAGTCTTGTCTTAAGAAATTTAAACTCGATCTGTAGATCATCATATTGAAGTCATATACTAAGTTTCAGTTCAGTATGTCAAAGCACACGAGAGAAAAGTATGTTCTGTAGTTTTTAACGATCTTACTTTGATACTAATGTTTCTATCCATTCTGTTTCCAAATGTTCCATGGTCTGATTGACGGTTTTACGTCACTCCACGATTATTTCCCGTATAAGGTAACGGCATCTGCCTGATGCACTGAATATATGTTCACACTGTATATATATATGTATAGTGATGCTTCGTATACAATCTTGTGCAAAGTAAGAACTATAATTATGAGTACACACACAGGAGCTTTTCAAAATATGACTGTAGGTTTCCCATACAGGATACGAGATTCACTAGATATTCAATATTTCAGTAATAGACTGCTTGCATCTTTAGCAGATTTATATGCGTATACATGCGTATTTCGCGTAATTGCAGCTAAAGTATGTCCAAGTCTATTCAATACCAGATCGTGATTAGCTACGAACAGATAACGAATTCCGTTTTGTACTTTTGATTTGTTTTGGACATCGGGTTTAAACGGAGTAGAGGAATCACGTAAGCTGTCAGAATCGATCAGAGTATCGACCAGCAGAACAGATAGATTTATAGCAGTATACTTAAGCATGCACAATATAAATGCGCATCATTGATACCTTTTTTCTTTCGGTTTACTATTTTGGCTGAAAGTATGTGGTCAGCAATATTTCTATTGTTACTATTTATGATTCTGTAAACAATTTCTCGACTATATTGTGGCGATAATACCAGGGCGTGATGAAAATTTTGTCTTGGTGTAAGTATCCCATTGGACAGATCACACGTCGTGAAAAACATACCACAAGCTTCGGATTACATATAACGCCCGAAGCATCGACAGTATGCACCACCTCAACAAACACACGGGGACTCCCATCAGCCATACGCATGACATCAATATAGATCCGGCGACATGGTCATCGACCGTCCACATTACCTAAAACAACCAAGCCATGCTCTTATAAAACCATTTAAAATGGTTAATTGTTAACGCACGGCAGACGTAGCACGACGACAGGCAGGGACCACCTGCAAAAAAGTCACTTCAGTGAGGTGACACGCGCCTCGACTGACCCTTCTACACACATAATTGTAAGGTACAGGTTGAAGAAGGTAATACAACTAATCATGAAGAAATTCCCATTAATTTATGGGTATGGTTCAGGGTTCTCCCTATTTTAGAAAATAGCAGGTGATTTTAGATAAAGTAGGAGGCAAAGTAAGGTGCGATTGCCAAAGGCGCGAGCCTTCTATGGGGTCTGGGGGCATGCTCCGCCAGAAAAAAAAAGGAGCAAGGAGGAGCGATTTCCTTGATTCTAGACACTTAATTGTGTACTTAATCACTGAATCAGAATGCTGTGAAATCTTTTGCTTGAAATGAATAAACAACAATGGTTTGTATTATGCATTCCAGGTCATCACCTCTGAAAAAAAGTTGAGCATGACCCATGCTTAGGCGCTGCTACTTTTTAAATTCTCCACTATATTTCAATTTCATAGTTTGGGAGAGAGAGAAAAAAGGAAAAAGCTTGAAGAACCCACTTATCCGAATTGATACATACACTTTCGTCTTATCCTTGTTATCGATATTACAATAATCTTATTAATGTTCGTATAAATAAGTGAACATAAACTTTCGAAAGAAAATCAGACATGAAAATAAAAAACAATATGCCCCCCGATCTATTGATATGGGGCTTAAAACTTAAAGTTGTATACCTTACAATACGGTTTAATTACAGACATTAGGGCATGTAAAACAAAAACTGTATTTTTCTCGTATGGCTGAAGCTATTAACTGTGCATTAATAACATTTTTTGTTGCTTCAAACCCTAGGAGATATCAACATAAAAAGAAAATACTTCGTAAATAAAGAGGGTATTCCATAAATACAACCATTACCTGACTTTACGCATGCGCAGTTAATCAAAACAAATACGACGAAGGGAGACTCCAAAAAAGAACAGTTTCAGTAAATACTATATTTAGCAGACTTGAATGCAGAATTTTAAAGTTACACGTAAAGTTTATTTACCTCGTCCTTCCGGTTTCTGAATTATATCACGTGATGTGTTGGTTGTAAACATTCTGTTTACAAACATCGCATTTTAGACAACCATATCTCACTTAATACGACGAATTTGATCACAACATTTGCCAGGGTCCTTTTTTAGTATGTTTTAAGCTTATACATGTATATATAATCAAAACAATTTAGAATAAATTTACCTATAGTATGCACTGTACTAGCGAACATAGGGTATACAGCTTTAAATTGAAAATAAATTTAATAGTCACTATATCAGATTCTTAAGCGTCTTTCACACCATAAAGAATTGGTCCAGCGTACATGTACGTCGTACAAATATTTAGCATTCGCTGGCATATGCTGAAGTACGGTTTGACAACGCTCTGGATCGTTGTTGTTCGTACTCATACGTTTACGTAGGTTGTCGTTCGTTACGGTGAGGGAAAAAAATTGAGCATGCAAAAAAATTGTCGACGTATGCCGACGAATAGCTTCTACTCCGCGAGAACGGTAGGCAAACGGAATGCAAACGTTTTATTCGTCTACAGCATGATAGCGGTACGTAACCTGAACGACATTATTCGTCCGAGCAAGTCAAGGAAATTTATTTGCGAAAGGCTTGCGTATTAGTAACCAATTTAAAATGTTCTTTCAACGTACGACTTGTTTTAACTGCGAATTGTTAACGTAGTATATTGATAGCGCACCGGAAACGATCTGTCAATGTAGAAGACCCGTTGTCTGTGCGATAAATCAGTGTACGTACTGCGTGTATGAACGTACACAAATCGTACGTCTAACGTGTTCTGTACCGTTCATTGTTTGTTCAAGACTTTCCATTGGAGCACCACTCCACTCATAGCGCTCATATTGTATATCTCTTTGTTGTTCAAACCTATCAGTCTCTTTCTTTTCATCATTTGGATGCAGAAATGCACTATGCGGCGAGACTGCAGCAACAGATGGGGTCCTTTTCGGAGCAGCTTCTTCCAGAACAATATTCTTTCCCCGGTCTCTACCTCGGGATGCCTTCTCTTGTAGTGTATGTCTCCGTGTCATCTTCTTTGTACTGTAGATGGTGAGGAATTGCGACTGAAGTGTCAGGTTGCCGAATACAGAAGGCCTTCGTACACACGTCACGTGATCGTTCTGAATTCGCAGACCGTACGCACAACGTACGTAGATCGTAAACATAATTTGTTAGACGTTCGTTTAGAGGTCGTTGGAATTCATTTCGCAATTGCTCTAGATCGTTATTTATGTGTGCATGTCCTTGGTGATTAGTGTCATACCGCTTTGTCAGATGTCTTCCGTTTTCTCTTTTAGTTCGTTAATGATACGTTAGGAATTCGTTATCAATTCGTTTCATACGTTGTCAGTACGTTCTATTTAGTCTCGGGGAATCCATACAGTGAAAAAGTATTGCGTATGTGGACTTAGTCAAAGTTTTTGCAATTCTTCCACGTACTATGGGTCAATTCGTTATAGTGTGAAACGACCTTACCTAGCCTAGGCCTTTTGTTGAAAAAATGTTATTTTCTCTATGGCATGAACAAAAAACGTAGGCGGCGATAAAAGGGAATGTAGTCGGCGAAAATCGCCGGGTGCTTGCTCTTAAGGAGAACCCCGAAATTTGTTTATTTCAACCCATAAGTGTATTACAGATCTATACGTGCATTACAGAGAATGTGTTAAAGTATGCCATACGTTAAGTCAGAGGTTGTATCATTAATATTGCAAAGGATGGCAATATTTTCACAGCATGGAAAGTTTATTGCAAAATACCATGCAAGTATTACATATACAGTTGACTTCGATATTGAAACGTGTAATAGAAAATAACACTGGTAGTGCTAAATAACATATATTTCATTCACCTTAGGAGATTGAATTAATACAACATGATTAACCTGATATTGTGAGGAACTTGAAAAATGTTATTGGCTATAAATCTTACCATGTTTTAATTAAAGTGTGTGTGTGTGTGTGTGTGTGTGTGTGTGTGTGTGTGTGTGTGTGAGAGAGAGAGAGAGAGAGAGAGAGAGAGAGAGAGAGAGACTTCGTTCAAAAATGGCATTAAAATCGCATTACACATCTTATTTTATGGCTTAACTAACATATAGACGATAATCATTATCATCTGTGATTGCTACAATACTAATGGAACAAAACATTCTCAAGATGGTCGCTATGGTGATTATTATGACGTTTATAACAATATTTCATTTCTTACGACTGTGGAGGGTCATAAGTTGATCATTCCGGTAAACTTTAAACAATATCCCCCCCCCCAAAAAAAATCACAGAAGTCAGATACTTTAAAAGAATAGTATCTATCTATATCCCTGTAAACATTTCATCAGGGTCAAATCAACCCCCTTACCTTCCCCTAGAGTGTCTTCAAACAGTTAAAGTCCGTATTTACCGGCTAAACATGTCAAAATATGGGGTTGTGGAATATGGGATCACTGTTCTACATACATATATTCCCGATTTCGTTACTGTTATTCAATATCTCAATGTAAGATATATGAGAAAAGGGGGCAGGCTTGGTGTAGTGGTTAAGCGCTTGGCTTGCGGCTCCGACGATCCGAATTCGATTCCCGGGTTGCGCCATTATGTTTAAAAGGTTGGTAACCTCCTGCTTCCATGTCGCGATATAACTGAAATATTGTTGAAAGCGACGTAAAACACCAATCAACCAAACCAAACTATATAAGAAAAATACAGGGTTTTTTTGTTTTTTAATTTTCAATGCGTCACAAGGACGATGTATTGGATTACACAAGACAAAACACAATTTCGGCTCAATACCTGGACATCTTTCATCAAAAATAAATAGCACTTGTAATAAACAACTGCAACTTAATCCTACTACACGTATTTAATTTCAACCTCGAGGTTACAATCTTTGTCTTGACACTGAATATGAAATAGCAAGGTTACTGGTGTTTTGTCACTTTGTCACACATGACACATGGACATTCTCAAAGTTTAGGCTATTTATGCAGTCGGTCTGCAGAGGAAGGTTGTCAAGAACGGTACCTTCTAGGGCTATGTTAACCCACCCCGGATCCAGGATTTGACAGATCTGGCCTAATGGAAAAGGTGCTCGGCTCATGACCGAGAGGTACCGAGTTCAACTCCCGCCCTGGGCGCACCGGCGTTCTGTCTTTCGGATGAGACAGTAAAAACCGAGGTTCCGTGTCACGGTAGGCGTTGCACGTATAAAATCCCTGACTGCTTCGGATGGGTCCGTTGAAAAGGTCGAAATTTCTATGCAATCCATCAGGCAGATGCCGTCACCATATACGTGAAATAATCGTGGAGTGACGTAAAACAATATTCGATCAATCAGATCTGGCTAAAAAACATCAACATCTGTATTCAATTAGTTCTAAAGGAGAAATCCATCAAAGCTTATTAAACATTGTACCCCAAACAAGAGGCCCAAGTGGGCCTGTATTGCTCACCTGATTACAAGTTGATTATTCAAATGATTGCTTGATAAATTTATATATATATTCTCCTAAGTTTATTGTGTTTTGAATGATTACCGGTATATTTTGTAGCCAAATTACTGTAATCCATGAATACATCATTCTTGTCAGTTTCATCAAAATCATTGACTGGTTCTGCAGAAGAAGTTGAAAATGTGAAAATTTGTTCCACTCCCCTCTTTATGAACCAAAAAATACAAAAAAAAAAATTCATTCTGTAGTTCTGGAGAAGAAGTTGAAAATGTGAAGTGGACGGTGCGCCATGACAATAGCTCACTTGAGTCTTCGGTTCAGGTGAGCTATAAATTGGTAGAAAATCCTAAGTATTAACTACGTACATGTATTCAAATCCTTTCCATTCATTACAATAAAATCAACTAGAGCTGCCCTAATAGGACAAATACCCCCGTGGCAACAAAGTTGAAAAATGCAATAATTTTTCCTAAGGTACAGCACTGGTATAAATGTAATGGATGTCCCACTTGTACATTTTGAGGTATAATGAATGAAAACAATCTGGTTTGTGTACATTCTAACATTGATCTTGTTTCAAGATCATTACACATCCTTGGATCCAAAGAAACAATTCTGTGAAATATTATTGAAATCTGTGCACAGGGTGAGAAGTTATGACCTGGACAAAGTTTTACTCATTGTGTGTATTATGACCTTAACCTTTGACCTATGACCTTGGTTCAAGGTCCTGACACACCCCTGGATCCTAAGCAACAATTCTGTGAAATATTATTGAAATTTGTGTACAGGGTGAGAAGTTATGGCCTGGACAGAGTTTTAGTTATTGTCTCTCGTATGAACTTGAACTTTGACCTATGACCTTAGTTCAAGGTCATGACAAACCCTTGGATCCTAGGCAACAATTCTGTGCAATATTATTGAAATCTGTGCACAGGGGAAGAAGTTATGGCCCAGACAAGGTTTTACTTATTGTGTCTATTATGACCTTGCCCTTTGACCTATGACCTTAGTTCAAGGTCATGACACATGTTTGGTTCCTAAGCAACAATTCTATGAAATATAATTGAAATCTGTGCACAGGGGAAGAAGTTATGGCCTGGACAAGGTTTTAATATTGTGTCTATTATGACCTTGACCTATGACCTTAGTTCAAAGTCATGACACACCCTTGGAACCTAAGCAGCAATTATGGGAAATATTATTGAAATTCGTGCACAGGGTGAGAAGTTATAGCCCGAACAAGGTTTGGTGGACGGACGGACGGACAGACAGGGTGATTCCTTTATCCCCCAAACTTTGTTTGCGGGGGGTATAATTAAAATACACAAAATTGATGCAAATATAAAAAAACATACAAGAAGGAACCTAAGAAATTACCTGAAATGTGAAAAGAATGAAGTCACAATTTTAAGACGTCAAATTAAACCTTCCCCCTCCCCATCACTTTTTTTTTGTAAAAGATTAAACCTGAAGAACAACCATTAGTTTTTACATACATGCATCCTTTCTGAGGGAGTGTACTTTCTTGGGCATACTTTTATCTTGGTAACGCCATTTGTTGACAGATCTGAATAAAATAAAACACAAGTCCAGTGCTCTGGAAGACAGGGTTTAGGTATCGATGTTTGTTGACACGCATCGTACTACCTCCAACGGGCTTTTATTATGAGATAGTACAATGTGTGGCAACAAACATCGATACCTGAATCCAGTGCTCTGGAATTGCGCTTTCCCGTCCTTCGTTGTGAGTTGTATTTGTGTTTGGGAAAGTTGACTATCAAATTCCCTCACCCGGTCGGGAAAGTTATCGTCGAAAAACTTATACGATGTCCTTTATAAAGTCTTGAAATTGAACTTTCTTCAAGATAATAATAAATCATAAATCATTGTGTTTTATAACTGAGAACGGATTCCCTCAATTTAACATAGTTACATTTTTATTGTAGTTTGTCAGGGTGAGTAATATTTGTGATTGGGTGAGAAGATTTTGAAAGGATACTGACACGTGGGTGAATCGATTATATAAACAAGAGGCCCAAGTGGGCCTATATCGCTCACCTGAGTACCTAGATTATCAGTCATGCATGAAGGAAGAATTCATTTATTTTTGCAATAATGTGACTAAGTCACCACAGATGTTGAAAATATGTCAAATTTTATTTCAGGCTAGAAAAAAAACAACACTTTTTTGCACATCCATTCAGGTGATTTTGATATTAAGCATTTCCTTTGTCTCTGCAAGAAGTCATTCAGGGCAACAAGTTAGTCATTTTCTTTAGGTGGGGCCTTTTGTTGACTGATTTCAAGTCTGGGTCATGAACAACAATTGTTTCAAACATTGTCCAGATCTAACTTAAAATTGCCTAATTTCATATGTTGAGTGTTGAGAAACATCTAAAAACTTATTTAGATGTGTAAAGAAATGAAAAAAAAATTTTGACCACAGCTGGATTTGAACCGCTACTCTCCATATTTCAATTACCAAGTGGTATATGTACTATTGTGAGAACTGCTTTTTAGACATGGTGGCATTATCTGTTAACCAATTTGGATGAAATTTACCAAATTGATAGAGGACTTTTAGTACTTCATGTATTCCATGTTTCATTAAAATCTTTCATGTGGTATAACAGCAGAAGTGAAAAATGTGATTGAATTGTTCCTATACACCCTCATTTGGAAGTCTTAAAAAATTCATAGAAAATCCAAAAATTGAGATATTGACAAAATTCTTTCAAAGTAACAATCCTTACCATAATTATGATCACAATAGTCCATAAGAAATCATCATTATCAATTAACTAGGAAATATGACACTTTTTTCTGCATTTAATCACCAAGTCCAAAGAAATGTCGAAAAAAATTCTAAAATTTGATTTTGGAAGGGAACCAAAATGACAATACATCTTCACTCATCCCTCTAGATCATTTCTATGCATTCTGTTTGTCTCTGTATACAGCCCGTATGAAAAAGAATATTGTTAAACGATGGAACTCTTTTGTGACCTACTCTTGACTATGGTGGCGCCACCTGTAAAGAGGTCTGGACGAAAACAACAGAATTTGAAGAGGGTCATAAGTGACTTATTTCTTCAAAGATTTATTAAAATCCTTCGAACAGTTTTGTAGAAAAAGTTGAAAATGTGAAAAATGGCCAAACCCCCCCCCCCCCCCTTTTTTTTTTGGAAGTCTTAAACGTAAAATTCCTAATTTCATATGTTGAGTGTTGAGAAACATCTAAAAACTTATTTAGATGTGCAAAAAAAAAAAAATTTTTTTGACCACAGCTGGATTTGAACCGCTACTCTCCATATTTCAATTACCAAGTGGTATATGTAACATTGTGAGACCTACTTTTAGACATGGTGGCATTATCTGTTAACCAATTTGGATGATCCGCACAAAAAACAAAACCTTTGAAAAGGACTATGAGTACTTGCATCCTACCCAGTTTTATCACAATCCCTCAAGTTGTTCTGTAGATCAAGTTGAAGATATGAAAAATTGTCCCACCCCCCCCCCCCCCCACTCCCTTTTCTTGGAAGTCTTAAAAAATTCATAAAAAATTCAAAAATCAAGATATTGAATAAATTCCTTCGCACCAGCATTCCTTACCATAGAAATGATTAAATGAAACCAAATGAATGCATCAATGTTTACTAAAAGAAAATAATAACTCTTTAATGCATTAAAATAACAAAGTCCAAAATAAAAATGAAAAAACGTCAAAAATTTGATTTCGGAATGGAACCAAAAATATCAACACTTCTTCCCATATGCCTCTAAATCATTCCTATGCAGTCGGTTTGTCGCTGTATGCACCCAATCTGAATAAGAAGTTTGTCAAAGGAGGGTACCCTCTGTGACCTACTTTTGTCTGTGGTGGTGCCACCTGTTCATGGATCCTGACAAAGATGACCACATTTGTCGGGGACCTTGAGTATTTGATGCATGCCAAATTTCATTGAATTCCAGCAAGTGGTTCCGAAGAAAAAGTTCAAACTGTGAAATGTTTACACCAATTATCCCACCCCCCTTTTTCTTGAAAGTCTTAAAAAATTCATAAAAAATCCAAAACATAAAATATTGAAAAATTTTCTTCGCAGTAGTATTTCTTACCATCAAAATGATCAAATTAAACCAAATTAATTCATCAATGTTTACTAAAAGAAAAAAATACCTCTTTTCTGCATTAAAACTACCAAGTACAAAAAAAAGTCAAAAAAACGTCAAAAATTTGATTTCGGAACGGAACCAAAAATAACAACACTTCTTCACACATCCCTCTAGATCATTCCTATGCATTCGGTTTGTCTCTGTATGCCCCCGGTCTGATGAAGAAGTTTGTCAAAGGAGGGTACCCTCTTTGACCTACTTTTGCCTGTGGTGGCGCCACCTGTTGATGAATCCGGACGAAAAACAACAACACTTGTAGGGGACCATGAGTACTACATGCTTATCAAGTTTCATCAAATTCTGTTCAGTGGTTCTGGAGAAGAAGTCGAAAATGTGAAAAGTTAACGACGGACGACAGACGACGGACGACGGACGGTGATTGATCACAATAGCTCACTTGAGCCTTTGGCTCAGGTGAGCTAAAAAGAAACCCCTAGAGCACTGAGGTCTTTTAGAGCCTACTACCAAGAGTCGAGGTCTACTAGCACTGAAGTATATAAGTTTGATCAAATTAATTAATCTGTCGGGGGAGGGGGGTCTATTGAGGTTGAAAATTTAAAGTTAACAGAAACCAGAAGATAAACAGATGGACGCGCACTATGACATTCAAACTTATGTGGCTAAAACCCTAGACAGAAAAGTGTACAAACCTATAACAACTCGGTGAACATATTTCGTATTTATAATCTAATGAAAAGTGCTTAAAAACGCTTTCATAACAGAGAAAGGGCTTGTGCCAAACTCGTATTGACAGATTGTAGACCTTAGTGTTTGCTCATCATTCTTCGTGAATGGCTGTAGTATTTCACTCATATCATGAGATATGTCAATATTTGTTTATTAGGAAAGAGTATTTAGCAAAGAAAATGTATAATTTCATATAATCATAAAATATTTTAAAACACGTCATATCAATGAGAAAAGTCTTTGAAAGAAATGAACAAAACGCTTCATCGTAAATTTCAAACTACTTATGTATATTTAACACTGACTGTGTATTTGTTCCCACTCAGGACAGTTTGGTAATCTTACGAAACTTCTATGCACTTTACGTAATTTCCGAGGGGCAGGCTTGGTGTAGTGACTAAGCGCTTGGTTTTCCGCGCCGACGATTCCCGGATTGTGCCACTATGTTTAAGAAGTTGGTCACTTCCTTCCTGCTTCCATGTCGCGATATAACTGAAAAATTGTTGAAAGCGACGTAAAACACCAACCAACCAACTAACGTAATTTCCGTGAAGTTCCAGGCAAGAATCAACAGGTCCATCCGATTCTATTCAAATACCGAAATAAGTAAATCTTATTAATGCATGCAATAATACCAATAAAGAAAACTTGGCATTTACTTTGCATACATGTATTGGCAATTTCGGGGAGTGGGTGGGTTAACGTCCTATATCAAGATATATACCTGTAGACGTGCTGCTGGGATGGGGTATACTTTTAAGGCCACCCAATACATTAATGGGTATCATTTACCTTCAAATATATATCAATGGGTATCTTTCAAATCACAAAAGATATGAATAGGTAAAACACATGTGGAGTTTGTAAGAGAAGATATTTTTGCATATGAATTGGTATGTTTTCACTATGGTTAGTATATGAGTGGGTAAGTTTTACACTTCGCTCAATAAATGAATGGGTAGGGTGCCAGCGACTCTAGCCGCACGTCCGTACCCAAAATCATTGCAAGTGACATAATGTCATGGTTGTACATGTCTTCATGTATCTGCAGCGCCATTAGAGACACACAAGCCAAATATGAAAGGTACTGCAGTTAGGGACACACATGCCAAATATGAAGGCCCTACGTCTTGCGGTTAAAACGTTATGACCAAGGTTAAAGTTTTTGTGTCAGACGGACTGACAGACAAATGAATGAGATTTAATGTCCCCAAGCTTTTGCGAAAAATGGGGGACAATTAAGCATAATTCTCCATAACCTACACAATCCAACCTGTTTTACTTTATGTTATTTTGGAGGACTTAATCGTAATACTACAATTATATTATTATCATATCACTACACCATTTGAAGTCAACAAATTTTTTAAGAAAATACATTAAATATGTAATACATTTTAAACTGTTAAAGACATATCTACATGTATTGTATATCACTTCTATTTTTTCATATCCATGCAATTGGTATTAGCCTTTATTTACACAACGATCATTAAACTTGCACATTCAACATCCAATAAGTCAAAAATTATTTAATGGAGGAATCTATGATTGTTTAATGGTGCATCTTTCATAATGGTCTAAACAATGCCTTTGTGCTCCCCCCCCCCCTTTCCCCAATCCAAAACAGATGAAGAAGAGAATGATGAATGATTGCAGATTGCACCATTTTAAGCCAATTTCCCAATAATTTCCTGGGAGGACCCCTAGCTGCAGGAGGAGATGACCCTCTCCCACACCTACCTTCTATCGCTGATATATACATCCCAGTAGAGCCCTTGGCTTCATTTGGTTTGTGCCCCAACATACCCTCATTCCCTCTTTACTAAGATTTCAGTTCAATTTATTCTGTTTATCTAAATGTAAGTCTGGCTGCTTCATTTATTTCTCAAATTAATTCACTGCTTACTCAATCTCATTGAAATCTTATCTTTCATGCTCCCATTATTAGCTATTTTTCATTCCACTGCAACGATGGAGCAGGAAAAATGGTGTTTTAAATAGATTGTTGCTTACTTTACATGTACATGTAGGAACTGTATCAATATTAAACTGCATGAACTAATATATAAATCTTGCATACCCTACTTGACTTATTTTGCCTGGGAGGATCCTGCTGAAAAACAAATTAACACATGTATGGGACCTAGAATGCTTCAATCTTGCCAAGTCTCATCAAAATTCTTAAATATTATTTAGTTAACAAAAGAATATTTTTAAGATGTTGAAAAAAACAGAATGATGGACACAAGCTATGATCCTTATTCACTCTAGCCTTGAATATTGATGAGGTGAGCTATATAGCTAACTAATCATACTGTGATCCACATACATACCTGTATTACTTCAACTCCCAGAAGTTTGTTTGAAATCTCTTGCAATGTCCACCAGATTACAGGCACTAGGAGTTGTAACATCTACAGGGTAGTTAACCCATGATTCAGTTTTATGGTTTGTGGATATATCATTATTGGTCTTGGAGGAAACATCTTGTATCAGTTTGTAAGTTCTATTATGTTCAGTGACATTGGAATGATCACTTTTATACTCCAAACAGGGTAGATCTGACAGTCTTGTAAAATGTAATGGACTTTCAGCAAGGCTGTCATTTTGAGCATTATTTTCACCCGTATATGTGGGGCTATTATGATGAAGACTTCTGTTTAAGGGTTTCAATCTTGGTGGCCGCTTTACATTGCTGAAATCTTGAGATGAAGAGAGCCTTTTTTCTTTTTCTTTTTTATCCTCTTTCCGTTTTTTGCGTTTAGTTTTTGGCGAAAGTGCATCATGTCTCACAAGAGATAACTGACTACCATGACAACTGTTTTTGTCATTTTGTATGATGATATCATCATCTTCAGTCTGTAGCTCTTTGTTTAGACTCAGCATGGTTTTATGGTCATCAGTTTTAGTCTGTGCTAATGTCTCATTTTCAATTTGAGCTGCAGTTGTAATATTACCACTATGAGCACACATTTGAGAGGTAGAAATTGCACTTTCTTGAGGAATTTTTATTTCTCTTTCTGTTTTGTTATCTTTACTATTTTCCAAAACCTTTATTTCTTTATCTTTCTTAATAACAATTTCCTGCAGAACCTGTTTCAGGGTGGTGTTTGTTACAGTTTTACCAGAGGTAATATCTAGTCCTGAATCTATTGCAGAGGTAGCAGTTAAATTCAGATTTCCCAAGTCTGATTTTTTCTGTTTGATATGTTTGTTTTCTCTGACCTCAGGTTGAGAAATGGAGCGTTGGTGGATTGCACTATCAATATTCTTCAAGCTCTTCGTTGATATAGGATGAGAAACTGAAAATGGATCAAGCTCATAACTAGAATCATAATCACTTGTATCATCTCCTAAAGTCTGAAGATTACCTTGGGAGCCAAGCACATCACACTTTTTACCATGAATTTCTTCATCATCATAAATTATTTCTGAATCAGAGAAATCCTCTGCATTAAATGTCTGAATATGAACACCATTTGCTGTGGCAAACAAAACAGGTACTTGAAATGCAGAATTTGTGACGAAGGCTTCCTTGAACTTATCATCTTTCACATTGCGCTTTTCTTCATTTCCTTGTATCCTTTCATGACTTTCATCTGTATTTGAATTCATGTCAACAATAAGGTTACTCTTTCTACAGAGAATTAAATCTTTAAAATTCCGCCATAATTCCTTTCTCAGTAACAATGCTAAAATAGGTAAAACAGTGGCATAACCCAATTTGATCCACAGAAATACAATATCTATATACCAACTATAAGCCAGCTTCATCTCTGAATCTATATTCAAATCATCGCTTTTACCTAAAACACGAGCAAGGAGGCATATAACGAACGGCACTTCCATTATCAACCACATTGTAAACAGAATAGCAGCAAATTTTGCACCTTTCATTTCTTTCATAAGATTTGGTTCATTAATATCTTTGGAATATTGATGCTGTGTCATTATATTCTGCACAGTTGAACTTTCTGTGCAATTTGTCTTCAGTATCACAATGAAAAACACCACTGTCACAATCAATGGGATCAGAAAACATCCCAAAATCAGAACGCATGTATAAACAATTGAAGTTTTTTCTGAAATGATGCAAATATTGATATCTGGATAAACTTTCACTGGCATCGTGTCAAAAAGTAAAGGAATACTGAATGATAAGGAATGAGTCCATGAGTATACAATCATGATGATTGTACGAGGAACATTCTGAATTTGTCCATATTTATCAGAATGTTTGGTGGCCATCATCCTATCAAGTGCCATAAATGTCAGTGTTAGCAATGTTTCTATTATCACCAGATTCATGAAAAAAGCGTTCAAACGGCACACTGTGTTGCCCATATTCCAGGTGCCTGCCAATGTTGACGAGAGTGTTATTGGTATATTAAAGAAACAGTTTACGCAATTAAGTAAAGCCAAGTTCATGGAGAACAGATAAAGTGCTGATCGAAGGTGTTTTCTATGGCAGCCGATTGTGATGACAAGAATCACATTACCAAATATACCCACTAATAATATAATGATGAGGAAAATAGCCTTTGGTGCAGTTGATGAAATGTCAGCGGAGGAACTATTGGAATCTGTAGAGTTCTCGGTAGTCATTGTTCAAAAACTGATAAATTACCTTCCTAATTCTGTGAAGTTGATCGATTTTCTGTTCGCAATATTTTAGTTCAAGAAATAAACACAGCGCCGTCCAATAATTGGATTCATTGTAGTTTCGATTGAAGAGTTCCTGTTGATCAGGGCATGTTGTGTCGTGCATTTCAAATCTTTATACACATTTTCACGCATTGTTGCAGACAGGAGTAGGTTAGCAAGGTTAACGTTAGCAAGGTCTATAATAGTTGACATTAGCACCGGAAGCATTTATGTTTTGTTTCGACCAATCATAGCACAGTTCTCATCCCACCTTTGAAAAGAAAGATAACTCTCAAGTAAAGGAAAACTAAACAAGTTTTATAAAACATTTTTTTTATTTTACTATATCCAGAGATACAAATTACTTGAAAGTAGCCTATGCCTCTGCTGTATCGTAATATTTCACTGCCCCAAGGAGTCATTCATTCTTCAGAGTACATGTAATATGAAGGAGTGTTAAAAAGAAGAGAACAAGATGGGCCTAAATAAAACTTTATATATATATTGTATTTTTTTTTTGGTCTTCTGATAAATAAATGTAAACTTTAAATCCATCACCGATAACATCAACATGTTCCTTGGAGGACTATACTGGACAGCTATGGGCAATACACCATAGGCCCACTCCAACTCAGAGCGAGGAGCAAAGATTTTAACATTTTAACTGTACGTATCATATTGCTCTGAGGTTTTTATCTTGACTGCCACATGAAGTATAACGCTCAGATTTTTCGTGATGGAAGAAGAAATCATATCAGCCATAGGTATGTAAACACAGGCTAATTTAAACAAATGAAAAAAATATTAAAAACTTCAAGAGACATATATACACATATGTGTCTCTGTTGTGGAGAGAATTAAAAAAATGTTTCAAGCAGGAAAAGAGTTTCTCTTCCGCATGTCAGTACTGACTTAAATAAACAATATGAAGACATCCAAAACACAAAAATTAAATTTTGAAATAAAACTTTCAAATTATTATTGAAATACATGTATTCTGATAAAAGACAGTAAATGATTACACGGTTGCTTCTGTACACTGAATTAACCAAGAAAAAAATATGAAAACGCCTAAATCAGACAAAAGCCTCCTTCCCAGGTTCTGGGGAAGATTGTCGAAGGAGGGTGTCCCCTTTGACATACTTTTGCATGTGATTTTTTTTTGGGGGGGGGGGGTGTGAAAAAAAAGGGGGGGGGGTGTAATTAACCTGTCGTTAGGTCCAGATTTAAAACAACAACAGTCATTAAGTACTTCATCCATACCAAAGTTCATTTGTGTTTGTATTGTGCGTATACTCAAAGTTGATTTAGCTTCTAGTTTTTGAAAGAAATTGCAATTTTTACTTGAGATTTTCTCCTGAAGTATTGACTTTATATGAAATGTTTATGTTATATTACTTGTATCTCATATTCTTTTGATAAATACAGTGGGACTAATAAAATACTTCAAAGAATTCCAGAGATTTTAAAACGCCCCCCCCCCCCGCCCAACTTATAGGTCTCTGGAAAATTCATAATACGGCGATTTGCAACAACCATAATGTCAGCAATGGACTGAAATGGAAATCAATATGCAAGAAGAACAGGCAAGGCATGTGGAGTTCTTCGAAATGTATTTTCTTGAAAGTGTTTTGCATCCATCTGTGTGTGGACGTCCCTTCTAGAGCTTTTAGATATTATAGTATAACAATTACTTGTTTTGAAGAGCGTTTAAGATTTTCCCTCTCAAAACAGAATTATATCAATTTGTATTACACCTTTGTATATTTGTCCTTTTGTACAAGTGGCGTTGTAGATATTTGCTATCACGTTATAGTGCGGTTAGAGTTATACGAGCTAGAACCCAGTTTCTTACTGGCGTTACTGAAATGAAAGGCGTTTTGATAATATTGATTGATTGATTGATTCCTGTTTAACGTCACACCACGAATATTTCACGTATATGGTGACGGCATCTGCCTGATGCGGGGCATACAAATTTTGACCTTTGCAACGGACCCACCCGAAGCAGTGAGGGGTCTTTAACGTGCCATGCATACCACGACACGGGGCCTCGGTTTTTACTGTCTCATCCGAAAGACAGAACACCGGCATGACCAGAGCGGGACTCGAACCCCGGCCTCCTGATCAGGAGTCCGACGCGATACCACTAGGCCACGCCGGCTTGTTTTGATAATAATAATAATAATAATAATAATAATAATAATAATAATAATAATAATAATAATAATAACAATAATAATAATAATAGCATTCGAAAAAAGTTCGAACATGTCTATTATGACTTTATAACTTAATAGACAAAGTACTACATAATAAAACATTAGGAAATCTTAACGCGCTTTGGGGATATGATCTTGACGCGCTTTAGGGATATAATCTTGACGCGCTTTAGGGATATAATGTTAACGCGCTTTAGGGATATAATCTTAACGCGCTTTAGGAATGTAATCTTGACGCGCTTTAGGGATATAGTCTTAACGCGCTTCAGGGATATAATCTTAACGCGCTTTAGGGATATCATCTTGACGCGCTTTAGGGATATAATCTTAACGCGCTTTAGGGATTTCATCTTGACGCTTTAGGGATATAATGTTAACGCGCTTTAGGGATATAATCTTAACGCGCTTTGGGGATATAATCTTGGCGCGCTTTAGGGATATAATCTTGACGCGCTTTAGGGATTTTATGTTAACGCGCTTTAGGGATATCATCTGAACGCGCTTTAGGGATATAATCTTGACGCGCTTTAGGAATGTAATCTTGACGCGCTTTAGGGATATAATATTAACGCGCTCTAGGATATAATCTTAACGCGCTTTAGGGATATAATCTTTAGTTTTGTAAGTGTAAATATCAGTGTCTTTAAACACGGAAGAAATACTAGTTTCTTTTTAAAATGCGGCAATCGATATAAACAAGATAGTCTGCACAGCAATACAAATAATGTTTTATTGTACATATAATTTATAATAGTACTCATTCTGCACAAATTAAATTCTCAGTTAGTACAAAGGAGTTAACTGATGTAACCAACATCTAAAGCAACACGTGCTCATTTGACACCAGTCTCTTTGTCGACTACATCCTTCGGAACACGATTTGAATGAACGGGTATATAGATTTAGGTGTCTTCGACGCACCACGCATAGTCAGTACAGATACACTGAATAATGTATAACTCATGTAAGGTCTGATCTGCAGTTAGTCCTAAATTAAATTGGACCTGTCAAAATGGCTACCATGATACTTCCCATAGACACCAAGTCATAATTTAGTGAGACCTGTACTGGATGACAGGGTGTATGACTTTTTGTTGACCGTAAATGAAAATCGCATCGGCTCGATATTCTAAACGGCTGCGACACCTTTATAACTAACCTGTTCGAAGCAGCGAGGGATCTATTATGTGCCACGCCTACCGTGACACAAGACCTCCATGTTCACTGTCTAGTCCGGAAGACACGGCAAGGATGTGGAACCCGGGACCTCTTGATCAGGAGTCGATCACCTTATCCACTGAGGTACTTCGGATCTATTCCATCTGAAGTGTAAATCCAATAAATACTGGATGTCATTTGTACTAAGGATACGTCTCTGATTGTACTCTAGAATAACAATAACTGTAACGACACTGAACTAAAATATTAACCCTAAAATTTTCATAACAGTGAATCATAAAACAGATCTCATTAAACACTAAGTTCAAAGATAATACATGCATGTCATTTATGTTATCAGTGGTGGTCAGCTTTATTAGTGGAAAAGTTCTCTTATAAAAAATCCAAGAATAAGGTATAACCATTTAGAATTTTCAGAGCAATTGACATAAACTGAGTATCACTGTTTACCGCCATTTTACAATTTAATTTTCAGTATCTACAAAGTTTTCATAACACTAAGATTTCAAGATTAAAGTTGGTTGGTTGGCTGGCGTTTTACGTCGCTTTCAACAATATTTCAGTTATATCGCGACATGGAAGCAGGAGGTTACCAACCCCTTAAACAAGATTAAAGAGACACATTAATACATCTATAGTCAAATCAAAAATTTTTTATAAATGAATATTTTTGGTATGCTATTCTCTCTTGTATACTCGTTTTGTCCTTGCATAGATTTGCCACTTGAAAATCGCTTTTGCTAGGCCAAATTAAAGTACTGGTAGTGCATGTAATGAGGATTTTTTACCAATGTTGTTCGTTTGCTTTTTTGCAAGAGAACATGAAGTTGTTGCCATTTTTGACTGGGACCGTTTATTTCGATGTTGGCCTGAAAGTATATCTTAACTTCAAATCTACACCAATATATAGTATACCAACAGGCAGAAATTGACATTACGTAAATTCAAATGGTATGTCTGTAAATAAAATTCATGAACGCAAGTACTGTGCTGTAATGATGTACTCAAAACGATGTACACATGGAGACTACACAAGATTACTTTTCGGTGTAAGAATACACTATATATCCGTTACGGAAAATGTCGAGTAGGTACGATTGAGCAATCTTTCACGTATATGGTGACGGAATCTGTCTGATGCATTGCATAGAAATTTATACCTTTGTAGCAGACCCTCCCGAAGAAGTGGGGGATCTTTTATCTGCCACGCCTGCCGTGACACGGTACCTCAGTTTCTACTGTCTCATCTGAAAGACAAGACAGCAAATGATATGGTTAGTAATTTTGAAAGTACATTTCCATATCATATGCAGGCTAATCCGTAAGACTATGAACTGGGTCTAAATGATCCCAAATATATACTATTTGCAGAAATATCAACGGAAGTGATATTGGAGATTTATGCGTCTGTGGTCGATCATCACGGTCTTTATATGTCTGGTAATTAACAGTCGCATGGCTGTACAATACATATTTTAAAACGTTATTTTGTTTTAAAATACTTTGCCTTTTTAACAAACATCCTATTCCGGCCCACACTTTGGTGCTTGCACCAAATTGTTTCTTGTTACCTTCTGTGGTGTGAATGGTAGTTTCATATTGGGTCAGTGTTATTTAACCGTCCGTGATATAATTGCTATTTTTAGGTTGGGTCAGCTACAGATGTTGACCTGCTAGTATCTCTAACTTCAAATCTACGCCAAGATATAGTACGGAGAATGTATGTTATTTTTCGCTCAGTAACAGCACAGCAGTAGAAACTGACACTACGAAAATTCAAATGGTAATTATTTACTCACAAGATTACATTTCGGTGTAAGAATACACATTATGTATCCGTTACGGAAATGACCGAATAGGTACGATTGTGCAATTATATCCAGATGGCGCTGCGCGTCTTTTTACCTTTGGTTATGTAATTGCTGTATTTAGATTGGGTCAGCTACAAATAATGAAATTCAACTACAAAGTGTATGCTCATTTCAATACTTCTTGATATGGTTTAGTTCTATAGGTCTATTGTCAATGTTTTGTTGCAGACTTAGGTGTCTGAGGTACAATACTGTCTGTCAATGTGGTCAGTCGCTAAGAGATCCTGATATTCAACTATAGAAATGATGATATGTGTTACACTAACAGTTTAAAACGTTTATTATTTTCAAACGTAGACCTGTATTGATGAATGTTCCCGTCTTTCTTAGCCGCAAGTAGTGGCCCTAAATGAATGATAGGGCCACAATTCCTTACGTTGCGTAAACTCGCATTTTTTTATAAACGGAATGGCCGGCACGATTCTACGCATTTCGGCATCAAATGGAGCAAATATCTAACATATATAAACATAAAGCAAACGACCGGCAATGTTAACTTACCCCCGATCTGTCGTCTGAAGGCTCTACACACATTTTCCCCAACCTGTTTCAAATTTGCCGGTTTCTGTGTCAGCCATTCGGTCTCGCGAGATCTCGTTAACAGAAACCTCAGAAAAAGAGGCGGAGCTGACGAAAAACACGTAGTCATTGTTATTTTTATGTCATTTCTTTGCTTACATTTTATTCATCGGCTAGTTATTTATGAAGAAGAAAATTAAATTGAAATGACCAGAAATGCGGTAATTAGCCGATAAATAAAATGTAAACAGAGAAATGACATACAATACTGCCGAAAACTACAGTTCTAGATCATCGTCTAATAATGATATGTATATCAAACGTCATGAAACAAAAGTTTTCGAAAAATCGCTTCAATATAGTGGTCCTCGATTGTGGAACGCAATACCGGTAAGTATACGAGAATCCAACAACATAAATCAATTTAAAAGAAAAATCATACCCTTAATAACATACAGAAGGGAGAAGCTGTTTAAATGTGCTATTTTCTTTCAGATGGAAACTAAGAAATTGACATATCTATTGTGTAGAATTTTGATGAACAGTGTACCACTTACTTAATGTTGTGAATTATATATTTGTGATTGTAATAATATGTATGTATGTGTATGTATATGTATGTATGTTTCTATATATGTGTGTGTAATTATATATGTATGCATGTGTGTTTTGTATATGTATGTATATCTGTGTATGTGTATTAGGGTGTGTATGTATGTATGTGTATGTATATATGTATGTATGTATATATATATATTTATGTATGTATGTGTATATGAGTATGTGTGTGTATAATATGTATATATGTATGTGTATAAGTGTGTATAAATGTGTGTGTATATGTAGCACTTATTTAATGTTGTGAATTATATATTTGTGATTGTAATAATATGTATGTATGTGTATGTATATGTATGTATGTGTCTATATATGTGTATGTAATTATATATGTAATGCACGTGTGTTTTGTATATGTATGTATATGTGTGTATGTGTATTAGGGTATGTATGTATGTATGTATGTATGTATGTATGTATGTATGTATGTATGTATGTATGTATGTATGTATGTATGTATGCATGTATGTATGTATATTTATGTATGTATGTGAGTGTGAGTATATATATGTACATATGTATGTGTATGTGTGTATATATGTGTCTATATGTTTGTATGTATGTATGTGTGTGTATGAGGATGTATATGTAAGTTTATATGTATGTATGTATGTATGTATGTATGTATGTATGTATGTATGTATGTGTGTGTATGTGTGTATGTATGTATGTATGTATGTATATATGTATGTATGTATGTATGTATGTATGTATGTATGTATGTATGTATGTAAGTAGGTAGGTAGTTATATAGGTTGATTTGTTGGTAGGTAGGTAGGTATGCATGCCTGGGTGTGTATGTAGATGTATGAATGTATGTATATTCATAAATAAGTTTATGTATATGAGTGTGTGTATGTTCGTGTAAGTAAATGTTAATATGTATAGATTTATGTACAAGTTAAAGTATGTGTGTGGGGAACATTGCTTATGTGTGAGGGAGTATGATGGTGTGTGAGCATATATACCATGTACTGTATTCCATATATATCATGTAAAAAAGGTAACTTGTAAACTGAAGACGTAGAAGGCCCTGAGGAAGAAAAGCTGTAGCTTATCTGGTTACCTTCTTTAAATAAAGTATTTATTATTATTATTATTATATAAAAATAACAATGACCACGTACCCATGACCACGTGTTTTTCGTCAGCTCCGCCTCTTTTTGTGAAGTTTCTTTCAACAAGATCTCGCGAGAACGAATGGCTGACACAGAAACCGGCAAATTTAAAACAGGTTGGGAAAAAATGTGTGTAGGGCCTTCAAACGACAGATCGGGGGTAAATTAACATTGCTGATCGTTTGCTTTATGTTTATATATGTTAGATATTTGCTCCATTTGATGCCGAAATGCGTAGAATCGTGCCGACCATTCCGTTTATCAAAAATGCAAGTTTACGCAACGTAACGAATTGTGGCCCTATCATTCATTTACCGTAGGGCCACTACTTGCGGCTACGTCTTACTGTACTATGAGTATTTTCATTATGTACACGTCATTATATCTATGGTAGAATATCGGTTCTCCTAGGAGATTTGTTTAGCACGATAAAAGATGTACCTGAGATCCCAACAATCTACAAACAAAATATTCATATTCTGAATTATTAAACTGAGCATACACCAACTAGGGGTGTCATAAACATGTAGTAGGTCATCTCCCATATTAGGCCTTCCCCCGATAGACTGGCTATATGGTTGCTTTCCTCCATATAGGAAGTCTTTTCCCGGAAAACTTGGTTCATAGTGTCCTTATATACATATTTGAAATATTCTGATATTTAATTATGCATAATGACTACTATTAGTTATTATGCATATTCAAATATCAGAATAATAGCACCTTTTCCCTCTTTAGGAAATTTGGCAAAATAATTTCCCCTTTTTCAATGCCTTGTAGACCAGCTAGACAGTAGACATGGCTGTTGGGGTAGGGTCGGGTGGGGTGATCATACAGTAATTCTTTTCCAATATATAAGCTACCCTGACGACTATGTTATGTAGTGATCTCCTTATCCTCTCTAACGCCTCATGCTGGTGCATTATATATACAGCTCTTATACCAGACGAAGCATTGCTATGAAGAGGAACAAATATATCATATGACAACTATATTATGTAGTGATGTCCTCATTCTCTCTAACGCCTCATGCTGGTACATTATATATACAGCTCTTATACCAGGCGAAGCATTGCTATGAAGAGCAAGAAATATATCATATGACAACTATATTATGTAGTGATGTCCTCATTCTCTCTAACGCCTCATGCTGGTGCATTATATATACAGCTCTTATACCAGACGAAGCATTGCTATGAAGAGCAAGAAATATATCATATGACGACTATATTATGTAATGATCTCCTCATCCTCTCTAACGCCTCATGCTGGTACATTATATATACAGCTCTTATACCAGGCGAAGCATTGATATAAAGAGGAAGAAATATATCATATGACGACTATATTATGTAGTGATCTCCTCATCCTCTCTAACGCCTCATGCTGGTACATTATATATACAGCTCTTATACCAGGCGAAGCATTGATATAAAGAGGAAGAAATATATCATATGACGACTATATTATGTAGTGATCTCCTCATCCTCTCTAACGCCTCATGCTGGTACATTATATATACAGCTCTTATACCTGGCGAAGCATTGCTATAAAGAGGAAGAAATATATCATATGACGACTATATTATGTAGTGATGTCCTCATCCTCTCTAACGCCTCATGCTGGTACATTATATATACAGCTCTTATACCAGACGAAGCATTGATATAAAGAGGAAGAAATATATCATATGACGACTATATTATGTAGTGATCTCCTCATCCTCTCTAACGCCTCATGCTGGTACATTATATATACAGCTCTTATACCAGGCGAAGCATTGCTATGAAGAGGAACAAATATATCATATGACGACTATATTATGTAGTGATCTCCTCATTCTCTCTAACGCCTCATGCTGGTACATTATATATACAGCTCTTATACCAGGCGATGCATTGATATAAAGAGGAACGACTATATCCAAAGAAACACTTTCTTCAGCGGATTTATAAGTTTTGAAACTTACTATAAGCTTTTCACATAGTTCACATGTGTATATCAAATATCACTTCGAAGATTTACAAAAAATTGTTTTGAAATATTGTACCATTAACGAGATACCAGAAATATCGTGCTTTTCTCTGCAATTTCACGAAAAGATAATAAATATTCATGTGCCATCAAATATGTGACCGCATTAAAATGATGAAAATGTCTTTATTCACATCTGTTTTTCTACTTTTCATCTCCGAATCGTTAAATAAATTCTTTCTTCACCATTTCCCTTTCACTTTCTCCATTTTGTTAATACTTTTATCTACGTCTCGCTTCGTAACATATTATTGCACATGTACGAAGGCGGCGCTATTGGCAAATATGGACAATTTAGTGCACCTCCCAAAAATTCATTTTATTTTAAAAATAATGCATGATCTTTGCAGAAGTAAAGTTTTAAATAATTCTTGTATCAACGAAAAACTTTTGGAAAGCCTACAAAAATAGCAAATCAATGTTTTTTTCTGGAAACCTTCAAGGTTGAGGTCAAAAAAGAAAGTCACCAGGAATAGTCTCATCAAAGTCAATCTATATGTGAGGTTTGAAGGACATAACTTTCACGGTCTTTCTATAGTCAATTACATATTTGACCTTGAAACTGGGAATCTTCAAGGTCAAGGTGACAAACAAAGGTTTTCAATGGATAAAGCTCATCAAGGCCTATCTACATGTGAAGTTTGAAAGAGTTTTTGTCTATGATCTTTCAAATAAATTCACTAAGTATTTGACCATAAAACTGGGAACTTTCAGTATCAAGGTCACAAACAAAGGTTTCAATGGACAGAGCTCATCAAGGCCTATCTACATATGAAGTTTGAAATACACAATTCTCACGATCTTTGTGTTATTAAACTAAAGTAAATTATCCATTTGACCTTGAAACTGGGAACCTCAAAGTTCAAAGTAACAAACAAAGGTTTCAATGGATAGAACTCATAAGGTATATCTACATGTGCATTTGAAAGACAGAAATTATCAGGGTCTTTATGTAATTGAACTAAAGTCAATTACGCATTTGTCCTTGAAACTGAAATGCTTCAAGGTCAAGGTCACAGTTAAGATTTCGATGGACAGAATTCATCAAGGCGTACCTACATATGAAGTTTGGAAAGAGTTATTGTCAATGGTCTTTCTGCAATTAACTTAAACGTTAATTACGCATTTGACCTTGAAACTGAGAATTTTCAAAGTTAAGGTCACAAACAAAAATTTTAATAGATAGAGCTCATGAAGATGTATCTATATGTGAACTTTGAAAGAATTATTGTTAATGGTCTTTCTGCAATTAACTTAAACACAAGAGCTAAACCAAATTGTTGACGCAGATGGACGGACGGACAGATAAACAGACGTACTTCACCATTTTATAGACAGAATTTTGCTTTACAATTCGGCCAAAAATGAATGCATTACAAGCAAATACAATGAAAGTTCGCAAAAAAAAAACCCCGTTAAAAAGGCGTCAAATATTTGAATTCTGCTTTGGACCACATTTACCATCTAAACTAGAACCAGAAAGATCTTTAATCCACTCTGCCGTTCTGATAAATTTTTAAAAGAGGGGTATAATCTGGGACATACTTTTTCCACCCTGTTTTCACTTCTTGATGGATCTGTCTGAAAATTACAAGGACCACGAGTACTTCATTTCTGCTCATTTTTATCAACATGCTTTCAGTGGTTCTCAAGAGGAAATAAAAAATGTGAAAGGTTTACAAACCAACAGATGGACAGGCAGACATACAGACTCCAGACAATAGATGATAAAAAAAAACTCACTTGGGCTTAAATGAGGGAAGGGAGGAGAGAGATGAAAGATTCAAAGATAAATACAGAAAAGCGAGGAGAAAAATTGTATTTAAAAAAATAATGTAAATAATGTTGTAAGATGATGCAGTAAAAATGAAGACGTTTTAGCGCGAGAAATGACGTTTTAAACCATGTCCCTACCAATCTAATAAAGATTCATGTTTCAGCCCGCACCCGCTACCTGGGCATCTAACACCATCGTGTATGGGATTATTTCAGAATTTATGTATATTTATACACATGTTGACATTAGATAGCAGATTTAAATAGCTTACATTTGATGCATATTCCATCTGCACAAAGGGAGGAACCCTCAGAAATACAATCAAAGTACTTATAGTACAGATAGACGTGGGAATTTACCAATATTTGTCTACGTTAAAAAATAAAAAAATGTTTTAAACTTTTAGTGTAACACATATCATCATATCTATAGTAGAATATCAGTATCTCTTTAGGGATTTTCAAAATTGTTGACCAAGCTGTCAAACAGAAATGTACCTCAAACCCCCCAAGTCTGCAAATAAAACATTATTGAGCAACTGGACAATAGACTGATAGAACTAAACCATATCATGAAGTATTGAAATGAGCATGTACACTTTATAGCTGAATTTCGTTATTTATAGCTGACCCACTTTAAAAATAGTAGTGTAGTCTCCATTTGTACATCGTTTTGATTACATCATCACATCATAGTACCTGCGTTCGTAATTTCTACTTCTGTGTAGGCACTGAGCGAAAACTAAGATGCATTCTCCGTATTATATCTTGGCGTAGATTTGAAGTTAGAGATACTATCAACAGCCAGGCCACCCCACAGAAAAAGACGTGGACAAAATGTTGTCCCCATCTAAAACCACCTGTTCAGTCAAGGGCTCGGCAATATTTATAAGTATAAATTGGAAATAGCGATTCGATTGGCTAATGCGAAAGTTGAATCAGACGTAATTCCAATACGGTGTTGTTAAATGTTTTACTTGCAGGTTTGGATCGAGACCTTAAATTTCAATTAGACTGGATGGATCAACTTTGACTTGGCTACGTGTTCATACGACCAAATTGTCATGTGACCATTCTGACATCGAGAATACCGTTATAAATACCGTTAAATCCAAATTACGATTTCTGAGAGGTTGTTGTATAAACTGTGTTATTACGGAAATTGGAAATATAAATATCTGTCATTTGATAACTTTTGATTTTTTGATCAAAAGTGATCACATGACACGATCAGAAAAATCAAAAGTTATCGAATGACATAAACATATATACATTCTAATTTTGTTCACAATACGCGCATTTCGACAAATTATGTCTCTTCATTGATGCTCGTGGCCGAATGATTGGAATTCACATAAGATATAAATATTTGAAGAGCAGTATTAAAAACAAAAAGACCGAAAAAGTGAACCAAAGAATCAATCTAAGGACAGAGCTATGTATAAGGGAGATAATCCTTAGTTTTAGAGTGATTTGCATAATTTCATGACGGAAAACTGAAGATTTCCCCATCCTTTCAGGGTCTTACTATGTTACAACCTGAAGTGTAATAAAACAATGTGTAATAATTATTACACTTCTCGTTAGTACACTTCTCGTTGCACCGTGCTGTCTGAGGTGTAATAAAAACGAGAAGTGTAATAAATATGAAATAAATCCAATCTAAATAAATCCAAATATGTATTTATTTGCTCTCATTAACTGGTAAAAAGATGAAGATCGAATGTTTTTGATCCTGGGGATATAAAAAGTTAGAGGCATTCTCAACTCCATTAATGCGATTTAAAACTTCAACCAGAAATACGGAATATCTTGTTACGGTCCTGAGATTATTGAATATGATATTTGATTTATCTGTCTGTCTGTCTGTCAGTTCAATCGCTTAGATGAAAAAAATACACCTCTCGTTATTACACTTTTCGTTGCACATGTATTGATGTAGGATTGTTTTGATTAAAACATTGGAATTAGTCTTGTTTAAAACGTTTTCAATTGACAGTTGGGTGGGTTGGACGGTTCTTCAACGACCCAGTTTCTAGTTATACCCGAAATATATTTAAGTGGAAACGGACAGTTCAGTCCGTTCACAACTCGGTCCTGGACGACTCGGTCCCTGAACAAGTCTACTAGGGCTGTGTTAGTTAAAGACAACACGGCCTGTCAGCACTTTGCATTATAAGAACATAAGTGAACAGTATTCTTGCTTCTCTTCATATACTGATATGTATTCTTTTCAACTTGAAGCGATCATCTCGTGACTTAAAGGTCACGGGTTCGACTCCCGCCGTAGGCACATCGCTGTCCTGTCTTTCGGATGAGGCAGTAAAAACCGAGGTCCCGTGTCATGTGGCGTGGCATGTACAAGATCCTTCACTGCTTCAGGTGGGTATAAATTTCTATGCCATGTATCAGGCAGATGCCGTCACCATATACGTGAAATAATCGTAGAGTGACGTAAAACAATAGTCAGGGAATCAATCTTTTGACTTTGTCATTTTCAACTCAAATGTTATTTAATGTAGAAGATTTATTACATGATTCCAAGTTATAGCTGTAGTCTTTGAGCAATCAGTAATTTTACTTTCACTGTGAGTAACCTCTTAAAAGGAATCGTGTACGGAGAATATATATAAGGATGTCAGGGAAGTCAATTAGAAAAATGCAGGAATTCAAAATGTATCTAGCTCTAAAATCCACAGCTAACAATATAATCAAAATTCAAAATCAAAACGTTTCTGCCAACTTCCCTCTCCTCGGGCGAGGACATCGAATTTTAATTAGATTGCACACCTCTTGAATCTTAATAAAATCAGGACTCTTCATAGACAGGATTTAGAGTTTAGAGGGAGCATCAAGAAATTCAAGACGCTTGTCTCAAAAACCAACTTAAACAATTAGGATCAAATTAATGTTATATCATATAAATCCAACAGAATCCCAAAATTATGTGTATACGGATGCTTTTCTGAAGTATCGATATTCAAGAAATTTTTACGGTTGTCTCTCAAAAATCTGGCAAATCAGAGTGCCGTTTATGACTAATTACATGCCATACCCTATTAAACACGCACTGTCGTACACCATAAGGGTATAGCCGCATAATATAAACTTTTCTATAAGATTTTCCATTCACGATGACAAGAAATAACTTGAAGTTCAGTATGTACATCATAGCTGCCATTTTAAAAATGATTACAGTTCATGACAATAATACAACCAAGGCCCCATATTAGTTCTAGGCTTAACAGAGTAAATGTCGTCTTAGTGAAAGAGTTATTTATAAGAAGAAATTCGTATATAATAAGTCATAAAATGGTGGACTTTTTAAAAGTTCACCATTTCATAGAAATAGAAATGAATGTACAAGCACAATTACGATAAACAAAAACACGATGAACGCAGTATTTTATGGTCAATACAGCTAGATTGATTACCATACATATTAATTCTGTTTATGCCACCCAGTAAAGACACATTGCCATCGTGGAATGAAACTGTAGCTTCAAAAAGTCCATGACTGGGAGCTGTTCTAACTACTACCAAAAACCTTAAGGCAGCACCTCTTTGTGGTCGAAACAATAATTTCTTGAACGAAAATTCTTCCAGTTCTTTAGCACGTTGAAAATCTCCATGAATAATCTGTGCTGCTTCGATGCCTTCCAATGTAAGATGGGCACATTTTGTTTCGAAAAGTTTTAAATTCGAATTTAATTTGTGAACTATGAAGTGTGCAATAGAATTCACTCTTGGGTCTTGCGTTGATGTTTCCGTTGCCGAGTAACACGGGCAATAATGTTCATCAACATCGGCATCGTAGCATGTTCTTCTTTCAGGTATTTCTTTAAATAAACTAATGCCTCTAGGTAAAGAGTCAGATTGTAGGAATCCAGAGGTATCTCTAAAATCTTGATTAAGAATATTCACAAGCATTTCATATACGTCATAAGGTGTTGTCAATCGTTTAGTGTTAAGCAACATATTCCTGTGAATATTTGGATATTTCTCAACCAAATGGTTGGGCAAAGCAACAGCGAATAGTGGCATTCGATCTTCAATCCTTCCAATTGGTGTGTTACGGAACTGATTAACACGTAACCCATGGTCGCTCATTAAAATCAAAACTGCATTGTCTAGTTTTCCCTTATCCTTCAACCATTTCAAATGGGAATACACATCATCGTCGGCTAATTCTAAAAAGTTGAGATAGTCATGGCTTATTTCATTCAACCAAGACATGATAAACTTACGCTTTTTGTCATATACATTAAACAGTCTTTGTATGTATTCTATAACTAATTTCAGTTTTGGCGTATCACCATAACACATTGTGGAAACTTTAGTTAGCTTGATTTTTTGATTTTCAAAAAACAGAAAAGCATCGTGTATTTTGTATGATCGTATTTTTCTTAGTGCAAGGAAAAAATATCTAATGTAATGGTCACACGGAGAATTCTCAAATCCGACAAAAGTGGACATTTGTGGAGAATCCTCCGAGAAGTAAGTCACATAACCCTTGTTGGAAAAGTTATACCACAGAAACGGCTCATCGTCGAGTACGCGCCAATTCTTGTTTGTCATTTCTTTTGAATATGCTTTTTTTCCCAACAACATAGGCACGAGATTTGGGTATGTGTTTTCTCCTACTTTTGTGTGACCTTCAAATATATAGGCTTTTAATTTCTCGCGGATGAATTTCATTGTCTTCTTAAGTTTTCGGTCTGCATTAAGTTTGGACACTGAATCTAATCCAAAAACATAAACACTGAGTTGTTCACTGTATTCTTGCTTTAACTTTCGATTTTGCAGAATGGTCCTATAATCAACGTGTAGGTGATATCGATCGTATATCAGCTGATTTTGAATGTTATAACACTTTACAAGAACAACATCGGACGAAATATACGATGACGAATTCAATGTCATTTCCGGAAAGACTTCTATGTCGTAATCGCCTTTACGAACAACTAAACTATAGCGACAAGATATATTTTGAAGTCCGTATTCCCTTGTAGATGTTCTGTTAATTTCTAGCATTCCATTTTCATTTATATATACTAAAGATGGAGAATTTTCGCAAATTATTGGGTCTGGGCTCCATATGTATTTTAGAATAGAAGTGTCAAAAGGATCAATTTGGGGAAGAATACATTTACCTTTAATGTTTCTATTCAAATAAACATACTGGACATCTGGTATATACTTAATATATACGAAAAAAGACAGGCTGATTATAAAGGCAGCAATAAGACACAGTATCCGTCGGTGCCGTAGAGTACTTCGCCATACATTTCGTAGAAGGAAAGTCAGCATACTGTCTTTATTAATTGCTGAAATAGAAAATAAATGAATGAACAAATAATAATAATAATAATAATAAATAATAATAATAATAATAATTAAACAATAAATAAATAAAATAAATTAATAAATTTTGTTTCGCCTTATTGCGTTAGTGGGATAATTACAGCTACCATGCCAACCATTTTGAATATCGAGTACAGTTTTTATATAAGACTGACTTAATAACACGTCTTTTCGTTCAGTCAAGGTTCCATCACCGCAAAATGATGCATTCAGATTTTCAATATCCTTACACGTAAAGAAAAATGCCTTAGTTGTGTGAAGATGAGGTCCCATATCAATAGAATTACTCTTCAGAAGAAATAGCGATAAGAAATTCAAGATGGCTACGGTGGCAAGCACTAAAAATCGGAGGGATCAAAATTTAAATCAGAACCAATAACAAATCATATTCTACAATACAGTCATAATAGCTATATGAACAGTACTTCACCATTCTGAAGGCAGAGATCCTGAAATCTTGAAAAAGATGCAGGTCATTCGGACTTGCATCCTCATCATTTTTGCGGGTCCGAATGAAAGTTTGCCAGTCCGAAGAATGTAAGAAGTTCGGAAATTTACAATTTCACAATATCTGTTGAATTAGATAAATAATTTGTTTACTTTGAACCTGTTTAATTCATTAGGGTGTACATAGTTCATTTTAGTTATATTCCATTTCAATTTCATAGATAATTTCATTCAACAAACTCTTATTCTCATTTTCATCTTGCTCCCACTCAGACTCGTCTTCACTTTCACTCTCTGACTCATCCTCTATCTCACACTCAGCCTCCCTTTCACTCTCTGACTCATCCTCTATCTTACACTCAGACTCGTCTTCACTTTCACTCTGACTCATCCTCTATCTCACACTCGGACTCGTCTTCACTTTCACTCTTACTTATCCTCTATCTCACACTCAGACTCGTCTTCACTTTCACTCTCTGACTCATCCTCTATCTCACACTCAGACTAGTCCTCACTTTCACTCTCTGACTCATCCTCTATCTCACACTCAGATCTTATATGTCATCCCCTTCCCCTCCTCAAACAATAACCGATCCCTCCCCTCTTTTCAAGACTGTTTAAATTCCCGAGGAATCATGTTTTTCTCGTAGGCCTATTTCGCTGCCCTGTTTTTTGCCCCTTCCGTGGGAAGCTTTCTTTTATGACCCAGTTTAGCCCCCGACACGAATTTGATCGGCCAAGCTTCCATTGGCACCTTCAATATCAACACAACGCTTGCATAGCGTGATAATATACAGATATTTAAAGAAAACGTGAAACCGATTCAGATTATTAAATACCGCATTTACCAAAACTAAAATTTGCGTTCAGAAAATGACGGCGGACATTTGGACCGGCTTGGACGAAAACTTTGCCGGTCACGGCCGATTTATACCGGTCATGCCGTCTGGACCGGCAGATTTCAGCATCTCTGTTCAGAAGGAGTTGCAAATTTAAACAATAGGGTCAAAATGTACAGCACAACAGCACTTTGTTCTTCAGTTCGAGAATATATTAATCAATGGGAGTATTTCAACCCTATCAGTCATCACTCATTCCTTTCTTTCCCCCTTTTTTCTTTCATTTCTCTTCTTTCTAAATAAATCAAACTGTCGTCGTTTTCTTCGCATGTTAAGAATACATCGCAACTTATTAAAGATTAAAGCACAGTTTCTAAATAGTGAATTCACCTCAAAAAAAATAAAAAAAAAAATAAAAAAAAAAAGAAAAAACTACAACAACAACAACACCCCCCCCCCCCCCCTCCAAAAAAAAAAAACAAAACAAAACAAAAGCAAAAAAAGAACAAGAGGCCCAAGTGGGCCTATATCGCTCACCTGAGTACCTAGATTATCAGTCATGCATGAAGGAAGAATTCATTTATTTTTGCAATAATGTGACTAAGTCACCACAGATGTTGAAAATATGTCAAATTTTATTTCAGGCTAGAAAAAAAAACAACACTTTTTTGCACATCCATTCAGGTGATTTTGATATTAAGCATTTCCTTTGTCTCTGCAAGAAGTCATTCAGGGCAACAAGTTAGTCATTTTCTTTAGGTGGGGCCTTTTGTTGACTGATTTCAAGTCTGGGTCATGAACAACAATTGTTTCAAACATTGTCCAGATCTAACTTAAAATTGCCTAATTTCATATGTTGAGTGTTGAGAAACATCTAAAAACTTATTTAGATGTGTAAAGAAATGAAAAAAAAATTTTGACCACAGCTGGATTTGAACCGCTACTCTCCATATTTCAATTACCAAGTGGTATATGTACTATTGTGAGAACTGCTTTTTAGACATGGTGGCATTATCTGTTAACCAATTTGGATGAAATTTACCAAATTGATAGAGGACTTTTAGTACTTCATGTATTCCATGTTTCATTAAAATCTTTCATGTGGTATAACAGCAGAAGTGAAAAATGTGATTGAATTGTTCCTATACACCCTCATTTGGAAGTCTTAAAAAATTCATAGAAAATCCAAAAATTGAGATATTGACAAAATTCTTTCAAAGTAACAATCCTTACCATAATTATGATCACAATAGTCCATAAGAAATCATCATTATCAATTAACTAGGAAATATGACACTTTTTTCTGCATTGAATCACCAAGTCCAAAGAAATGTCGAAAAAAATTCTAAAATTTGATTTTGGAAGGGAACCAAAATGACAATACATCTTCACTCATCCCTCTAGATCATTTCTATGCATTCTGTTTGTCTCTGTATAGAGCCCGTATGAAAAAGAATATTGTTAAACGAGGGAACTCTTTTGTGACCTACTCTTGACTATGGTGGCGCCACCTGTAAAGAGGTCTGGACGAAAACAACAGAATTTGAAGAGGATCATAAGTGACTTATTTCTACAAAGATTTATTAAAATCCTTCAAACAGTTTTGTAGAAAAAGTTGAAAATGTGAAAAATGGCCAAAACCCCCCCCCCCCCCTTTTTTTTTGGAAGTCTTAAACGTAAAATTCCTAATTTCATATGTTGAGTGTTGAGAAACATCTAAAAACTTATTTAGATGTGCAAAAAAAAAAAATCCACAGCTGGATTTGAACCGCTACTCTCCATATTTCAATTACCAAGTGGTATATGTAACATTGTGAGACCTACTTTTAGACATGGTGGCATTATCTGTTAACCAATTTGGATGATCCGCACAAAAAACAAAACCTTTGAAAAGGACTATGAGTACTTGCATCCTACTCAGTTTTATCACAATCCTTCAAGTTGTTCTGTAGATCAAGTTGAAGATATGAAAAATTGTCCCTCCCCCCCCCCCCCCCCCTTTTCTTGGAAGTCTTAAAAAATTCATAAAAAATTCAAAAATCAAGATATTGAATAAATTCCTTCGCACCAGCATTCCTTACCATAGAAATGATTAAATGAAACCAAATGAATGCATCAATGTTTACTAAAAGAAAATAATAACTCTTTAATGCATTAAAATAACAAAGTCCAAAATAAAAATGAAAAAACGTCAAAAATTTGATTTCGGAATGGAACCAAAAATATCAACACTTCTTCCCATATGCCTCTAAATCATTCCTATGCAGTCGGTTTGTCGCTGTATGCACCCGATCTGAATAAGAAGTTTGTCAAAGGAGGGTACCCTCTGTGACCTACTTTTGTCTGTGGTGGTGCCACCTGTTCATGGATCCTGACAAAGATGACCACATTTGTCGGGGACCTTGAGTATTTGATGCATGCCAAGTTTCATTGAATTCCAGCAAGTGGTTCCGAAGAAAAAGTTCAAACTGTGAAATGTTTACACCAATTATCCCACCCCCCTTTTTCTTGAAAGTCTTAAAAAATTCATAAAAAATCCAAAACATAAAATATTGAAAAATTTTCTTCGCAGTAGTATTTCTTACCATCAAAATGATCAAATTAAACCAAATTAATGCATCAATGTTTACTAAAAGAAAAAAATACCTCTTTTCTGCATTAAAACTACCAAATACAAAAAAACATCAAAAAAACGTCAAAAATTTGATTTCGGAACGGAACCAAAAATAACAACACTTCTTCACACATCCCTCTAGATCATTCTTATGCATTCGGTTTGTCTCTGTATGCCCCCGGTCTGAAGAAGAAGTTTGTCAAAGGAGGGTACCCTCTTTTACCTACTTTTGCCTGTGGTGGCGCCACCTGTTGATGAATCCGGACGAAAAACAACAACACTTGTAGGGGACCATGAGTACTACATGCTTATCAAGTTTCATCAAATTCTGTTCAGTGGTTCTGGAGAAGAAGTCGAAAATGTGAAAAGTTAACGACGGACGACGGACGGACGATGGACGGTGATTGATCACAATAGCTCACTTGAGCCTTTGGCTCAGGTGAGCTAAAAACCCCCCAAAACCAACTTTAGCTTTCAACTTTAAGGCATTTTAATACCAATATGTTTTTTTGTGAACAATGAATCACGTGGCAGATTCTGGAAAGGCATTTTCATATAAATATTCATACAAGAAACAATTTAGTGCAAAGAACTTTTAGAACAGAATAACGTTTTAAAATTTGTATTGTACAGCCATGTGACTGTTAATTTGCAAACATATAAAGACAATGATGATCGACCAAAGACATATAAATCTCCAGTATCACTTCCGTTTCAGCTAATAGTATACAGTTTATATTTGGGGTCATTTAGCCCATTCAGTACATAAGGCAATTGCGAGGTTATTAGTCTTACAGCTTAGCCTGCATATGGTATGGAAATGTACTTTTAATATTACTAGCCATGTCATCTACTATTTGTTTTAAGTCGGTGGGCTCAGTGGATGAGTTGACCGAAAGGTCCCGGGTTCGACTCCCGCCGTGGGTATATCCGTGTCCTGTCTTTCAGATGTGAGACAGTAGAAACCGAGGTCCCGTGTCGCGGTAGGCGACTTCTTCGGGAGGGTTCGTTGCAAAGGTATAAATTTCTATGCAATGCATCAGGCAGATACCGTCACCATGTACGTGAAATAATCGTGGAGTGACGTAAAACAATACATGTAATTAATCAATCAATCGATTATTTATTTCTAACAACAAAACATAACCAATCTATAAGCTACTGGCGGTTCGCTGGGGTAACCAAACCTTTACTGGTTAAACGTTTGGTAAAGGTGTAGATGTGATGCTTGGAAATCTTTTTATTCTCAAGTTTTAATTTATAAACAATCATTAAGGTTTATCGTCTTGCCAAAAGAAAGAATATAACTGGCAGTGGCGTATCTACCATTACGCCAAATACGCACGTGCGTACACATCATTTTGTCAAAAATGTAGTGTCTCATGAGTGAGAGGTGGTCGTTTTCCTTTCCGGATTGACAGTACTGTTGTAATTCCTTTGATAAAAGTTCAGAATGACGACTTTATCCTTGTTTAAAACACTAAAATCCATGAGCTTCTGCTGGGGTTCGCCCTCCCCCTTGGGCTCCCACCAGGACTTCGCCTTGGACCCACTGTCGGCTTCAAGGCAGCCCCCAAACCCCTGCCTGTCTGGTGCATACACATCATTTGCACCCTGGCTACGCCCCTGATTGGTAATGTTGGTCCTTCTTAGCGTAGCATTCTGTATTCTGAAAGTTACGTAGGACTTGCATCACACTCTCATTCAATCGTAACAACTCGACCAATTTCGTACGCAAATAAGATCTATTTTTTAAAACAATGGTGATGATGTTCCCATTGGCTATAATTAACCAAAAATCACTTAGGCAACCAAATAAAAGTTTTTGCTTATAAGAAAGCGCGTCAAGTATTCTAAAATTGTAAGGTAACACCCGTCCCCAGAAAATATTCCAACAAATTTAATACTCCTCTGTTGTAACGTAAATCAGCGAAAGTCTCGAAGATACTACGCTTACATAAATCTATCAAACTGGGTCAGCGAGGTGACACGTGCTCTCTCCGCAGTGAATATAAACCCAGTTTTATCATTGGTGAAAAATCCTTGGGGGTGTGGCTTTACTGTACGGCAGTAACGCATGCAACTTTTCTAAACTTATATCAAAGGATGGGCCGGCTAGTGCCGGTCCACAATTACCTCGAAAAATGTTTTTTTTTTTTTACAAACAACAAAATTGTGAGAATAAACAACGAAGTACCGATCAGTTATCCAGTGTCGAAGTCTAAAGGGGGAGGCTAAATTATGGAATTGTGCCATACAAACCGTTGCGAAGCCCGCAAAATACAACATTCCGGGGTGCGACCAGGTACCCCGGGGAGAGTGAACGTCTCCTGTTTACATACAACACCCGTCGCAACAGTTATATGGAAATATGTCAATATCGGTGAAGTTCCCAAAGGAATGTACATAAATGGTGAAAGTGACGTCATAATAGAATTTGTCGATGATTCATTCGCACTCCAGAACGTCATGAATCATTCTGCAAAGCCACCGTAGCGACCGTAGAACTTCCTCAGTGGCGATTTCAGGCTTTCTGTGACATAAACCTGAACAAGTAGTTTATCGGTCAGCCGTTTAGCCCTTGCGACAAAACCGTCGTATTTCGAACATGCCCTGGCGTACCTTATAAGTTGAGATACCAAACCGCCATAGGCAGGAGAAGAAGGAATGTTGCTACTCAGGGAAAGGGAAGTTCGTCATGTGAAAGTTGAAATCGTCACGTCTGTCGTACAGGGAAGTTGTCAAGTGACCGTTATCATCGACAGATCAGGGGTAAGTTATTATTGCCTATCGTTTGTTTAATGTTTATATATATATATTGGCTCCATTTGATGCCTAAACGCGTAGAATGGTGCCGGCCATTCCATTTATCAAAATTGCCAGTTTACAAGACGTAAGGAATTGTGGTCCTATCGTTCATACGGGACCACTACTTGCGGCTACATCAGAACATGAAGTTGTTATTTTTACAACTTAATTTTATTGTATACATCATCATATCTAAGTGTCTTTCTATAACTTTTAATATCAAAAGTTATAATAAGACATACGGTAGAAAATCTGGGTTCTTGAGTAATTTGATAACCACATTGTCAGGCACAAAATTAGATCTATAACATAGAACCCATACGCTCAGCGTTTTACTTTTGCTGATATTTTTATTGTGGTTATTGGGTTCTATACCGACCGATCAATTTCCTTTAGCAAAACCAGAGACATGTATGTCTCTAGCAAAACTTCGCCGGGATAAGGTTGCACTGAATGCAAAATTAAACAACACTGCCTCAGTTTTGTTTTAAATGCATAACTTAAATTGGAAGTAGCGTGATAAGAACTCGCTGTAATCCACAAACTTGTGTTAAACTCATATTTTATTAATTTGATTACCAGTTCTAGTTATTTTTTATTTGACTAATTGAATTTACAGAATGCTTCAGCAATGTTACAAAAGGTAAAAAGGTTTACTGTAGAAAGCAATATAGGCAATTGAAATGCAGGGTCCTGTATGTAATGGTTATTTATGTTCCTTTGATTTCCTGTTACCTATTTTATATTCCATTCCAGTGGCGGATCCAGGATTTCCAAAAAAAAGGGGGGGGCACATGTGTATTAGGTAAACTAATCAACCATTTTTTGTGCAAAATCTGGATTTTGACTAGTAAATATGTGGCAAAAGGGGGGGGGGGGGCGACCCCCTCCACTTTAAATCCGCCACTGTACTCTTTCCTTTGCTTCGTATAAAGTAAATATTTTTCCATCTGTCTAATTTTTGAAATAGAATCTGTACTATACAAACGGCCGCTAAATTTGAACAAGTGGAATATTAAGGGAACAAAAACTTTATTTACAAGGTATGTTTATTATTATTATTATAATTATTTTTCGTATTCTATTCATTTCTATAAGTATCGGTAGTCAATCGCAGTTTGCTGTTACGCGGCGTTCTGAGGTGTAAAACACAAGATGAAATTCCGAAGCGTTAACCCGCCGGGAATCTGCTATGGGAAATTGACGAAAGGAAACATTTATAATATCGATGTTGAAATTAATAAAACGGTAAATACAAAGATTCTGTGCTATAGAACTAGCACAAAATGTACATGAGACCCAACAATCTGCAAATAAAACACTTAGGCGCTATTAGATAATACATGGATAGAACTAAACCATACTCTGAAATGAGCATACATAATCCAGCGGATGTTTCGTCCATTATAGCTGACCCAATCTAAATATAGTCTTCACAAGTGTCAACATCTTCCCATCTTCGCCATAGGTACTCGGAACGAAAACTTTGATACAACCCCTACCTTTTCAGCCTATACTCTATATATTATACTCTACATAATAGAGTATAGGCTGAAAAGGTAGGGGTCGTACCAAAGGTTTCGTCCATTATAGCTGAGTACCTATGATCTTCGCAAGCCAAGGCTCCGTTTCGTTCTACTACCAAGGCTTAGTGCAGTAGAACGAAACGGAGATGACATCTTCCTTGATAAAACCAGTTTAAATTTACAATGATATTTTGGCTATAAAAACTGCATCCGTTTAAGATAAATCAAAATGTAAAACTTTACCGACGGACGACGAATGCAAAGCTTTAACGTCGTTTTCTCTTGTACTTCTCTGAGCACAAATTGCTTATTTACAATAAAATGACAGCTCATTTCAGTAGAAAATTTTGCTTTTTTTCTACAAGACTTTCTTTAAGGTTTGGTGATATTTTGTGCAGTCGTTTTGAAGTGTCCAAAATGTGTCAACTAATCAGAGCCATTGGCGGCCATCTTGGATTACGGATCGGCACGAAAAACACAAATATGGTAGAGGACCTCGAGTAGTTACTTCCTAGGAGGTTTGGTGAAATTCTGTGCAGCGCTTGTGGAGAAGAAGTCCAAAATGTGTCAACCAATCAGAGCCAATGGTGGCCATCTTTGATTACGGATCGGCACAAAAACACAAACTTGGTAGAAGACCTTGAGTACTTACTTCCTATGAGGTTTGGTGAAATTCTGTACAGCGGTTCTAGAGAAGTCGAAAATGTGTCAACCAATCAGAGCCAATGGCGGCCATCTTGGATTACGGATGGGCACGAAAAACACAAACTTGGTAGAGGATCCTGATTACTTACTTCCGATGAGGTTTGGTGGAATTCTGTGTAGCGCTTCTGGAGAAGTCGAAAATTTGTCAACCAATCAGAGCCAATGGCAGCCATCTTGGAGTATGGAGGGCACGAAAAACACAAACATGGTAGAGGACCTTGAGAACTTACTTCCTATGACGTTTGGTGAAATTCTGTGCAGCGGTTCTGGAGAAGAAGTCCAAAATGCATCAACCAATCAGAGCCAATGGCGGTCATCTTTGATGACGGATGGGCACGGAAAACACAAACTTTGTAGAGGACCTCGAGTAGTTACTTCCTATGAGGTTTGATGAAATTCTGTGCAGCGCTTCTGGAGAAGTCGAAAATGTGTCAACCAATCAGAGCCAATGGCGGCCATCTTGGATTACGGATGGGCACGAAAAACATAAACTTGGTAGAGGATCCTGATTACTTACTTCCTATGAGGTTTGGTGGAATTCTGTGTAGCGCTTCTGGAGAAGTCGAAAATTTGTCAACCAATCAGCGCCAATGGCAGCCATCTTGGAGTATGGAGGGGCACGAAAAACACAAACTTGGTAGAGGACCTTGAGAACTTACTTCCTATGACGTTTGGTGAAATTCTGTGCAGCGGTTCTGGAGAAGAAGTCCAAAATGCATCAACCAATCAGAGCCAATGGCGGTCATCTTTGATGACGGATGGGCACGGAAAACACAAACTTTGTAGAGGACCTCGAGTAGTTACTTCCTATGAGGGTTGGTGAAATTCTGTGCAGCGCTTCTGGAGAAGAAGTCCAAAATGCGTCAACCAATCAGAGTCAATGACGGCCATCTTGGATTACGGATCGGCACGAAAAACACACACTTGGTAGAGGACCTTGAGTACTTACTTCCTATGAGGTTTAGTGAAATTCTGTACAGCGGTTCTGGAGAAGACGTCCAAAATGTGTTAACTAATCAGAGCCAATGGCGGCCATCTTGGATAACTGATGGGCACGAAAAACACAAACTTTGTAGAGGACCTCGAGTAGTTACTTCCTATGAGGTTTGGTAATTTCTGTGCAGCGGTTCTGGAGAAGAAGTGGAAAATGCGTCAACCAATCAGAGCCAATGGCGGCCACCTTGGATTACGGATCGGTAAGAAAAACACAAACTTGGTAAAGGGCCTCAAGTAGTTACTTCCTATGAGGTTTGGTGAAATTCTGTGCAGCGCTTGTGGAGAAGAAGTCGAAAATGTGTCAACCAATCAGAGCCAATGGCGGCCATCTTGGATTACGGATGGGCACGAAAAACACAAACTTGGTAGAGGACCTTAAGTACTTATTTACTATGAGGTTTGGTGGAATTCTGTGCAGCCGTTCTGGAGAAGAAGTCGAAAATGTGTCAACCAATCAGAGCCGGATGACGGACGGTGATTGATCACAATAGCTCACTTGAGCCTTCGGCTCAAGTGAGCTAAAATGCATATTACTATTTTGTTGGTGGGAATGGGAGAACTGAATGATTGATATGGGAGAACTGAATGATTGATACCAACAAAGACCTTGACGATTACAAAGTGGTGGCTCTTTCAATCCTACAGTCAAAGGAGTGAAATGTCATATCCCGACCAAATGGGACGTTTGAAAAGTTGTTTGCAAAAGATTTGTTTGTTTGTTTGTTTGATTATTGTTTTACGTCACTCCACGATTATTTCACGTATATGGTGACGGCATCTGCCTGATGCATTGCATACAAATTTAGACCTTTGCAACGGACCCACCCGAAGCAGTGAGGGATCTTTTACGTGCCACGCCTACCGTGACACGGGACCTCGGTTTTTACTGTCTCATCCGAAAGACAGAACACCGGTGTGCCCCGGGCGGGAGTCGAACCCGCGACCTCTCGATCACGAGCCGAGCACCTTATCCACTAGGCCACACCGGCTTAGTTTGCAAAAAAAAAAAAAAAAAAAAAAATATCGAGTGGATGTTGTATCATTGTGAGCGGGGTTGCCTTTCAATAAGAGCGTTCATTATGTATCATACTTTTCTTAACATGAAGCTCCATTAACAGCGAATATAACGTAGTTACTTCTTCTTCTTCCATTACGAAATGTACTCATAACTGAGCGTCATACTTCATGGTTACAAGTTACTATCTGAATTATATACTCCTCCTGAAACTTGACGATTTAGGGCCTAAAATAACCAATTTCATTTCAAATGACCGTCCTAAGTCGGTACTGCAGCTGCCGTGTAATTGAAGTTATTTTTGTTATAATATTCATGTATAATCAATACTTTATTGTTCTTGTGGTACATGTGGTGGATTTTGCCATATAGTGAGTCAGATCTGATTGACTCACCTCAGAGACATATATCACAAATTGTCTTTGTGATAAATAGACTACTTTCATGTCTCTGACTCACCTGTATAGCAAATTCCACTCTTAACTCTTGCTGTACCTAATGTACATTACTCTTAGGGAGCAACCATTTGATTTTTATGGGGGGAGGAAGACTTTTCGCCGGCCTGAATATTATTTTTGCCCAATTTCAGAGCCGGATTATTTTTTATGTATTTATTGTTATTTTTTTGTCGGCCCTTCGGGCCGGATTATTATTTTTTTCCCAAAAATTTTTTTTTGCAAAGTCTTCCTGCCCCCCCCCCCTCCTAAAAATCAAATAGTTGCTCCCTTAAGAAATTTATATCGAAGCATCTGCAAGCGGATCTGGAATTTAAAAAAAGAGACTGCGACGTGCCTTGAATACTATTTCACACAGGAAAGGGGCTGGGTTGATGTTGAAGCCCGAAATCTAACAAAGTTACCTTTTGTTTTGAAAATATTTACCGACAGAAGGGTTGCAACCTCTCGTTTTCATTTCTGGGTTCTGTTATATCTACAGTCAGCCAGCACTGTGACATCATCACGGTTTTTGACAGTATGAATTCTGTCGTGGTATCGAATAAAGCTTTTTTGGTATGTGGGTTTCACCGGAAGCGGATCCAAGATTTAGAGTTAAAGACAGAAGACGAGGGGCTTAGGGACCGCTTAGGCCGGCAATATGTAGGTTTAAAAATTGTGCAAATCAATATTTCACCTACCGTGGATCGAAGCTTTATTCATCCCCCCCCCCATACTTTGTTATTCTTGTTGTACCTCTGGTGGATTATGACATGATATAGGTCAGGCAGATGTCTTCACCATGTACGTGAAATAATAGTGGAATGCAAGAATGACGTTAATACAATAATTTATATATAAATATATAAAAAAAAAAACAAAAAAAACCCCCAATAATCAATCAACCAATCAATCAATTCGTCAGCCCTTTACTTTCTTATATATTGGTTTAATACACTTTATTGACGACCGATATATAGCTTAAACGTGAAACATGTTTAAATCAACAGTCGGTGTCCAGTCTAAAACATCACTATTCAGGACTAAACATAAACAAGTGATTGATTGTGCAATACTAAGAGAAATTACTGAACAATTCCGCGTTTAAAGCATAACACAGTGAAAAATGATCTTACCGTCGATTATGAGCATGGACAAGTTCAATGAAGACAGAAGAGTATGCAATGTGTTATGTCTACAAAGAGTATTGCGACATCGCTAGAACCCATGCCAGGTACTGGTACGCACATATGCCAACACCACCAGCGAGGGACTGTTTACACATACTAATCCTTTCTAGTGACATGGATAACGTTACCTGAAACCATTTAAACCTGTCCAGTGTAGAAACTATAACGGATTTTCCTTTCAATAATCAGTAAAGACACGGTCAACTAAATCCGATAATTTGACTCGATCATTGAATCCTGTGTAAGACCAACATGATACGATTTGATAGAATTATTCTGTATAATGCGTTTGGCACCTGGATGGGATTTCCTAGAATATGTATTCTTCTATTGAATATGTATGGATATTGAATTTATCACGTTTTATTGTCTATAAGCACACATGTACATAAATAAGCGCGAAGTGAAAAAGAAATATTGGAACCACAGTATTTGCTTTTCAAGGGTATCGAGTCAACTGTTCAAGTGACTTTTTAAGATACTCCTTATCAAGGAGTATCTTACTGTTATCGTGTTCAAAGTCCAAAGGTCAGATTTACGTCCACCCAACTACAACCTTTGAAGAAATAGTGCGATGTCTGTGTCAATGTTTTGTCTATTCTAGCGAGGACAGCTGTGATGATATAATCGATTCATTGTAAGATTTTTTCTTAAAGATAAGTTTTGACCACACTCGTGTGAATTCTTCTCAGCTGCATCTGCCATACTTTTCACTCCCTTTTGCCTGATGTTCCCTTTAATACCTAGCACTGTTAGCATCCGCCAGGTTGACTGTGCTGGAAAAGCTCTGCAACCTATCTCAACTGGGAATATCCATACATTCCATCCTTTGCCTCTTACTTCGTCTGCCAGCTCTTGATATTTTGCCTTTTTCCGCTCATAGGCTTCCTCGCACCTCTCCTCCCATGGAACTGTGAGTTCTATCATGATCATCTTCTTGCTCTCTTGTGACCATATTACGATGTCGGGGCGGAGACTTTTCTGCACGATGTCAGGGAAAACCAGCCTTTTGCCAAGGTCCACTCTCATTTCCCACGTTTTTGCAGTGGCGAAGATACCGTTTTCTGTCGTTTTGGGGTTTGTTCTTGTTTCACCTGTCTTTATGAAATGGATGTTGTTATTCTTTCTCACTTTTGTTTCTTTCCTTCTCTCAATCTCTAAGATGTGCGCAAGGGCTTGGAGGATCCTGTTGTGACGCCATCTATACCGTCCCTGTGCTAAGGCAGTTCTACATGATGACAGGACATGCTCCAGGTTACATGTTCGGCCACACAGGTTGCATTTGGTGGTTTCCGTAAGTCCCCATCTGCATAAGTTTGTTGGCGTCGGGAGAAGGTCGTAAACAAAACGCAGCAGGAACTGGATCCGATGTGGTTCCATTCGCCACAACTCATTCCATGTGAGCTGTCTTTCTGTTGTTTCCCACCGGGTCCATGATCCTTGCCCTTCCATCTCAGTTGCCTCAGCCTTCCTCAGTTCTTCTTCCATTTTCCTTATTTCATGTTGGATCATCCCTTGTCTTTCAATCTGGTTGCTTTTTGCCCAACTTTGTCTGGTCGATGTACCAAATCCCATCCTTCCCGTGGCTGTTGTTCCTACAATGTCTTGATGTTTTAGACTACTATCAGCTTGTTCCACTGCGGTTACTGCTGACCATTTCCTTCCCGTTCTTACTTCAATGCCAACATTTCTGATCTTCTCATTTTTTGATTCTCAAAGGGTCAGAATCAGCCTTGCTTTTTGCCACCTTAAACTCTTCTACTAAGGACGAGAGTGGAAGCTGAAGTTTCGATGTCTTACTATAGAGTCCAACACTGGTAAAGCTCGGTGGTACTCCCAGCCATCTTCTTAAGTATCTGTTGATTACTCTCTCTAAACTTTCAGCTGTTGAGGTCGTTACTTCGTATAAGAGTAGAGGCCATGTCAGCCTGGGAAGAAGTCCATGTTGGTAAATCCATGCTTTAAATTTACCAGGTAATCCAGATTTGTCGATTTTCCCAAGGCCATCTTTCAGTTTCCCTTCTAAACTCTTGATGTTGTCTTGATCTTTCAAGCTGCTGTCAAACCACTTGCCAAGGCATTTTATGGGACAGTCTACTATGGAGGGTATATCTTCATTCTGAATTTTTAGAGTAAATCTCTTGCTCACTTTGCCTTTCTTGATAATGAGACTTCTTGATTTCTGGGGCTTGAATTTCATGCACGCCCAGCTAACAGTTTCTTCCAGGGCCTCTAAGATCCATCTTGCTTGTACATGTGTGGTGGTGGTGATAGTCAAGTCGTCAAGTCATGCTGGATGGTAATCTTATTCCTGATGATGTTTGCGGCCCCGTGTCTCCCTTTCTGCAGGTTCATGCCCATCACAAAAAGTACCACAGAGATGGTGCATCCTGTAATTATGCGTCTCTCATGTTGTTGTTACTTCGCTAACAGTGAATCTAAGCTGGATGTTGTCGAAGTAGCTCTGGATGATTGCCTGGATGTGAAATAATATACAGATATTGCCTTGTTGAAAGTTTATTAAGTTAAGATACCGTTTTTTACCCGGCAATATTTCTCCATATTGAACAAGGAACGAAGTGCAGTTTTCTTTTTCAATGCACTCATATGTGAGTACTGAAAGTAAAATTCTCATATTTTCCCTCCGTATACTTTCGAAAAAGTCATACAGCTAATTCGCTGTCTTCACAGTATGCGTTTTTCTGACAGTTCTAAAGCAAGAATTCACTAATTCATTTTTTTTCATATTCATAATATCGATGGAAAATTCGTTTCCTTGTGGTTGTCATCACTATATTCAAAATGTATCTGGTACTGTTGTGTTCTGAGGTTGCTATGATGTATCTGTTACTGACTGCTTGCTAAATGTCCGACATCACACTTGTTGGCATGTCAGTGGCGGATTCAGAAGGGAGTTGCGGAGTGGACGTTTGAAAAAAAAATCCCAAATATATGAAAAAACAAAGAGAGAGAGAGATAGAGAGAGAGAGAAACTATCGTCTGTGATAATTTGTCTATGGTACAGAATAGTATAAAGTTGATAATAACCAGAATAAGAGAGTATGGAAAAGACATGAATAAAATCACAAAATGAATAGGTTACTCGGACAGATGTGATACTATCACAGGACGATGAAAGCGCGCGAATTTAGACCCTAAACCCGCGTTATATTGTGGGAGCTTCGTTGACTTCGCCCCTCCTGGTCATCCCAACAGAGTTCCGCTCTGCACTAGCTGGGACCTTAGCGGCCCCAGACCCCTCCCTCTCTTTTAATGACAAAACCTGGATCCGCCCCTGTATACTGTGGTCCGTCTAACATTATTTAATTGAGAAGTCACAATGATACCACGTAATGGTTAAAAATGGATCGGACAGTCCCGCAATACATAAGTCAGTAACGTTAATGAAATTCCATTCTATTTCATAATCTGAAAATGTTGATTCATGCCACTGAAACTGCAATTCTTATCTACAGAGAACTGCATTACCGTCAGATATTCACCCTCGGCCGAGTGAATTCGTTATCAGTAGTTTTGGATTCTTACCAAGCACATTATAGACATTTTGATTAATATCTGGGTATAAACATTCTCTACCCAGAAATCTGTGCGCTAAAGCCACTTCATTACTGTCAACGCTATTTTCAGACATATATGTGTATATATGTCTCTGGTTATTTTACAAGATTCTTGTAAAAGTTTTTTAAATCCATGGGTAGAATATAAAACTAAATATCCAAACATGTGATGATATGTTTCATATAAAGTTAAACTCTCTGTAAATTATTTAAAATGAATGTTCAATTACTAGTACCTTGAAATTGGAACTATTTTGTGTGTTAGGCGTATGAGACTTGGTTGAAAATAAAGATAACCATAGAAATCAATGTAGATGTGACTTATAAAGAATGTGATAGTTCGTTAAAAATAACAGACAGACAATTGAAAGTTTTATTTTTCCTTTAACTTTGATGATAAGCTTATAAATTTGCCATGTGACACCGAACTATTTCTCAGGCGTTGACAGAGATATAGACGAGAGTAAGGAGCGACAGGGTAAAGAATAGTTATAAACTCAACAAACAACCTGGATTAAACTGCTGATGATTGTAGAATCTTATAAAACAGTCGATCATTGTGGGAACAAATTAAAACAATATCTATTTATATAAAATTTTATTCCAACAATAATGATCGAGTTATGTACATTATGCAAGACTCTCAATATAACGTATATAATGGAAGAATGGATAGTTTTTTTCAATCTTCCATTTATGTTTTATTAGTTTGTGAAACATAGAAATAGGTATCTAAAGCATGTTTAAATCGCCAAGGAGATCACATTGTAGTCTGTCGTCGAAGAATGCACATCGAGGCAGGAACAGCATAATTAATGCAGACTGTAAGAAGAACAGTTTCATCACTTACAATGTGAGGTCATCCCTAGACATTAAAAATGAGTTGTGTTGTAAATCATTGTAAGAATAACGTAATTAGACGTATACATGTAGTATGAATGTATACGTTCATATTTTGTTTAAAATTCTTTAAAAAACCCCAGAATTACTTATGATGTATTTGACTCATCATAGTCGTTTGTCATACAAAATGATAAAGTTAAACTTGCTTTTAAAAATTTGACAGAAGTGAAAAATAGATCAAAATAGATAAAATCATTTACATACCATAGATATAATAATCTTTTAGTAGGTTTTACTTGACGGTCGTATCATCCAAGATGGAGCAGGGTAGAAATTAGAACTACTAGTAAAACCGGAACCTTTGCCTTCCCAGTTGAAGTTACCACCTGAGTTGCCTTTACCTCCCCAGTTTCCGCCGTCCCCTTTTCCTCCCCAATTACCTCCCCAATTATTACCTTTGCCTCCCCAATTTCCACCGCCACCACCTTTACCACCCCAATTTCCACCATCACCCTTACCTACCACATTTCCGCCACCACTACCACCTTTACCACCCCAATTTCCGCCATCACCTTTGCCTACCCAATTACCAGTATCAACAAAACCTCCCCAGAAGCCTTTTCCTCCCCAATTAATATTGCCACCATTACCTTTACTTCCCCAGTTAAAACCTTTGCCGCCCCAATTCCCACCACCACCACCACCTTTACCTCCCCAATTGCTGCCATCTCCTTTGCCCCCCCAGTTACCTCCCCAGTTATTACCCATGCTGCCCCAGTTTCCACCATCCCCTTTGCCTCCCCAGTTCCCTCCAAAGTTTCCACCGACCCCTTGGTTCCCCCAGTTACCTTTACTTCCCCAATTTCCACCATTACCTTTACCTCCCCAATTTCCGCCATCAACATTGCCTCCCCAATATCCCCCACCCCCACCTTTGCCTCCCCAATTTCCACCACCACCCCCAGCTTTGCCTCCCCAATTTTCGCCATCACCTTTTCCTCCCCAATTTCCACCACCTTTGCCTCCCCAGTTTCCACCATCACCTTTTCCTCCCCAATTTCCACCACCTCCACCTTTGCCTCCCCAGTTTCCGCCATCACCTTTCCCTCCCCAATTTCCACCATCCCCGCCTTTGCCTCCCCAGTTTCCGCCATCACCTTTGCCTCCCCAATTTCCACCACCCCCACCTTTGCCTCCCCAATTTCCACCACCTTTGCCTCCCCAGTTTCCACCATCACCTTTGCCTCCCCAATTTCCACCACCTCCACCTTTGCCTCCCCAGTTTCCGCCATCACCTTTGCCTCCCCAATTTCCACCACCCCCGCCTTTGCCACCCCAGTTTCCGCCATCACCTTTGCCTCCCCAATTTCCACCTGCCCCACCTTTGCCTCCCCAGTTTCCGCCATCACCTTTCCCTCCCCAATTTCCACCACCCCCGCCTTTGCCTCCCCAATTTCCGCCATCACCTTTTCCACCCCAATTTCCTCCACCCCCACCTTTGCCTCCCCAGTTTCCGCCATCACCTTTTCCTCCCCAATTATCCCCACCTTTACCTCCCCAGTTGCCGCTATCACCTTTTCCTCCCCAATTACCCCCATTGTTTTTTCCTCCCCAATTTCCACTGCTGTATTCCCAATTGTTTCCGCCTTTCTGTTCAACAAATCCACTGTCAGCGACAACTTCAACGTTTCCGCCAAATCCACTTCCGAAACTTGGCCCCGAAATCAATCCTCCTTGAAAAGCACCTTGACTTCCGGCCCACACATCTCCGTCAGTGACAACTATACCGCCTGTATCAAAGAATTTTAAGAATCCTATTAACAAATTCGAAAATGAAAATGCAAAATCGATTAACATCCGGTTACATTTTCATTGATAAAGTGCAACTTAGTAAAATAGTGAGAAGAAGAAGAAGAAGAAGAAACACACACACACACACACACACACACACACACACACACACACACACACAGAGAGAGAGAGAGAGAGAGAAGGAAGTTCGGATACGACCTTTCGACACATCCTATGGTCACCTATCTAAAATTTTGCATCGGTGCCGGTTGGCACATCGGAGAACAATAAGGCACTAGAAACAATTTGGAGCAAGCACTAAATGAGATGCTTGATAAAACTGCAAAGAATGTTTAAAACAGAATAACGTTTAAAAATTTGTATTGTACAGCCATGTGACTGTTAATTAGCAGACATATAAAGACAATGATGATCGACCACAGACATATAAATCTCCAGTATCACTTCCGTTGATATTTCAGCTAAAAGTATATATTTGGGTTCATTTAGCCCATTCAGTACATAAGGCAATAGCGAGTTTATTAGTCTTGCGGATTAGGCTGCATATAGTATGGAAACGTACTTTTCAAATTGCTGGCTATGTCATCTACTATTTGTATTAACCCGGTGGGCTCAGTGGATGAGGTGACCGTAAGGTCCCGGGTTCGACTCTCGCTGTGGGTACACCGCTGTTCTGTCTTTCAGATGAGACAGCAGAAATCAAGTTCCCTTGTGCGGAAGGCGTGGCACATAAAAGACCCCCCCCCCCCGCTCACACACACACTTCTATGTGAGGGTCCGTTGGTATTAATTTCTATGTAATGCATCAGGCACATATCCTCGCTATATACATGAAATAATCGTGGAGTGACCTGAAACCTTAATCAATCATTTTATTATTCATTTTTAACAACAAAACATAACCAATCTATAAGCAACTGGCTGTTTGCTGGGGTAACCAAACTTTTGGTAGTGCTGGTTGGCAATCATAGACAATAATTAATTAATTAAATAATTAAGCTTTATCGTCTTGCCAAAAGAAACAAATGTAGAATATAATTGGTTATGTTGGTCCTTCTTTACGTTGCATTCTGTATTCTGAAAGTTTAATAGGACTTACATCACGCTATCATTCAATCGATTCCGTACGCAAATAAGATCTATTTTTGTAAAAAAAAAAGTGGCTATAATTAATCAAAAATCACTTAGGCAACCGAATAATGTTTTCGTTTATGAAGAAAGCTCGTCAAATATTCTAAAATTGTAAGGTCACACCCGTCCCCAGAAAATATTCCAACAAATTTAACACTCCTCTGCTGTAACGTAATTCAGCGAAAGTCTCGGAGATACTACGCTTACATAAATCTATCAAACTGGGTCAGCGAGGTGACACGTGCTCTCTCCGCAGTGAATTAATACTAATTTTATCATTGGTGTAAAATCCTGGGGTGTGGCTTTACTGTACCGCAGATACGTATACAACTTTAACAGTTAACCTTTCAGTTTGTGGTGTATAGGTCTTGTGTTTGATAACTGTCAGCAAATATTGGCGATCGACAATAAAGTAAACAAGTATTTCGTAACTAAATAGTTATACATCATATCAGAGACATATACTGTGTATACTGTGTATATATGTCTCTGATCATATAATCCGACAATTGACATTAATTCGGGTTTGTAGAAAAATGACTTAGACTTGATTAAAACCACAATGTAACTGTCACTTGATATATTGACCACCATTTACCTGCAGTCTCTATATGTCATCAGTCTGGTGATATCTGATCATTTACTGATAAAGGTGCATAACGTGTGAAAAATAAAGTGATTATTCATTAAAATCATGAAATAACTTTTTTTTTTACTCTGTGATCATTTTTACCCGGTCAGGGCGAGGGGAAACAATCTGTTAGAGTATGCGTTGTCTCTTGGCACTTTCAGTAACTAGAACTTTTTCGTTATTCTTGAAGGTGAGAAGTACTCACTAGTTTCAAATCAAGTTTTATTAAACAATAGACCCTTTCACACTAATCTGCGGACCTAATATTTTGGTGGGCGGAAGTATTTGCGGAGACCCATTAGTAACACCTTTTATCAACATTGCGTAGTTGAAGGGTATTGTGAACTGGTACGGATAGGTCTCCACGAATACTTCCGCCCACCAAAACATTAGGCCCGCAGGTTAGTGTGAAAGGGTCTTTTTAAAACCTATTTAGTTCATTTCAAAGTTCACTACAATTCAGTGTCAAAAATCCTTTGCAGAGTGACTAAATCACATGACGTATACTTAGATTTTTAGATTTAGATATGTAGATTATATCTAGATATTTAAATAAAATTTCATTTCATACCGTGTAATTAGAAAATTATATATCACTGAAAAGACGTCTTTCTATATATCACGCATGCGCATAACAAACATATATTCTTTAGTTTTACCCGATCAGCGTCCATCGTTGCGTATCAAAAACTTTCAATGAGCATTTGCAAAGGAAAAAATCATGTCAAGAGATATAAACACATTCCTATAACGAAAAATACAGATATATTCATACAGATACAATCAGCACTGGGTTCAACGTCCGGATACTTGATGGGGACACGGAAACCAAGAGAGAACCGTTCGGAATGTGTAGTGTTGATTTTTTGTATCTCATATGGTACCCACACAGGACCTGATCGGTATTCTGAGTGAAATTCCATGACATAATTAGTGTGACATCCCTGGGCGGTAATTCCTGTGTCTCGCAGCGTCAAAAATAAAAGTTTTGAACAAGAATTACCCAACTTTCTATTTCTTAGATTTATTTAACCCATTTGTCAGTCCTCCTCTATAAAAAAAGTTGATAGCTTACTTCATATATTATCCATTATAATTTTACTGGAAAGGGGTTACCTCCAATCACACGCCAAATTAAAATTCATTATTTTACGGCAAAATCAATATTAATTTATAGATCAATTAAATGATTTTATCCAATCAGAGCTCCCAATACAGTGAAATAGTAGCTCCGCCCTACATTGGATCAGCCAATAAGATTCCCATTTACTCCTACACACTAATCCACCTTTACCGTCAAAGGACAAAATAGGTTAAAACTGTTATCTACCTTTTGCAGGACCAATAAATCCACCGCCAATCATTTCAGTGTTAGAGAAAGTAGGTCCTCCACCAAAAGTCATTCCTCCGAAATTACTGTGCATCGGAATAGTAACTGGCGCACTGTACTCCATGGCATTGCTGAACGTTATACTAGGGCCACCTAAAAGTGAAAAAAAAATATCTTTACAAAACAGTGTTTTGAAACATTGAATACCGATTTATATCTGCGCGTGATCTGATTACATGCTTCTATTAGAAAACTTAGTATATATTAATTACATATAAAATGTACCCAGTGTTTAATTAGTAACGTACCGATTTGCAATACATCGTGTTTTATGGTGATTCATAGCGTTTTATCATAATGCATAGCGTTTTGTCATGTTGTATTGCATTCATTATGTTACACAACTTTTATTATGTTGCACATTTTTCATGTTACCTGGTTTGCCATGTTATATAGCGTTTTATCACATTGCATAGTGTTTCGAAACATTTCCTGTGTTTTATTATGTTGCCAGTGGCGTATCAAGGATTTCCGAAAGGGGGGGGGGCATGTGTATTAGCCAAACTACTCAGCTACTTTTGGTACCAAATCTGGATTTTTACTTGTAAATATATGGCGAAAGGGTGCCGCCGCTCCCCTCTAAATCCACCACTGGTTGCAGAATGTTAACTGATTGTTTTCATCAAGTTGCAGAGTGCTATGGACAGCTGGAGGTCTATTCAGTATCATCATGAACATATTTTGAAAATAGACTTCAACATGACGTTCAAGTCATCGACAGAGGTACATGTACCGGTATATGCATATACTAGTATATAGGCCCAATGTTAAAGAAATCCGAGCTTGCCAACGACTGGATCAGGTTAAGCTTCATTATACAATGTATAAATATGACATCATTCGCCCTGTTCTCGGAATGACATGTCACTACATACAACATTTTTCTTTTATTAGGCAGGATGCGTAATAAAAACAAATTCATATATATAGGCAGTGTTTGTAATCACGACACACGCCGATAATAATAAAGTCTTGGAGTACTTTTGTAGTTTTCATTTCATTATTACTATTTTTTACGTTTATCAAACTTTCTATGCCACTGTGATCAGAGTTCATCCATGAATGCACATTTTATGGTACAATCAATTTAACCAATATTATACTTAAAACAAGATGTTGTGTTTGAATAAAACAGATCCCCCCACATTTCCTTTCCCCTGTCCGACTCATGCTTTGATTCACTGCACAGTGTTTACTTTGGTTCCAATCTAAATTAGTATTCTTGAAAAGAAAAAAATGCTTAAGACACTAATTTGATCCATGGTCTATGTAAGCAATATAAATCAAGAATAATAATCGAAAATGTGACCTTAACATTTGTCATATGACCTTGGATCAAGGTGATGTGAAAACTTTGGGTCATGATCAACAAAATCTTAAATAGATATGAAAGTTTTATGCTGTACGATAAGAAAGATGTAGCCCGAACACGATTTGCAGACATGGTTTAACATAAAAGTTCAAAGTGACATTGACTTTAGCCAAATGACCTTGTGTCAAGGTAATGTGAAACTTTTGGATCATGATAAACATCATATCAAATATGAAAAGGATAGGATGTACTATATGAAAGATATAGTACGGACATAATTTCATCATAGAAGTTCAAAGTAATCTTGACTTTGGTCACATGACCGTGGGTGAAGTTGATGTGAGGCCTTTGGGTCATGATCAACAACATCATAAAATATGAAAGTGATAGGATGTATGGTGTGAATAATATGACCTGGACATAATATGATCTACGACAGACGGACGGACAGAGAGACTGACGGACTATCATACTAATTGACAGACAGACGGACGGACAGACAGATGGACGACAATGGCAAAACCAAAATGTCTCCTCCAGTTGGGGTGAGACATAATTCGTTTTAGAAACATGAAAGAATTGAAAGGTAAGATAGACAGGATCCGTTTCCAGTGTGGATTATATGCTTATTCGGGAACACAGTAAATTGTTTAATTTTCTTTTCAAAAAGTATTGGATAGGTGTTCTATTGATAACTGAATTTTAATGTACACATTATCATATCATTTATGATGAATTCCACATGTGACATGACACATGAATACTGTCGTTATAAATATCCATGAAATGTCACTAAACCTACTGTCCTATGACGTATTTGAAATATTCTGATATTTAAATATGCATAATGTAGTCATTATGCATATTTAAATATCAGAATATTTCAAATATGTCATAGGACACTACAATACTTAGTTAACATAATCAAACGCGGATCAAGATATTTTGTTGAGAGGAGTTTCTTCACAGACAAATTTTCTGAGAGAGGCTCCAACGACATTACATGTGATACGATGTAAATTTACCCATCTTATAACAAAAAGTACCAACAAAAATCAATTATTGCCTAATCTCATGGTGGGCCCGGCCCCGCCATTGGAACTGTAGTCATGTGTTCTGTTTTATTATGTGCAACGACATTGTACCCTTTCTGCATTTGTATAAATTTATCAATTACTTTTGGCTGCATTGCAAGTCTTAAATGTAACGAGCAATATTGGCACTATATATATTTAGAGTATGCCACTTTTCGATTGGTCTTTAGTTATTATAGCATACATTCTTATTTAACTTTAAAGCATATGTTAATCTTTATTAGAGTATATTACCTCCAACTACGCCACGGATGCCATAAGTTCCCGTATCAATAGGCCCAAATGTCGCTGTGACAGTGGCCACGAGACAAAAGAAGACACACGAGATCATCTCCTAATCTCTGAAATACAAACAAATATTTATGTGTTGTTGCATGCAATATACAAGAATGTATGTGCAAGTATAAACCAATGCAAAGATATTTTATTTCAGTTGATTGATTGATTGAATATTGTTTTACGTCACTCCACGATTATTTTACGTATGTAGTGACGGCATACGCTTGATGCATTGGATATAAATTTAGACCCACCCGAAGCAGTGAGGGATCTTTTACGCGCCATGCCTACCGTGACACGGGACCTTGATTTTACTGTCTCAACCGAAAGACAGAACATCGGTGCGCCCAGGGCGGGAGTCGAACCCGGGACCTCTCGATCACTAGCCGAGCACCTTATCCACTAGGCCACACCGGCTTATTATTTTAGTGATTTACACGTTGCTATCACAGTTCATGATTAAAACGTCTTTTATGATGCTTTCGGAATTTTCACACAGCTCTGATAACGTGTTAGAATTAATAATTTTAGAATATAAATGTCAAAAACGCACAAAGAATGCACATTACGTACTCAAAGTATAAGTTAAAAATATATAACGAATATAAAATCATTTCATAGCAAGCTAATCATCAACTAAAATAATTAAAGAGTTCAGTTACTTATGTATGTTTTCTTGTCTAGTGATCACGCGCTTATTTTTCATCCTTTTAAAACTGCATTCTACTAAAAAGTACCGTCTATAAAACAATTTCACATTAATTACAGGTCTAACGTTTCGGTTGGTAAAGTCATCACTGTTTTCGCAAAATGTCGTAAGAGGCAATCAATTTTTCATTATGAAGTCAAAACTTGTCTGGGAAACGTTACCATTTGCCGACCAAAACGCACATCCGCAAATGACGTGAAAAGTTCTATACATAACATAATTTCATTTCATATTGATAATTACATAAATGAATAAACAGATCTAGATAGATTAATAAATTAATATATTTATCAAAACACCAAGAAATTTCAGGAACAAAATGGTGTGGATCTTACCGTGTCGGTATAGTTGTCCCTGATTTATTTAGTGTACTGTTTATTCAATGGCTCACAAAAGTTTATATCAAGGAATTATTTTATTACCAGGACTCTGTCTTCATAAAGTAGGATGGTAGAATTATGGTCATCAAACTATCACCTGACTGTCCTCTGAGTGGTCACTTAATGGTCATAGTAACACGTTTATATGCAGTGCAATGCATCCTTCTGACACTGTATGAATCTAATAAATCACACCTTTGACTTCGAATTGAATCTGGTGTGGATAGCGCAGCTAGTTTAGAGAAGGTGTTTTTTTCATGAATGAATACTCGTAGAATTATAGTTTTTCTTAAGATCACATAAAACAATCTAGATGACATTCAATTGAATGTGTATTTTCTCTGAGAGGAAAGCAGCAATCGAATCTAAAAGCGATGCCTGTATCATTAATGAGAGCGGAAAGTACAGAGACCAGTTTGACCTACTATTTACCATGAAGTATGGTCATGGTGTACCACTGAAAAATTAACGTTTATATCTCTGAGAGAAAGTGGTGGCTAAATTTCAGGGCAATATCTGTATGCATGACGAAACAGAATCTAGCAAATTGATTGATCTACTTTATTCCCAAAGTATGTCACGGCACATCAATCCTGGTGGCCCATGAAGTGGACATGAATTTCTCTACGAATGGAAGAGCGTGATTAAGTTTCAGTGCAGTACCTGTACCATAATGAGTAAATGTCCAGGAAACTATTCCTAAAGTAGGTCATGGTGCACCCCTCCAGTTTAAATGCAAAGTGAACTTGCTTTTCTATGAAATGAAAGTGGTGAGTAAATTTCAAGGCAATACCTGTATCCATGATTTAGAAAAAGAGTAGTAATAAAATGCTGATTCTAGCACAGTTTTAATATTAAGCCACACCCCTTTCCTCCATTGACTTTCATACAAATATGTAAATGAGTATGATGGTTCCTATGTGTTTATATAGAATGGCACAACACACATTTGATATTAAACCACACCCCTTTCTTCATAGACTTACATACAAATATGTAAATGAATATGATGGCTCCTATTAGTTTATATAGGATGGCTCAAAACTCATTATAGAATTAAGCTACACCCCTTTCTTCATATACTTTCATACAAATATGTTAATGAACTTGATAGCTCCTATAGGTTTATATAGGATGGCACCAAACTCATTATAATATTAGACTACACCCCTTTCTCAATAGTCTTGTATACAAATATGTTAATGAACTTGATAGTTCCTATAAGTTTATATAGGATGGCACCAAAACTCATTTTAATTTAAGACCAGCCCACATCATAGTAATTGATAGCTCATGTAATGTGAGTGAATCATATTACTATCTTAGGTCACACCTTTATGTGTACATTTTCTTTATGAATAAGCTAATGTGTTAGGTGACACACATTTCACAGTATTGAAATGACACATAATACCATGTCCAATTACACCTTCCATTCAATGAGCTATATATACATCCATGTTCAAAGGTCTCCAGGGTAATCACCTTTATAGTGTATGGTCCTGGGTAATGTGTAATGTCATAGTTATAGACCATCAATTTTCATCTCAGCAGGTATTTCTTTCATATTCTATAGAATGTTTTTTCTGACAAGTAGCATGACTAGTTTTGTGGTGCAATAGACATAAATACTGGTAGGTGTACAGAAACTATACCACATATTTACTTCAGATCTCTTTAATTTTTTAATGGTTAAGAGAAAATAAAAGAGAGACACAGAAGAATAAAACAACAAATTAATTTATTTTCACAACTGCACTTGCCACAATTCAACCAAAATCATTGTTCAATTTGAGGAAGAATATATAAACTAGAAAGGTAAAATTATCTTTTCGTTTAACACAGATGTACAAACAGGTATGGAGAACAAAAACTAAAGTTAAAATAATATAAATCAATAATACACTTGTATGATATATATAATATATACATGTAAAGTATTGTGGAAAAATCTTCACAATCATAACAAAACCATATAAAAATAATAAAACAATAAAAGATATATTGATAATATCAAAAACAATAACAAATCAAGATTGGTATATCTATACCATAACTTTGTGGTAAACTCATCACTTGTGTATCATTGTTCATAAAAAAAAAAACAAAAAACAAAAAAAAAAAAAAAAAAACACCAACAACAAAGAACAACATGACTGTTTAAAACATCTACATTAAGAAAGCTTATCAGAAAACGAATATTGTATTAAACAAATTATGTAATTTAAAACTAATACATGATCTATTTGATCCTAAAAGGAAAAAGCTATAATCAAAACATGCAAGCATAACAAATGACTCAAACTCTTGAGATAATAAGCTTCTTATTATTATTAATATTTACTGTGTGGACAATACTTGTATTACTACATATATTTCTAGCAGCAATCTAATACTAAATACACAGATGTCAGGCATGATGTTCTAAATAAGTATGCAAGGAAATGATTGTTAGGATAATGCATAAAATGTTTACTAAGTTTATTATACAGACTCTTAAAATGATTACATCAGAAGTTTGAGTTAGAAATTTAATTTTCATAACCATATCTTCTAGGTGGGACTCGAATTCTGTTTGACCTCCTTGGTATATTTACTGATTCAGTGTAGATATTTCTTTTAATAAGTGTCACTAGTTTTTTCATGCATAATTTTAATTCCCTGATTATTTTTTTAAGTTTTAAAATGAAGTTTTGATAAAGAGTTAATAAATTTTCTATGTAATTCACAAAAGCCATTGCCAATGCAGCCAAACCTGTGAAAAATAGATGGGGATCATGTAAATACAATAATTAGATGAATATACTAATAAGTTTTATGAGTCATAAATCAATACTTTAATAAGATATATCATTGTCACATACAATAAATTTGAGATGTGATAACAACCCAATGAAACAAAAGGATTGAATGACTTTTGAAAGAACAAAAGAATATAATTATATTCAGACATAGAGTCATAAACACCTAAAATTCAGTATTCTCGATATTTTCTGTAATTTCGAAAAGATGATGAAATTTCTTCCTCATATTTCTCACTCTATCAGGTAAAGCTTGTTTCCTTACTCCTCTCTTTTTCAAAACATGTTTTACAAATACCATCTAGGTGAGATTCGAATCCACATCGTAGAAGAAATGTTAGAAACATTTTTTCAATCACAAGGTATTGCATCAAAAAATATATCAGTCTAGCTGAATTAATTTGTAACTTTTGAAATAAAAACTGACAAACACGAAAGGTTACCACATATACTAACACAATTAAGATTGCCTTCCACTCCAAGATTTATCAGTACTTCGTGTTCGGGTGGTAAAATGAATCCACATGATTTTGCATCTGTATATGCGATTGATATCTGCACAGCATCGATACACCTCAAGTCCAACACTGCACCGTTCTTCATGAAAAATCTGTCGAACTGTAAGTGTACATTTTGTATCCCACATCCACCTTTGTATAAATCATTTCCTTTCCATATGCACACACCACTTGGGTTGCAAACACGATTAAGATCAATGCTGCAAGTTACAGCGCTGAAGGACATTAATAATACAATTAAACGAACGTGGTTGCGCATCTTAGCTCTGTTGTATTGTACTATGTTGTACTATTGATGTAAATTCCCGCTGTTTCGTTTTTAATTATACATCCCGAACCCGTTTCATATCTTATTTAGAATGCGTAGAATCACCGAAAATAACGGATAATCACCGAAATAACAGTATAAATCAGAGAAATAAGTCATTTATCAACCGAAATAACATTTGTACACTAAAAACACCACCCAAGATACATTATACATTGAGATATGAATAAAGGTATTGCACTCAATAATGAGGGAGATTTTGAAATTTCAATTTAATCTTGATCCTTACACAAATAATTTAACCCAAAATGTAATTATGTTTACAAATTTCTAGATCATAAGGGAGCGAGTTTAAAAGGGTAGTCTTTTTTAATTCGATATTAAATAGTTATCTAGATTTCGTTATCCTGAAGCAAATTTATTAAACTCAATATACAAATTTTAAGGACAATCACCCAAAACATAGCACAATATAGACGCTAACCCAATATAGATATTCACACAAGAGGTAAGGTTTGGTTTATTAGGGTTTGACGTCACTGTGAACTTAAATTCAGTGATATTTTAGCTATATAGTGACAGGACATAGGGAGGGTTGAGATCTTGGTGGGAGTTATAATTTTTTCAATATATTTTTATCGCATAATCCTCATCCCAATTTATTTAAGAACATTCACCTAGAAGTTGTTTACTCAAAAATGTAATAGAAACTTATATGTGAAGACACACCTGACGTCAACGTTGCAAACATCAATTAAAGCATTGAATTGTGATACTTTAGAATAGGAATGTGAAATTTTGAGATAAGAAGGCCTCCCACCCTCCTTCCCATCGAATTCAACAATTATAGAGAATAACCAACCTTAAGATGAACATTAGCAGTTGAAAACAAGTTCATGTACCAAAACAGGTTTCATATTGTTCCATTATCTAGTATGTACAGTAGTGGATTCAGAACTAAAGTCTGCGTAGTCATACAGACACTCTTACCCCAAACTTACATCATCCACATCTTTTCCTGCTGAAAACTACCCTCAATATGAACTCTGGCATCATGAAAAATAAAAGTTTCAAATTTGTTTTGATGTCAACATGAGTTCATCATGGAGGGTGGGTGTATAAAAAGTAATTTTCTTCAATACTGTGATATAAAACGCTTACCACCATCACACCACCATGTCAGTTAATATAAATTTCAAAAAAAGGGAAACCGTCTCTAAAAGGAACGAGGAAATATATGCCGCCGAAGGCGTATATGTTACAAGTGCAGGTAACGCAGCTGCCTACAGTTACAGCTGTACACTCAGTTTTTTCCAAGGACGTGCCTGGGTACATTTGCAAGGTATGTGATTTTTGAAAAAAACTTGATATCAAACAAAAATGTAATAGTAAAGTCATTAAAGTCATTTCCTTATTTCTTTAAATTATAATACAAAATATGAATAAGTGTGGAAAGTTAATATTGCACTTTTATTTCCAGATAATCGTCAGGGGAAGCAAGTTTCTCTAATGAAAGAGGCCCTGGAGGGGCTTTTTCGTATATACTACAAAATAGAGGACGGAATTAAAAAGGTGGAGGAGACAGGAAAGGGGGAGGTGCCACCTATTCCATCTTTGGTAGGTTTTTTTTCTTACATATCTACATGGTTTTTTGTGTATTATTTTTTCCTCATTTTATAGATCTTCTTTCTTTCTTTCCTTATTAACTTTTTTTTTTCTTTACAGTTTCATACCCAAAGAAGACACGTTGAAGAGGAGGAGGAAGAAGAACTTCCCAATGTAAGTTTAAATTTGATTACACCCAATCTATAATTAATGCAATTTTATAAAATTTATCGTCTTTAAAAAAATTAAAGTGCCTACAGTTCTCTTTTCCCTTTCCTTTACAGTTGCGAATAACACCTCCTCGCAAGAGAAAAGTACAACTGATAAAGGACGATGATGACATAGATGTTTTGTAGATTTTTTGTAAAACATCTCGAGACATATATCATTTATTAAATATATTGTAGATAAACATATTTTTCGAGGTGATGGCGCAATTTACATTTCAAAATAAATCTATTCCAATCAATACTTTTTTCTTTAAATTCTCTCCCGTTGTTAATTTTTTAGTAGAAACAGATTTTTTTATCACTCTTTCACACATCACGGATTACGATACTTTCAAAATTATCAATAAAAGTCTAAAGAAACGTGAAAAACTTCCCGCCTCTAAAGATGTGTTGTTAGATTTCATTATACTAATGGATTATCTTAATATCTCTGTAAAAAGTTTTTTTCACTTTATACCATGGCGTATTATATTCAATCATGTATTGAAATTCATATCTTTGATTTACTCTTTCCGAGTCTACAATTTCAATAAAATGTACGATTTTGTATTGATAAGTTTAATGTACCCCCTAGAGTATCACCACTCTTTTTACAAATTTAAAAAGTTCATTCAATATCATGAACACATATATTTCAAATCTATGCAACGGAATTACTCCTGTTATTCTCAGTTCTTTGGTGAGAAACTCCCCACTCAAACAGAAAGGGTTCTTCATAAAGCTCCACCGCCATGGTGTTAGGTTCTGATAAGAATTAGACAAAGTAGAAATATCTTTTTTCAAAAACTGTTCATTAAATTCATACCAATTTTAGTAATTTAACCAAGGATAAAATTACTTTGTCTGATTTTTGAAAAAAAAGCGAAGCTTTATATATATATATATAAATATATATGTAGAAAACATATTTAAAAGGGGTGAAGTGTTTCCATGGGGTAACTAGAGAAAATTATAAGGGAAGGAGTTGAAAGGGGTAAATTTTTGATATTCGCATTTTTTTTTTATTTTGGTGACTATGTGAAATTATAAAACATGTTTTTGGTTCAAGGTCATATGCCTGTCAAAACTATGGTTTATATTCCACCTTGTGATCATTGTACTACAGCTTTATACATCTATGTCTTGAGATGATATATATTGTATGTTATGCACGTATACAGAACTTTTGAAAAAATATTTGAAAATGATTTATTAAATTTTGTCAATATTCTATCATGTACAATTTATTTTGATATCAGAAATTGTGAGTTTTTTTCAATAATATGATTGTTTTTTGTCTGAACATAAAACAGAAACATCTTGAATATAAAAATAAAAACTATTATGTGCATTGTGTGTGTAATTGATCAAAATAAACGACATTCATGGTTCATTTTCAAAGTAATCACTCTATATTTCACTTGTATCACAAATTATTAAAGGGTTTATAACACTCTTTATGTATTGTTGATTCTGTAATCTCCATATGCATAAGTATTTATGCCATCACCGCACACCCAGCGTTTGTCATCATAAGGAGATAATGTCACTTTGTTGATGGCTTTTAAATACAGTATGTGTTTATCGCTTCTGATGCTCTCCATCACATGACGATTTTTCTCTTTGTTGAACAAGCAGTCGATGTAAGTTTGATGGTCAATGTCCTGATCCCTCACGGGTCTGGATACACCTTTAGCTTTGCGTACATTCATTCCTTGTTTGGTTTGAAAAGAGTACATTTTAGCTCTCAATCCAACGAAGGTCGTTACTGGATCACCTGAATAAAATTAAACTGATACTCATCAGTCTGTTATGATTAAAATGTGAAATACAGAAGTAACTATCGTCATGGCATGTCGTTATAACAACAAATTATAACGTTTAATAGAAGAAAGTAGAAAAGAAAGGTATCCATCTCAACTGTATATATTATCAATCTGGCATTGTCATTATATTGCAATGCGGTATACGAAACTTACCATTTGTTTTCATCTTTCATTTTACCAACAACTTTTTTGTTGGTCTCTGAATACAAAAAGTGATCCTTTGGATAGTCTGATGTGTCAAACAGTGCCATGCATTGTTGAATATCTTTGTACAAATCTTCCGTTTCTATACTGTAAAACAGAGAGTCTGTATCTGTCATGAGTAGACGTGCCTTGTCCTCATATTTCACCTTGATGTAATCATAGTGAAACTGATACATGAATAATTTTGAAAGGTCCAATACACACATGCCCGTGTATATCGGTTTATTTAATAAAAGTTTCACTCGACGATTCTTCACACCCACTAGATGCTCATCAAAAATGGTCATTCTCTCAAAGCTCGGCTTACTGGTTAAGCGTAGAAGTCCTTTCTTGGTATTGACTAATTTAAAGTTCATATGAAGGCGCGTATTCTCAATTGTTTTCCTACAAAAAAAAAAAAAAACAAATCCATGCTTATATCAACTTATTGTATGCTCTCGTATTTTAAAGTACTGAGGTCTAAAAGGTAGATTATTATAAATGTTTGAAGCATAAACTTACCCGAAGACAATATTGTTGTAAGATTTATGTAGTTGGACATCGAACTTGTTCGTAGCTTTTTTCCTCATATTCGTGTTATAATCAATGTATGGTTTCAACCATTGCTCTTGTGTAAAGGCTAATACTCGATGAATTTTCTTCAGAACCAATCCTTGTTTGAGGTAGTATTGTAAATTTCTGTAGTGTACCACGTATTCATTTTTGTCTCGTAACGTTGGAACCAGCTTTGTAGAAACAATCGTTTCCTCATCGATTTGTGTCGTTCTATATTTGTCATATAGCTTTCTGTTGTAAGGAGATAGGTCGTCCACTTTTATCTGAAGACTTGTAGGAGCAAGGGGATAATCTGAATGACCTTTGTGTAAATGACATGGATATGCTAAAGATACTTCTAATATATATCCTGTTTCCGCATTAGGTTTAATTGAGGAAATATCCAGTGATTTGATTTCACTTGGTGTTAACCATTGAAAGTCTCCGACTGGTAAAGGTTCAACCATCGCCCCGCCATATAAATTATTCATATCAAAGTAACCTAGATATTGACTTGGTTTTGATTTATCATATGTTTCTGGGATATCTTTATTATTTGCTTCAGCATATCTTGTAGTAATCATTGCCACACCACCACGCATACCCTTTTCTATCATTTGGAATTGTTCAACATCAGTGAGTAGTTCCAATTTCACCTCAGTCATTTTAAGACATGCACTCCAACATAACCCTGCTAACGTGTAAAATTGTGCAGGGTCGAGATCAAAATTGTTAATTGTTACAGTCCTGAATCGCTCGAAGACATCCGCTAAAAGAAGTACATCACATTTCAGATACAGATCATGATAATTACCTAGAGTTTCAATTTTCATTTCGTTCCACACGGTTTGCGCATAATTGTATTCATCGTCTGATATTTCACATTTTTTCATACTGTTGTAGAAAGCAGACTTGGGTGGTAATTGTCTATCTTTAAATTTGGATTCATCCGTTACATAAGAATAAGGATACACACCTTTCTGTAGCAATAACTCACGCTGTTTCTCACTTTGAAATTCGGACATGAATCGTTTAAAGTGAGACGTGCTATCATTTTTCAAATTACAAACGAGAGAATCCAATGATACATTCAAAAATTGAAAGGAATCGATAAAGCGCAATCTTGAAATACTGAAAGAAACATATCTTTCTTGTGTATTAGCAATCACACTTAGTTTTTGAGTTTTATATTTCCCTAGCTTTTGCATGATAAGATGTCCATCAAAACCACGTAGGTTATGAAAAATGACTGGAATGAAGTTGACTTGTTTATACTGTAAATTGCAATCTCTGTGTGCAATCCCTAGGAATTTACCATTGAGGTGGTTATGATTGCGAACCTTGACTGAGCATCCATCGAATGCTTTCTCACAAATATGACAGTGTGTAGCTTTAACATACTGATATTCTATCTCTTGATCAACTTCCATGGGTTCTATATGTTTGATAATCTTAAACAACCTTTCTTCTTCCCAGAGCAGTTTTGTTATTAACGTGTCTATGACATCTGGTCCTCTATATAATACAGGAGGATTCGTGAATATATCATCGCTGGATACCACTTGATAACAAAATCCACAGGGTTCAAATTTGGATAAGTTCGTTGTATGACTAGAATTAGGATCGAGGTCATTACACTGTTTTATAGGTTGGACATAGGTCTCTAGGTCGCAATAAAGCACCATAGGTACACGCAGTTGTTTAGCTATATCCTTGAATTCTAAAACATCATTTTCACCAGGTGTAGGCATTTCAATTTTTTGCTCTCCCAGAGTCATGCAAAATGGAATGTGTTTATCGAGGGTTTTCTGTTTTATAAAACATTGTAAACAATAAGGACAGTAATAATGACGACGTCTTCCCCCACTAGATAGCTGAAATAGGAATCTACTCAAATTTTTTATGAGACAATAATGTGTTTTTCCTTTATCTTTAAGATAGAGTAGGTTCACGTGTTTTCTTCTTTCTTGTTTAGCAATCCTTATCGGGAAAATCTCTTTTTCCTCATACCCAAACACATTGACTGATATGTGATTTTGTTTTTCAAACTTGGGTATTTGCGATAACTGCACTGGATACCTTATTCCATTCATGTTTAATGATGACTCGTGAGGTAAATAATGAGACACTCTATTTGCATTCTTTTTAATTGGGTACAACATAGCTAAAACACTATACAGGAAACATTTGCTATCATAGTTTTTAATATTCACCAATGATTTAGTATTTCTCAACACTTCTGGTTCTTTAATATACTGCCGTGCTTGTAGAGGACTGTATAAAACATAATGTACTTCTAGGTATAACACTTTTTGGAAAATCCAGTCTGAGCCTCGCATGATATATTCTTCCTTTGATGCAAAGACTTTCTGAAATGCTTCATTTAGATTATGTTGATTGAATTCTTCAGAAGATAAATGGGTGTATGTCTTACTACGGAAATGTGGTATAGCAGTTTCTAGATTACCATCTCTTTCCCTATTGAATTGAATCCTAGCGTTTAAGTACCATTTGATACCTCTTCGTTCTGTCGTAGAAGTAGTTAAAATATGAACAATTTGTTTTGAAATGTTTGATAAAAATACCAGCAAATCAAACTGTTCTGTTGTAAATGGGTGTATCTTCACGATTACAGCAGAACCGTTTAATGACTGCTCTGTTTCTCTTTCGTTTGTCCTAGAAGATACAAGTTCACTTTCATCCTGTACCCGATTAAGTTGCAATGGTACATTACCTCCTATCTGTGCCCTAGAAGTTGATGGTTGATTATGAAATCTCCTTACATGAGTTTTTAAACTGTCTTTCCTATTAAAAGTTTTGTGACAATGATGACAAGCAAAACTTTGATTTCTAGAGCGGAGATGTCTATTTAATTCTGATTGTCTTTTATATATGCGATGGCAATCTTTACACTGAAACTGTTGTTTATCCATTTTGAATCCTTTTTAGAATTTAAGCCATTTCTTCGTATACCTCTGCTTTCGCTTATTTATTTTCCCCGTGTCACAACGTATGATATCATAAGGAGATTTAAATACACCAGTTTTATGTGAAACTGACCCGATTTCACGGTCATTCCCACTAGGAATTGTGTCAGTAGTGTATTTTGAAATACCTGAATCGTTTTTCACAGGGTCAACGTTCGCTAGGTTGTTGGTGGTATCTGTTTTAATATCTCCTTCTTCGGTATTCGTTTCTTTACTTTCCATGGTTCTGATCGTTGGACTCGTTAACTGGTTCTTTTGAACCTCCTGGTACATTTCCATTAGTTTTTGATATTTTTCCTTTGGTACTAGTACGACTTCTTTTGCCATCCTTTCGTAAATACGATACAATCGGTCGTAATACAGCGGGGATTACTTTAGATAATTTTATCAAAATATGTTTCCTTCTACTCTGAGTTGTTTTTTTCTCTGTTAATATTCTGAAAAGCTTCTTGTATTTCGAAAGTGTCTTCGTATCATCCCGTGATAAATTACACACACCTTGTAACACGTTGTATATAACTTCCACAATTGCAAGTATTTGCTGTTTATTCAGTGTACGAAGAAGGTATATTCTTTGCGTAGCATGGGTGTTAGCTAATAGGTTAATCAAGTTCAGATTTCTACGTACAAGTTTACTCATTTCTTCAGGTATACGATAGTTTCCTGGTCAGGTAAAATTCGGCTTGATAGTTTGAATCTTTCATCCGTTGTAGGATATAAATTAATACAAAGATAAGAGTGTGGTTCCTGCGTAGCCAGATTATAAGCATCCATGAAATAAGCTGATTGGTTGGGATATATCTGTCTACCCAATGTTTTTATCTGTTGTAAATCTCGGCTATTTTTCAGAAGTAAAATGTAATGCACATTTATCGATATCGATCTCATGTATTTACCAGGTGGAAATATATTTTGAACCAAAAACAATACCGTGATACCCATATGATGAGAATATGTGGTAAATAAATTCATCATTTCAGGTGTTGAACTTTGACCCATGACATCATCTAGCACAAGCACTATCTCACCATATTGAGAAGTAAATTGTTCCAGAATAGACTTGTCTGGTATCCCATGGAAAAATGTAATTGATGTTAATTCTCTCTCCATTACATCAAATAGGGGTTGCCATATTCCATAAACGTATAACACATGTTTTATATCTGACTCAAACAAAACCAGATTCTTCAACATATTATACACTAATGTTGTCTTTCCTGCATGTGAGGGTGCAGCAATCAGTATATTACAATTCCTCTTAAATTTAATCAAACTCTCTGTTAGATATGACGACATTCTGATATTTGATATAACTAACTCTTTGTCAAGGATTAAACTTTTAATGAGGTAAGCATCTATAACATATTAGATATTATAGTGTAGTATGACATTCATGCATATAAATGAAGGTAAATGGATACGATGGTATCATATGGTGATTTCACAGTAATACTGAATTAAATGTCATGTCAAAAACCATTCATGCGTAGGAATCCTGCTACCTTTATATAACTATTTTCTGTAATTATTTTCTTTAAATTAAACAATATTCAAATACCATCAAATGTGATTATTTATTAAACAAAGTGGAAATCTTGTGTAGATGAACTGAAAAACAAAAAGATCATTCCAAAGACAATTTAAGGTAAACATGTCTACAAACATTTGTAATGTCATTCCCCTCATTCTATGAAACAGATATGCTATACAATAGTAACCGCAATACATTGAATTTTCACATTGAATAGTGTGAGATGTATGCTTAATCGGTATTGTAGACCTAATGTAATCGATCTGATGAATACCTGCAACGCTATCAAATATCTCTAGATATAAATCATTGACATTATAAACCGCTATCCAATGTGTACCATCTAAATAATGTGGATCTGTATTCAAAATCATACCCTGATTTGCCTTCAAGTTTGGGATACGATCGATAGGATAGACACCGATAATTTGCTTTTGCATTAAAGGATCGCATTGTATCATACACAGTAACTGTTTCGTGTTCAAGGCGTACCTATCACTCATCCTATAATAATGTCTCTAGCTTGGTTGATCTGAAACACGCTTGAATATTGTCCCCAAACTATTGTAGTAATTGTTTCTGTCAATGCAGTACTGAATTGTACATCCAATCTTACATTCCCTTGCTTCAGAAGAGTAAGGTATTCTCCTTGTTCAAAGGAAGGTTCTAGTTCGAAGCAAAATATCACGTTTCCTCCTTTGGTATATTCCTCTCTGCTAATATCATTGCCGGTGTCAAATAACCACTTGCCTGTATTGTCGAACAGATTAACAAAGGCTGACACGGTTGAGTCTGCAGATGAATCAAAATTAAGTTTTAAAGGACTATTAGCAATAGGTGTTCCATCGCTGTGTAATGCGATATCAATGATATTGTAATGATGAAAGTTGAAGGGATTCTTTGTATAGTCCCCTGCAACGGCTTGTGATGATACAAAAGCCACGTAAATACGATCAGGTCGTGTACCGGAAAACATATTTTCTAAAGAAACATTGCGTACTCCTCTGGCTACATTATACATCTTGACTTCTGTTTTTTTAAAGGGATATTTAGCTGTTGTTGATTCCAGCATTTTGGCGTGACTTAAGATTACTGCTGGGTTTATTTTGCATTTGCATACTCGCAATATCACCTCTTCTAATTTGACATTATAGTTGTTATCAGCTGCAGATGAAAGCATATAGAATTCAGGACGACTGCGATAAAACTTCAAATGAATAGCGACCTGATTTAGAATATATCTATCCATTTGAAATATTTCATGCATTATTGGTCCTTCTAAGTCAATAGTTTTACTTTCTTTAATAAGTTGTCTTCTTTTAAATAAGCCAGCATTTTTTCCTGCCTTAGCATCCACGTCATCAAATTCTCCTGCCGTGTCCTTTTCCCACATCTGAGATGATAATTGTGAATTTTTAGCATCTGTTCCATAGTGTATAAGTGCATTCAGCATACTAAGGTAAGGGTAGTATACACCGGCATTACTTATTGGTTTGTTTTGTAGCGAGACATCTACTTGACTGAATAGTGATTGCAGTAATAAATTCACGGGTCCCACATTGTCGGCATCGGTTATAACCGCATTACCTTTCATAATCTTGAGTTTGACATATATCCTGGTATTTTTCAAATCAATGTATTCCATACCATTCTGACCCGAAAGTTGAAACTCTATAGGTGAACTGTCAGAGATTTGTGATATTGGACGTAAATCCTGATAATACATATTTTCCACTGCCGTTTGAGTAGGTGGCATATCAAATAAAGCTAACTGACTTGGCATTGCCTCTCGAAAAGTTTCCATGGATAACATAAACATTGTTAATATACCCCAAACACGTCGGAATTTATTTTAACAATTTTTCTTTTCTTTTGCGATGTTTTGTTGTGGTGTGTCGTTTTCTTATCTGAACTAAGATGTGTTTTGCGTTTCTTAACTTTTTTATTATGACTCACTTCTCGCTTGACTTCACTTTTAGCTTGCTCCACTACTTGCTGTGCTGGTGACGTAAGATTTATTTTTACTCCTTTACTCTCTTCGTGGTCCTTTATGTAATGATCAATTGGAAGCATATAAGGTGCTGTGTTATTTCTCAGTCCACCGCCTCTCTGGTAACCTTTCATTGAATAATCTGCGTGTGGATTTACTTTACCATTGCTAAGATTTTGGTAAAATGTTATCCATTTCTTTGTATCCGGAATGTATAATTTCTTGTCTGTCATCTTTGATACTCAAGAGTTAACTAATAAAACGGATACCTCTTCAAATGCAGTGTAAGCCAGGTGTCAGTACGTAAGAATGTAGCCGGTGAACCATTTTCATCCATTATATTGAAATGAATGTGGGTGAGGTCATTAACACGTAGAGGTAAATAATAAACCGGGTCAAATTTATTGATCCACTGACTATCACTATTTAAATGAACTATTCTTAACAAAGGTTTTTCCATTCCATTTACGCTTGAAAACTCACAAACGCTACAATAAAGGTACAGCGCTTTAGGTCGATATTCTTGTATAGGTTTCGAAATAGGTATAGCTCTCTCTGTTTTATGTGATTGTAATTTATCATTAGAATAATTGAAAAATTCTGTAAGTCCAACTTTCCAATATCCATCGAGGTGAAGAATGGGATCTAAATGCAGGTTAAAATCGTATGGTCTATTATCAGGATAAAATTCCAAGCTATCACTAGATTTCAAAAAAATATATTTCTCCATCATTCGGATTATATGTCAACAATGTCAGATTCCTTTACGTATTGATTAAATTTACTAGGCCAATTCTCGAACTTTACAAGCCATTCCACTTTCCCATTTCGTTTCCTTTTCTTGATTAATTTCTCTATCATCCATAAACTGTTTTCATCTTTTGAAACTTTCTGCAGTTCGTTTTCGTAAAAACTTCCTTCTATGTCTTCCCCGTTGAAATCTTTTACTGTATACATTGGAATTCCTTGTAAATGAAAACGTTTTGATATTTTGAATACTTCACCCGTGAATTGTTGATGATAACCTCTGGTGAACACATGCTTTAGATGGGATAGTCTAACCATTTGATTAATTTTGAAATTATATTTCAGGTATTTTTTCTTTGACTTCTCTTTGTTTGGTGTTCTAGATTTTTTCGGTTTTGGTAAATACATGAATGCCCACACATCAGCCTCATTTTCCTTGTCTACATCCTTTGGGGATAGTCCATTGAGGCTACGGTGTGAAGTAGAATTATAATTGCTTACGAGATCAGGTAAAATGTCTATATACCGATAGGTTCTCTTCTTTTGAAAATATCTAAATAATCGTCCTCGAATGGTACGAATCACTCTCTCTGCAATTGCCGCTTTTGACATCTGATTTGTGTAGAATATACGAACTCCAACTTCTTTTAAGTAATTCCTCAGTAAATTATTATTAAATTCTTTCCCTCTGTCACTTCGTAGAGTTACACATTTTGTTCCTGATTCAAATATCTGTTTGATCCCATGCAAAACGGATTTTGCTGACTTGTCTTTTAATACTACTATTCTTAAATATTTCGAAAAACTATCAATCAATATGAGTAAGAATTTTATACCATCATTTTGTTTTGATAAATTTTGTACATCCATGAGATCCATACTCCATTGACTATTTATACCAATGACTCGAATGTTTGGCACTTTTTTTGGACGACGAGCCTCTCTCTGCAATGTGTAAGAGTCCTGATTCTGAAGCCATTTTCGTATAAAAGTTCTGGTAAAAGAATAACTCGAGTTGGATTTTAAAGCTCTGTATAGTTTTTCAGGAGTTGTATAAGCACCTGCATTCTTCGGATTGAAATAGTAATTTTCTAAAAAAGAATTTTTTTCCTCTTCAGACATTTCAGTGTTTAGCAAAATACATCATCCTCCATCATGTTGAATAATAAGCTTCGGCAAGCATCAGTATGTAGAAATATTTCTGTAGACGATTTCAGAGATAACATGTTCTCATGTTCACATGAATGTTTTTCTTGTAATATATTAAAAATATCCTCATACGTAATTTGTATAAATGCTTGGTCAAAATAGCATATCATTTTAGTATGAAGAGAATCCATTAGACATGAATGTTCAGATTGAGATGGATGATCTATTTCACATCCATAACATTTTTCTATCGCGATGGAGAATATTTCACACCACATTGCCTGTATACATTCTTTCAAGAAAACATCAAAATAAACGTGTTCAGTCGTCATATTTAATTATATCAATTATATACACTCTGGTAGTTGTTGCATATAATTTCGTAATATAAAGGTGATATTTATAAACATGATACTTTTATCAGCCATTAAATTAGTCAACCTTGAAGGATTGTAATGCTTTTATGTAAGTATGTCACTGGAAACGTGTCATCAAACTCATTGTATGGAAAAATGTATTTAGTGTCGTATAACCTTTTGTGAGTAATCAGATAGCTTATTGATAAAGAAATGTACACATAAAGGTGTGATCTAAGATGGTAATATGATTCACTCACATTACATGAGCTATCAATTACTATGATGTGGGATGGTCTTAAATTAAAATGAGTTTGGTGCCATCCTATATAAACTTATAGGAACTATCAAGTTCATTAACATATTTGTATACAAGACTATTGAGAAAGGGGTGTAGTCTAATATTATAATGAGTTTGGTGCCATCCTATATAAACTTATAGGAGCTATCAAGTTCATTAACATATTTGTATGGAAGTATATGAAGAAAGGGGTGTAGTTTAATTCTATAATGAGTTTTGAGTCATCCTATATAAACTAATAGGAGCCATCATATTCATTTACATATTTGTATGTAAGTCTATGAAGAAGGGGGTGTGGTTTAATATCAAATGTGTGTTGTGCCATTCTATATAAACACATAGGAACCATCATACTCATTTACATATTTGTATGAAAGTCAATGGAGGAAAGGGGTGTGGCTTAATATTAAAACTGTGCTAGAATCAGCATTTTATTACTACTAAAAAGTCTGAAAAACTATCAAACCTTTTTTTTCATGCCTAAAGAAGGTCAAGGTGCAACAATTCAGCTGAAATATGAACTGAAATTATTTATTTGAGAGAAAAGTCGTGACTAAATTTCATGGCAATATTTGTATTTATGACTGAAAAAGTGCGTAGAACGTTTTATCTACGTTAAACAATTAGTAGACCATGGTACACCAATCTAATTAAAGCCGGTGTAGCCGAAAGGTCCCGGGTTCGACTCTCGCCGTAGGCACACTGGTGTATTGTCTTTCGGATGAGACGGTAACAACCGAGCTCTCGTGTCACGTAAAAGATCCCTCACTGCTTCGGGTGGGTCCGTTGCAAAGGTAAAGATTTCTATGCAATGCATCAGGCAGATGCCGGCACCATACACGTGAAATAATCGTGGAGTGACGTAAAACAATGAACAATCAATTAACAAATCTAGTGGAAATGCAAACTTATTCTTACACTTTTTGAGAAAAACATTGAGGTCAAATTTCAACACTGTACGTGCATGTGTTAAAGAAAATAATTCAGGAAAACATGACCACAGACAGATGGACAGATGAACGGACAGCACCATACCATTATACGTCCCGTTTTATGACAGGTCTATAAAGATGATTGAAAGGAAAGGACTTGGTGTGTTTGTACTGTATAATTATACGAAAGGTATGGCCATGCAATGTCAAATTAAATAACCGAGATGCAATAAGGAAAAGCTTCCATCTCTATATATGTCAGTATATATGCAGTGCAAAAAAAAATCGCTACTGGTAATATCCTTGATTGTCAATCATATACATATTGATAAATAATAAAGTTATTCACTCAAAAACAAAGTTTAATCAAGGCTGGTGGGCTAGCATGCTCAAAAACATATTTTGATTAAGGCTGGTGGGCTAGCATGAAGATTTCATCTGGGTTTTATCATCTGCGATTTATTTTCACTTTGCGACGAACGTAAAACAGTGAAATCACGCCAATTTCGAGAAAACGGTGTCATATTGTTTGGTACGTAAGCCCATTTAGGACCTATCAAAAATATTTTTGAATTTAATATAACGAATTCTTTGAATTTGTTAAAATGGATTAAATTCGTTTAATCGAATTCTTGAATTTGTTAAAATGGATTAGATTCGTTTTAACAAATTTGAGGAATTCGTTATAACGAATTAAATCTGTTATAACAATTTTCTTGAATTCGTTTTAACAGATTTTGAAATTCGTTTTAACAAATTTTATTCGAAATAACGAATTCTTAAATTTATATATTCCTCAAATTTGTTATAACAGATTTAATACGTTATAACGAATTCCTCAATTTTGTTAAAACGAATTTAATCCATTTCAACAAATTCAAGAATTCGTTATATCAAATTCAAAAATATTTTTGATAGGTCCTAAATGGGCTTCCGTAGTTCGGTATAGCACGTCTTCCGTTATCAATAGATTATCAAAATGTCTGCATGGAACGGCAAAAAAAAAAAAAAAAAAAACCAACCCAAAAACCCCCAAAAAACAAAAACAAAAACAAAACAAAACGACAAATACATATGTGTTAAGGGAAGTCCATTAATTTCCGTTGTTATACCCCACTCTTTAAAGAGTAGGTGGTGTGTTACACTAAAGTTTCAAACATTTATTGTTTAAACTTTGTTATAATAAAGTTTAGACATAATAACTGTTTTAAACTTTGGAGTAACAAGTGTACAGATATTCAAATGATGTTGGAGAATGTTGACATGGATTTATTCAATGACTAGAATCTACAAATAACTGGGGCGTACATATAATCAGTACCCATGTTTATTTTAGAAGTCGTTACTATAGTATATTCATATCACTTATTTCAATTTAAGTAATTTAAACTTCCCTATTTATAGAGATCTTATTTTCATATTTCTAAATCAATCCTCCAAACAAGTTAGCTATGATTCGTATTGTCGTTAGTTATGATACAAAGATACAAAATTTGATAGAACTGATAATAAAATGAATATACATGTACTGCGACAAATACAAAATTTGACGGCGAAATATCATGAGCAATAACGATCATTTGTTAAGGGAAATAGATTTCAAAAGGTATTACTTAGAAATACCTACGGATTTCTTTCATATTTGGTGATTGGATTTCTATTATAATAATGAAAGAATTTTTAGTATTTTTAAGACTAATGTAAAATTGACTTTTGTTTTATTTCACCCTGTAGAATTTTACAACTGGCCTACTCGGTCCTGTTCAAATTGAAGGGTGGGTAGAATTAACAGACAATGACGCTCATGTGTTGAGACAAATTACTTTCAGTTTCGACTGCGCTGTTTAGATTAACTTAACAAGTTTCATGTCTAAATGTTCAGAAATGTTCAAGTGACGATAAAATGATGCATTTTCATTATTTGTAGATACATTTTGTAATTCCTTTCTTGTAGATCAAGTTTAGCGTCCACGTAAACGAGAAATTAGAGACACATCTTAGTCATTTATTTCTGCGTCCAATTTAGGTTTCTGTATTGTTACTACTCCTAGGAAATGAGTACTAAAATCAATAATAGAAGCGATCATTTGTATCATTCTATGGTAAATTCTAATTTCCTGATAGCAATATATTATTTAAACCAGCTGTCAGTGTCTATATCTCTCAACTTCCTCATCATTCTAGAATCTGTAAAAGAATACAGGACTACATTAATGACAAAACGTTTTCTTCCACTTTGCTCAGACAAAGAATTAACCAGTCAAATACATTTGTTTTAAATGATACACGACACCATTTCATTGACATAGTGGTAAATAAAGCTTATGGAGGATCTCTCTGTGCTTCGTTCGTGTATCAAAATTACAGTAAAAGCAACGAACGAGGCATATACAACCACTACATGTGAAAATATCTTCAGTGGCGGATTAGGAGCCCCCCCCCCTTTTCGCCGCATATTTATCAGTAAAAATCCAGATTTGGCACCAAAGATGGCTGAGTAGTTTATCGAATACACATGTGCCCCCCCCCCCCCCTCTTTTCGGAAATCATGGATCCGCCACTGATCTTGGTGTTGAGTTAAACAAAGATTTATCAATTACTAATTAAGCAATATATGGGCAAAAGTATCTATTTTCACATTAGGCCAAAAAAAAAAATGTTTGTTTCCTGTAACATGACCTAAAAAGATAGGGTCGGTAGGTAGGCCTTTTTTTCTTTTTTTTTTCCTATGGAAAATGTCTTGACATTCAGATGGACATACATAATGTTTAATAAAAGGTATTGTTCAACATAATTCATCATGTACGACGAGGCTTGATGCCATGGGGGTCGCCCTATTTGTTTTAAAAACACCGGAAATAACAACAATGTGAAGTTTCAGAAAACTGATTACAGAATTTCGATTCCGGAAATAGTGGCGCTTGTAAAGGCAACCCCCCCCCCCCCCAAAAAAAAAAAACAAAACAAAAACAAAAAAACAAAACAAAAAAACAACACCCAAATAATCAGAGTCGGCGCCATTTTTGAGGGATCAGTCGGGATACAGGAAACAAAAGATATTTTAGGCCTTAGTGGATATTGGACTGTATAGGGAGCAACCATTTGATTTTTATGGGGGGCAGGAAGACTTTCGCCGGCCTGAATAATTTTTTTTGCCCAATTTCAGAGCCGGATTATTATCTTTTTTATTTCTTTATTTATTTATTGGGGTTTTTTTTTTTTTGCCGGCCCTTCGGATTTTTTCCCCCAAAATTTGAGCCGGACTTTTTTTTTTGCAAAGTCTTCCTGCCCCTCCCCCCTAAAAATCAAATGGTTGCTCCCTTAGATAGCCAAGTCTGGACTTGGTGTCAGATCGAGATGTTATATTCATTATAAGCATCTTCTAAAGGATCCTTAAACGGACAGTGACATCTCCAGATGACGAGGATTGGGACAAGTTTAAGGAATATGGAGGTTAAGACAACCTAGAAAATATGCGCCTGTGATATATGACCTGTATGCCATCTGTGTGACATCAATAAACAACAAGAATGCAAAAAGATTAATCTTAATGTCGATTAACCTGGATATACATATGCACAGTCCTAACGCAAACACTAAGTGCATGCCGAACTGTTCCTGATTTTGGAATCTATTTAATTTATTTTCTTTACATCGTCCCTAACTTTTGCTATATTGATACTGTACTAGAATTACTAAGCACTTAAAAACATTTTAACTACTGTATCTTTTTTGTGTGTGTGTTTGTTTGATGGATCAATACAGCTGTTGTATAGCAGAGGCGCTATCTGAAAAATGGTGAAATTTGGATTTAATGATAAATATTTTGAACGTATCTTATTCGTCTATTTCTAAGTACGATGACAATCTGTTTTCATTAAAAATTATTTCTGCAAAATGGGCACATAAATTTACCTGGAATATTCAATCAGTCTTACCTAAGATCCTCTATAAAATACGAAATAATTCATGTATAAATCCAAAGCGGTAAGTATAAAATCAGAGTTTTGTAGTTTTCCTCCGCTGCTAAAAACGCTAACTCTATAGCATTACTTCAAACAAAGATATCGCATATGCTATCACTTCCCAAACATTTTAACTCTAGTGTCATGTTCTAATTCTTTAATTTACTTGGGGAGGGGGATACAAAAATTAGAACATGACAACTCTGCGGACTAAACGAACATTTGTGTTCATGCGGTATGATAGAAACGACCAGACACTACTTACTTGTATATCCGTTATACAAAGAACTATGTGACGAACATATACATTCCTTGAATATTCAAATAGATTTAACAACCCTGTTATATGGTGACTGCACTTTAACTGAAAAACTAAACGAATACATTGCTAGATCAATGTAACATAAAATCATAGAAACACTTGTATCATCTTCTATCCTAACTTACCCCCCCCCCCCCCCCCCCCTGACAAACACACACTCACAAACACACACATTCCACATCTCAACCCCCTCACCCGACCCCAACCTAAATAACCCGAATTTTAATATACAAATGAAACAAGAAATCGTATATGAATGTGTTGTATGTTTGTACTTTAATATAAACTGTATAAACATATGATTGATTGATTTTTGTTTTACGTCACACCACGAATATTTCACGTATATGGTGACGGCATCTGCCTGATGCGGGGCATATAAATTTTGACCTTTGCAACGGACCCACCCGAAGCAGTGAGGGATCTTTAACATGCCATGCATACCACGACACGGGGCCTCGGTTTTTACTGTCTCATCCGAGCGGGACTCGAACCCCGGCCTCCCGATCAGGAGTCCGACGCGATACCACTAGGCCACGCCGGCTTATAAACATATGCAAATGAACAAATATATGTGTGTAAATATGTGTACATGTATGTTTATGTGTATATATGTATGTATATGAATATATGTATATCATTATGTATGTGTATGGGTTTGTGTCAGTAATTACACATGCGAAACCTGTTACACACTATACTATATGTACATGCCTACAGGATATATAGCTTCCTCAGTATTATGTATATTTCGTCTACTGTCCATCAGTAACTTCTGTTGTTGGGAAATGAATTGATAAAAGCTTCGGCTTCATTTCAGATCCATAAAAACACATATACTGTTGTATAAACGATATATGTGCATACTTATGAATAAATACAGTTTAAACTAAGAATAAAATCATGATGGTAAAGAATCGATAAAGAGGTCCAAGCTGTAATAATGTTAAGATATCATGGTCAGATTACGCTTAATTGACCATTGTTTCTGTAGTTTTCTAATAAAATACAGCATCAAGGTGACTCGTAGCTGAAAATAATTCCATGTCAACTGCTGACTTGTTTATGATATTGGATGAGAAGAATGATTTAGACCTTCATGATACAATAAACATCATATTGACGGATTTATGTCAAAGTATATGTGGGTCTAAATGTTCTTGGTCTTCGTAGCCCGACCTCTGTTACATTATAGAAGGTCCACAAGTCAAGTAATACTTATAGTCGCCGTTTGGTTTGTTCTATGCACTAAGGAAATAGCACTTTGAAAGTGAATCGAATACTTATTTTGGCAAATACAAGATTTGTTTTATGACGTGTCTAACTGTTTTCATAATGATCTATACGACTTCAGCATTAGTTTGATACTAGTGAAATAAAATTAAAAGCCATGGTTACATGATATGACAAAGAGGTAGATCTACAGCACGTATTTAACGAATACAATGTATTTGAGTATACATGTACCAAAATATATTTTTTATATTTTCCTTGCATAAACATAAATTTATAATGATTACTGTCATAATTTCTATTCAAGTACATTTTTCCAGTGTCCATCTCCTATCCTGAAAGAGGATGTTTTCAAGCTTGAAGAAAATGAATGTATGTATGTATGTCTGTATGTCTGTATGTATGCATGCATGCAAGCATGCATCGTGTGAAACCCACGGAGTTGATCGTATCTCACAAAGGTACGATCTACCCCGTGGGTTTCACACACTGGTATGTATGTCTGTATGTGTGTATGTATGTGTGTAGGTAGGTAGGTTGGTATTATAGTATTTATATTATTGTCATTTGATAACTTTTGATACTCCTGATCATTGTTGTCATGTGATCACTTTTGATCAGGAGTATCAAAGGTTATCAAATTACATTATTATGTTCGCAATTGTGACATTCAGATGATTCCTTTTCTATTTATGACGTAATAAAGCAATACCTCAATTGTCAGAGGTTTGTCGGACATCGAATCATTACATCATTACAATGTAAGGTACCGTTTATTGGAATGGTGTTATGAATTTCGGTTTGACGGTTCTGTATTGTAAACTATGTCTTTGTTACAAGGTACTTCTGAAGAAAAAGTTTAGCTTTTATTTTAGAGTAATAAAAACAGAAACACTCAATATCATGTATGTTCGGCCTCCTGGTTTTTATCACGAAACCAAAATGATATAAAAAGAGAGCTATGTAAAATCCAACATTATGCCACGTATGCTTCACCATAAATAAACGTAGTGTTCAATGAACCATATCTAAACTTCATGATAGAAGCGCGCGAAAACGTAATAATACACTAAAAATAATAGATAAAATCTATAAGAGGTCCAGGTATAACTAGCTGCATGTCATTTTAATGTATTTTTAAAAATACATATGTAATCATAATCATAATTTTACAGTATCTTAACGATATGAACAAAAGACAGGCCCAGTTACATCATAACAGCCTCACTTTCCTGTGATGTATAATATGGTAATATAAGAAAGCGTCCAAAAACGCAATATAAGAGATGTACATGCATATTCTGACAAACTAACGTTCAAAGACACACGAATGTGAATGTGAAAAATATGGTCTTTACAACTATCGACAGTAACAAGATGAACCTAGAAATAATAATATATGCACAACCACTGTAATTGCCTGAGATAAAGCTTTCAAGACCTATGTATTTTATTTCTATATAAAATACATTGATCGGTGACGTCATAACGCCCCCATATTTGACCCACTTTTCAACAAAGAAAGCGACGTTTGGCAGACTTTTGATTGTTATACTAATGGCGTCATAATGAAATGTTCGACATTTCCAAACTTGCGTGACGTCATGAAAGTCGTATTTTGCGCTAAAGTGCTTGACATTTGACGAAAGTATGTTAATTTGGGATAAACGTTACGTTGTCATGGGACACCGGCTGTTTCTTTCAAGTTATAACTTCCCTCCGGAATGATTTAATGATGCAGTTTATAAATAGGAAATGGAAGTTTTCAGTACAGTCGTTTTCCTAGTTCCGAATATTTTCCAGTTCCGAATATTTTAAAAAGTGTAGCCCACCAGTTCTTTACAGACAGAGCGTATCATACAGAACTTTTTATTTCATAAAGACAATTCATAAAAGTATTAAAAATATAAGAATTTTCTTTGAAAGTGAAAAAGGGTCTCAAGATACAGCACTTTGAATCTAGTTGGTATCGGCGAAATTGTTCATTCCGCCATTTTGTTACTCGAAATTGATTCGTTTTTTGATTTCGTATTAGACTAATATAAATGGCAAATAATTCTATGCCTTATCGTTATAAAGACTAAGTTTCCGATTATATTTTCCACCCTTTTTATTACAATTTAGTGGCACAACAGTCCAATACCATGCGCCTTAATGTTTGTTGACATTTTCCTAGTTCCGAACAGCTGAAATTCGTGCGATTGGAACATGCATTTTTTTTCGCGGAATTTGAACCTTATTGTCATAAGGTCATCTAACAAATAAACACTAGATCTATCAGTTTTACAAACTATCGTAGTCACAAATACGACATATTACTAACTTATTTTCCGATATAAACAAACAACATATCATGAAAAACTAGAGCTACATTCGTCTGCTGTGACATAATGACGCTATGCGCAAGGCAGGTGCGTGCAGCCATGTTTAATGAGGCTCCATACGGGGAGAACAATGTAATAATGAATTGACGTACGCGTGTACAAAAGAATGGATGAATTTGCATGCTGAGCAGATGTGTTATACAGATTTAACGGACAATACAGAGGCGGATACAGAAAAGTCAATGGTGGTTGGGAAGGGGGTGCACAATTGAAAACCCAAGGCTTCATTGAGACACGAAGCTGCTGCTGGTACGGGTTCGGGGGACCTCCCCTGGAAACTTCGGTAAATGGTTTTAAGAATGCTGCATTTTGAAAGTGAAATTTCAAAAGGAAAATAATAATAATTATTATTAAAGAATTTTTAATAATAATAATAAAACAAAAAAAAAAACAAAACCCCCCCCCCCCCACAAAAACAAAACAAAAGTGTCAAGACAGCTTCGCGTGAAGCTTCCATTTCTGAGTCTATTTTACCTCTTGTAATTAATGTGATAATAAAGCATTATGTAGTGTTGTGCATGGGAGGCAAGTTAAGACAAGGCGAATGCAAGAGTTGGGTATTCTATGCGGCAGATGCAAAATACCTGAGGGGAAAGACGACAGATTTACAATAGCGTTACACAAAGTCCAAATTGTTCCTGCTTTCACTGAGTATTTCAACTTTGAAAGACAACGGGAACATACTCCAAGTTACTTAAGTTTCGCGGCCGCAAACTATTTTGAGTAAATCAAATCAGAGACTCCAACTTTGTAAAGAACAGATTAACATTACATCATTATTATAATAATATTTAAGGTCATATGTAAGGTTTATATACATTCCCCTAGATCATCTTTATATATATATATATATATATATATATATTTTCTTCGTCAGGACACGGAGTGGACAGAAAGTTGTCACTAATCAACGTTGTATAGAAATAAAACTAATTACAATCTTCCACTCCCTTTCCTTTGAGCAGCACACGATTCGCGAGCGCAGTTTTCTTTCCTCTCTCCCATCTCAAACTTTACTTTCCTCCAATCTAGTATGCGTTTCCTCTCCATGTTCTCACGCCCTTCCCCTCAACCTCCCTCTTATTTACCGGTACAGGTGGATCTAGACATTTTAAATTGGAAAGGGGGCAGAGTTTGACATTTTTCAGCCACACCAATTCAACTTTATTTTTGAAACATCAATTTATGATTCTATATCCCCAGGCTGCGTTACGAAAGGTAAAATTTACAATGTTAAAGTCTGACCCCGCCCACCATAATCACATGATTCCTCTGAAGTTTGGATAGCCCTGAAATGAATTTACAGTTCAGGTTTGTTTAATATTGTTTAAAAATTTTGTTCCCCTTTTTAAACCAACCATGAGTTTGCCCCTAAAATACATGTTAAAGGGGGAAAAGCGTTGGTACACAAAATTTGTTTATGCATGAAAAGACAATGGGACATACAGGATAAAAGGAAGGAAACAAAGGCGGGTGTTGTATTGAGAAGAGAGAGGATAAGGAGACTGGCAAATTTAGAGGAAGGAAATTGAAACTCTGCACTTCTTTCATGAGAAAAGAGAGACGGGAATACCAGCAAGCAGAAAGAAATTAAGGAAAGGGAGCAATACAGGGAAATTACGAGCTCTTTGAAAATAAAAGATTGGTTTGAAGCAGAATAAAAGGGATTTGGTGGGATTTTTGTTGTTGTTGGGGGTTTTATTTTGTTGTTGTTGTTGTTGTTGTTGTTTATTTTTTTTAATCTTTGTTTATTTGGGGGGTTTTTTTTTTGTTTGTTTACTTGTTTTTTGGTTTTCTTTCTTTCTTTCTTTTTTGTGTGGTATTGTACATATATAACCATTTGTGGCTAAAAAGAAAATGAAACTTATTTCGACTCTCATCACATCTGTGTTTCATTCAGAGGTTCCATTCCTATCTATTTCAGCATTTCCTTATCATATCCTAATCCGCACACATACACACAATGTCTTAGCTAAAGCGTGCACATCTAAATATCAATGCTCAATTTAAACTTCTCTTTTTAAAACACTCACATGGAACTGTGAAGTTATGTATACTTTGAACTTATTATCGAAGCAATGTCACAGATTTGACGTCACCTTTAAAAAGTGCATGTAAATGCTGAAAAAAAAATTATACAGTATTCGTACACACCTATATATGCGAGAAGGATTAAATATTGTTATAGATGTCATCTTTAAATTAATCTTTAAAGTTGAAGGTATGGAATACATTATCAGAAAGTCGGCGATTAATGTATCGTACCGATATCTGTTTGTCCTCAATTTTTTTTTCCATTTTCTAAACTGTCATGTAGACACACATAAATGTATAACCGATTTTCATTGTTTTAACAGCAAAAATCTCAACTTTGAGTGAAAAAAAGGAAATTTTCAATCTTACATTTTATTAAAGACGGTTGACAATATAAATATATCACTGAATACCCCATTTGAGGCCCCTTTGTGATACCAGTTCGGAACAGGAAACGTTATTCGGAACTGGGAAAATTACCACTGCTGAAATATCCCATAATATTATGATGTATAGTACGACTTTTACTAATGTGGTTGATAAATTCATTCATTAGACTACACTTAACTAATTGATACCACATAAATTCATCTTTTCTCCCTTTCTACAACGAAGACGACAAAAAATCAGAAACCTGTTCGGAACTGGGAAAACGACTGTATGATATTTTGGCGTTAAAAGCGCATATATATAGAATAAGTGTCTTATTTTGTGTGCTAACGCGCATTATATCTAATAAATGCATCAGCCATTGTACTTTATTCCTGCATGAAAACACAAAATAAGACACTAATTCTATATATAAAAACGAATTTGTCTTAATTAAGATTAAAGGCTTTACACTATATTCAGACACTGTAGTTTCTGAAATCTTATGAACCATTCTTCTTCCTTGGTAAGCCAGAATTGTTTAATTTCTTCGTCGTACCTAATTGATATTGATACACTAAGGTCATAAGTCGCGTAGTTATTTTAGAAATATCTAGTAACTGGATTATTCCGTTGGTACTTGATTTCGCGTACCGGTACAATCTGTATGTTCCTCGATACATCCATTCATACTTCTATCAATTTTTCTTATATACGCGGTTTTCTTTCACTTTTTACAAATAAACGCGTGGATTCAGTTGCAGAGGTGTCATAATCATAATTTGGTCACTTTACATGTAGGTGCTTCATTTGCGAATTTGCATTCACATACGCATACACTATATATAACATATTATATCTTTTAAAATTTCTTCAGCTGCAGTACTTTACTGTTCCAAGACAGCATCACAAAGAATGCTTAACGATGGCTATTCAGTTTTATTTTGCATTTGTTATCATTCACAACAATTTTCCTTTTAAGAAGAACAAGTTGTGTTTGTGAAACAATAATGCTCCCAGCAGCACCAAAGTCCAAAAAGTTATTTTTAGCGTGAAGGCAATTGTCAAGGTCAGAAGTCATGGACCTTGCTGTCATTTAAAATGACTTCATTAGTTGAATACACATGTCAAATACGAAGTCTCTATTCCTCACGGTTAAAAAGTTATAGCCAAAAAAATATGCCCCCGATCTATCGATCCGGGGGCATAAAAAGAAAGTACATGTATTTTTGAAAATTCAACAAGCAATGTGCGGAATGCAAATTGTATCGGGGAATTTACATGCACGTGACATATGAACACACTCAGTCTTATTGTCATTTGTGAAATCTTGACTTATCAAAAAATTGAAAATAAACTGAAGTGAAGAGATTAGCATGCAGTTAAATTATACATATATTGATATATCATATCGTGATGTTTTCATCTCTCTCAAACCACATATTACAATGAATTATATCAACCTCGTTTCCAACCTTTAATAATTACGTGAAATTTGAATTTTCAAGTCAAAAAATTAAATTACTGCAACCAGAGACATATATATGTCTCTGCTGCAACAGGGATTTATGGGGTAAAATTGCTTGTCACACGTTTTGGCCTATCTATCGCGCGATCGTGTGATAGTGCGACAGGTTTGACACTTCTAAAGTTGCTGTCGATACATTCCGCAACCTCATACTTAAACAAGATCTTTTACTCTTTGAGTTTTGTGTATAATTTACAGTTGAACTTCATTTTTCCTGTGTTTAGTAACTGTCTTTCCGTTTTCCTATATACTAGCATGCCACACAGTTTCTGTCAAGTTTTTCTGTCAAGTTCAGTTGAAAATCAAAGAATTACAATCATACTCGTGCAATTTTTATTGCTCGGGATCGGGAAGCATAATATATTTGTGATGGGAATCAAACTTTGTCATGACCAAGATCCAAAGCAGACAACCGACAACAACCTGTACCCGGTAAATGTACTTACACACATGGAACGGATTCATCACGTGGAAGTAGCGGTATTGAATGGTGAAGCGTTCGTAAATAGGTTTAGATCGCATTACGGATTCAATGTTATTGCGAAGCGATCTTGTTTGTATAACAAACAATGGGTCCTTCAGTCAGGAAAAGCAATTTTTGTCGTGTCGGAATTCTGTTGCACTCACCTTGAAAAATCTTACGCAACACCTCAGCGTGAGAATATCGACCCTTACTACCTTCCACAAAAAGATAATGACATTATTTCCAAAAACCTCGAAACAGTTTTCAATATAGCTTTGAAAGTTCCAGATGTAAAATTAGCTTTGGCCAAAGCAAAGGCAGGAGGGGCTGTCGTATGTAAAGAAACTTCAGTTATTAAAGATGATGGAGGTTCCATAGAATATGCAGTGATTAATTCATGTTTAGGCAATGTCATACATACACTTATAGATGACAGTCAATATAGTGGAAAATTCTTACCGTTATTTGTTCCGGTGTGTGATGAACATCAAAATTCTTTAGTAACATACATTGACCATGTAGCTTTTGTCTGCAACAGAGGATCAACTTCAGACATTTTACAGTGGTATGAGAAATGTTTTGCAATGAACAGATTTTTAATAAACAGGTACGAAGACTTGGGTCAAGATATAAGTGCTAAGCAAGTATTTTGAAAAAAAATTGGAATAATTAAAACACTCTGCAGAACTGTGCACATCGTTGCATGTTCATATGATAACAAAGCTACGTATGTAAGGTGATTTTGAAACTTAAAACTCCTAAACAGTGAGAAAAGAATCTGTAAACATAGTTCTTGAAATCTTTTGGCCCTGCTGATTGAGCGCAGAATTATTGCATCGGTCCTTGTGACTTGCAAATTCTTCAGTCCCATACTGCGTTTCTGAAATTCTGATCTATAGAAAATCTCACTCAGCAAAATGTTAAAAACACATTGAATCCAAATTTTGTAATACATATCCCCACAGAAGACTTCTTTTGTTTGTGTAACTATAGTGTAAATTTGAGCCATTCATCTGTAAACCATTGTTTCACCCTTTTTTACAATGAAAATTTTTCAGACTAATAACTTTCTGTCTGGATCGACAAGTTTGTGCCAAGTGTCAGTCCAAATGACTGATGCCTGAAAAAAATTTAAGAACTCTGGGCAAAGTATATGAACAACTATATTCAGAGAACATGATGGTACAAGTTTCAGAAATCTAGAGCGGTGGATAAAATTTATAGATAGAAAAGTTGAAACACTGAAGATTTCTCACTTAGAATATTAAAACGTTTCTTTTTCGTACTACATTTGACATTTTTAAAAGATCTTTTAATGATATTTTAAGGGAATAAGACTACTGAATTGCTCTTTTTATGCAGTGGCCACCTGGGCTACTGAAGTTTGGAAAACTGGTAGTCCAGCTTAAATATCAGTAGCCCAATCTAAATCAAGGACGGTGCAAGCTGTCTGAGTTTTCCATGGTGATTTGGAATATACTTCCCCAGGAAAATTTTGTATTTTGAAAGTTAAATACTCACTGCATTTTAGACACTGTTGAAAGAAACAACATAGATGAAAAACAGAGGATTTCCTCCTTTTTCCCCTCATGTTTTAAGATATGACAGGGGTTTTTTTTTATCTAAAAAAAATTTAGGACTTTTAAAAACAAGAAAAGATAATTTCTGAAAAGGTCAAGCTCAGTTATTAACTATGACTTAAAATGCCATGAAAATGTCTTTCTTCAGAATTTGATCATAACTCACAAAAATGTTATTTAGGTTAAGGGTTTTAGCCATAGGTCACTCAAGGTCATTTTTAAAAGGTCAAGGTTACGATAAAAAGTTTTATTTATAACTAATTAAGGTCAAGCTGTTATCACTTGCCATTTTAAATTGTCAGGAATTAATACAATGATTTCCTATATATTCCTTCATTTCCTTCATTATTGCTTTGCTTCTTGGAGCATCCATCAGTTTTACTGATTTTTTGTATACATGTATGAAATGAGTCATGAATTTCCTGCATTATAAGTCTAACATGCCGTTCGGGGAGCATCCATCAGTTTCAATGATACTCTTGTTTTTCTTGCATGTATTGTGAAAATTAAATTAGAGTTACTTCCCTTTTCCTGCCAGCTTGGAGGTATAAGAGTGAATATTTGTGTATAAATCAACGAATTGAATATGTTGGAGATTTTTCCAAATAGGGGTTTGTCTTTTGCAGTACATGTACATTTGTTTCAATCTGATTGAAACCATATCTTTATTCTGCTTCTCTATTTGTCCTTTTGCAGATAAATCAGATTGCATTTATTTGAGCCATAGAATAATATAATATTCTAGGAAGTGTAAATACTTAATACAAACAATGAAATTCTTAAAATATCTAAATGAAATCACCAGTAGTATAAGTATGAAGTTTGCTGATGAAGCTGTATCTCAGAAAATTGCAGTAAATGTGTTCTACAGTAGAATGAAAATAAAAAAAAAAGTGTAAAGAAAAATTAGCACCAAAATAGAAGGATCTTTAGATGAATAAATGTAACTACATATATTAACTGATAATGTATTTTATAATTCTTGATATTGCTTATTACAGTGATGAGAGCAATGATGATGGTTTTTTGATCAGTGATACAGGCATAGGACTTCGTATGAAAGCCATGGAATATTGGCATTGCTCAGAAACAGGACTGAAGTCAGGAAATGCAGAAAATGTGTCTGATAGTATTAAGTTTGTGCTTGTAGAATCTTTGGAAGGGCAAGGTAACCTAATGACATATTTTAATGAAACATTTTGTCAAAAACATTTTATAACAATATAAAGGTTTTAATCTTATGTTAGAATATTTCAGTAGAGAATGTGGCATACAGCAGATTTTCTATTGTTATGCTTATGACATAATCATAAGACTTCTCTGCCCTTAAGTGATACAAGGCGTCAATACAAATAAATTTTAAGTTTGATATTAGAGGAAAATGGATTGGTGTATTCAAATTAGTCATGTAACTTATAAGATATTGATGCATTTATAGACAAAAACTATATGATGAAGGTACATGTACAGTGTCTCAGTGATAATGTTTTAAAGTGGATAGATTAAAATAAATAAAGATAAATGATGATTACATGTAAATCTAACATTCAGCAAATTTGCAGACTTCTTGATTCTTTATACATATCCTCAAAAATTGCAACTTTTCCAACTGTGATAAAGTAATATGTAAGAAATAAAATTTGTGGGGTTGAAAATAATGTAAATAGTTAACAAATGCTCAAGCAAGCTACAAATAAAATTTGTGGTGTTGAAAACAGTGTAGATAGTTGACAAATGCTCAAGCAAGCTAGTGACCATTCATCGTCCTGCATCTGGCCTTCCATCTGTCCATCGAGCATAAACTTTTCATACTTTCAAGTTCTTCTTCAGAATTGCTGGAAGGGTTTTGATGAATCTAGATGAAGGTCAAGCTCTCAAGGTTCCCTATAATATTTAGCATGATCCATCAAGGGATGGATCCAGGGCAGTCCATATACCAGTATGCCCTAGAGGGCATCCTACTTTGACAAACTTTATTTTTCTGACTGGCAATGTAGATAAATAAACACAATGCATCACAGTTACAGTTATTTAGAAGGGTGTCTTGTTGTCGTTTTTGGTTCCATTTTGAAATCAAATTTTCCTTTTTTTTTTTCTGATATTTTAGACTTTGTCCTTTTGCCTTTTTTTTAGATAATTTCATAAATTTTCTCCTCTCAGGTTGCTTTAATGCATCGATTTTCTATATTTTGACTAATTCTATTGAAATTACTGTAATTGAAAAAGAAAACCAAAATACAAAAATAAAATTTAGAATTTTACGATTTTTTTAAAGTTAAAAAAAAAAAAAAGAGGAGGGGTGGGTGGAGTTGTTATACTATTAGTATGTAATGATATAAGGTTTTATGGCTTTCTTCTCCATAATTAATGGGAGAATTTTTGTTACACATGGTTAGTATGATGAGTATAAAGTACTTAAACTTAAGGACTCTTAAATTAATCAAATGATTATTGTTTTACATCACCCTATGATTATCTTACATGTATGTATATGGTGATGGCATATGCTTGATGCATTGCCTACAGATTTATACCTTTGCAATAGATCCACCAAAAGATCCACCAAAAGCAGTGAGGGATCTTCTCATACCACAACTTTACACAGGACTTAAAGTTTTCACTGTCTCGTCAGAAAGAAATTGGGTAAAATTAAAAAAAAAAAAAGGAAAATTTTGTAATTTATACAGTGGCATAACTCTAGTGCAAAATATGTATAAAAAGATACACTCGATATGAAAAGCTCTCCATTTCCTGGCCCCTATTAAATTTGTTTGAGTGTATGTGTACACATCACAATATATACAGGTACTGGTATGTCTATTTGCATCTACATGATATATGTGTATATTTTCTAACTTAGGTCTAAATCAAGTAGATGTGTTTCTAGAGGATCATGGTGGACCAGGAGTCCAACACATTGGTCTGTACACAGATGACATCATATCTACTGTTTCGTTTCTAAGACAAAGGGGAACTGATTTAGTCAATACACCAGATGCTTATTACACTGGAGTAAGTTGATAAGAGTTTATGTAGTTAAATGTGTAGTACAAACATGTTTTTGACCTTGTGGAAATATCTCTAGTACCTGTGTAATGCATTGATTAGATGTCATGTTGGAGACATGCAAGATATCCATTAGTGCTGTTACCATGTATGGGTTGGTACACAAGTCAAATCTTTCACAACTAGTTAATCTACTTTTTCCAATCCAAAAATTTACAAAGTTTGCCTTAAAAGATAAAGCAAGAGAACAAAATATTAGTAAGGGGTTTTCCTATTTTCTTTTATGAAGCTATACTGAGTAGTAATTATTCATCTTATATGCCAAATGTTAGATATCTATACATAGATAATAGCATTTCAGACGTTTTCTTCGTGTGAAAATTGACATGTTCATTTGTGTACAATACAGAATGTGTGTGTGTTTAAAATAGAACAGCACCCTGAAAAGTGAAATACATGGCGCCATAAACTAAGAATATGCTTAAGTCAAAATTTTCATTTTAATTTATTTCATTATCAAACGTTCAAATAAATTTTTATGCAAAATGGTTTAATTCTATTTATCAGTAGAATAAAACTAAATAAAATCCAAATCCCAGTTATTAATTCATTGATGAACAGAAGAATATGAATTCTGGCGCCATAAACTAAGAATATGCTTAAGTCAAAATTTTCATTTTAATTTATTTCATTATCAAACGTTCAAATAAATTTTTATGCAAAATGGTTTAATTCTATTTATCAGTAGAATAAAACTAAATAAAATCCAAATCCCAGTTATTAATTCATTGATGAACAGAAGAATATGAATTTTTGACTTAAGTATATTCTCAGTTTATGGCGCCGGGCCCAGATTGAACTACTCCTCTGTTTTAATATTTTTTGAGTTATTGAATGATAGCTGGTCATCAGATTATATATGTGTTCTCACTGTCATGTGGCAGTTGACAACTTCCATAACTATTGGTTTGTTTTCAGAATACTGCTTTTCCATTGAACTTGCCCCTCCAACTTTCTGTTTTGAGAAAAATTCAAAAGAATTTTTAATACATTATATATACGTATTAATAGGGTCACAGGAGAAGGTTATAAATTCAATGTCCATAAATAGTCATTACAGAGATTAAATCTGTGACTAGATTATGGTAAAAAATTTCATGACTAGTCAAATGCACTATTAAACAAACATATTCATATATATAAATAAACCACCCCTAGTTTTCAATTTAATGATAAACCATCAGACAAATCTACACCAAATCCTCTTTGTCTCTTTCAACTTTCAATTGAAAAGTCGAATATTACCTATTTTTCAGAAGCTTTATTCTTGGTTTTATCATTTGAACCATTAGAGAAAGGGCTTTGATATCTCATTTGTAAATTCCTTATGACCAAAGCTTTCATTTAGTGCCATTTCTTTTGACCTTGAACTTTGACTAACTTTTTAAGACATGTTAAAAATTTATAGATAATTGCTTTTTATGTCGATGAGATGATTATGACCTGTACTGCCAAGCTATGTTGTCTTCTTACAGTTTCTGGGTCTGGTACCATAAACTGAGAAAATACTTACGTCAGTTATTTCATCTTAATTTATTCCGTTATCAAATGTTAAAATGAATTGTCACGCAGAATGGTTTTATTCTAATTATCGATAAAATCCAAATGCTAGTTTTTAATTCATTGTTGAGCAGAAAAATTTGTAAATATGACTTTTAAAAGCATTTTCTCAGTTTATGGCATCAGACCTTGTGCTCTATCTCTGCAATGAGTACACTTATCGACTTGAGATTTGGTATACAGATACATCATGATAATATCCAGCTCAAGTATTTATATGGTGACTATCAAATAATTTTTGATAGAGTTTCGACACATTAAGTCCAGAATTAAAGTACCTTATAAAGAGCCATCATTATTACTACGGTATATCTATTCCTTAAATCAGAAGTGTACATTTTTTTTGATAGATTGGAAAACTAGATGAAATAAAAGAAGTAGGGATAAGTGTTGATGTTCTGAAAGAGAATGGAATACTACTGGATACAGAAGCAGATCCTGGTACAATACTGGACGATACTAGTGCTCAATCAAAAGAGGGAGATTATCCACGGTAAACATAAAATTAAATTTTTATGTTTCCCAAGAAAATTGAGATAAGCATATATTGGCTCTCTTATATATCTGCCCCTCTGTCTGATTCATATGTCCTAAACTGTTTATCAAAATTTGATGATAATTTACAAAATTTATAGATATGGGCTTTCCAACAAAGGTTATTCAAGGTAATTTTAGAAAGATAACGATCACAAAGAAAATAGAACTTAAAATACAAAAAAGAGATTACTTATGCTAATGAATCATCTGTTCCAACATTTGTTGTTCTTTGATAAATTTGGAGTGTTAAGGGTTTCTATTTGGTAGAGTTATCCATTGGTTTGATGTAGATCAGGGAGCATTTTTGCTGATTTCTTTTTTGTAATGATGCCTCAATATATATATATGAGCAATGCATACAGTGCATATGTGTTTGTTCTACTGTACTTTTTATGCCCCCACCATATACTGTATGAATAGCAGTATATAGTATAGGACAATTTAATAATGTGGATTATCTGCTCTTGTTTAAATAGGTAGTCCATGGAAGTGAAAAAGGATTGGTATAAAAGTGGTGCAATGACTGTTTGTTCAAGCTCTTCTTTTTGTCTGTGAGGTCAATTGACCATGGTGAGATATGGTCAGTCAGGCAGCAGTCATGTTTTTATATATCACCATGATATGCAGAAAGCCAGTGAAAATGAAATAGCGTTGGACCGACGTACAAGTCCAGTAATAATTCTTTCGGTTTGGTATATAATCTTAAACTTCTGGATCGATTGTCTGATGTTTTCTAGAATAGATCCAAAATTACTTTTTATCATTTCTGCCTCCAGTATTGGTATTTGATAACTAAAACTGAATATTTGCTTTTCTAACTTTACATTTAGGTATTTAATGCAGAAGTTCACAAAACCATTGTTCAAGAAAAGGACATTTTTCCTAGAATTGATTCAGCGAGTTGGAGCTCAGGGATTTGGGGCTGGTAACATCACAGCCTTGTGGCGAGCAGTACAAGCTTACATGACCTATGATACTAAAAGCTAACCTCACATTTATTTAGAGTATTTATTGAGTGATTTAATAAACTCTGTAAAGTATTGCTATGTTTATTTCATTATCTCACTGGTGTTTATTAGTTACATGAACTTTTCTGGTCAGTATGTGTCCATTGTTGAAGTGTTTATCTGCATTGGACCTTACATATATTCAATTTAAACTCACCTGAACCAAGTGGGCTATTGTCATAGTGCATTGTCCTGTGCCTATCTTTCATCCATCCATTAATATTTCACATTTTCAACTTCTTCCTCAGAACTGCTTCAAAGATTTGATGAAAATTAGTAGGAATGACTAACTAAGGTAAAGTACGATTATTTTGTGTTTATTGGTCAGATCCATCAAGGAGTAGATGTAGTGCTGGATAACATAGACTCTAGCAGACTAATTCACTTATTTCATTTGTTGACCGAATTGCAAAGCAATTCCGGTCTATGAATTGGCGAAAAACCATCTGTCTGCACGGCGTCAACATTTTGCGTTAAGCATTTGTGTTTAGCTTGGTTCCTTTCATACCCTAAAGGGTACTTATGTCAAAGTTGGTAGGTTTGTAGATACTTGAAGGTTCTATCCAACCAATACAAAAATTTAGTGACCTTGACCTTGACTACGCTTCAGTGAACACACACTGTTTTTTGCCTTTAGGCTGACCACTTGCATACATGTATTGTTAATGTTATTGCAAAGCAATTCCGGTCTATAAATTGGCAAAATCGGTCCGTCAGTCTGTCTGTCCGTCCGTCCGTCTGTCGTCAACATTTGCAATCCGGTCATACCCTCCTTGATGGTTTCTTGTTAAAGATTGAAATATGAGGATAGACAACTTTTAACAGACTTCTCTTCAGAACTGATATAAAACTGCTGCAGTGTTTTGGCTAGATCCATCAAGATGTGGACAACATGGACCAAAGAGAGTTCCCTCTCTTGACATACTTCTTCTTCAGACCGGCTGCATGGACTGACCAACTGAATGCTTCAGAGTGATGTAGGAATATATTTTAAGGTCATATCCTAATTATTCATATCAAGGATACATTTGCTTCAAAACTAAACTTGTTTCTTGTCATGGTCTATCATAGAGACTCATAGTGATGTCTGTTGTGGTTACCAAATGAAAATTTGGAATTGTTGCTACCTCCTTGTTGGACTGATTCAGACATTGTTCATTGCCGTGTGTAGGCAAAAAATCCCCACATTATTCGATATCTTCTTTTCTGCTGGATATTTTCTCTTCATATTTGAAGTAAATATATTGGATACATAATTACATATATAAAGCAAAGAAATAATTGGAACTTTTCTATATAAACCTTTCTTTGAAAAGACAAAATCTGTATTTGCAATATTCCTGGCAATCCTGCAACTTTATTCATAACTAAATTAGATATGTATTTCTTGTCATTAATTGCATTTGATTTGAGGAAGTGTTTAGTGAAAAGATATAAAAATTTTGGTAGTCGTTTTTGTCTTTAAAAAGTGTTATTGTTTTTAGGTCTATTCTGAAAATTTTGATGTTGTTTTGACAGTTTTTTAGACTCTGTTGTTTTTTGCATATGTTTAGATGGCTCAAGTGAGGTATTGTGATCACTCTTCTTCTGGCATCTGTCAGTCTGTCCATCTGCTTGTCTGGCATAAACTTTTCGTACCTTGGACCTCTTCTTCAGAACTGTCATCTGAATGCTCCACACACATTTTTTCCCAACCTGTGTCAAATTTGCGGGTTTGTTTATATGTAGTCTAACTCATCCCCACGTTTGCGTAATTGCATCTTGGTAGCAGAATCAAACATATGGATGATTCAGACTACATATAAACAAACCAGCAAATTTGACAGGGAAAAATGTGTGTGGAGCATTCAGACGACAGATTTTGGGTGAGTTATTATTGCTGATCGTTAGCTCAATGTTTATATATGTTATATCTTTGCTTCTCTTGATGCCGAAATGTGTAGAATCGTGCCGGCCAATCCGTTTATCAAAATTGCAAGTTTACGTAACGTAAGGAATTGTGGCCCTATCATTCATATAGAGCCACTACTTGCAGCTAGTTTACATTCTTTTGTCAGATGGCAAAAAACAGTCTGCAAGATAATATATGTATCTGCAAAGTTCTTCAAGCTCTGAGTTGTTTCTGGATGAGCAAATTGTGTTCAGTTCAGGTGAGCAATATAGGCCCATTTAGGCCTCTTGTTTTCTTAGTATAATATAAAAATATGATTATACCTATATATTTATAAGTATGTGATATGATAATATAACAAACTAAGTTTAAGATAAATGTAAGTAGATTCTGTAAGTTTTATTTTCATGTGTACTAAAATTTATTATGGGGTTTTCTGGATTGGGGCACCAAGCTTACAGAGTCTAGGTTATCTAGGTGTCTGATCTGGGATTCTTTGTCATTTTTAAATGACTTCTGATAAATTTATGTCTATGTTTTTTATTCGTTTTGATGTACTTGTATTACTTTAGAGATTAAATACTAGAAATGATTTATTTGTCCCTGTTTGTGTAGAATCTCTCTAGGGAATCTGTGTACTCTGCATAGCATAAACTACATGTAGTTTATACACTGATGTGTGTATATACTGGTATGTAAAGTATTCATTATACATCATAAAATGAGCCATGTTGCATTGGGTTTTTTTTTTATTATTATTATTTGTATGTACATGTATTTCATGAAGTTTAGCTCATTTTTTCATATATTCCACTAAAGTTAGATTTGCTAAGAGGTTAAAGTGCTATTAGAATGATCACAATTTTTCTATGTTATGTGCCTATCTACATAAAAGATTCGCTCACAAAATATTATGCTCATGTGTGGCGCCGATCTCAAGATATATACAATAAGCTATAAAAAGTTCGATAGCTTTTTTCAGTTTTTAATCGCCATAATATGTGACGTCAGAAGTTGTACATATGCTACTTTTCCCTGATTTTTCATTATTACGTTAAACTTTGAATTGTGACGTCATACTAAATGACGTTAAAAGTTGTACAAAGGTTTTGTAACAAGTTAAACCGGAAGTCTTTTATTTCGTTCGTGATACTAGGCAAATCGGTATTTTAAAACATCTTGCACAGAAAAACTGAAGCCAGGAAAGTTGTAATTTCTATAAATGGAGAAATAATTCAATTAGTATTACATGAAAAGTCAAACTTCTCCAGCATTCTAATAGCACTTTAAATACTATAGAGGTGAAGACAGTAAGGTTAATGTACTCTGTGATGTCATCAAGTTTATGGTGTACTGAAAACTGCATAACAAAATCAGCAAGATAATACACCGATCCACTTTTCAGCATAGAAAGCGATGTTTGGCGGACTTTTGATTGTTATACTTATGACGTCATAGTCAAATGTCCGACTTGTCCAACCTTACATGACGTCATCATAGTCGTATTTTGCGCTAAAATGCTTAACATTCGACGAAAGTTGATCGGTGTATTGATGCAAAGGACAGCTTTTATTTCCCAGAAAGTTTGTTTTACAAGTCAGAATGTCTGAAATTCTTTATTTGCACATTTTGATTTTACCCCTGGCTGTTTGAAATCATGTGATTGCTATATGTAGAATATGCAATGGTGACAACAAACATTCATGAAGTGCAAAGTCATGTCCACAAATGTGGCAATAAAATTTTGTTGAAAGGAATAAATAAAAGTTTATTAAAAGTGTATTGGTAATATTCATTGCTGTGCCCGACTGATAATGGACATAATTGTACATAAATACTGGGTAACTTCACATCAACTAACTAAATTGAAATTCTGTAGATACATGTATTTTAAAGTCTAACATTTGGGCCCAGCAAGAACCATTTCAAATACATGTACATGTAGAGCAATCTTAATGTGAGCTTATAAAACAAATGATGTTGAGGAATGGATAACACTGCAGCATTTTTTCCTAGATCTTAACTTCTGCAGTTTCACCTACTTGGCATAATGTAATAATCCATATTCATGCCACAAGGCTATATAGTTTTGTAGAGTCAACACAGCTGCTAATGATCTGAGTACAGTCTAAGATTTTTAATATTGGGTATAGATGTACTAATCTACTGTCTTTAAGTCTTGCAAAATTCTCCATGGGATGTTGAACTTGATGGTTATAGAATACAAGGTTCTTTATGCCTCCCTCTAGATTTGGATTGTCGGTTCGTCTGTCTATAGACGTTTTTCTGCTCTTTTACACACTTTCTTCAAGATCTTGGACTAAACATGGTACAACACTTTGTAATCAACCACTACAGACCAAGTTTGAATTTTGCCACAGTTTTTGCAGATTTTTGCAATTAGGTTATAACTGGTTTTATTGCAAGTGATAATGTAAATTTTCAGATTGAATGATTATCGTTTTACGTCACTCCACGATTATTTCAAGTAAAAGGTGACGGTATTTGCATATAATGCATTGTACAGAAAGAAGCAGTTATGGATCTTTTATGTGCCACGCCTATCATGACAGGGAACCTCGGTTTTTATTGTTTCATCCGAAAGACAGGACACCGATGTACCTACGGCCCCGAAACTCCGAACTTACTGCTCACGAGCGGAGCACCTCATCCATTAAGCCATACATGTACCTGCTTTGCCAATTTTCAGCCATAAATACATAAATACCAACATTTGAATTCACTTGAGAAGGATATATAGTATTCTTAATTTTCTCACTTTTCATAGGAAAACATAAGATTGAAAATTAGATTTTACTAGGAAGCTGAAGATAATCCCATGGCTTATTCCCCGTGCAATGTCTGAATCTTCTAAGCGTATCTCATTGAATCTCATTCTATATCCTTGAAAGTAGATTTTCTTCATTTGTTACAATAAATCATTTTCATATGTATTTCTAGCATCAAATAAACACCCATTATTTGTTAAAGCAATTGGAAAATAATAATTTTCTATTTCACTTAATGGCTCTTCGTTACAGTATTTAAGCTCTCTGGCCATATATACGTAGTTGAAATGATCAAATCTTCATTAGGGGATAACCATTTGATTCTGAAATAGGAGGGGAGGGCTGGTAGAATTTGAAAACAAATGGTTTGACCTCGAAAGTTTTGAACATAAATAATTTGTCTTCCAGATCTTGTCTGTTTCTAAAATTGTGCTGAAATGATTAATTACTGCTTCGCTCGCCGTATTTCAATCATTGTTTCTCTTTGTCGGCTTGAGTTATTATAGTAGTGCTGGATCAGGTATACAATAAGTTAAATATATATATATATATATATATATATATATATATACATGTATATATATATATATATATATATATATATATATATATATATATATATATATATATATAAGTGACAAAGTACAAATTACAAAATATATATATCATAAAAAATGACAAGACAAAGGAAGCAAGACCAGTACTAGTGTACACAAAGATCTGGTTTTGGAAGGGTTTTTAGCTCACCTTAGCAGAAAGCTTGCGTGAGCTTTTCTGATCACCTGTTGTCCGTCTATTTGCTCATCCATCTGTCTTTAAACTTTTTACATTTTCGTTCTCTTCAAAACCGCTTATAGGATTTTAATTAAACTTGGTATACATGAAGTACTTTAGGTTCTCTGCCAAGTTTATTCATTTGAATTTTCGTCCAAATCCGTCGACTGGTGGTGCTACCATGGCTAAAAACAGGTCTCGGAGGGTACCCCTCTTTGAAAATCTTCTCCAGAACCGCCGTATGGATAATGAACTAGTGGCATCTGAGTGATCCAGAAGGATGTATCAAGTTTGTTCATTTCGTTGAAATGGGATGAAGAATCTTTTCGGACTTTAATAACATTTTCATGCACTGAAATGCCTTCTATGACCAGGATATAGTAAAGGAATCTTTATTTTTGAGAAAAAGTTGGACAAAATTTTACTTTTTTTATTTTTTTCCTGATTTTTAGCTCACCTGAGCCAAAGGCTCAAGTGAGCTATTGTGATCAATCACTGTCCGTCGTCCGTCGTCTGTCGTCCGTCGTCTGTCGTCCGTCGTTAACTTTTCACATTTTCGACTTCTTCTCCAGAACCACTGAACAGAATTTGATGAAACTTTATAAGCATGTAGTACTCATGGTCCCCTACAAGTGTTGTTGTTTTTCGTCCGGATTCATCAACAGGTGGCGCCACCACAGGCAAAAGTAGGTCAAAGAGGGTACCCTCCTTTGACAAACTTCTTCTTCAGACCGGGGGCATACAGAGACAAACCGAATGCATAGGAATGATCTAGAGGGATGTGTGAAGAAGTGTTGTTATTTTTGGTTCCGTTCCGAAATCAAATTTTTGACGTTTTTTTGACGTTTTTTTGTACTTGGTAGTTTTAATGCAGAAAAGAGGTATTTTTTTCTTTTAGTAAACATTGATGCATTAATTTGGTTTAATTTGATCATTTTGATGGTAAGAAATACTACTGCGAAGAAAATTTTTCAATATTTTTTGTTTTGGATTTTTTATGAATTTTTTAAGACTTTCAAGAAAAAGGGGGGTGGGATAATTGGTGTAAACATTTCACAGTTGGAACTTTTTCTTCGGAACCACTTGCTGGAATTCAATGAAACTTGGCATGCATCAAATACTCAAGGTCCCCGACAAATGTGGTCATCTTTGTCAGGATCCATGAACAGGTGGCACCACCACAGACAAAAGTAGGTCACAGAGGGTACCCTCCTTTGACAAACTTCTTATTCAGATCGGGTGCATACAGCGACAAACCGACTGCATAGGAATGTTTTAGAGTCTTATGGGAAGAAATGTTGATATTTTTGGTTCCATTCCGAAATCAAATTTTTGACGTTTTATCATTTTTATTTTGGACTTTGTTATTTTAATGCATTAAAGAGTTATTATTTTCTTTTAGTAAACATTGATGCATTCATTTGGTTTCATTTAATCATTTCTATGGTAAGGAATGCTGGTGCGAAGGAATTTGTTCAATATCTCGATTTTTGAATTTTTTATGAATTTTTTAAGACTTCCAAGAAAAGGGGGGGGGGGACAATTTTTCATATCTTCAACTTGATCTACAGAACAACTTGAAGGATTGTGATAAAACTGGGTAGGATGCAAGTACTCATAGTCCTTTTCAAAGGTTTTGTTTTTTGTGCGGATCATCCAAATTGGTTAACAGATAATGCCACCATGTCTAAAAGTAGGTCTCACAATGGTACATATACCACTTGGTAATTGAAATATGGAGAGTAGCGGTTCAAATCCAGCTGTGGTCAAAAAAATTTTTTTTTTTTTTTTACACATCTAAATAAGTTTTTAGATGTTTCTCAACACTCAACATATGAAATTAGGAATTTTACGTTTAAGACTTCCAAAAAAAAGGGGGGGGGGGGTTGGTTGCCATTTTTCACATTTTCAACTTTTTCTACAAAACTGTTTGAAGGATTTTAATAAATCTTGGTAGAAATAAGTCACTTATGATCCTCTTCAAATTCTGTTGTTTTCGTCCAGACCTCTTTACAGGTGGCGCCACCATAGTCAAGAGTAGGTCACAAAAGAGTTCCCTCGTTTAACAATATTCTTTTTCATACGGGCTGTATACAGAGACAAACAGAATGCATAGAAATGATCTAGAGGGATGAGTGAAGATGTATTGTCATTTTGGTTCCCTTCCAAAATCAAATTTTAGAATTTTTTTCGACATTTCTTTGGACTTGGTGATTCAATGCAGAAAAAAGTGTCATATTTCCTTGTTAATTGATAATGATGATTTCTTATGGACTATTGTGATCATAATTATGGTAAGGATTGTTACTTTGAAAGAATTTTGTCAATATCTCAATTTTTGGATTTTCTATGAATTTTTTAAGACTTCCAAATGAGGGTGTATAGGAACAATTCAATCACATTTTTCATTTCTGCTGTTATACCACATGAAAGATTTTAATGAAACATGGAATACATGAAGTACTAAAAGTCTTCTATCAATCTGGTAAATTTCATCCAAATTGGTTAACAGATAATGCCACCATGTCTAAAAAGCAGTTCTCACAATAGTACATATACCACTTGGTAATTGAAATATGGAGAGTAGCGGTTCAAATCCAGCTGTGGTCAAAATTTTTTTTTCATTTCTTTACACATCTAAATAAGTTTTTAGATGTTTCTCAACACTCAACATATGAAATTAGGCAATTTTAAGTTAGATCTGGACAATATTTGAAACAATTGTTGTTCATGACCCAGACTTGAAATCAGTCAACAAAAGGCCCCACCTAAAGAAAATGACTAACTTGTTGCCCTGAATGACTTCTTGCAGAGACAAAGGAAATGCTTAATATCAAAATCACCTGAATGGATGTGTTGTTTTTTATTCTAGCCTGAAATAAAATTTGACATATTTTCAACATCTGTGTTGACTTAGTCACATTAATACAAAAATAAATGAATTCTTCCTTCATGCATGACTGATAATCTAGGTACTCAGGTGAGCGATATAGGCCCACTTGGGCCTCTTGTTTAAGATTGCAAGAAAGAAGTAAAATAGTTTTTTATACGCCCGTCATTAGACGGGACGTATTATGTTATGGCGCTGTCCGTACGTCCGTCCGTCCGGGGTCATGTTTTCCGGACTTTTTTGCCGTCTTTCAAGATATTGAGTTGAAATTTGGTATATAGATTTATTTCAAGAAGCGTCAGTACCAGTTCGAATTTTGTTACGATTGACCTACTTTTGACGGATTTATGGCCCTTGGACTTATAAATTTCAAGATTTTTTTTCCCCAGAAATTCATTAAAAATCTAATTTTTGTAGAAACATTATGAAATTTAGCATGAAACAAGTAAAATGTACCAACTATCACATATTTTACAGGTATTGATATATTTTTCTTCATCTTTGAGAAATTTTTAATTTTAGGGGGGGGGGGCTTGGACTAAAAATTCCAAGATTTTTTTTGCAGGTCAAGTTCGAAGATGGGTTTGATAGGACCATTTTTGCAGGAGTTATTGCCCTCGGACTTATTCCTATGATAAAATGCTATGAAACGCAATTAACTTTAGTAAACGTCAGATGTTTTTCATGAAACTCATGCCAAATGGGAATTGATCCCGTCCGAATTAAACGACGGGCGTATTATACCACGCTAGGCGTTGCTCTTGTATTTTATTTATTTATTTTTTTCACATTTTCAAATTTTACTCTGAAACAGCTCAATGGATTTTGATGAAACATAATTGGAATAAAGTACTATTATAGGTCCCCTACAAGTTTAGCTGTTTTTCTTCTGGATCTGTCAATAGCAATTTACATAATGTGTTCTGAATAACGGATACAATGTACACTGACATGTGAATATTGAAACGACTTTCTACGAAAATATTTCTGGCTAAGAGTTGTCTTTCGTGCATTAAAAGTAATGATTGGCCACGTAGTATAAGCAGAGACACATGTATGTCTCTGGTATAAGAATAAGAACTCTGATGCTACGATTGGTTCCTCGATTGGAATTTAATCGCCCTCATAATGTCATATGATGTGGTGACTAACTTCTAAAGCATGTTGGATGAATAGCTGAAACACATTTATGTCCTACCGACATTCAGGAATACAAGATGTATACCAATAACTGCAGTCAAATTTTAGTATTGCCCTTCATTTGCCACTCTACATTTGTTCATTCAATTATATCTTTGCAAGTTCATTAAATAGCCTATACATAAAAATACATAGTAGATATATAACTCTTAACTGTTTCTAAGTTTCTTTGACCCTCAAAGTCAAAGTACAGCTATGCATCACCAGTACGGCGCATTTATTTCTTGTTTCTAAATGATGCGCTACAACCAGAGTTTCAGTCTATCTGTTTGATGTAAACAATATTATTAGCAGGGAAACCCATTGCATCTATATTATTAGCCCCTGTAGGAGACTTCTTCGTTATGCATTCTGTATATTAGTCTATGAATGAAGTTTGATTGTAAACTAACCTTTATGATGCCGGCATATTATATATGTACTGTGTTTAGAATAGGGACTTTCTTTTAAATAAAGGCGGATATGATTAGTTTAGAACCAAAACAATGCTTTGTGAGTTATATCTTCCTGTGATAATTAAGAATTGTGATATATCTTTATCTGAAGACAGTAAACTTTCAATATCAAACAGGTCTTTCTTTGGGAAAATTTCGTTTAAATACAGTGGGTCATAGGATTCCTAAAGACATTGTTTTTGTTTGTTTTTTCTCTTAGATTCAACTCATATCAACGCATAAGTCATTTTGGATTATTGTCACTTTAGTATATATGTTAAGTGTCACGTTAGGTTGGTTAATTGTTACCGAGCCACCAATAATCTCTCTAATTCTGACCTTTGACTGAATGACATTGATCTTCAAAATCTGACCTACATTTCAATAACTTGAACACTGACTATATACTTTTAACTGTATGGGAATGGAGGTTCAAATTCCATTAATGAATTTCTGGAGAATTTGACAGATAAGCGATTCCTCAGTCTCTTCAGTGATGATCAAGATCGAAACTATGGAAATCGAAAAATATTTGAAGAGAGCTAACTTATCACCAAAGTGACCTAAAAGTAAGAACCAAAACCCACAGAGTTATACGTGACAGAGATACCTTTCAGTTTTACAATACTTTACTAACTTTCATTGCCATAAATTTGAAGTATACATAATGAATCAGTACAGACGCAATGACGACTGATGGTATCTCCAGGAATTAACGATCTACCAGCAGCGGTGTAGACACAGTAATAACAATCTACCAGCAGCGGAGTCTACCAAGTGGTAACAATCTACCAGCAGCGGAGTCTACCAAGTGGTAACAATCTACCAGCAGCGGTGTCGATCCAGTGGTAACAATCTACCAGCAGCGGTGTCGACCAGTGGAAACAATCTAACAGCAGCGGTGTCGACGCAGTGATAACAATCTACCAGCAGCGGTGTCTACCCAGTGGTAACAATCAACCAGCAGAAGTGTCTATCCAGTGGTAACAATCTACCAGCAGCGGTGTCTACCCAGTGGTAACAGTCTACCAGCAGTGGTGTCTACCAGTGATAACAATCTACCAACAGCGGTGTCTACCCAGTGGTAACAATCTACCAGCAGCAGTGTCGATCCATTGATAACAATCTACCAACAGCAGTGTCGATCCAGTGGTAAGAATCTACCAACAGCGGTATCGACCAGTGGTAACAATCTTCCCGCACCGGTGTCGATCCAGTGGTAAGAATCTACCAACAGCGGTATCGACCAGTTGTAACAATCTACCAACAGCGGTATCGACCAGTGGTAACAATCTACCAGCAGCGGTGTCTACCCAGTGGTAACAATCTACCAGCAGCAGTGTCGATCCATTGATAACAATCTACCAACAGCAGTGTCGATCCAGTGGTAAGAATCTACCAACAGCGGTATCGACCAGTGGTAACAATCTTCCCGCACCGGTGTCGATCCAGTGGTAAGAATCTACCAACAGCGGTATCGACCAGTTGTAACAATCTACCAACAGCGGTATCGACCAGTGGTAACAATCTACCAGCAGCGGTATCGACCAGTGGTAACAATCTACCAGCAGCGGTGTCGATCCAGTGGTAAGAATCTACCAACAGCGGTATCGACCAGTGGTAACAATCTACCAGCAGCAGTGTCGATCCAGTGGTAAGAATCTACCAACAGCGGTATCGACCAGTGGTAACAATCTACCAGCAGTGGTATCGACCAGTGGTAACAATCAATACTTGCAGTAATTTATGTTTACAAACACATTGTGATGCTCAGTGTGAGACAGTCAGCTGGTCCATGTCTTTACGTCTGCTGATGTGGTACCCGGAATCCAGTTATATCACATTTAATGTTTTATTTGTAAATGCATTACTGGTAGTGTACCAGTTACCGGCTAAAACCAGTTACCGGCTACTACGTTATTTCGGCTTTTGAAACGTGAATGTATGAATCTTTTTCACGTGATTGTCTGCAATACATAGGATTTCAAAGTTTCCGGAAATTAATGATACACATTTATGTATTCTCTTTCAAATAAAAATAAATTCTTCCAGAAAGAAGCCAATATATAAACAAAATATATGAAAGACCCATTCTTTTCACATATACAAGTTAGGTAAATTCCATCAATACGTTGCAATTTCTTTTAATAAATATTTTAAAAAACGGTTGTTAGACTTTGCATTTAAATGGAAGGAATGCATGCATATTCTGTTCGTCAATAATAGATTACCTCCGACATTTCACGCATGCTTTATTGCTGGGTTATTTATTTTAAAATCATGGTGAATTATTTCACTTTCTGCTTTCAGAAATATTTCAGGAACTTTCTGAGGCAAACACAGACTGTATATCCAACAGCGTTTATGCACCGTACATGTAGAATAAAAACCAAAGGATATACCTATATTTTGCGTAACGGAATAAACAATGTGTTATTTGTCCTTGAGGTAAGACAATTAGCCAAAACTTTTCATCAAAGTCGAGCATGATCTGGTTAGTGTGATCAGTTATAAAACTACTCTTCCTGTACGGTATGACACCGGTGTTGTAGCATAGACTTTCCCCGCATAGATCCCTCTGGACGAGTTGTTACGATTGAGAAGCGAAAGTCTCGAGAAATAAGTCATCACACACCCTTGGGTTCTGGGCAACAATTCTGTGAAATGTTATTCAAATCCACACAAAAAGTAAAAAGTCTTGCCCGGACAAGGGTTTACCCACCATTTGAACTGTGACCTTGAACTTGACCTTACGACCTTGGATCAAGATTATGACACACCGCTTTCCATAATGAATCAGGGGGGATCTAGAACTTCATGTGCCGGGGGGCACCTCACAATTGAGGCCCGAAAGGCTTAATGGGGAGGGTATGGGAGGGGTCAAATTTTGCAAAAATGAGGCAAAATGGTGCAATCTGGCGTTCTTTTTTACATTATTCATCAACATTTTCTTGACTTCAAATATTCCGCAAAAAATCTGTAATCGGAAAGAAAACTGTCGTAATATTTTCGGTCAGATATTATCATGTTCACCCCTCCCTCCCTCCCATAGGTGGGGATGGGGTTTCCCTGAGAAGATATGACAAAAATTCACGGAAATTTTATCAGGCATGGATCCAGATTTTCAGTTGGAGGAGGCGTAAAATTCGGCGCAGGGTATAGGGACTGCCTATAGGTCCCCGGTGGATGCAAGGTAGATCCTTGGTAGGGGGAACAAGGTGCAAAGTCCCCCTCCACGGAAGCTCCTATATTTTAGACTTTTGGAGATACAAAATACGTTGTGAAAATAAACTATTCTAGAAATGGCTATAAGTGAAATCCATCTTGTACATCGCGTAGCTTCAGTACAAGCGTTTCAAAAATTTGTACTGAAGCTACACGATGTACAAGACGTATTTGAGTAAAATTGTAAGGATAAGTAAAATCCATCTTGTACAGCGCGTAAATATACAAATGTTTGAAGCTACGCGCTGTACAAGATGGATTTTACTTATCCTTACAATTTTACTCAAATACGTCTTGTACATCGTGTAGCTTCAGTACAAATTTTTGAAACGCTTGTACTGAAGCTACACGATGTACAAGACGTATTTGAGTAAAATTGTAAGGATAAGTAAAATCCATCTTGTACAGCGCGTAGCTTCAAACATTTGTAACATTTGCTACACGATGTGCTAGTAGCCATACAATGTTACTCGCCTGAGGCCAAGTGACCAAACATTTGTGTGCTGGATATTAATTTGGATTGCACATATATTTCGCTTCCCTTTTGGAAGATATTATATATGGATCATAAACGGGGATCAGGGGAGATTTATCATGAAACTGATTGTGAGTGAAGCGAGTCAACGATTTTTTCAATTGCAAATTTAAAGAAATGTGAGAAAATAACTGGCGAGCGAAGCGAGCCAGCGAAATTTTTGGAAATTTTAGACAGAAATGCAGTAAAATAGGCCCTAAAATAGACTATGGTGCCCCCTTTGGCGGGCACTGCCGTGTCCCCCCCCGGCTGGATCCGCGCCTGTGAACATTTCCACCAAGTATAAAGTTAATCGGGTCAGGGGTTATGGCCCAGAAAAAGCGTTACGGACAGATTTCTCTGTGAAATAGTACGTCCCGTCGAATGACTGGCGTATAAAGACTGAACGAAAGTCAATGTGACTTTTTCTTAAGGATTTTAAAAATCAACATTTCATTGGAACATATGTAATCAAGTAGTGGTGCTTGGTTACTAAGTATATTTGTATAAGTGTTGTTTCCATGAATACCTCCAAATCAAACGAAAGAACATTTTACAATGGAAGACACGACATAAACTTATTAGTTATAGAAAGAGGGAAACACAGTTGCGACCAACGAGCACACGGAGTCTACTTTGGACAGTCATCTATAAAGTAAATTTATGTAGTTATCAGGATCACTAGTGTACAATAACCTCTCTTTTCCTAACAATGAAGGGGCAGGCATGGTGTAGTGGTTAAGTGCTTGGCTTGCGGCGCCGACGATCCGGGTTCGTTTCCCGGGTTGCGCCACTATAGAGGTTGGTAACCTCCTGCTTCCATGTCGCGATATAACTGAAATATTGTTGAAAGCGACGTAAAACACCAATCAACCAACCAACCTAACAATGAATGAATTGATTTAGCCTAAAATACGATATAAACTATTTTCTCGCTGTCATGCCGACATATGGAATACCGGTGAATTGATAAATTCTAGTAGTAGATTTAAAACGGGGATATCAACTATAGGGAGAAAAAGCGTGCTGGTATTTAGGGGGGGGGGGAATTCTGTACTGGGCGGTTTTTCCTAGGGGGGAAATTGGACCTAGGGCGGTTAATCTATGCTGGGAAAAGTCTATGCTACAACACCGCGATCATTTCCTAATCATACATAAGCCAGTATTTAGATAAAGTCGCACGTAAACAACAATAAGTTACACATAAAATCCGAAGAAGTTGTGTGTGTAAAAATATACTGATATGATGTTTACTAATTTGACATTGTTGTGCATGGATGACTGCTTATAAGAGTGAAAACTGAGAATTTTTTTTAACACTCCACCTCCCTCTTACCCACTACCTCCCCCTCTCAATCTTTCCGACTTTTAAAATTGCGATGAATTTGGTTAACAAAAGAGAAAACTGAAGACATCTGACAAAACTGTACGACAAAAATCACCAAGGAACTGCACACTAAACATGATAACAGTAGAATATACACGGAAAAACGACTCTACAAAATATTCGATTGTGCTGCGGTTACGATGCCGACTTAGGACTGTCTATTGAAGTAACAAACGTCATTCATTTGGTGTGGTTAACCGGTTTACGGGCGCCCACCTTAGAAAGAGCCACAAAAACAGGTTTCCGCCAAATTTCTCCGGCAGTATATCTATATTAAATTATATGTTAAATTTACATTTTGTACATGTATATTGTTTATGTCTGTATTCGATCTTTAAAGCTGAATAACCCGAATATTTCCAATAAAAGCAGAAACTAAAGACAATTCAGGCTTATATGTCCATTTTCCAAGCATCGTAGAAGTTCATTATTCTTAAAATTTCAGAAAATGCCAATATTTGTAATATTCAGACATCGCAATAATCACAACGAAGGATAATTCATTGTAAATAGTTGCGTGGTCAACATTAAATATAATGAAGGGAATCATGGGACAAACTATACACGAGGAAACTAAATCTGCGTAGTAAATATAAGACAGTCGTTTCACAAATGTTCGACCACATAGCCCTTATCAATTGCAAGTGAAATATTACGAAGCTATGTAAAATCCATGATAAAATTACAAATCATAATAATGAATAATTACCAAAATTAGCATTAGAAGTTTTGATATATCACCTCATCCCACCTACAAACCTATAAAATTTTATCTTTTAAATAGGAATTCATCATCATAACTATAATAATTTCTGCATTGTTGATCTACTTAATTTTGTTAAATGTTTTCTGAATTGTTATTATTGATCAGTTCTTACGTTAACTCATTATTATTTCACTTGTATTGTGTGGTATAACTTCAGACGCCATCTTCTCACTGTACATAATGTTTATATGTATTCATTTCGGACGCACCCCTGCTCACTGTACATAGTGTTTATATGTATTGATATCAGACGCCCCCCTGCTCACTGTACATTATGTTTAAATGTATTCGTTTCAGACGCACCTCTGCTCACTGTACATAATGTTTAAATGTTTTCATTTCAGACGCACCCCTGCTCACTGTACATAATGTTGATATGTATTCATTTCAGACGCACCCCTGCTCACTGTACATTATGTTTATATGTCTTCATTTCAGACGCATCCCTGCTCATTGTACATAATGTTTATATGTATTCATTTCAGACGCACCCCTGCTCAGGTACATCATGTTTAAATGTATTCATTTCAGACGCACCTCTGCTCACTGTACATAATGTTTATATGTTTTCATTTCAGACGCACCCATGCTCACTGTACATTATGTTTATATGTATTCATTTCAGACGCACCCCTGCTCAGGTACATCATGTTTAAATGTATTCATTTCAGACGCACCTCTGCTCACTGTGCATTATGTTTATATGTATTCATTTCAGACGCACCTCTGCTCACTGTACATAATGTTTATATGTTTTCATTTCAGACGCACCCCTGCTCACTGTACATTATGTTTATATGTATTCATTTCAGACGCACCTCTGCTCACTGTACATAATGTATATATGTGTATTCATTTCAGACGCACCTCTGCTCACTGTACATAATGTTTATATGTTTTCATTTCAGACGCACCCCTGCTCACTGTACATTATGTTTATATGTATTCATTTCAGACGCACCCATGCTCACTGTACATTATGTTTACATCTTTTCAGTTCAGACGCACCCATGCTCACTGTACATTATGTTTATATGTATTCATTTCAGACGCACCCCTGCTCACTGTACATAATGTATATATATGTATTCATTTCAGACGCACCTCTGCTCACTGTACATAATGTTTAAATGTATTCGTTTCAGACGCACCTCTGCTCACTGTACATAATGTTTATATGTATTCATTTCAGACGCACCCATGCTCCCTGTACATTATGTTTATATCTATTCATTTCAGACGCACCCCTGCTCACTGTACATTATGTTTATATGTATTCATTTCAGACGCACCTCTGCTCACTGTACATTATGTTTATATGTATTCATTTCAGACGCACCCCTGCTCACTGTACATAATGTTAATATGTATTCATTTCAGACGCACCCCTGCTCACTGTACATAATGTTGATATGTATTCATTTCAGACGCACCCCTGCTCACTGTACATTATGTTTATATGTATTCATTTCAGACGCACCCCTGCTCACTGTACATTATGTTTATATGTATTCATTTCAGACGCACCCCTGCTCACTGTACATAATGTTAATATGTATTCATTTCAGACGCACCCCTGCTCACTGTACATTATGTTTATATGTATTCATTTCAGACGCACCCATGCTCACTGTACATTATGTTTATATGTATTCATTTCAGACGCACCTCTGCTCACTGTACATAATGTTTATATGTTTTCATTTCAGACGCACCCCTGCTCACTGTACATAATGTTTATATGTATTCATTTCAGACGCACCCCTGCTCACTGTACATTATGTTTACATATATTCATTTCAGACGCACCTCTCCTCACTGTACATTATGTTTATATGTATTCATTTCAGACGCACCCCTGCTCACTGTACATTATGTTTATATGCATTCATTTCAGACGCACATCTGCTCACTGTACATAATGTTTATATGTATTCATTTCAGACGCACCCCTCCTCACTGTACATTATGTTTAAATGTATTCATTTCAGACGCACCCCTGCTCACTGTACATTATGTTTATATGTATTCATTTCAGTCGCACCTCTGCTCACTGTACATAATGTTCATATGTATTCATTTCAGACGCACATCTGCTCACTGTACATAGTGTTTACATGTATTCATTTCAGACGCACCCCTGCTCACTGTACATTATGTTTATATGTTTTCATTTCAGACGCACCCATGCTCACTGTACATTATGCTTATATGTATTCATTTCAGACGCACCTCTGCTCACTGTACATAATGTTTATATGTTTTCATTTCAGACGCACCCATGCTCACTGTACATTATGTTTATATGTATTCATTTCAGACGCACCTCTGCTCAATGTACATTATGTTTAAATGTATTCATTTCAGACGCACCCCTGCTCACTGTACATTATGTTTATATGTATTCATTTCAGTCGCACCTCTGCTCACTGTACATAATGTTTATATGTATTCATTTCAGACGCACCTCTGCTCACTGTACATAGTGTTTTTATGTATTCATTTCAGACGCACCCCTGCTCACTGTACATTATGTTTATATGTTTTCATTTCAGACGCACCCATGCTCACTGTACATTATGTTTATATGTATTCATTTCAGACGCACCTCTGCTCACTGTACATAATGTTTATATGTTTTCATTTCAGACGCACCCCTGCTCACTGTACATTATGTTTATATGTATTCATTTCAGACGCACCCCTGCTCACTCTACATTCTGTTTATATCTTTTCATTTCAGACGCACCCATGCTCACTGTACATTATGTTTATATGTATTCATTTCAGACGCACCCCTGCTCACTGTACATAATGTATATATATGTATTCATTTCAAACGCACCTCTGCTCACTGTACATAATGTTTAAATGTATTCATTTCAGACGCACCTCTGCTCACTGTACATAATGTTTATATGTATTAATTTCAGACGCACCCCTGCTCACTGTACATTATTTTTATATCTTTTCATTTCACACGCACCCCTGCTCACTGTACATTATCTTTATATGTATTCATTTCAGACACACCCCTGCTCACTGTACATAATGTATATATATGTATTCATTTCAGACGCACCTCTGCTCACTGTACATAATGTTTATATGTATTCATTTCAGACGCACCTCTGCTCACTGTACATTATGTTTATATGTATTCATTTCAGACGCACCCCTGCTCACTGTACATAATGTTAATATGTATTCATTTCAGACGCACCCCTGCTCACTGTACATAATGTTGATATGTATTCATTTCAGACGCACCCCTGCTCACTGTACATTATGTTTATATGTATTCATTTCAGACGCACCCCTGCTCACTGTACATTATGTTTATATGTATTCATTTCAGACGCACCCCTGCTCACTGTACATTATGTTTATATGTATTCATTTCAGACGCACCTCTCCTCACTGTACATAATGTTTATATGTATTCATTTCAGACGCACATCTGCTCACTGTACATAGTGTTTATATGTATTCATATCAGACGCACCCCTGCTCACTGTACATTATGTTTATATGTATTCATTTCAGACGCACATCTGCTCACTGTACATAATGTTTATATGTATTCATTTCAGACGCACCCCTGCTCACTGTACATAATGTTAATATGTATTCATTTCAGACGCACCCCTGCTCACTGTACATAATGTTGATATGTCTTCATTTCAGACGCACCCCTGCTCACTGTACATTATGTTTATATGTATTCATTTCAGACACACCCCTGCTCACTGTACATTATGTTTATATGTATTCATTTCAGACGCACCCCTGCTCATTGTACATAATGTTTATATGTATTCATTTCAGGCGCACCCCTGCTCACTGTACATTATGTTTATATGTTTTCATTTCAGACGCACCTCTCCTCACTGTACATAATGTTTATATGTATTCCTTTCAGAGGCACATCTGCTCCCTGTACATTATGTTTATATGTATTCATTTCAGACGCACCCCTGCTCGCTGTACATTATGTTTATATGTATTCATTTCAGACGCACATCTGCTCACTGTACATAATGTTTATATGTATTCATTTCAGACGCACCCCTCCTCACTGTACATTATGTTTAAATGTATTCATTTCAGACGCACCCCTGCTCACTGTACATTATGTTTATATGTATTCATTTCAGTCGCACCTCTGCTCACTGTACATAATGTTTATATGTATTCATTTCAGACGCACATCTGCTCACTGTACATAGTGTTTACATGTATTCATTTCAGACGCACCCCTGCTCACTGTACATTATGTTTATATGTATTCATTTCAGACGCACATCTGCTCACTGTACATAATGTTTATATGTTTTCATTTCAGACGCACCCCTGCTCACTGTACATTATGTTTATATGTATTCATTTCAGACGCACCCCTGCTCACTGTACATTATCTTTACATATATTCATTTCAGACGCACCTCTCCTCACTGTACATTATGTTTATATGTATTCATTTCAGACGCACCCCTGCTCACTGTACATAATGTTTATATGTATTCATTTCAGACACACCCCTGCTCACTGTACATTATGTTTATATGTGTTCATTTCAGACGCACCCCTGCTCATTGTACATAATGTTTATATGTATTCATTTCAGGCGCACCCCTGCTCACTGTACATTATGTTTATATGTTTTCATTTCAGACGCACCTCTCCTCACTGTACATAATGTTTATATGTATTCCTTTCAGAGGCACATCTGCTCCCTGTACATTATGTTTTATATGTATTCATTTCAGACGCACCCCTGCTCGCTGTACATTATGTTTATATGTATTCATTTCAGACGCACATCTGCTCACTGTACATAATGTTTATATGTATTCATTTCAGACGCACCCCTCCTCACTGTACATTATGTTTAAATGTATTCATTTCAGACGCACCCCTGCTCACTGTACATTATGTTTATATGTATTCATTTCAGTCGCACCTCTGCTCACTGTACATAATGTTTATATGTATTCATTTCAGACGCACATCTGCTCACTGTACATAGTGTTTACATGTATTCATTTCAGACGCACCCCTGCTCACTGTACATTATGTTTATATGTATTCATTTCAGACGCACATCTGCTCACTGTACATAATGTTTATATGTTTTCATTTCAGACGCACCCCTGCTCACTGTACATTATGTTTATATGTATTCATTTCAGACGCACCCCTGCTCACTGTACATTATCTTTACATATATTCATTTCAGACGCACCTCTCCTCACTGTACATTATGTTTATATGTATTCATTTCAGACGCACCCCTGCTCACTGTACATTATGTTTATATGCATTCATTTCAGACGCACATCTGCTCACTGTACATAATGTTTATATGTATTCATTTCAGACGCACCCCTCCTCACTGTACATTATGTTTAAATGTATTCATTTCAGACGCACCCCTGCTCACTGTACATTATGTTTATATGTATTCATTTCAGTCGCACCTCTGCTCACTGTACATAATGTTCATATGTATTCATTTCAGACGCACATCTGCTCACTGTACATAGTGTTTACATGTATTCATTTCAGACGCACCCCTGCTCACTGTACATTATGTTTATATGTTTTCATTTCAGACGCACCCATGCTCACTGTACATTATGTTTATATGTATTCATTTCAGACGCACATCTGCTCACTGTACATAATGTTTATATGTATTCATTTCAGACGCACCCCTCCTCACTGTACATTATGTTTAAATGTATTCATTTCAGACGCACCCCTGCTCACTGTACATTATGTTTATATGTATTCATTTCAGTCGCACCTCTGCTCACTGTACATAATGTTTATATGTATTCATTTCAGACGCTCATCTGCTCACTGTACATAGTGTTTACATGTATTCATTTCAGACGCACCCCTGCTCACTGTACATTATGTTTATATGTATTCATTTCAGACGCACATCTGCTCACTGTACATAATGTTTATATGTTTTCATTTCAGACGCACCCCTGCTCACTGTACATTATGTTTATATGTATTCATTTCAGACGCACCCCTGCTCACTGTACATTATCTTTACATATATTCATTTCAGACGCACCTCTCCTCACTGTACATTATGTTTATATGTATTCATTTCAGACGCACATCTGCTCACTGTACATTATGTTTATATGCATTCATTTCAGACGCACATCTGCTCACTGTACATAATGTTTATATGTATTCATTTCAGACGCACCCCTCCTCACTGTACATTATGTTTAAATGTATTCATTTCAGACGCACCCCTGCTCACTGTACATTATGTTTATATGTATTCATTTCAGTCGCACCTCTGCTCACTGTACATAATGTTCATATGTATTCATTTCAGACGCACATCTGCTCACTGTACATAGTGTTTACATGTATTCATTTCAGACGCACCCCTGCTCACTGTACATTATGTTTATATGTTTTCGTTTCAGACGCACCCCTGCTCACTGTACATTATCTTTATATGTATTCATTTCAGACGCACCCATGCTCACTGTACATAATGTATATATATGTATTCATTTCAGACGCACCTCTGCTCACTGTACATAATGTTTATATGTATTCATTTCAGACGCACCTCTGCTCACTGTACATTATGTTTATATGTATTCATTTCAGACGCACCCCTGCTCACTGTACATAATGTTAATATGTATTCATTTCAGACGCACCCCTGCTCACTGTACATAATGTTGATATGTATTCATTTCAGACGCACCCCTGCTCACTGTACATTATGTTTATATGTATTCATTTCAGACGCACCCCTGCTCACTGTACATTATGTTTATATGTATTCATTTCAGACGCACCCCTGCTCACTGTACATTATGTTTATATGTATTCATTTCAGACGCACCTCTCCTCACTGTACATAATGTTTATATGTATTCATTTCAGACGCACATCTGCTCACTGTACATAGTGTTTATATGTATTCATATCAGACGCACCCCTGCTCACTGTACATTATGTTTATATGTATTCATTTCAGACGCACATCTGCTCACTGTACATAATGTTTATATGTATTCATTTCAGACGCACCCCTGCTCACTGTACATAATGTTAATATGTATTCATTTCAGACGCACCCCTGCTCACTGTACATAATGTTGATATGTCTTCATTTCAGACGCACCCCTGCTCACTGTACATTATGTTTATATGTATTCATTTCAGACACACCCCTGCTCACTGTACATTATGTTTATATGTATTCATTTCAGACGCACCCCTGCTCATTGTACATAATGTTTATATGTATTCATTTCAGGCGCACCCCTGCTCACTGTACATTATGTTTATATGTTTTTCATTTCAGACGCACCTCTCCTCACTGTACATAATGTTTATATGTATTCATTTCAGAGGCACATCTGCTCCCTGTACATTATGTTTATATGTATTCATTTCAGACGCACCCCTGCTCGCTGTACATTATGTTTATATGTATTCATTTCAGACGCACATCTGCTCACTGTACATAATGTTTATATGTATTCATTTCAGACGCACTCCTCCTCACTGTACATTATGTTTAAATGTATTCATTTCAGACGCACCCCTGCTCACTGTACATTATGTTTATATGTATTCATTTCAGTCGCACCTCTGCTCACTGTACATAATGTTTATATGTATTCATTTCAGACGCACATCTGCTCACTGTACATAGTGTTTACATGTATTCATTTCAGACGCACCCCTGCTCACTGTACATTATGTTTATATGTATTCATTTCAGACGCACATCTGCTCACTGTACATAATGTTTATATGTTTTCATTTCAGACGCACCCCTGCTCACTGTACATAATGTTTATATGTATTCATTTCAGACGCACCCCTGCTCACTGTACATTATCTTTACATATATTCATTTCAGACGCACCTCTCCTCACTGTACATTATGTTTATATGTATTCATTTCAGACGCACCCCTGCTCACTGTACAGTATGTTTATATGCATTCATTTCAGACGCACATCTGCTCACTGTACATAATGTTTATATGTATTCATTTCAGACGCACCCCTCCTCACTGTACATTATGTTTAAATGTATTCATTTCAGACGCACCCCTGCTCACTGTACATTATGTTTATATGTATTCATTTCAGTCGCACCTCTGCTCACTGTACATAATGTTCATATGTATTCATTTCAGACGCACATCTGCTCACTGTACATAGTGTTTACATGTATTCATTTCAGACGCACCCCTGCTCACTGTACATTATGTTTATATGTTTTCATTTCAGACGCACCCATGCTCACTGTACATTATGCTTATATGTATTCATTTCAGACGCACCTCTGCTCACTGTACATAATGTTTATATGTTTTCATTTCAGACGCACCCATGCTCACTGTACATTATGTTTATATGTAATCATTTCAGACGCACCTCTGCTCACTGTACATTATGTTTAAATGTATTCATTTCAGACGCACCCCTGCTCACTGTACATTATGTTTATATGTATTCATTTCAGTCGCACCTCTGCTCACTGTACATAATGTTTATATGTATTCATTTCAGACGCACCTCTGCTCACTGTACATAGTGTTTTTATGTATTCATTTCAGACGCACCCCTGCTCACTGTACATTATGTTTATATGTTTTCATTTCAGACGCACCCATGCTCACTGTACATTATGTTTATATGTATTCATTTCAGACGCACCTCTGCTCACTGTACATAATGTTTATATGTTTTCATTTCAGACGCACCCCTGCTCACTGTACATAATGTTTATATGTATTCATTTCAGACGCACCCCTGCTCACTGTACATTATGTTTACATATATTCATTTCAGACGCACCTCTCCTCACTGTACATTATGTTTATATGTATTCATTTCAGACGCACACCTGCTCACTGTACATTATGTTTATATGCATTCATTTCAGACGCACATCTGCTCACTGTACATAATGTTTATATGTATTCATTTCAGACGCACCCCTCCTCACTGTACATTATGTTTAAATGTATTCATTTCAGACGCACCCCTGCTCACTGTACATTATGTTTATATGTATTCATTTCAGTCGCACCTCTGCTCACTGTACATAATGTTCATATGTATTCATTTCAGACGCACATCTGCTCACTGTACATAGTGTTTACATGTATTCATTTCAGACGCACCCCTGCTCACTGTACATTATGTTTATATGTTTTCATTTCAGACGCACCCATGCTCACTGTACATTATGCTTATATGTATTCATTTCAGACGCACCTCTGCTCACTGTACATAATGTTTATATGTTTTCATTTCAGACGCACCCATGCTCACTGTACATTATGTTTATATGTATTCATTTCAGACGCACCTCTGCTCACTGTACATTATGTTTAAATGTATTCATTTCAGACGCACCCCTGCTCACTGTACATTATGTTTATATGTATTCATTTCAGTCGCACCTCTGCTCACTGTACATAATGTTTATATGTATTCATTTCAGACGCACCTCTGCTCACTGTACATAGTGTTTTTATGTATTCATTTCAGACGCACCCCTGCTCACTGTACATTATGTTTATATGTTTTCATTTCAGACGCACCCATGCTCACTGTACATTATGTTTATATGTATTCATTTCAGACGCACCTCTGCTCACTGTACATAATGTTTATATGTTTTCATTTCAGACGCACCCCTGCTCACTGTACATTATGTTTATATGTATTCATTTCAGACGCACCCCTGCTCACTCTACATTCTGTTTATATCTTTTCATTTCAGACGCACCCATGCTCACTGTACATTATGTTTATATGTATTCATTTCAGACGCACCCCTGCTCACTGTACATAATGTATATATATGTATTCATTTCAAACGCACCTCTGCTCACTGTACATAATGTTTAAATGTATTCATTTCAGACGCACCTCTGCTCACTGTACATAATGTTTATATGTATTAATTTCAGACGCACCCCTGCTCACTGTACATTATTTTTATATCTTTTCATTTCACACGCACCCCTGCTCACTGTACATTATCTTTATATGTATTCATTTCAGACGCACCCATGCTCACTGTACATAATGTATATATATGTATTCATTTCAGACGCACCTCTGCTCACTGTACATAATGTTTATATGTATTCATTTCAGACGCACCTCTGCTCACTGTACATTATGTTTATATGTATTCATTTCAGACGCACCCCTGCTCACTGTACATAATGTTAATATGTATTCATTTCAGACGCACCCCTGCTCACTGTACATAATGTTGATATGTATTCATTTCAGACGCACCCCTGCTCACTGTACATTATGTTTATATGTATTCATTTCAGACGCACCCCTGCTCACTGTACATTATGTTTATATGTATTCATTTCAGACGCACCCCTGCTCACTGTACATTATGTTTATATGTATTCATTTCAGACGCACCTCTCCTCACTGTACATAATGTTTATATGTATTCATTTCAGACGCACATCTGCTCACTGTACATAGTGTTTATATGTATTCATATCAGACGCACCCCTGCTCACTGTACATTATGTTTATATGTATTCATTTCAGACGCACATCTGCTCACTGTACATAATGTTTATATGTATTCATTTCAGACGCACCCCTGCTCACTGTACATAATGTTAATATGTATTCATTTCAGACGCACCCCTGCTCACTGTACATAATGTTGATATGTCTTCATTTCAGACGCACCCCTGCTCACTGTACATTATGTTTATATGTATTCATTTCAGACACACCCCTGCTCACTGTACATTATGTTTATATGTATTCATTTCAGACGCACCCCTGCTCATTGTACATAATGTTTATATATATACATTTCAGGCGCACCCCTGCTCACTGTACATTATGTTTATATGTTTTCATTTCAGACGCACCTCTCCTCACTGTACATAATGTTTATATGTATTCCTTTCAGAGGCACATCTGCTCCCTGTACATTATGTTTATATGTATTCATTTCAGACGCACCCCTGCTCGCTGTACATTATGTTTATATGTATTCATTTCAGACGCACATCTGCTCACTGTACATAATGTTTATATGTATTCATTTCAGACGCACCCCTCCTCACTGTACATTATGTTTAAATGTATTCATTTCAGACGCACCCCTGCTCACTGTACATTATGTTTATATGTATTCATTTCAGTCGCACCTCTGCTCACTGTACATAATGTTTATATGTATTCATTTCAGACGCACATCTGCTCACTGTACATAGTGTTTACATGTATTCATTTCAGACGCACCCCTGCTCACTGTACATTATGTTTATTTGTATTCATTTCAGACGCACATCTGCTCACTGTACATAATGTTTATATGTTTTCATTTCAGACGCACCCCTGCTCACTGTACATTATGTTTATATGTATTCATTTCAGACGCACCCCTGCTCACTGTACATTATCTTTACATATATTCATTTCAGACGCACCTCTCCTCACTGTACATTATGTTTATATGTATTCATTTCAGACGCACCCCTGCTCACTGTACATTATGTTTATATGTATTCATTTCAGACACACCCCTGCTCACTGTACATTATGTTTATATGTGTTCATTTCAGACGCACCCCTGCTCATTGTACATAATGTTTATATGTATTCATTTCAGGCGCACCCCTGCTCACTGTACATTATGTTTATATGTTTTCATTTCAGACGCACCTCTCCTCACTGTACATAATGTTTATATGTATTCCTTTCAGAGGCACATCTGCTCCCTGTACATTATGTTTATATGTATTCATTTCAGACGCACCCCTGCTCGCTGTACATTATGTTTATATGTATTCATTTCAGACGCACATCTGCTCACTGTACATAATGTTTATATGTATTCATTTCAGACGCACCCCTCCTCACTGTACATTATGTTTAAATGTATTCATTTCAGACGCACCCCTGCTCACTGTACATTATGTTTATATGTATTCATTTCAGTCGCACCTCTGCTCACTGTACATAATGTTTATATGTATTCATTTCAGACGCACATCTGCTCACTGTACATAGTGTTTACATGTATTCATTTCAGACGCACCCCTGCTCACTGTACATTATGTTTATATGTATTCATTTCAGACGCACATCTGCTCACTGTACATAATGTTTATATGTTTTCATTTCAGACGCACCCCTGCTCACTGTACATTATGTTTATATGTATTCATTTCAGACGCACCCCTGCTCACTGTACATTATCTTTACATATATTCATTTCAGACGCACCTCTCCTCACTGTACATTATGTTTATATGTATTCATTTCAGACGCACCCCTGCTCACTGTACATTATGTTTATATGCATTCATTTCAGACGCACATCTGCTCACTGTACATAATGTTTATATGTATTCATTTCAGACGCACCCCTCCTCACTGTACATTATGTTTAAATGTATTCATTTCAGACGCACCCCTGCTCACTGTACATTATGTTTATATGTATTCATTTCAGTCGCACCTCTGCTCACTGTACATAATGTTCATATGTATTCATTTCAGACGCACATCTGCTCACTGTACATAGTGTTTACATGTATTCATTTCAGACGCACCCCTGCTCACTGTACATTATGTTTATATGTTTTCATTTCAGACGCACCCATGCTCACTGTACATTATCTTTATATGTATTCATTTCAGACGCACATCTGCTCACTGTACATAATGTTTATATGTATTCATTTCAGACGCACCCCTCCTCACTGTACATTATGTTTAAATGTATTCATTTCAGACGCACCCCTGCTCACTGTACATTATGTTTATATGTATTCATTTCAGTCGCACCTCTGCTCACTGTACATAATGTTTATATGTATTCATTTCAGACGCACATCTGCTCACTGTACATAGTGTTTACATGTATTCATTTCAGACGCACCCCTGCTCACTGTACATTATGTTTATATGTATTCATTTCAGACGCACATCTGCTCACTGTACATAATGTTTATATGTTTTCATTTCAGACGCACCCCTGCTCACTGTACATTATGTTTATATGTATTCATTTCAGACGCACCCCTGCTCACTGTACATTATCTTTACATATATTCATTTCAGACGCACCTCTCCTCACTGTACATTATGTTTATATGTATTCATTTCAGACGCACATCTGCTCACTGTACATTATGTTTATATGCATTCATTTCAGACGCACATCTGCTCACTGTACATAATGTTTATATGTATTCATTTCAGACGCACCCCTCCTCACTGTACATTATGTTTAAATGTATTCATTTCAGACGCACCCCTGCTCACTGTACATTATGTTTATATGTATTCATTTCAGTCGCACCTCTGCTCACTGTACATAATGTTCATATGTATTCATTTCAGACGCACATCTGCTCACTGTACATAGTGTTTACATGTATTCATTTCAGACGCACCCCTGCTCACTGTACATTATGTTTATATGTTTTCGTTTCAGACGCACCCCTGCTCACTGTACATTATCTTTATATGTATTCATTTCAGACGCACCCATGCTCACTGTACATAATGTATATATATGTATTCATTTCAGACGCACCTCTGCTCACTGTACATAATGTTTATATGTATTCATTTCAGACGCACCTCTGATCACTGTACATTATGTTTATATGTATTCATTTCAGACGCACCCCTGCTCACTGTACATAATGTTAATATGTATTCATTTCAGACGCACCCCTGCTCACTGTACATAATGTTGATATGTATTCATTTCAGACGCACCCCTGCTCACTGTACATTATGTTTATATGTATTCATTTCAGACGCACCCCTGCTCACTGTACATTATGTTTATATGTATTCATTTCAGACGCACCCCTGCTCACTGTACATTATGTTTATATGTATTCATTTCAGACGCACCTCTCCTCACTGTACATAATGTTTATATGTATTCATTTCAGACGCACATCTGCTCACTGTACATAGTGTTTATATGTATTCATATCAGACGCACCCCTGCTCACTGTACATTATGTTTATATGTATTCATTTCAGACGCACATCTGCTCACTGTACATAATGTTTATATGTATTCATTTCAGACGCACCCCTGCTCACTGTACATAATGTTAATATGTATTCATTTCAGACGAACCCCTGCTCACTGTACATAATGTTGATATGTCTTCATTTCAGACGCACCCCTGCTCACTGTACATTATGTTTATATGTATTCATTTCAGACACACCCCTGCTCACTGTACATTATGTTTATATGTATTCATTTCAGACGCACCCCTGCTCATTGTACATAATGTTTATATGTATTCATTTCAGGCGCACCCCTGCTCACTGTACATTATGTTTATATGTTTTCATTTCAGACGCACCTCTCCTCACTGTACATAATGTTTATATGTATTCATTTCAGAGGCACATCTGCTCCCTGTACATTATGTTTATATGTATTCATTTCAGACGCACCCCTGCTCGCTGTACATTATGTTTATATGTATTCATTTCAGACGCACATCTGTTCACTGTACATAATGTTTATATGTATTCATTTCAGACGCACCCCTCCTCACTGTACATTATGTTTAAATGTATTCATTTCAGACGCACCCCTGCTCACTGTACATTATGTTTATATGTATTCATTTCAGTCGCACCTCTGCTCACTGTACATAATGTTTATATGTATTCATTTCAGACGCACATCTGCTCACTGTACATAGTGTTTACATGTATTCATTTCAGACGCACCCCTGCTCACTGTACATTATGTTTATATGTATTCATTTCAGACGCACATCTGCTCACTGTACATAATGTTTATATGTTTTCATTTCAGACGCACCCCTGCTCACTGTACATAATGTTTATATGTATTCATTTCAGACGCACCCCTGCTCACTGTACATTATCTTTACATATATTCATTTCAGACGCACCTCTCCTCACTGTACATTATGTTTATATGTATTCATTTCAGACGCACCCCTGCTCACTGTACAGTATGTTTATATGCATTCATTTCAGACGCACATCTGCTCACTGTACATAATGTTTATATGTATTCATTTCAGACGCACCCCTCCTCACTGTACATTATGTTTAAATGTATTCATTTCAGACGCACCCCTGCTCACTGTACATTATGTTTATATGTATTCATTTCAGTCGCACCTCTGCTCACTGTACATAATGTTCATATGTATTCATTTCAGACGCACATCTGCTCACTGTACATAGTGTTTACATGTATTCATTTCAGACGCACCCCTGCTCACTGTACATTATGTTTATATGTTTTCATTTCAGACGCACCCATGCTCACTGTACATTATGCTTATATGTATTCATTTCAGACGCACCTCTGCTCACTGTACATAATGTTTATATGTTTTCATTTCAGACGCACCCATGCTCACTGTACATTATGTTTATATGTAATCATTTCAGACGCACCTCTGCTCACTGTACATTATGTTTAAATGTATTCATTTCAGACGCACCCCTGCTCACTGTACATTATGTTTATATGTATTCATTTCAGTCGCACCTCTGCTCACTGTACATAATGTTTATATGTATTCATTTCAGACGCACCTCTGCTCACTGTACATAGTGTTTTTATGTATTCATTTCAGACGCACCCCTGCTCACTGTACATTATGTTTATATGTTTTCATTTCAGACGCACCCATGCTCACTGTACATTATGTTTACATGTATTCATTTCAGACGCACCTCTGCTCACTGTACATAATGTTTATATGTTTTCATTTCAGACGCACCCCTGCTCACTGTACATTATGTTTATATGTATTCATTTCAGACGCACCCCTGCTCACTGTACATTATTTTTATATCTTTTCATTTCACACGCACCCCTGCTCACTGTACATTATCTTTATATGTATTCATTTCAGACGCACCCATGCTCACTGTACATAATGTATATATATGTATTCATTTCAGACGCACCTCTGCTCACTGTACATTATGTTTATATGTATTCATTTCAGACGCACCCCTGCTCACTGTACATAATGTATATATATGTATTCATTTCAGACGCACCTCTGCTCACTGTACATAATGTTTAAATGTATTCATTTCAGACGCACCTCTGCTCACTGTACATAATGTTTAAATGTATTCATTTCAGACGCACCCCTGCTCACTGTACATTATTTTTATATCTTTTCATTTCAGACGTACCCATGCTCACTGTACATTATGTTTATATGTATTCATTTCAGACGCACCCCTGCTCACTGTACATAATGTATATATATGTATTCATTTCAGACGCACCTCTGCTCACTGTACATAATGTTTAAATGTATTCATTTCAGACGCACCTCTGCTCACTGTACATAATGTTTATATGTATTAATTTCAGACGCACCCCTGCTCACTGTACATTATTTTTATATCTTTTCATTTCACACGCACCCCTGCTCACTGTACATTATCTTTATATGTATTCATTTCAGACGCACCCATGCTCACTGTACATAATGTATATATATGTATTCATTTCAGACGCACCTCTGCTCACTGTACATAATGTTTATATGTATTCATTTCAGACGCACCTCTGCTCACTGTACATTATGTTTATATGTATTCATTTCTGACGCACCCCTGCTCACTGTACATAATGTTAATATGTATTCATTTCAGACGCACCCCTGCTCACTGTACATAATGTTGATATGTATTCATTTCAGACACACCCCTGCTCACTGTACATTATGTTTATATGTATTCATTTCAGACGCACCCCTGCTCACTGTACATTATGTTTATATGTATTCATTTCAGACGCACCCCTGCTCACTGTACATTATGTTTATATGTATTCATTTCAGACGCACCTCTCCTCACTGTACATAATGTTTATATGTATTCATTTCAGACGCACATCTGCTCACTGTACATAGTGTTTATATGTATTCATTTCAGACGCACCCCTGCTCACTGTACATTATGTTTATATGTATTCATTTCAGACGCACATCTGCTCACTGTACATAATGTTTATATGTATTCATTTCAGACGCACCCCTGCTCACTGTACATAATGTTAATATGTATTCATTTCAGACGCACCCCTGCTCACTGTACATAATGTTGATATGTCTTCATTTCAGACGCACCCCTGCTCACTGTACATTATGTTTATATGTATTCATTTCAGACACACCCCTGCTCACTGTACATTATGTTTATATGTATTCATTTCAGACGCACCCCTGCTCACTGTACATTATGTTTATATGTATTCATTTCAGACGCACCTCTGCTCACTGTACATAATGTTTATATGTTTTCATTTCAGACGCACCCCTGCTCACTGTACATAATGTTTATATGTATTCATTTCAGACGCACCCCTGCTCACTGTACATTATGTTTATATGTTTTCATTTCAGACGCACCTCTCCTCACTGTACATAATGTTTATATGTATTCATTTCAGAGGCACATCTGCTCCCTGTACATTATGTTTATATGTATTCATTTCAGACGCACCCCTGCTCGCTGTACATTATGTTTATATGTATTCATTTCAGACGCACATCTGCTCACTGTACATAATGTTTATATGTATTCATTTCAGACGCACCCCTCCTCACTGTACATTATGTTTAAATGTATTCATTTCAGACGCACCCCTGCTCACTGTATATTATGTTTATATGTATTCATTTCAGTCGCACCTCTGCTCACTGTACATAATGTTTATATGTATTCATTTCAGACGCACATCTGCTCACTGTACATAGTGTTTACATGTATTCATTTCAGACGCACCCCTGCTCACTGTACATTATGTTTATATGTATTCATTTCAGACGCACATCTGCTCACTGTACATAATGTTTATATGTATTCATTTCAGACGCATCCCTGCTCTTTGTACATTATGTTTATATGTTTTCATTTCAGACGCACCTCTGCTCACTGTACATTATGTTTAAATGTATTCATTTCAGACGCACCTCTGCTCACTGTACATTATGTTTATATGTATTCATTTCAGACGCACCCCTGCTCACTGTACATTATGTTTATATGTATTCATTTCAGACGCACCTCTGCTCACTGTACATTATGTTTATATGTATTCATTTCAGACGCACCTCTGCTCACTGTACATAGTGTTTATATGTATTCATTTCAGACGCACCCCTGCTCACTGTATATTATGTTTATATGTATTCATTTCAGACGCACCCCTGCTCACTGTACATTATGTTTATATGTATTCATTTCAGACGCACCTCTGCTCATTGTACATTATGTTTATATGTATTCATTTCAGATGCACATCTGCTCACTGTACATTATGTTTATATGTATTCATTTCAGACACACCTCTGCTCACTGTACATAGTGTTTATATGTATTCATTTCAGACGCACCCCTGCTCACTGTACATTATGTTTATATGTATTCATTTCAGACGCACCTCTGCTCACTGTACATTATGTTTATATGTATTCATTTCAGACGCACCTCTGCTCACTGTACATAGTGTTTATATGTATTCATTTCAGACGCACCCCTGCTCACTGTATATTATGTTTATATGTATTCATTTCAGACGCACCCCTGCTCACTGTACATTATGTTTATATGTATTCATTTCAGACGCACCTCTGCTCATTGTACATTATGTTTATATGTATTCATTTCAGACGCACCCCTGCTCACTGTACATTATGTTTATATGTATTCATTTCAGACACACCTCTGCTCACTGTACATAGTGTTTATATGTATTCATTTCAGACGCACCCCTGCTCACTGTACATAATGTTTATATGTATTCATTTCAGACGCACCTCTGCTCACTGTACATAGTGTTTTTATGTATTCATTTCAGACGCACCCCTGCTCACTGTACATTATGTTTATATGTATTCATTTCAGACGCACATCTGCTCATTGTACATTATGTTTATATGTATTCATTTCAGACGCACCCCTGCTCACTGTATATTATGTTTATATGTATTCATTTCAGACGCACCCCTGCTCACTGTACATTATGTTTATATGTATTCATTTCAGAGGCACATCTGCTCCCTGTACATTATGTTTATATGTATTCATTTCAGACGCACATCTGCTCACTGTACATAATGTTTATATGTATTCATTTCAGTCGCACCCCTGCTCACTGTACATAGTGTTTATATGTATTCATTTCAGACGCACCCCTGCTCACTGTACATTATGTTTATATGTATTCATTTCAGACGCACCTCTCCTCACTGTACATAATGTTTATATGTATTCATTTCAGACGCATCCCTGCTCTTTGTACATTATGTTTATATGTTTTCATTTCAGACGCACCTCTGCTCACTGTACATTATGTTTAAATGTATTCATTTCAGACGCACTTCTGCTCACTGTACATTATGTTTATATGTATTCATTTCAGACGCACCCCTGCTCACTGTACATTATGTTTATATGTATTCATTTCAGACGCACCTCTGCTCACTGTACATTATGTTTATATGTATTCATTTCAGACGCACCTCTGCTCACTGTACATAGTGTTTATATGTATTCATTTCAGACACACCTCTGCTCACTGTACATAGTGTTTATATGTATTCATTTCAGACGCACCCCTGCTCACTGTACATTATGTTTATATGTATTCATTTCAGACGCACCTCTGCTCACTGTACATAGTGTTTTTATGTATTCATTTCAGACGCACCCCTGCTCACTGTACATTATGTTTATATGTATTCATTTCAGACGCACATCTGCTCACTGTACATTATGTTTATATGTATTCATTTCAGACGCACCCCTGCTCACTGTACATTATGTTTATATGTATTCATTTCAGACGCACCCCTGCTCACTGTACATTATGTTTATATGTATTCATTTCAGAAGCACATCTGCTCCCTGTACATTATGTTTAAATGTATTCATTTCAGACGCACCTCTGCTCACTGTACATAATGTTTATATGTATTCATTTCAGTCGCACCCCTGCTCACTGTACATAGTGTTTATATGTATTCATTTCAGACGCACCCCTGCTCACTGTACATAGTGTTTATATGTATTCATTTCAGACGCACCCCTCCTCACTGTACATTATGTTTATATGTATTCATTTCAGACGCACCTCTGCTCAATGTACACAATGTTGATATGTATTCATTTCAGACGCACCCCTGCTCACTGTACATTATGTTTATATGTATTCATTTCAGACGCACATCTGCTCACTGCACATAATGTTTATATGTATTCATTTTTAACTTACTAAGTCGTGCGCACGAGATAGTTATGTCGTTCGCACGACATAAAATTCGTGCGCACCACAGAATAAGTCGTGCGCACGAGATAGTTATGTCGTGCGCACGACTTAATCAGCCAATAGCAAACATCTCTCACATAATTGCCATGGGATTTCTTGCTTTATCAGAGATCTTGCAACACTGACTGATTGATTGATTGATTGATTACTATTTTACGTCACTCCACGATTTTTTCATGTATATGGTGACGGCATCTGTCTGACGCATCGCATAGAAATTTATACTTTTGCATCGGACCCACCCGAAGCAATGAGGGATCTTTTACGTGTCACGCCTATCACGACACGACCCCATTGTTACTGATTCATCTGAAAAGCAGGACACCATTGCATCCATGGCGGGAGTCGAATCCGGGCCATCCGGTCATGAGCCGAGCACCTCATCCATTGGACTGAAAAAATGATTTAAAACAACGTAAAACCCAAATGAACCTAAAACAAAATCTGTAAGTTTTCACAGACGAGTGGTATCTTAGCCTGTAAATAATGATACTAGTAGTGGCTATCTGTCTGTGTATCTGCCTGTTTGTGCGTGTGTCTGTGTCTGTATGCATTTAGATATGTATGTGTAATACTAAATCTAGATTGTTTCAACAAAGTTTAAGCATAATAAATGTTTTAAACTTTAGTATAACATAAGTATGTAGGTAAGCAGACAGGCACACACATATAAATCAACAAGTGGTGTAGATGACTCTACACAAACAAACTAAAATGATATTTACTCAGTAAGTAGATTAAAGGTAGACAGGGTTTGCTTTATGTCACTCAAAAATTCATAATTCAGTCATATACATACAGCGACATGAGGTTAGTAGCAAGAAAATAGTGGCGATTCCTTGAAACCACACCGAGTTCCATGCCAGATCCATAGATTAAAATATCCGACTATCGTGTCTATTTTCGATTTCAGTTTATATATATTTGTACAAAATATATGTTACGTTCTTGTAAATCAAATCAATTAATATTAAATCAATAATACCTCTAATTACATTAACTGTATTTGAAATTTTAACATGAGTGACGTATTAAAGCCTGATACAACCAGAGAAATAATTCAATAAAATATCAATTCCTGGTAGAGTTACAACGGAACTGCAATAGACAGAAGCATGCCCTGTCCACACACAATATCTGTCGCGTAGTGCTCGTTAACTATTGTTATAGGAACTTTATTATGTTGATATACGCTATGAAGAGCTTTGATGCTAACCTTGATCAAAAAGTTCCTTCCTAGTTTAGTTGTTAAATGAATTCAGATACATCTAAGTAAAATAATATGTAAACATCAATCAAATCTTTGGTTCTATATCTACTTCGATAAAAAATCTCAAAATAAAAATCTGCTCGTAGTATTTGTTTGGAACGAAACGTATTTCTGACGGTTATATCAATGAGAAAGCCAAACTGAATTATTGTAATGATATGCTACAGCTTCGTTCTTGAAAATTAGATGTATGATCGATAAAACAAGATGTAAGTTTCAAAAGATATTTCTCGAAAATATTTCATTGTCCATGTATTTTCGGCATGTGATGTTCACAACATCAAGAATCCGTGTTGAAGAGGGGTAACAAATGATGAAGAAAATACATTCTTGTCATTATTTGTTTATTCTTGCAACGTTATGTTACCAGCTTAAATCCTCGACGGCTGACAGGGCGAACTGGTGAAAAGCCGATATTTCTGGCAGAAAAGGGCGGCAAACCGGATCGAGTAACAAATTACGAAGAGCTAACGAGATTTCCAAACTCTTGTAATTTCATGACTTGCCTCCTACTTTACATCCGTTAAGTAACTTTATGGAAGCCAGTTTTAAGAACATTGGACTACTTTGGAATCTCAAGCTATTTTGGTCTCACGAATCTTACGCTGTCATTGAAATAAGAGGTGAGTTTTATTTACTGAATAATTAATGATTTATTGAACAATATAATCTTTCATATGTGAAAGGTAGCTTTTGATGCATTTAAGATGTAAAAAGTTGTACACGTTCGATGTCCGTCTCGCTGAGCAAACATGTTTGATGGAAGAAAAATCGTTCCTTATGAAAACAACACATGTGCGCCAATTATTAACCACCTATTTGATCCTAAGAAGTGTTTTGCCCTGAAGTATGTTTATCATTAACATTTAGCCTCTGATGTAGGGATAATGTGTGTGTGTATTGGCAGCTATTTCTACACTTATAATCAGTAACTTTTATGTTAGTTTTAGTGCATAATATCTTTCTTAATGAATGAAATTAATTTTAAAGACATCATCAGTAAAACCTGAATGAGAAATTACGCTTTTGTTTCAAAAGCAAAGCATAAAAACATAACAAATTCAGAAAATGCGGGAGTATGACGTAGGGGAGATCTTGCAGCCTTGAAAATGGCCAAAGATTTCCTTTTTTTGGGTAAAATTTTCTGACCAAAAGGGGTTGCAATCCCCCCTTCAAAATCCACCAATGTTAACAGTTAATAATAAACTAATTTCCACCTCCCATACTGTGTCTTTTTCTAACTTTAATTTTTTTATGATTTAAGGTGAGCACATGACTATTATGTGCTCACTTTACATCATAAAAAAAATTAAAGTTACGAAAAGACACATGGATAAACAGTGTTCAGGGCCTGTCATTTCAGCTTAGAGACACTAAGAGGAACGCGAAATTGCGCCTATGTTTGCATAAGTAAATGTTTTCCAGAGCTCGAACACGTCTTAATAACTTGTAAGCTATGAAACAATTATGATCGGCCAAAAGAGTGCGGGGTGGGCAGGTCCCCCGGTTCGTACGGCCATGAATATAGATAGGGCGAATATACAATGACTTAGCCTTCCGCCATACATAAAGCTACCTAGAATAAATTAGGTTACGTACCTTTGTATAAAAGATTCATATCTATTTATAGATTTGTTATATGGAACAAAACTGAAAGCTGAAAACCAATTTATTGACGCCCGCTCATTTTTCTATCAAATCAATAAATCCACATGCAACTGCACTGCAAAACGAGTTATTAAACCACAACTACATTGCAAAATTTCGATCAAACACCCCTACCCCATCTGCAACGCAAAATGTCTACTAAAGCCATAACTGCACTGCAAAACTGTCTTGTAAGGCACGATATGCACAGCAAAATGTTTTATGAAGCCTCCAGCTGTATTGTACAATGTCTAATAAGCCAGCCCCCCCTGCAAAATGCTTTCTCTTCCCCAAGTAATTGAAATTTAGAAAACTCAGTGTATTTGGTATAATTTTCATCAAACATGATTAATGAATAATAATATAGATGAATGACAGTTAATAGTTTTCTCTCATTCCCTGGTCAGATTCGGTCATTGTATCTAAGAAGTGGGTAACCTCCTGCACATTGGTCAGATTCGGTCACTATGTCTAAGTGTGGGTACCCTCTTCCCCCTGGTCGGATTCGATCACCATGTCTAAGTAGTGGGTAACCTCCTGCTCATTGGTCGGATTTCATCACTATGTCTAAGTGGTAGGTAACCTTCTGGTCCCTGGTGGGATTCGATCACTATATCTAAGTGGTGGGTAGCCTCCTGCTCAGTGATCAGATTCGGTCACTATATCTAAGTGATGGGTAACCTCTTGTGCCCTGGTCGGATTTTATCACTATATCCAAGTAGTGGGTAAACTCCTGATCCCTGGTCGGATTCGATCACCATGTCTAAGTAGTGGGTAACCTCCTGCTCCCTGGTCGGATTCAGTCACTATGTCTAAGTGGTGGGTAACCTCCTGCTCCCTGGTCGGATTCAGTGTCGGATCCAGAATTTCCTACACATGTGTATTTGCCAAACCACTCGGTCATATTTGGTGCCATATCTGAATTTTCACTTGTAAATATATGGCGAAAGGGGGGGGGAGGAGAGCAGACCCCGGGCTCATTCCCCTTTGAATCCGCCATTGGGATTCAGTCACTATGTTTGAGTGGGGGACAACCTCCTGTTCTCTGGTCGGATTCAGTCAATATGACCAAGTGGTGGGTTCACTGGTCGGATTCGGTCACTTTGTCTAAGAGGTGGGTAACCTCCTGTTCATTGATCGGATTCGGTCACTTTGTCTGATTGGTGGGTAACCTCCTGCTCCCGTTGTCGGATTCGGTCACAATGTCTAAGTGGTGGATTCAGTGTCTATATCTGAATGGTGGGTAACCTCCTGCTCCCTGGTCAGATTCAGTCATTAGGTCTAAGAGGTGGGTAACCTCCTGTTCATTGGTCGGATGCAGTCACTATGTCTAAGTGATGGGTAACCTCCTGCTCACTGGTCGGATTCAGTCACTATGTCTAAGTGGTGGGTAACTTTCTGGTCCCTTGTCGGTTTCAGTCACTATATCTAAGTGGTGGGTAACCTCCTGCTAATTGGTAGGATGTAGTCACTATATCTAAGTGGCGGGTAACCTTCTGGTCCCTGGTCTAATTCGGTCACTATGAGTGGTGGGTTACCTCCTGCTTATTGGTCGGATGCGGTCACTATGTCTAAGTGGTGGGTAACCCCCTGCTCACTGGTCGGATTCGGTCACTATGTCTAAGTGGTGGGTAACCTTCTGGTCCTTGGTCGGATTCGGTCACTGCGTCTAAGTTGTGGATAACCTCCTGCTCACTGGTCGGATTCGGTCACTATGTCTAAGTGGTGGGTAACATTCTTGTCCGTGGTCGGATTCGATAACTATGTCTGAGTGGTGGGTAACCTTCTGGTCCCAGTCGGATTCGGTCACTATATCTAAGTGGTGGGTAACCTCCTGCTAATTGGTCGTATGCGGTCAATATGTCTAAGTATTGGGTAACCTCCTGCTTCTCTGGTCGGATTCGGTCACTATGTCTAAGTGGTGGGTAACCTGCTCCCTGGTCGAATTCAGTCACTATGTCTGAGTGGTGGGTAACCTCCTGCTAATTGGTCGGATGCGGTCACTATGTCTAAGTGGTGGGTAACCCCCTGCTCACTGGTCGGATTCAGTCACTATGTCTAAGTGGTGGGTAACCCTCTGGTCCCTGGTCGGATTCGGTCACTACGTCTAAGTGGTGGTTAACCTTCTGGTCCCTGGTCGGATTCGGTTACTACGTCTAAGTGGTGGGTATCCTTCTGGTCCCTGGTCGGATTCGGTCACTACGTCTAAGTGGTGGGTAACCCTCTCTGGTCATGATAAAATTACTTACATCAAACCCGATCAACCCATTCAGCATGTCAACTCGTCCAACATATTTCTATTGCATTTCTTAAAAGACATGAACTTGATTTAAAATACGGTACATTGTCATAGTTTTAGCTTTTAAGTGTTTCAGAAGAACTCATGCACTGTTTTAACTAAAATTATAAACTGACCTTGAAATTCATTAGAAAAATACATTTCAAAACTGTAGATGTAGCATCGATGTATAGATATTTTATTTGTAGATTTTGACAAGTAACTATAGTGTTGCCTAAAGCTCTCTCAAGGTGGGCAGTGCACTTGCCTTAATACCATGATAAACATCTATAGCGTGAAAATATATCATTTAGTTGCTGAGAGTTTTATTGGATCGCTTTTACGCACAGCAGCCTCGCCGTATAGCACGCATGGGGGGCAATCTGACTTCAGCAAAATCATCTTGGTCATTCTCTTTTAGTTTTGAAATGTAACTCATAAATAAAACACGCTCAGACATAAATAACATCGAAGTGGGTAGATAAAAATAAAAAAAACTGTCAAAATGTAAACCGTGCCATTCTTCAGTCTATATCCGTTTGTTCCCTCAAGATATGTCAAATTTATAATTACACTGGATGTGTAATCGTACCCTACCTAGTTTTCTAATTACGTACTTTGGAAAAATATTATTAGGAATTCATTATGTATTTTTTTAGAGTCGGCAGTAATTCTGGTAGCCAGGACGACTTACGCCTCTGCTCTCGCGTGCTTTTTTTCTATTTTATTGGCCCCTTCCTTGTTAGTTCAGCGTTAGGCATCACCCAAACTAAATCTTTACGATCCAATGTGTAATTTCCTATTCTTGATGTCTCTTCGTAAACGCGGATATAAATTAGGCACTTAACTTTAATTTTATAGCAAAAACCAATAATGGCATATCGGCGTGTAGACAAAATAAATCATAAAATTGATTGATATAAGACTAGCTTCTATCTGCCGAGAAACTTGATATTATAACTCGTAAGAAAGTTTGTGTTAGAGATATTGATACCGTGGTAGGTCATCTGCCCTAACTGTAACGGTTTTATATGTAATATTTATGGTTACTCAGTTTAGACTATTTATTTCAGTGATGTACAATAACACACACACACTCTCTCTCTCTCTTTCTCTCTCTCTCTCACACACACACACACACCACCACCACCACCACCAACACACACACACACACACACACACACACACACACACACATACACACAAACAAACAAGAGTGAAGACGGTGATGACGAAGATAATGTGAAGTCGCGATTGATTGATTGATTGATTTTTGTTTAACGTCACACCATGAATATTTCACGTATATGGTGACGGCATCTGCCTGATGCGGGACATACAAATTTTGACCTTTGCAACGGACCCACCCGAAGCAGTGAGGGATCTTTATCGTGCCGTAACGGCATACCACGACACGGGGCCTCGGTTTTTACTGTCTCATCCGAAAGACAGGACACAGGCATGACCAGAGCGGGACTCGAATCCCGGTCTTTCGATTAGAAGACGAGCGCGATACCACTAAGCCACGCCGGCTTGTGAAGTCATGAACACGAACTGCGTAATAAAGGATTTAGTTTTAAAAGTGTCGTGTTAATGTGGCACCCACAGTTGGAAGTCATGGACCCCTAAACATAAGGTCGAAATAGTCAATGTGTTTGAAATTTCATGCAGTTAAACATATTCTTTCTTTGAAACTGAGCACGTTATAAATTTGTTGTTATCTCGGTCAAAATGAAGATGATTAAGTCTCTGCATGATTGAAGTCCCCCTTACCCAGTTGTATTGTTTCATGAAGGTACACGTATCCATAGAAGTTCCATAAAACAGACTAAGGGACAGTAGCGGATTTAGAGGGAGCCCCCCTTTTCACCACATATTTACAAGTAAAAATCCAGATTTGGCACCAAAAATGGCAGAATAGATTGACTAATACACAGATGCACCCCCCTTTCCCCATTTCGAAAATCTTGGATCCACCACTGAGGGACATCAATATGTTCTAATCATATCCAGGGTGGTACTCGATACTAAATGCACTGGCGGATTTGCCACATATTTACTATTGAAACTCCAGATTTGGCACCACAAACTGGCTGAGTAGTTTGGCTTATACTTGACTTTCACATGCAGGCTCCCCTTTTCGATAATTCTGGATCCGCCACTGAAATGTTATCGTTACTGAACACCTGACTAGGCATTTCATTCTTAAAAATTGAAAGTCAGGAAATACTTCTGATTTGAGAATCTTAAAAGGTCAAGATCGATTTTGTATGGGAATTTTGTCCGTCTTCTTAACAATCAACTAGATCCAAGTGGTTTTCTATCCTTAACTATAAGTATTTCATCCACAACTCGTGTGGTGTTAGCACAGTATTTTAGTGAGATTGTTGTGGTGATAGCACAGTATTTCAGTGAGACTCTTGTGGTGTAAACACATTATTTTAGTGATACTCGTGCTCTTGTGGTGTTAGCACAGTATTTTAGTGAGACTCTTGTGATGTAAGAACAGTATACTAGTGTGACTTTTGTGGTGTTAGCACAATACTTTAGTGAGACTCGTGCTCTTGTGATGTTAGCACAGTATTTTAGTGAGACTCTTGTGGTGTAGGTACGGTATTTCAGCGAGACTTGTGCTCTTGTGGTGTTAACACACTAATTTATTGACACTCATGTGGTGTTAGTACGGTATTTGAATGAGACTCGCGCTCTTGTGATGTTAGCACAGTATTTTAGTGAGACTTGTAATGTTAGCACAGTATTTTAGAGAGACTCTTGTGATGTTAGTACGGTATTTTAATGAGACTCGCGCTCTAGTGGTGCTAGTACGGTATTTTAGTGAGACTCTTGTGGTGTTAGTACGGTATTTCAACAAGGCTCGCGCTCTTGTGGTATGAACACAGTATTTTAGTGAGACTCTTGTGGTGTTAGTACGGTATTTTAATGAGACTCGCACTCTTGTGATGTTAGCACAGTATTTTAGTGATACTCTTGTGGTGATAGCACATTATTTTAGTGAGACTCTTGTGATGTTAGCACAGTATTTTAGTGAGACTCTTGTGATGTTAGCACAGTATTTTAGTGAGACTTGTAATGTTAGCACAGTATTTTAGTGAGACTCTTGTGATGTTAGTACGGTATTTTAACGAGACTCACGCTCTAGTGGTGCTAGTACGGTATTTTAGTGAGACTCTTGTGGTGTTAGTACGGTATTTCAACAAGGCTCGCTCTCTTGTGGTATGAACACAGTATTATAGTGAGACTCATGTGGTGTTAGTACGGTATTTTAATGAGACTCGCACTCTTGTGATGTTAGCACAGTATTTTAGTGATACTCTTGTGGTCATAGCACATTATTTTAGTGAGACTCTTGTGATGTTGGCACAGTATTTTAGTGAGACTCTTGTGATGTTAGCACAGTATTTTAATGAGACTCGCGTTCTTGTGGTGTTAGTACGGTATTTTAGTGAGATTCTTGTGGTGTTACAAGGGTATTTTAATGGGACTCGCGCTATTGTGGTGTTTGCACAGTACTTTAGTGATACTCTTGTGGTGATAGCACAGTATTTTAGTGAGACTCTTGTGGTGATAGCACAATATTTTAGTGAGACTCTTGTGGTGATAGCACAATATTTTAGTGAGACTCTTGTGATGTTAGCACAGTATTTTAGTGATACTCTTGCGGTGTTAGTACGGTATTTTAGGGAAACTCTTGTGGTGATAGTTCGGTATTTTAATGAGACTCGCGCTCTTGTGGTGTGAACACAGTATTTTAGTGAGACTCTTGTGGTATTAGTACAGTATTTATGTGAGACTCGCGCTGTTGTGGTGTGAACAAAGTATTTTAGTGAGGCTCTTGTGGTGTTAGTACGGTATTTTAATGAGACTCGCGCTCTTGTGGTGTTTGCACAGTAATTTTGTGATACTCTTGTGGTGATAGCACAGTATTTTAGTGAGATTGTTGTGGTGATAGCACAGTATTTCAGTGAGACTCTTGTGGTGTAAACACATTGTTTTAGTGATACTCGTGCTCTTGTCGTGTTAGCACAGTATTTTAGTGAGACTCTTGTGATGTAAGAACAGTATACTAGTGTGACTTTTGTGGTGTTAGCACAATACTTTAGTGAGACTCGTGCTCTTGTGATGTTAGCACAGTATTTTAGTGAGACTCTTGTGGTGTAGGTACGGTATTTCAGCGAGACTTGTGCTCTTGTGGTGTTAACACACTAATTTATTGACACTCATGTGGTGTTAGTACGGTATTTGAATGAGACTCGCGCTCTTGTGATGTTAGCACAGTATTTTAGTGAGACTCTTGTGATGTTAGTACGGTATTTTAATGAGACTCGCGCTCTAGTGGTGCTAGTACGGTATGTTAGTGAGACTCTTGTGGTGTTAGTACGGTATTTCAACAAGGCTCGCGCTCTTGTGGTATGAACACAGTATTTTAGTGAGACTCTTGTGGTGTTAGTACGGTATTTTAATGAGACTCGCACTCTTGTGATGTTAGCACAGTATTTTAGTGATACTCTTGTGGTGATAGCACATTATTTTAGTGAGACTCTTGTGATGTTAGCACAGTATTTTAGTGAGACTCTTGTGATGTTAGCACAGTATTTTAGTGAGACTTGTAATGTAAGCACAGTATTTTCGTGAGACTTTTGTGATGTTAGTACGGTATTTTAATGAGACTCACGCTCTAGTGGTGCTAGTACGGTATTTTAGTGAGACTCTTGTGGTGTTAGTACGGTATTTCAACAAGGCTCGCTCTCTTGTGGTATGAACACAGTATTTAAGTGAGACTTTTGTGATGTTAGTACGGTATTTTAATGAGACTCACGCTCTAGTGGTGCTAGTACGGTATTTTAGTGAGACTCTTGTGGTGTTAGTACGGTATTTCAACAAGGCTCGCTCTCTTGTGGTATGAACACAGTATTTTAGTGAGATTCTTGTGGTGTTACAAGGGTATTTTAATGAGACTCGCGTTCTTGTGGTGTTTGCACAGTATTTTAGTGATACTCTTGTGGTGATAGCACATTATTTTAGTGATACTCTTGTGGTGATAGCACATTATTTTAGTGAGACTCTTGTGATGTTAGCACAGTATTTTAGTGAGACTCTTGTGATGTTAGCACAGTATTTTAGTGAGATTCTTGTGGTGATAGCACAGTATTTTAGTGAGACTCTTGTGGTGTTAGTACGGTATTTTAATGAGACTCGCACTCTTGTGATGTTAGCACAATATTTTAGTGATACTCTTGTGGTGATAGCACATTATTTTAGTGAGACTCTTATGGTGATAGCACAGTATTTTAGTGATACTCTTGCGGTGTTAGTACGGTATTTTAGGGAAACTCTTGTGGTGATAGTACGGTATTTTAATGAGACTCGCGCTCTTGTGGTGTGAACACAGTATTTTAGTGAGACTCTTGTGGTATTAGTACAGTATTTATGTGAGACTCGCGCTGTTGTGGTGTGAACAAAGTATTTTAGTGAGGCTCTTGTGGTGTTAGTACGGTATTTTAATGAGACTCGCGCTCTTGTGGTGTTTGCACAGTAATTTAGTGATACTCTTGTGGTGATAGCACATTATTTTAGTGAGACTCTTGTGATGTTAGCACAGTATTTTAGTGAGACTCTTGTGATGTTAGCACAGTATTTTAGTGAGACTCTTGTGCTGTTAATACAGTATTTTTGTGAGACTCGCGCTCTTGTGATGTTAGCACAGTATTTTAGTGACATTCTTGTGGTGTTAGTACGGTATTTTAGTGAGACTCGCGCTCTAGTGATGTTAGCACGGTATTTTAGTGAGACCCTTGTGGTGTTAGCACAGTACATATTGTACTTAAAGACTCCGCTAATACTGGCCAGTCTTCATTTACACTAAATCATAACTAATATAGCAGAAACCAACCTCTACCTTGGACTAAACTGTGAACGCATTTTAATTTGATAAGTGTAAAATGAAAGATTAAAACCTTCTTTGCTGTTTAATACTGATAGATAAGTTATCTTTCTCATCCTCTTCAGAAGTCCCAAACATTGAGATACTCCGTTTAGCAATAGATGAAAAATAAGAACAAGAAATGAAGCTTTGATTGGTTTCCTTGGAAACGTCCCATTGTGTTTGGTCCTCGACCGCTGGACCAACTCATTCTGTTAGTTATACATTGATCTGAGATTAAAAATGGTTGACAACTGTTGGAATTTATTTGATAAATACCAGATGATTAAGGACATTCGCTTCCAGAGAATTCAATTTCCTCTATGTGCTGAGCATGATGAATGATAGAACTTAGTCCCGTATTCATTATTCGACCCTAGCTACACGTTATACTGTGCTTCAAGTGATGATTTACATGTCATTTATGGGGATTCCATCTCAAGCTATCATGAAAACAGTTTTACATGTTGTTTATGTTTTTCAAGCTTGGCGTAAGTGTCCCATGACTTCATAACTAACTTGTTATTATTTTTTATCCGGTTGTTTTTAATATTCGTATCCCCTGTATCGCACATTATATCAGCAAGGAAGGTGCATCACTGTTGGGCAAGTTTTACGTAGCTTATTCTCGTGGAAGCGTAGCACATACGCGAGAGAGCGACGTGTTTGGTGTAGTGATGATATCACATTTTTCGTATCTCGTCATGTACAATTATTAACGTGGAAATGATGCGTATTTTTCAACAGTGCTTTAACATCGCCTCTTGTAACAGAAAAGTGGAAATATATTTTAAATTAATTAAACATATATTAAACATATCCCAGTTGTATCAGACTCATTTCATTCTAACTAAATATTGTCTTTTATTGCACTAACGACCCTGATATCTAGGAGTCTTAGACTAAAAGTCAGAAGTGACGAAATTCAGAAACTTAATATCTTCTCTGAAAAGTTTTAGACAAGGCCCGACATAGAGTTCTCAACCACCCGTTTGTCAGAGTACAATGTTCAATGAAAATCAACATAATGCTGCTGAGAGACTCTGATCTTTGTGATTATTTTGGGTCATACTGTCGAACTCGAAGGCGTTTAACTGTTTGTATTATTTTAGTATCTGATGAGATGAAATTATCGGAACTTTTGACCCTCCTAAATTTTTGTTATATAACCGTAGAAATGGGGATGAAAGATACCGCTGGACACATATTGCAGAAAGTCAGTTTTCTGATATTAGATACAAAATCTATATAACATCTGCAAAATTTCCAGAAAAGCGTTGGTATAATATATCCACGGTGTATTAGTAACATATGAATTATATATTCATGCTTTGGGATATATATGGCATACATAATACGTAGTTTTCACTGCTGTATCGTCGTCACTTCGGAGGTGTTGAGTAGTCGACGTGTTTGAGACGCTATAAAAGCATATACAAAATCTACACAGCGTTCTGGGGAATAAATGACCAACATTTTCTGCTTTTTCTCATTCATTCCAAAATCATAGACTTCCCCTCACCTTTATGGGCTTGCACTTCGTAACATTGCTAGCTACGCGCCTGGACTGAGGCATGACAGTTTAAATGCCCAGCGACCTAGTGCGAAGAAAAAGAAAACCCCTCAGAGTAGAAGAAAACCTTGGTGCAGTTGAGGCTCTGGAGAAGATGAATGAGACCTTGGAGTAGATGAATGAAAGCTTGGAAAAGATGAATGAGACATTGGAGTAGATGAATGAAAGCTTGGAGTAGATGAATGAAAGCTTGAAGTAGATGAATGAGACACTGAAGTAGATGAATGAGGTAGATGAATGAGACGTTGGAGAAGATGATTGAGACCATGGAATAGATGAGTGTGAGACCCCGGAATAGATTAAGGAGACCTTGAAGCGAATGTATGAGACTCTGGAGTAGATGAAAGAGACCTCGTAGTTGATGAAAGAAACCTTGGAGTAGATAGTACATGAGTAAGATCTGTGTAATACACAGTTACGTAATAATCTCACACTTCAGAACAAAGCGTTACACCATTGACACTATTACGGTATGTTAAAACATTATAACACCACACAAACGACCATGTAACTTGACGACTCTTCAATCTACGTAAAATGGGGCAGGCTAGGTGTAGTGGTTGAGTGCTTGGCCTGCGGCGCCGACGATTCCCGGGTTGCGCCACTATTTTTAAGACGTTGGTTACCTCCTGCTTCCATGTCGCGATATAACTGAAAAATTGTTGAAAGCGACGTAAAACACAAATCAACCAACCAGCGTAAAATTCAAGATATGCCAAGAGAACGACATAACAGCGTCCGATAAATACAGGTACGTCACATGATAAATATGGCCATTAAAATTTTAAACCCTTGGCATTCAATCTATGAATAAAAAAAACCACCCCCAAAACAAGCAGTTTATGTGGTAAGATGCGAAAAAGTGTAATAATACCAATTATTGTATATATATCTATAAGTATGCAACGGATCTACCTTAGCAGTGAGGGATCTTTTACGTGCCACGTCTATTGTGACACAGGACCTCCATTGTCATTATCTGATTCAGAAGACAGGACATCAACGAGCCTGCTGTGGGACTCGAATCTGGAACCTCGTCACGAGTCAAGCACCAGACCGAATCTGGAACCTCATGTCACGAGCCAAGCACCTGACCGATTGGCTGCGCCGTCTCCTATATTCAGGAATTGATATGGTCTGGGTAAATACTTGGATTTCTGTGCAGATGATCTATGTTCGATCCCAAGTAACGTCACTTTATTTAAAGTAATAACTTCCTGCTCTTAGTAAATATTGAAACAGTCAAACCACAAACTGAACATTTTTTTTATGTATCTATTTGCTTTAGTTGTTTTTCTGAGACCTAAAAATATCTAGACAATTGCATGACATTTTATACGTAACATATTACTAATCTCCTGAGTCATTTGCCATTTTATAAGTCTTGTTGTAAATGTTAGCAATTTATCTGCGTCAGTTATGTTCGTTCTATTTATCAATTTTTATGCCAGTTACTTAGAGGCTGTCCCTATCTCGTGCATTGTTGATTGATTTTAACTTTACTTTCATATTCCACATTTATCTCGACTTTTATATCTGGTATCCGTCACATATTCAATGATATCCCGTTAAGTATATTTTAATTTTATTATATGATCTTAGCTTCACTGAGAAGTAATTCTATTGTCACACATTCATCACCCAAATAAATACGTTTTACTTAATAAGGTTATTGTATATCCCCGTCACACTGTCACGAGCTGGAGCTCCGTACGTCCATTGGACTCTTCCATATTGCTCGAGTTCTCTTCTACGTTATTCGTGTCTCTTCCACATCAATACGCGAGCTGCGATATTCATATGATCCTCTTGACTCCAAGTATGTATCAAAAGAGAATAGAATCATTCTTTAAACCACAAAAGAACAGAGAGTAATTAACAAATTAAAAATAAAGTCCAAACAGACCTCTTAAGAGCTGAATTGCATCATAAATAAGAAAACCCAGGGTCCGGCGCCATAAACTGAGAATATACTTAATTCATATATTTCATTTTAATTTATTCCATTATCAAACGTTCAAATAAATTCTCATGAATAAAACTAAATAAACTCCAAATCCCAGTTATTAATTTATTGATGAACAGAAGAATATGAAATTATGACTTAAGTATATTCTCAGTTTATGTCGCCGGACCCTGATGTATTTGCTGCATCTGAAATCCAACTTCCTATATCTCATTTTTTTTTATATCTGTGTAAAGTTTTCACAGATAAGAAAGGAAAAGTTCTAAGATTCAAAAGATATAAATTTTATTGAATAGATAGGAAAACGGAAACAAACAGAGGAGGTGATAATATGTACATGTATCTTTATGATAATGAAGTATTTGGTATAATGTTTGAATCACAGGGGGTGGGAGTAACTTGCAATGGTTTAGGGTATGGACGTGCGGCTGGAGTCGCTGGCACCCTACCCATTCATTTATTGAGCGAAGTGTAAAACATACCCATTTATATACTGACCATAGTGAAAGGCATACCCAGGCGTCGTATCAGAGAAATCTCTCTATTAGTAATCATGAATGGTCTTGCGATCAGTTTCTGTATTCCAAATTCTAATGCAAAGACACTCATTGATATATATTTGAAGGGAAAATGAAACCCATTAATATATTGGGTGGCCTTAAAAGTATACCCCATTCCAGCCACACGTCTGTATATACCTTTATATAGGAAGTTACTTTTCGTTGTTCCCAATTATTACTCTTCAGACATCTAAAAATATGGATAGAACTGCATATACAGTACAGACTGTACAAAATGGCCATTTCTCAACGTGTTTGTAGGTTTTAAAACTATCATAACCATGTTCCGTCGGGAGTTTCTCCCCATTAACCCCTCCCCCCCCCCTCCACACACACACACTAAGGCTTCGCCCACAGACCCCTCGTCTTTTGGGTTGTCCCCCCGTCCCTAAACTAAAATCCTGAATCCGTCCCTGATACGTGTACAAGTTCTTGGCGACACCCAGTACATGGGCGGATCCATGTTTTTGTAGTTAAGGCAGTAATTTAAAGTCAGGCAAGGGGTCTTGGAACCACATAGGTCCCCAACAGTTCGAAGGCGGAGCCCTGGTGGTGGATTAAGGGGACTCCCCCTGGAAGCTTCTGCAATTTGACGGTTTTAGGGTTTAAAATCGTGCAATTTCATTGTCCTCATTCGGTACCGCAGCTGTCGTGTAATCGTAAACCGGTGTAGCCCATATGATAAAGTACTCGGCTCGTGACCGGGAGACCCGGGTTCGACTCCCGCCATGGGTGCACCGGTTGACTGTCTCTCGGATGAGACCGGAAAAACCGAGGTCCTGTGTCGGGATAGGCGTAGGGGGTAATAGATGCATTACTGCTTCGGGAGGGTCCGTTGCAAAGGTATAAATTTCTGTGCGATGCATCAGACAGATGCCGTCACCATATACGGAAATAGAGTGAAGTAGAGTGACGTAAAACAATAATCATTCAATCAATGTTTTGTAATCGAAGTTTTTTGTGATGTTATTTATATTTCCCATACTTTGTTATCCTAGTTGTACCTGTGGTGTGTTTTGTCATAACTGCATTTCTAAACTGAAAAAAAAAATCTGTCTCGACAGTATCGTAAAATCCGCCATCATCTCTTGCCTTTGTTACGTGTACATTATTTCTAGTGGAATTCAGAGACATCTATAAGAGATTTAAAAAAAAAAGAAAAGAAAAGGCGTTGCATCATGCCATGAATGCTTTTCACTCAGGAAAGGAGAGGGGCTGGGGTTGAAGCCCTAAAACTAGCCAAAATAACCCGCAGATGTACTATTGTACGAGTATCGGATTCATACTGGTCCGTAGCGTAAACAATATCGGATGATTCTCTCTCTCTCTCTCTCTCTGTAAAGGGGGTGGGGCGTTTGTTTTAGGGGGTAGCACTCCTTCTGAATCTACCATTGCAGTCGGTATGTATTCGACAGCTGTATAACACAAAACTCATACAACAATTTTTAAGCGTTTGGAATTTTCGGTTCTATGTGATTAGTACTGGCGATATTACTGAAGTCTTGTAGGGCCGTACCAGTGGCGGATTTAAAGTGGGCCTCGCCCCCCCCCCTTTTTGGTCACATATTCACCAGTAAAATCCAAATTTTGCACCAAAAATGGCTGAGAAGTTTGGCTTATACCCATTTGGGCCACCTTTTCGGAAATCCTGGATCCGCTACTGCGTACCATTTTTAAAACTTCTTATAATAATTCAGTATTTTGTAATAACACATTATTAATTTGGTGCGGCCCTAATAAGATCGGTTGATTGATTATTTTTTGCGTTACTCCACGATTATTTCACGTATATGGTGATACCATCTTCCTGATGCATTGCCTTGAAATTTAGACCTTTGCAACGAATCCATCCCAAGCAGTGAGGGATCTTTTACGTACTACGCCTATTATAACATGGTACCTTGGCCTTTTACGTACTACGCCTATTATAACATGGGACCTTGGCTTTTTACGTACTACGCCTATTATAACATGGGACCTTGGCTTTTTACGTACTACGCCATGGGACCTTGGCTTTTTACGTACTACGCCTGTTATAACATGGGACCTTGGCATTTACTATCTCATTTGAAAGACAGGACAATGGTGTGTCCATGGCGGGAGTCGAACTTTGGACCTTTCGGTCATAAGTCAAGCACCTCATCATCCACACCGGCTTACAGCCTTCTTATGATATGAACAAACATCTTTACGACATGTGTAGATACCGGGTCGAGTCCTGCACGACGTACACCTGTGGTGTCGTAACGGACCATAACTCTTGACAGTGTGAGAGGGGTTTATACGTGATATTTTGTTTCCTTTACTGTTGTTGTCACGGGGAGGGTGTAGTACTTTCAGATTTACATAAATAGGTACAGAAGAATCACATTCTATGTTATTCTTTTTTTAATAGTTGGCAGAAGAGCAGAGATTTCGTCTGCTTTTTATTCTAAGTTTTAATTATGTTTCTGGTGTTTGGATCTTTCAGTTGTAGTGAAATATAAATGGTTGTCAATTACAATACAAACATGTAATCGCAATAATGCTTTGCTTAAATGTACTCTATTATTAGAAACTACATGTGTTTTACACATACATATAATAGTAAAGTGTTGTTAGATAATGCCGCCTTAGATAAAGTGTGGGATTATCTATAACTAAGATCCATCATTTAAATATAAACGTTTGTGACAGTTACAATTAAATTGTACACCGGAGTAGCTTTAAATTGTGTGTTTCAAATAGGCAATGAATTAACCAAGTCATTTTTTTAATTATCAATTGAAATAACTAAGAAGGTCGTGCGCATTATGCAACGTACGTAAATAGTCAGAGCTGATTGAACAGCAATGCTTTTAACAGCCAATTGACAGTTATCTACCCTGAATACTTAAGGATTGCCGGTAAGTACTGCGAGGCAATAGTTAATTGAAGGAACCGACACTGACTTTTCCTTTCCTCCGGATTAGCGATGCACCAGTGGAAATGTAAAATTGATATTGGATTTCTTACATGATTGACTCCATAGCGTCGTATGCCGAGCCACTAAGAATGTCCCGTCCCCGCTGCAGTTTATGTCGTCTACATTGTATTCTACATTTCACAAGAACTTGTTAGTCTGGTCAATTTGCCGAATCATCTCAGTTGGACGGACTTGACTGTTCCTCGTCTGTACGTAAGTGACTGGAAGAATTGGGCATCCAGGTAAGTGGTATCGACTTATTCATCATTTGTTACGTTAACGCTTTACTTCACTTTTTGTGAACTAGTTTCTAAACTTTATTCGAATTTCATAGTTTCTTTATTTTGTGTTTATTACATTGATAAAACATCGGGGACGGACGGTGACTCTTCAGCTATATCAGTTACAAAGCAAACCTTTAAAGATATTGCTACTAAGAAGGGGACGTAACTGTTGACACACCGGCTCCACATGAGTTTGTTCTTTTGTGACTGGAGTCTATTCTTTTATACGAGGATGATTTAAAAAAAAAAGAGGATCAATTGTTTTTAAATAAAATGTACACTGGGAACGGTTGATCTGATATGGAACTCTGGGGTAATATATTTCACGTCGTGTCGTTAATTTTGACGTTTTCACATTCTTGATGTACAGCTCCTATTTGCATGAATCATTTGGTAGACATGTTTATGGCATCTAGAAGCCTACATAACTGAGATATATTTGCCTTCGAGGTCATACAATGTATTTGTATCTTTGCCCTCAACGGCAGTATAGTTTTGTTTGTGAAGTTTATCGGCTACTTTTTCATAATATCATTATTTTCTATTATAAGTCATGTATGTGTAATGTTATAATTTTTGAATTTACTTGGAGGGTGGTAAATACAAAAATAATTTGAACATGACACGTGGTTTGAGATTGGCAGGATACTGTTTTAAATGTTGATGCAGTTCTTCCTTCTCTCTCTCTCGCTCTCTCTCTCTTGATCCCATCTCTAGGTTGCCAATTAATTCTTGGTAAAAAGTAACGTCCATTAATTTTATCTGCGTATTTTATATACGAAGTAATGCATGATTTCCGTCTGTCTTGTCATCTTAAATGACTGTCGGTATCCGGTCGTTTACTCGATTTTTCTACGAAAATTCTGATGTTAGGTTACAAGTGTATTTATTCAAATAAATAAACAAATAAATAATTAAATAAATAAATGGGTCCTTAACGCTGACACTCATTTCAATCAAACCTACGGTTTGGACAGATGAGTGAGATTTAGTGCAGCGACTCTAACCACTTTGGCCATCGTAACTCTGATCAGATACGATACTGCTGAAACTGGATGGGTCAGATACGATACTGCTGAAACTGGATGGATCTGTTAAGGTCAGTCATCTGATTATTTCATGCTTTTTGAAAGAGTTGATATTCGAATATTTAATGGAAATCAAGCTTACCTACACCAGAGATTTGTTTCTGATTTAACCGTGATATGTGAGGTGAGGGTGATTCGTCCAAGAACAAGCAAACTTGCCCCTTCAATATTATGAAATACAAAACGCCAAAATCTGCATTTTAAAACATTGAAACGCCTTTAAAATATAAATCTTATCTTACTACAAACCACTATGATGAACCTAAGTCAATTTAACAATTTATATATCTTCTTCTGATCTATGAATAATAATTGTTTTAAAAAGTAAAAAGAACATTCGGACCTTCGTATTTGCTGCAAAACAAATGATACATATATAGTATTGGTTACCCTTTAAAGCTTACAAATGATCACATCATTCTTAGAAGTAAAACGCCAAGGGAATAAAATCATCTTGTAATATTTAAACACTCGAATAGAAGGTAAAACATTTAAATCCTCTTTTTTATCCTCTCGAACGGATCGAGGTGTGACAGATTACTGTCGCTTCAGTCAATTTTAATTTTGCGAATTTCAAAATAACCGATCGATATGTATACCATTCAGGTATATGCGATCTTTTGTCAAGATCAGTTTATTTCGACGAAAAATAGCAAAATCGATTCTAAAGATGCTGCCCAAAGGTAAATAAGAAACATTTACGTACGCATTTCGTTAACTTGTCATGAGATCGTACTGATGAATACATTTGTAGGTCGTAGTGGTGGATCCAGGTGAGGTACAAAAGTTACAGAAGTTTGAATATGAACTCGCCCGTCTAAAACAGATTGTGTAGCGATAAATTCATGAATTTTTCTGTTATAGTTCAGATTTAAGAACCATCTTAGTATCATTTTGATGCATTTCTAGATTTATTTGTAAGTATTAGTAATCTTTCCTTTTGAAAAATAGTGTGGTATTTAACTTAACATTGAGTCTGTATATATAATTTACCATCCTTTTAACACAGACATTTTTCTGTATGAAATGGAAACGATCCCATTGTTTCTTAAATTATAATTGACTCGGAGTTCCCTTTCATGTATAATGTAACATTGCACATAAAAAATCATGCATGCTGTTTCGAAATGTCAAACCCAAGCATACAACTTTAGGTCTGAAGATGTTTAGAGAGAACTGAAAAAACAAAACAAAACAAACTTTTTATTACCAATATTTCATTTGTCAATTAATTGTTTATATCTAAACTATCATAGTGTCATATCAATAAGTTTGAGATATATATATATATATGTAAATGTTTCTTATATATATATATATATATATATATATATATATATATATATATATATATATATATATATATATATATATATATATATTTAAAGCACAAATAGAATCAGTGAAACACCTGGGAGTACTGTTGACCTTGGATCTCCGAAGAAATACCTGTAGAAAATAAAGACAAACATATAAAGCAAAAAAGACACTACAACTAACAAGGCACTCTATATTTCACTTATATTCGTTTCTCGTCTGGGACTCGAACCCACGACCTATGGTATCGAATCACCTAGGCGTCATGCATTCGACCCTCTAACCGACTGAGCTACCCGAGCTACACAAAAATGGAGCTTTAATAGCCAATCATTAGCTAATGGCATGCATGACAACACGGCCGCGGAAAGTGAAGGGATTTACCCGACGTAAACGCAGGCGGATCCTCTGAAAGAATACAATCACCGAAAGAGAGATAAACATATAAAGCACAAATAGAATCAGTGAAACACCTGGGAGTACATTTCAGACTACCTGCATGCAGTCTCTGCCTTCTGGAACTATATCCTGTTCTTTCTGTGTTGCTATTCTTTTTGACAGTTTGCGTGGAATTTATTGTGTATTGGTTCCTGAATGGCGTCTGTATGAAAATTCCTTATGATATATTGTATTTTGATCCGTATGAAAATTCCTTTTGATATATTGCATTTTGCATGCATTTAATCTGCAGTTTTATTGAATGTGCAGTGTCGTGCTTGTACTCAGTCAGAAAGTAATTTTCATGCTAATGACATGACAAATTGTTACAGTGTTCGGTGTGTCCTTGTATATATACATTTTCAACCTTCACCAAGCGGAGATATCTCGACCATATCTTTGTCGATAATGAAGGAATAACTATGAAATTAGCAATAGGCCAGATATCTATCTCGTTTAGTTTACATCCACACACGGTTGGTCATTCATATACACAGCGGACAGGACAATGTAAGGGCTAACCTCTGCAATGCTCCGGTTAGCGAACGGAACCACGCTGGGCAGTGATACCGATCTACATTATTTTAAAACTATCTTTGTGAAATATAAAACACGAGTTTTCAATGGCATCTACTTTTTGTTCAAGCATAAGGGCAACATTCATATTTTAATAAAAATTTAATGTTTAATGTAATAAATGTACAATTGCCTCAGATTCTGTCCTATGTCGAATTCTAATCCATTCTCTAGATGTATGTCGGCAAGGCTGACTCTTCAATATTGTAATACTGTAAATATATTAAAGTCCATTTATAATCAAGTCACCGACAAACCTCAAAACGGCAGACACGACTTCTTATCAGTTTCATCAAAGACTAAGGTGTACAAGCAATGTTAATTAACAAATCGGAACTTTGGTTTTAATCCAATAGCTTCAGATCGGCAGTTAGCTTGTATCTAAGCTCTTTAAATGGTCATTTCACCAGAAGCAGTGTATAAAGGTGAAGAGTCGGAATGTAGAGACAAAACAGGAAATCGGATTTTAAAACATGGTCATTCTGAATATATCCTGCTTTGTTCGATTTTCGGTGCATTACGGTCAATAAACTAACATTAAATGATATAGTTGTGTCAAATTTCGCATGTTCCAAGTACTGTTACGACAGCCATACATCAACAAGCGTTCTAAGAGTATTGCTAAAGCAATACATGTCCCCTACCATCCCCGACAAATTTTACAATGCACCCTATTATAAGGGACTGGTACTATAAATACATTTCTTGGAGTATATAATGCATAAGTGAGTCATACTACAATTGATGAAAAACATTTATGTGAACCGGATCAAAATTCAAAACTGATCTGTAACTTGTCATGGTAAAGTATTGTACTAAATAACAAATGATAATGTGCAATTTGAAAATCTGAAAAAAAATGTGGGAAACTAAGTACATGCATTTGCATTAATTTTCCAAGTCAAAAGGCCATAACTTAGCAAATAGTAAAAAATTAATGAACTGGAACAGAATCTGATTTGGGGGGGGGGGGGGTTGATTGGTGTTTTACGTCGCTTTCAACAATATTTCATTTATATCGCGACATGGAAGCAGAATTTGAACTTGTCACTTTAAAACAATGTACTAAATAACAAAGGATACTCTGCCAGCATGATGGAAAAAAAAATGCGGAAAACGAATTATTTACATTAATTTTCTAAGTTCAAGGTCCATAACTTGGCAGAAAATCAATGAACCAGAACAAAATTTGAACTTAATCTATAACTTGTCATGATATAGCAATGTACTTAATATCCAGTGATACTCTGCCGGCATGACGAAAAACAAAATGCGGAAAACTAAGTATTTGTACTAATTTTCTAAATCACCTAGCAAAAAATCAATGAACCAGAACAAAATTTGAGCTCGATCTGTAACTTGTCATAATAAAGCAATGTACTCAATATCAAAATGATTCGATGCCAGCATGACCAAAAAAAAAAAAAAAAAAAAAAGAAAATTAAGTATTTGCATTTATTTTCTAAGTCTAAGGGCCATAACTTAACATAAAATCGATGAAGCGGAACTAAATTTAAAATTCATCTGTAACTTGTCATGATAAGACGATGTATTAAATATCAAATGATAATCTATAAACTTAATGAAAAATAAAGTGAGGAAAACTTATTTGCCGGCAGACTGACAGACGGATGGACAGAGTGCAAACCTAAAGTTTCCTTCGGCTTTGCCGGTACGGGACTAGTAAAAAACTATGTCTGTTTGAGATTGAATAATGGCGAATTTAGAGAAGACGGAGTCTCTTATTAGCCCCAGATTTATTATAGGTTTATTTATCTTTTTAAAAGGAATTATTATCATTATTACATATGTAATCGGTTTGCTACTGAGCCCTCAACAACCCTCTCCCTTTCCCTTTTCCCCTTTTTATTCTGAAATCCTTGATCTCTGACTGTTCCAAATCTGTATATCATGTAAATTTTCCGATATACTTTCTAAACTTTCTAGATAATAAGGGGATGACCATTTGATTCTGAAAAGGGGGGGGGGGGAGGGGGCTGGCACTTTTTGGTAATAAATATTCTGATCCTGAAAATGCTGGAAATAAAAATGTCTGGCTTTGACTGAAATTGAATTAAATATCCTGGCTGCTAGCATATACATTTACCAGATCATGCAAATATAACGCTGAATGTTCTATAGAAAAAAACGTTGAGTTTTTATTGCTGCTTATATTATATGTATTCATGTAGTAGTTTAACTGTATAACTCGCATTTCAGCAGAATTTATAGCATTGAACAAATCGTGCTATTCAATATGTTCAACAAAACTTAATTAAACGAATTGTTGCTTTTTAAAAATATATTTGAATGTCCATTTTGAGTAGCAGACAGGGGACAAGGGCTCTACCATCTGCTTTCTGAGAAATTTTCTCTCCAGGTTCTTATTCGGAATAGTGTCATTCGCGTCTCCGACGACCCCTCGTGTTGTCCGCCCTTGACACTTATATGCTAGGTACAATGATATGTTAACGTTAAAATGAGTGACCAAAGGGGGTCTTAATTGAATTCGTTTCATTTCGTATCAGAGCACATATGCAAAATCTTTGTTTAAATTAAATCATATGTATTTCAATATTTATAGTGGCCATATTTGTTGACAGTGTTTCATTCCTTGAAGTTTAATTTAAATCAGTGCAATAGGACATTCATGAAATGGATGACAGAGACTGAGAGGAACTATACACTTCACTACAGAAACAAGTAGTTAAAAGACCTATGTCGTGTTTGCATATTATTTGTGGAGTTTTATATTAGCATGTGCTTTGTTAATGTCATATATTACAATGCAATTCTAACAAATATTCATTAGCGACAAAAAGTCAAGAAAATAAATAATCTGTCCCACGATATCAAGGAAAAAACATTCTATGCCTCAAAGATCCGAAAATACATAATTGTCGCTTTCAACAATATTTCAGTTGTATCGTGACATGGACTCCCCTTTCAGAATCAGATGGTCGTCCCCTATACTGTTACATATCGGTCAGAAAATACTCGACTTCTACATTCTTATGCTAGTATTGTATGTATTCATTGACGTCATATGTCGGTCAGAAGCATTGCATCCCCCTTACCTTTGGTCGGAAAATTTTACCAAAAAAGGTAATTTTCGACCATTTTTAGGGCTGCAACCCCCCCTTTCCAGACCGATAGCGCAAAACATTTGTCATGGGAGACTGCAACCCCACCCCCTTTAAAAATTTCTAGATAAGCCTATAAGAAGGTATTTGACTTCCTACAACCTTATGCTAGTATTATATGTATTCATTGACGTCACATGCCGGTCAGAGGATACTGGAATTCCTTCACCTTATGCTAGTATTGTAGGCATTCATTGGCGTCATATGTCGATCAGAACGTATTCGACTTCGGTTACTCTAACGCTAGTATTGTGAGTATTCATTGACGTCATATTTAGTATGCCGGTTGCATTACACATGATGAGCATTCTCCATATATGAAGCAGTCTACATTACAAACCGGTATTACGAATCTGTATAACCGTGCTCCAGTGTTTCCAAGCAAAATCAAATGCTTCTTCCTGTGTATTGTGGGATAAGGGTTACCTAGAAACTATTAAATCATATATACATATTTATGAAAGAAAAGGGAGTATGTGAACATATATAATGTAGCTAATGTATTAGGAAGAGCAATGTGTTAGAGAAAAAACATCGACCCTTTTGCACTAAATTCATCTCATTACATGGTTGTGCATTTAAATATGTTAATGGTTAGTTGGTTGGTTGGTGTTTTGTAGAAACTGAAAGTACGACAAGGTTCTTGAAGATCCATATCATGTGCATTTTGTTGTATTACATGATAATCAATTAGCTAAGAGGTGCTTAATTAAGAAGTCAATGTAAAAATGTCTCGTTACATGAAGCTATATTCCTAGTATGATGACAGGAACGTGACAAGCAGGAGATGCTATTTTGCACAGGGGTTTTAACAGGCAGTACTGGCGACTGACCTGGTTCCGTAATTACTGGAAACAGAACAAGCCCATCTCCCCTGTCATGACCATCCTGCTTTCATCGTATCTCTGGGTTTTATCAAAGAATATTTCACATGGATGATTTATGTCTCTGAAGTGACTTTGTGAAGATGATGTACTAGCGTATGAAGATTAAGACTGAAAAGATTTAGATTGTGCAAATTAAGAATGTAAGATAAGTGTTATATCTTACTTACTTTAAGGTCTCATTTTCTGCGAATTCTTTAGAATTTTGATTTTGAAAAACAAAGTTGTAAGTTTTGGCAGATGATAAAACAGTCAACTATAAAACGTAAACAGAAATACGTTTCAAAAGATATATATATATAAGTGTGTGTGTGTGTGTATGTGTGTGTGTGTGTCATATCATATCATATCACATATTATATCATATAACATCAGTTAATAATTCTGTTCACGTGTTCTGAGTGAATGTTAGCAACTAGTAACATTATAATCACATTGTGCTTTTTATTGCGCACGTGCAAACTCGTTTCTATATGGTTTTATATGGCAATTTATACATTTTCGCACACTGATTTTTTTTTTATCAAGGCGTGGTTTGTGATTTTTGTTATTAACTGTATAAAGGTATTCTAATTGCTTGGAGATCTTCTTAATTTTACACTTTGTTTTTGAATGTAGAGAGAATATTAAAGAACTCAAAGGTAATGCAGCTTCAGTAAAATGAGACTGAGACATTTGTGAATCTAATTACTCGTAACGTTATTAATTAATCCCTGTAATATCCTTTGGCTGATTTGTCTTTTGTTTGATATCTTAAATACTTTATTAAATATTTGATGTTAGATGTGGATTGTTTATCATTCCATTCTGCAGTATTTGACATTTGAAGACGTAGCTGGTGATTTACCGAGGTTAGAATACCCTTTTACTACAGTTTCACCAATGACGTAATGTTTTGTGACTAGATCACGTGTTTTGTGACATTTTAGGCTGCATCAGGTAGATTGAATTTTTTTTTTCTCTTGACTCGTGATTCTGTTTACCATATATAAGACAACATGGACAACAGAAGAGATAAAAGCTAAAGAAAACTTTTGATAGTATCTTCTTTTAAGACAATAGAACCTGGCGGACTTAACCAAGTACTTGATATACACTATATGAATAAAAAGGTACCGAAAATTTTCATATTGGTTTTGTCATCTGTTGTTTTCCGAATGATTATACACTTCCATAAACTTTTTTTCTTTCTATCATTTCTTCTTCTTTTTCCAATACGAAGTGTACTCAGAAGTTGAGCTTAATACTTCAATTTACCACTTATTTATTATCGCCGACCATAAAGGCAATGATTATATTGATGGATATTTTTTTTTGGGGGGGGGGTGGTATCATGTACAATGTATTTTTGGTGAAGTTATTTTCGTCATACTTTGTGTTTGTTTTATTATGATGGTGTAGCGCTACTTCTTTGAAGAAAATGGAAATAAACGACTTTGAAAGTAAATTGAAAGGGCATAGAATTTCGACGCATTTTATTTTATTTATTTATTTATCTTTTTTTTTTTTAAACTTAATGCCTTCTCCCCAGAAGTTAATTCGCCTTAGGTTTAATTCGGGATTTATTGTATTCGTCCTTATACAAAGATTATTCAATTGATTTTTTCGTCTTGTTGTTGCTATCACTGATTTTGTATATTCTTATTTTTTTGCCGACGTTAGGAAAATATGTGTGCATTACAGACGCGAAATTGCATGTCTTGCACTACCCTCATGTTGGTTCAGATTATGATCATTGCATCGAAATGATTTCAAATCACAGGAAGCGAAAAATTTCATGGGTACTCGACTCTGCCGGCGAATTGATGCATTGCATCAATGTTATTCTTATTAATTTATTTATTAACTCCATTTTATTTCACTCTGCTCCATTACGACTTGCTAACTCATCTTCCGAATAACCCTTTAAAGCGTGGTCGTGTCAATGCAAATCCCAAGTGATGTCGCCCAGTTTAATGACCTCAATATCACCTATTTTTCAGCTCATTTTCAGACGGGGAGAGACTTTTGTCCACGTCTTATCTGATGGGTGGCCTGGATGTTGATAATATCTCTAACTTCGATACTACGCCATGAAATAGTACGGAGAATGTATCTTATTATTCGCTCGGTACCTACACAAAAGTAGAGATTGCGATTACGAAAATTCAAATAGTAACTATTTACAATCTGATTAAAATCATATCTTTATTCCGCTTCTCTATTTGTCCCATTGCGGATAAAGATCTAGCGAAACCATGTAAGGGGTCATGTTGTGGTGAACTCTGATTTCCAGCTAATCAGTGAAGTTAACATCGCCAGCGTGCGTGACCCACAAGGTAGTTTTAGAACAGTGTTTGTTACATATTGCATCACTATCACGTGCCTAGGCGAAACGGTTTCGGTGACTGAAACCGTCATCAGAGTTCACCAGAACATGATCCTTTACGGGGTTTCGCCAGATCTGTATCCGCAATAGGACAAATAGAGAAGTGGAATAAAGATACAGTTTTTATCAGATTGTAACTGTTTATTAACGAACGCATGTACTGTGATGAAATGATGTATATGTCAGAACGATGTATATACATTGAGACTACACAAGATTACAATTTTGTGTAAGAATATACATCATTACATTCAGTTTGATAGTATATACTCATTCCAGTACTTCACAGTATGGGTGAGTTCTATCAGTCTGTTGTCCAGTTGCGCAATAATGTCCGGTTGTCCAGTTGTAGATTTATGGGGTCTGAGGTACATTCTGTCTGACAGTGTGGTCAACAATGTGTGTGTATGTGGGTGTGCGTGAGTGTGTCTAATACCACTGGGTCAATACCGCTGTTGGTTGACTGTGAATTCCCGAAAGCATTACCAGTTCAGATTTTATCGCTTTAGGACTAGCAGTGACATCAAATTTTACTCGAGTCTACTTATTATTGAAAAACAAAGAAAACTAGGAAAGATGAGGAGATTAGAAATTTGAATGTTACATGTTTACTTGTTACTTCGATTTTTGACAATAAAAACAACAACAGCAACAAAAACTTCCAGAACAAAACGCCTGCCTCCATTACCCAAAAATGGTAATTACCTCACTTAGTCGTAAAGTATGTTCAATTATTAAGCACAAATAATACTAAATATCTTTGCAACTTTGGAAAATTTGTCAAACACACCTTTAAGAATGTATGTAGAAATTATTTTAAAACGCATTAATGCTGTATTCTCTTGTCAATAATATCAGTATTATAATGTACAAGAATAGTACTCAATTCATTTAATATATAATGATGATGAATGAATTATACTATACTGTCCATTTATTTCAACACGATCACAAAAACATGTGCCTCCCCCAAAATCATAACAATCAAACAAATAGAAATTAATCTCGACATAACAACGAGATGTCATGTTCTAATTTTTGTATTTAACACCCCCCTCCCCTCCCTCAAGTGAATTCAAAAATTTTAATATGCCAGAGATACAATTTGATGAAAATGAAATTGAAAGAAATATCATTATGCAATCTAGTGAGGTTTGTGTTTGTGTGTTTGAATCTTTCTATATACATTAAGAAAATGCCCTTTATCATGAATATCTATGTATTCAGTATCATTCTGCTATCCTGGTATCTCCTAACTTATCTGTTTATTACAGCTATTGTCAATCAATCTGTCAAATGTTGAAATATCGTAATTTTGCGAGATATCATTTATTTGGAGCATTACAATAGTGCACATGCATTTACTGATGGTGCTGGGATAGGCTTGATGTAGTGGTTTAGCGCTTGGTTTTCGGTGCCGATGATCCGGGTTCGATTCCCGGGTTGCGCCACTATGTTTTTAAAGAGGTTGGTTTTCTCTTGCTTCTATGTCGCGATATAACTGAAAAACTGTTGTGAGCGACGTAAAAAACCATCCAACCAACCAACCAACTGAGAGTGCTGCATAAACGGGCAAAAGTATAAAGAGCGGCGTATATGATAGCGTTAGTTTAAACATATTTTATTTCCATAAGAGAAATTGGAATTGGGCACAAGTTGTCAAACTTATGAAACGCCCTTTCCATACAAAGCTAAACAAACATGATGGCAAAGTTGATATCACATTTCATATATAAATAATCATATAACATTCAGGAAATAAATAAGAGAGAGAGAGAGAGAGAGAGAGAGAGAGAGAGAGAGAGAGAGACAGAGATTTAGTCGAATCTCTTAGAGTGTTTTATGTACGAGTACACTGCATTCATGAGGCGCTCGTTTTCCTGCTCTGGACGTGTCAAGTCTCCAAATAAGACTGTTTCTATAGTTAGGGGAAGGAAATTTGCTAGTGATACGTAAAGTAAAACTCTTTGTTGATTATATAACGTGCATTCGAAAAAGAAATGAAAAGAATTTTCATTTGGATTACCACATCGACAGGAAGGGGAATTTATTAGATTAACGCGATAGAGGTCAGCGTTTAAAATACTACAGGATGATCGCAATCTTGTATGAATGATATTTAGTTTTCGTTCGCCGTTTAGAAGATAATCAGGTAAACAAAACGAATCACTTTCAGACTTAAGACATGTTTTAAATTGGTCATATGATGGAATGTTCCTGATGCCAGGGTGTAGATTGTTCCAGCTATTAATTACTGAAGGAAAGAAAGAGTTGCGAGTCGACTGTAGTCTATAGTTAAGTAGATAAATGTCTGTATCACTGCGTAAGTTGTATCTGTTATGTCTTCTATATGTGTCAAGTATGTCGGTCAAATAGTCAGGTGCTTTATTATAGTATATTTTATGAAACATATTAAGTTTTCTTCGTATGCGGCGTTCAGAAAGCTTTTCCCATCCGGTTTCAAAATATAAAGATTCTCTTGATGAAAATAAAGGTAAGCCCGTAACCAATCTGGCAGCTTCTAACTGTACCCTCTCCAGCCTGTCTTCATCAGATTTTAAACATCCATCCCATACTTCACACCCATATTCCAAAATTGGCAAGATAAACGAATTATAAATTTTGTTTAGTGTTTTTCTAGTTAAAGTATACTTGAACCTTTTCAAAACATTTATTCTGGCAAGTGCAGATTTACAAATTATTTCAATATGACTTGACCATTTTAAGTTACTGTCGAACGTTATGCCTAGATGTTTATGGCTATTGACAGGTTTCACTGCTACATTGTCAAAATTGATTACAAAATTATGAGGACAGTTGCCAAAATAAAGAATTTCCGTTTTACCTGGATTAAAATTTACTTTCCAGACATTTGACCATTCACTGATTTCCCTTAAATCATTTTCGAGATTTATTTTTAATTCTGCAGGGTTGTTTGATGAAGCTGACAGGGATGTATCATCAGCAAATAATCTAGATATATTTATAAGGTTATCTGAAATGTCATTAACAAAAATTAGAAACATCAGAGGTCCAAGGACTGAGCCCTGGGGTACGCCAGCGTTTATGGATTTTATGGGTGATAAAGCTTTATTTATAAACACAGATTGTTTCCTGTCGCAAAGATAGTTTTCAAAAAAATTTAGAAGTTCGCCTTTAATGCCATGAGATTTCATTTTTTCAATTAGACCTTTATGCCAAACTCTATCAAATGCTTTAGAAATGTCACAAAAAATAAAACATGTCATTTTTTTATTTTCCATGTCCATCAAAATGGAATGATAAATTTCTAAAAGTTGATAAACAGTAGAGTTATTTGCTAAAAACCCACTTTGGTACTTGTAAAACAGTTTATTATCAAGCAAAAAATTATAAATGTATTTGTGAATTACACGTTCAAAGAGCTTACCAACGGTACTGAGAAGAGAGATAGGTCGATAGTTTGACGGTAGATTGGGGTCCCCTTTTTTATAGATGGGCATAACGCGCGCATGTTTCCACATAGATGGAAACTTACATAATCTTAGGGACATTTGAAACAAATAGAGAAGAGGCTTCGCTACCGTACTAGCTGTTGATTTTAGCATATTGTGACTGATTTCATCATGTCCTGAAGCTTTATTTAATTTCAAGGATTGGATTGTGTCAACTATGTCTTTTTCAGTTATATTTATGGATTGAATTGCTTTATCTGTTCTGAGTGGGATGGTTGGGACAAAATCATCGGGGTCATCAATTGTAGAAATATTTGCAAAATAATTATTAAGTAGATTAGCCTTTTCTGTATCTTCAATTGCTACATCTCCATTTTCTGCATTTACAAGCGTTATACTGACATGGAGATTTTGACGGCTGCCAGGCTTCCTGGTCGAGTAAGCATCTCCTGCTCTGCGAGATATACCTGGTTTAAATGTATTATAATTCAAACGACAAAAACTATTTCAACACCATATGAATGAAATGGATGTGAACTAAAACTGTATATATTAGTGACCAAGCCACACCTCACCAGAACAAGCCACACATCACCAGAACAATCGCATACTTATATTTTACGGGAGACTGAAGACTACTTAGTTGCTTTTATTAATTGATTATGATGAATATAATTTGTAAATCAAAAATTCTCAAAATGAACTCTCGGTCCTAGACGGTAGTTTAGACGTTTGTTTTGTCGGTACATTCACCACTGTGTAATGGTGGCGTCGTTTATGTCTAGTCGGACGCATAGTGTGTACATTCACCACTGTCTAATGGAGGGGTCGTTTATGTCTAGTCGGACGCATAGTGTGTACATTCACCACTGTCTAATGGAGGGGTCGTTTATGTCTAGTCGGACGCCTTGTGTGTACATTCACCACTGTGTAATGGAGGCGTCGTTTATGTTTAGTCGGGCGCCTTGTGTGTACATTCACCACTATCTAACTGAGGCGTCGTTTATGTCTAGTCGAACGCCTTGGGTGTACCGTCATTCACCACTGTCTAATGGAGGCGTCGTTTATGTCTAGTCGGACGCCTTACGTGTACTTGAACAGTACTTGAGAGGAGAAGTACCAGGTCATTATGGCGCAGAAAAGTGATATGTCCTGGAGACGTTCTTTAGTTTGCTGTCCTTTTGTAAGGAAGGTTTTTAACCATAAGCTTTAAATATGAAATACAAAATTATCTTTGCGACATAATTTAAAAACAAATCGGTTCCAATCACATCTCATGTGTACATTCACCACTGTCTAATGCAGGCGCCGTTTATGTCTAGTCGGACGCCTTGCTAAGCATAGTTCTTCCTTTCTTAGGATGGATTACGATAATTTTATTTGATATCTCTAACATCTGGATGTTTCTAAATAAGATACTACCGTGTGGTGCATCACGTTAAGTTAGTGTGATGCATCACATTAAGTTAAGATACTACAGTGTGATGCATCACGTTAAGTTAAGATACTACCGTGTGATGCATCACGTTAAGTTAAGATACTACCGTGTGATGCATCACGTTAAGTTAAGATACTACAGTGTGATGCATCACGTAAAGTTAGTGTGATGCATCACGTTAAGTTAAGATACTACCGTGTGATGCATCACGTTAAGTTAAGATACTACCGTGTGATGCATCACGTTAAGTTAAGATACTACCGTGTGGTGCATCACGTTAAGTTAGTGTGATGCATCACGTTAAGTTAGGATACTACCGTGTGATGCATCACGTTAAGTTAAGATACTACCGTGTGGTGCATCACGTTAAGTTAAGATACTACCGTGTGATGCATCACGTAAAGTTAAGATACTACCGTGTGATGCATCACGTTAAGTTAAGATATTACCGTGTGATGCATCACGTTAAGATATTTGGATGCATCCGCTATCGTTCCGCCGCATCTAGTTTGATATGTAAATATGCATTTAATATTAATTTGTTTTTATCGATTCGTCCATTGATAGAACCAAAGCTTGGGATCTTCAGCCTTGTGTGCCGGTCATTATTATAACTTTATATATATATATCGGTCAGTGATCGCATTTAGAGTGATAGAGTGAAAACAGAACAAGTTTGCTATCTTCTGATTTTAAGATACTTCTTGTGAAAGCATACACCCTTTTGATTTACATGAGGTTATGTCTAGATTTGTAGAGATATTATGGCTTATAATATATGCACAATAACTGGATGACATCATTGGTACAGCTCGGAGGCTTCTTGATTTCTTTATATCTTAAATCAATCCTCGGTAGTTAAATGTTATTGGGAACGTCTTCTCTCAATTCATTGACAATTTTATTGATGTTGCATAATGTACTTATGTTAACATAATTTGCGAGGTAAGAGGCAACATGCTTAGGAATAAACTTATTATTCCCGAAACGTATGTACAGAAGCGTATTACTTTCACATTGAGGCAGTTTAACTTTTCGTTTTTTCAGCATTAAAGTTGACAATTCCAACTTCAATCTTGGTAATTTCAACATTTAAGTTCGAAATTTCAACTTGATTCTTGGTAATTCAAACTTTTAAGTTGAAATTACGACTTTAATATCAGCAATTCCAACTTTGATGTTCGAATTACCAAGATTACAATTGGAATATATAGAATAAATGTATATAATAATAATAATAATAATAATAATAATAATAATAATAATAATAATAAAATAATCATGATGATGATGATGATGTTGATGATGATGACGATGATGATGTTGATGATGATGATAATCATATTAACGAAATATAAAAGACATAATACAAAAAAGTTTAAATTTCCTAGAGTAAAGTTTCTTCTTACAGAAATGAAGCACAATAAACATAATATACTGATATAAATATATATATATATATATATATATATATATATATATATATATATATATATATATATATATATGAATGAAATTATGTATGTCTGTATGTATGTGCCTGTGTTTCAGTGGGGTACTTACACCCCCCCCCCCCTACCATGACACTTGCTCCAATGGATATATATATATAATAAATGATGATAGTTATGGGTCAATAAAATGGCTTATTCATCAGCATTGTTGTGAACAAGACTAAGGGGACTGTTAGTCCGTTGTAAATTCCCAATCTAGATCATAATTATGTTTGTATAAGACAGTTGTAGATTGCTAATCAATATACGTACTACTTCGACTAGACTTAACAAATTCCGTCAATGCCGTAAGAGTGTAAGACATGTCTGTTTTTTATCACGAGATACTGGACTGAATAAAAATATTAATGAATTATACAGTATCTAGTATATTACCATGCCTAATTGCTATACAGGGATGGTTCTACCAATAAGGTCATGCCACAAGTGTAAACCAAAGTGGCATAGCTCCTGAGTAATCAAGATAGCAGTGTAGGATAGCTTAGAAAGCCTGCAGAAACAAGTACAGTATGCCCATCAGAACAAAATTCAAAAACGAACTTGAAAAAAGTTTAATTTTGACGAACAAAGCAAACAAACAAACAAACAAACAAAAAATCATTTTAACTTGCATACCCTGGTGTTTTCAATTTTATGGTTAGTAGTAATGTTTTGCACTTTGGACGAAATCATGTTTTTAGAACATATCCTAGTGCCCTATTATAGCGTACGAGCTTTAATTAGTACTGATAGTAGAGTACAATGGGTTACTCTTGAGGAAGGGAATTTGGTAATACTAAACTTGAAATCGTCACGTCTGAGTAAATTATACAAGTCAAATGAACATTATTTATCAGTAGGAGGACAAATGACCATGGGCATGCTACTCTTATAATGTTTCTCTAGAACGCCCTTTGGTAGAGATTGATTGAAACTGAATGTTTACGAAATTGATGCTGCATAACAGCGCCTTGGCGAACACACAGTAGCCATGGGACTATGGTCCTGGTGTTCGCAGTCTTTAAATAAAAAGAAAAGCGAACAGTATCTTATTCTGTGTTGTATAAACACTGTTTCTATTAGATTTTTGTTTAGTAACAATAAAACTTTACCATGCCAGGTGAAATTATTAGCCCCTCCCTCGTCGCTTCCTGAAGAAAATCGTATCAGATTCTTAATGTAACAGCGATCCCCCCCTTTCCCCTCCCCAATTTAAACTGCTTTCTACTGTCTGGATATTTCATTTACCTCACCTAATAAAAATTTCAAATTTTAGAATTATATTTTATTGGTAAAGTATTAGACACTTTCAGTGTTGTTACATTTCTTTTTCTTCTACTGCTTTGATTTTAGAGATAGCCTTAACAGACGTTATGCCAGATGTATCTGAACACGTGACAATTTGAGTTTATAAAAAGGTTAATGTTTTTATCTTAGGCCCATCATAGGGAATGACAAACTTATTTACATCAATAGATGGATGTTTATGACATACATCAAACGGTCATACCACTCTGCATTGGGGTTTTTTTCAGTGACCAACAGCCCGTGTCTGACCGTACCCAATAGCAGTGGCAATGACTGAAAAATTACTAAAGTATGATATTGTCATTTTGTAAAAACAATGGCATATCAATACCTCACATTTTATCCGTACAAGTTTGTCCCTTTAAATATTTTCATGTGCAGAACATTACATATTTTTCTTTAACAGGCATTATAACGTGTTGAATGTACTTAATGCCTTCATGCTAAAGCAAAATTAGAAGACGATAAATGTGTTCAAAAATAGAACCAAGAAACGTGATCTCGTTACTGTGTGTGAGGTTTCAATGAACTGTTCTTTAGTCTTGAAATCCGACACACATTAATGTTGATTAGAATATAGGAAATGACTTTCAGTCGGGCGACACATTCCAAAAACATAATCAATACGAAAGTATTCCAATATCGAAGTCGTTGGCATAACTACCTAATGAAGACAATTTATGATAATTAGAGAAACATTAGATATTAGATGCAAACTATCACCTTAATAGATTTTTCTGTATACATGGACATACGACAGCATGCATGTGTATGGTATTGGGCTAGATGTCATAAGATCATGAGTTCGAATTACATCAATGACATTCACTCGTTTAGGATAAGACGATAAAAATAAAGAAGTCCTTGTGTTGTGCTGAGTTATAACGTCTGTTCGTGTTAGTCCCTTGAGTTATGTAGTCGTCGTGGTTCCCACTCCATACTAGCATTTTTTAATGATGCTACCTGATGACGTCGTAAAAATTGCCTTTTGACTTTCAAAATCATAATGACTGTAGCTGCATTTCCCCTTTCTTTATGAAAAACATTAAACTTTTTTATCATTTGGTGATCTACCTATTCGCCCTTTACATTATTATTAATTTTATTAAATTTCCTGTTCCGCCTGTGTTTGGTTTTATGTCATAGAATGTTGTCAAATATCTTACCCATGTATTATTGATTCATTTTACTTCCGACAACATATAATATATAAGAAAAAAGTAATAGTTCTCTCTCAGTGAATGGGACTTCGTGTTATGTAACATGGCACTTATAGTTGCTGATATTAAGCTCCTTCGTTCATCATGTACCCCCGCATTATAGATAAGATTTGTGTCGTATTCAATAATTCACATTCTTGTAACGTTCCCATTAGTCATACGACTAAAGAAAACAAGAACTTATTTATCGTTTTCATTTGCCAAAGCAATCTCACTGCAACGTTGATCATATTTCTTTTGCTTGTAACAGATTATATTCTCTCATTGTGAATTGATTACTTTTTGTCAATCTAAATCATAACCTGAAAAATTCGATAGAGTTTACTTGAAGCGGAATAACGCAGACTGAAGAGTTCCAATACTTCCTGTCTCTGTCGATGACGTATGAGATAACATTGACTTTTAACAAAACTGAAAGAAAGTTATTGAGGTATGAAATGAATTTCCTTGTATGTGTGTATATCTATTGCAATGCCTAAAATAGCTGAACAAAATGACGATAACAACGTCCTATAACAGTATATTATTTGATTTCAATTATATTTACTAATAAAATATAATAAAAGTGTACTTTGTTTTATCTTCGCTTTTTGTCGCGGAAATTTTGATATTTTCAATTGTTCAAAAATTAGAGAAAAAATTTACCAAAACGCATTTGTTAGGTGGGTTTTTGTTTAAAGCTTTCCTTGATAACTAGATATTAAGCACTTTATTGGGAGATACACATATTCTAATATTAAAAAATAACAACGATTCTGTTGTAAGTAAATGCCGAGTGCAAAATGACATCATCAGTGACGATTTCGTTTAAAGTTTCGGGATTGTAAACTTCATATCAGTGGATGCAAATCAAACATTGCAAACCAAGCAATGACCAAGAGACCGAAACCCCCCCCCCCACCCACCATCCCCCACAAATGGTGAATTATTTAGGTGAAGTTATTATTGTTTCCTAGTTTGAAAGGTTGTAAAACTATGAAGGAATTGTTCTATTTGATAGATCGTTATTTTTTGTTGATTACAAACAATAGATTAAAATAATCTAATAAAGGACCAAAATGGTACGCATTTTCAACATTTGATATTCTGTATCGAACAATAAAACTGGTATCTATTCGTTGGCGAAGAACTAAAAGCAATAAATGACCATATTTTTTACGACAAAAGGGTGATTCATCTGCATGTGATATGGTATGTATATCTCAATAATTAAAAGAGAATCGTTTTTCCGAAACAAGAGCGAGGTTAACAAACAGGGTCGATGTTAATGTTTTAGGGTTTCCTTAAACATGTATATGTATAAAGTTTGTTTTCGATTTCGTATCGATCAGAACTTCTCGGTCTTTACACACACAGACCTACACACACACAGACAGACCTACAACCCCCCCCCCCCCCAAAAAAAAAAGCCGGGTACACATGGTTGCCACGTTAACTTGAAAGAATTGTAGCTCTATTTGCCTCGCGTATACAGAGTTGCAATTGCATGTCTGACATTACCTGTGGACATAATACCGACCTGTACCATCTTGTTAAATTCAATAATATGACATATTGCTCTTCTCTGTTTTTCGTTAGTTATAAAATTCACAGTTTTACTTTTCTTCAATTTTCATTTCTTTATATTGGAAACAGACTGGTTATCGGTCCAATATATCGCGATGAAAACTTTGGTATTATAATTGTGAGGAATCAGAAACATGTATACATTCCTATAAATAAGAGAACTGTATAGTGAACAAATAAAGAACAAAGAACGACAACTCCGGATAGAGAACCTATGATCATATGGCAACAAAAATGCGACCTGCTTATGGCATGTCGTCAGCATACATATGTAATCTCGATACTTCAAAGTTCTAAAAGTTTCAACATGTTCCTCTTAATGTTGGTAACAAATACTTAACTTCTTTTTTTCTAACAATAAAAAATGTTACCTTACTGTAAGTGAGTTTATTTTTCGGTTGTTGAAAGGAATATTGGATTTCGTGCTGGTCAATTAACAGGTCATAAACTGAAATGCTAAATATCAAGGTTATGTACATAAAAGTTTTACGCCATATCAAGATTGTATCTTCTGTATTGAGTTTGTGGCCAGTATTAAGGTAGGAAACCAGAATGTCCAATCTGTTTAGACACCGAAACCTGTACTTTGCGACACAATGATGACAGAATTAAGATCATCTGTATTGTTTGTATGGTGTTTATACCTTCTTTTATCCAGCTTACTGATGAGGGGTTTTATGTCGGAAACGTATGTTGATACAAGTCAGTATTGTCGACTGAAAAAAAAGATTTGTAGTGCTTGAAGGAATCAGCAATGTACTGATAGACGAATAAGTATGAAAATCAATCAATCAATCAATCAATGTAAATCTAGTCCCTAGTACTTGATTGAGTATTTTACGCAACATTTTAGAAAGTCGTGAAACAAGCTTGCCTTAAGATGTAGACAGTGATAATGTTAGATCTGGTGATGACAGTTCTCTTTGACGTTATTATCTTGATGTCTATTAAACAGACAGAACAACTATTTGCGTTTCCGTTAAAACACAACTTACTCCTGTTCAAATGTAGTGCATAATGATACAGTGTTTAAGGGGGTTTGAGTGCTTGGTAACCGGTAACCGATCTTACTGCCTGTAGCTGCAGTGATCATCTCGTCTCTACCGAATTACCTGAACTGTCACTAACTACAAGATACATGTGAACAAAACCACTCATTAACATCTTTGATGTCTATTGATTATTTAATCAAGGCACTGAGTGAATAATGAAACAAACCCATTTGAAACACAGCATAGTAAAACCTAGTAAGCGCGTAACTACATACACAGTATCGAAAATAAATGGTGCACTAATTATGAGAAACAGGAAGTCGTCCTCTTTGCTTGGCACATGGTAGACAGCATAATGCTGTATATGTCGTATGTGGTTATGTATGTCATATGGTTAATTTCGATATCTGACGATATATGGCATGTCATATATATATATGACATGCCATATATATATATATATAAAGCACAAATAGAATCAGTGAAACACCTGGGAGTACTATGGACCTTGGATCTCCGAAGAAATACCTGTAGAAAATAAAGACAAATTAGACAAACATATAAAGCACAAAGACACTGCAGTTAACAAGGCACCCTATATTTCACTTATATCCGTTCCCCGTCTGGGACTCGAACCCACGACCTATGGTACCGAATCACCTAGCTGTCATGCATCCGACCCTCTAACCGACTGAGCTACCCGAGCTCCACATATATATATATATATATATATGACTACACCATATTCTTTGTGGTGTGAAACTATACATGTTGCATGTTTATAACAATATTGTATAAATTATGCAGTATACGTATTTAAGAATATAGTAGGCAGAGCTTGTATAAAATGGCAAAGTATGCTTTTTCTTAATTCTTATTCTAGTGAAATAAATACGTTTAGAGACACATGGATTTAACGGTTACAATTTTATTATAATTAAATTACATGATTGGACTCTATTTGTAACTGAAGAAGGTTTACCGTATAACATAAGAATAAACCAGCAAAAAGTATTTCTACATGGCATCCTTGATTCCTAGATGATCAAGCGGAGGCGAGAAAGAAACTAAGAGCACATGATGTGTAGGCATCTTTTGTGTGTTAACCAAATCTGATACGCATGATTGTACTTTCAATTTTAATTCAGTGAAAAAAAACCTTCATTCATATTCGAATCGTTCGAGTCTAACTCAGTGAAATTTTATCACTGCCCCTGCATATTATAAATACATGGTAGAAATATATATTTTTGTTTTTCTGATTCTCTTTAAGTCGTCAACTATGACTGAAAATGGGAGGAAGTGAACTGATGCGAAACACGAATTACAAAGGAAGACAAGTGCACTTTGATTTTCATTTTGTCGTTTTGATCTGAAGCCGACGATAGAGGTTTTATTACCTTAATGTTATGTATCAAGTACTGCAGCCAGTTGTGATCCGTTTTATAGCGGTTTTTCCCTTCCCTTCCGTTAAATAGATTTTGTTACAAAGAAAAGGTTATGTAAAATTTGGTCGAATTAGTCTACATTATAACTGTACCATATATGGTTTTCAATGTTTATTTCTTTTCTAATTTTTTTTTTTTTACTTTTTTTTTTAATTTTGTTGGTTTTTTGTTTGTATGTATGTTTTTATGTCCCGTGAAACCACAGTAGCATGTGGTGTTTCAATCAACGGACTGTCGGACTTTCCGTCTCTCTGACTTTTTGTGTTTTCGCCGTTAGGGTTTAATATCGGGACTGTTTCACATTACCACTTTACCTTGACCACAAGTTAACAAAGTTAAGACTCTACCTTATACCCATATACACTGACAGATAACCCCCCCCCCCCCAAAAAATAAATATAGTGGTATATTTACATTCGCCCTTGGGTCAACTCTTAACAACACCCGTTCTGATTCTACATATAACAGCCAGGCGTTTTAATTACATGTAACTCTACTGGTCAAGACACTCTTCTGGTCAAGACCAGTAAATGTGATACCCCGTCGTCTGTCTGTCTGTCAACAATTACTTGTAATCATTGAAACCTAGGTCTCAACTTATTAACCCTACTCCAGGGTCTTGTTGTGTTCTACTTATATTCCTTATATTATGATCTTAGATTGAAGTTCATTAAACCCTATTATTATAGTCGTCCCTCTGTCTTTAAACTAATACAATTATTAAGCACAAATAATACAAAAGAATTGTGCAACTTAGGTAAATATGTTTAATGTGCCTTACACATCAGAAATTCTGTATAAACTTACAAAAATAAAATACTCTGCTGCTTATAAAATATTTCAAAATGATCTTGCTTACTTAATATAATGTTTATATATGTACGATAACTTCATATATATATGTAATTATTTTATAATCAGTTTCATTATTATATCATGTAAACATATTTAAAGCCTTTAACTAATGTATATCTGACCTTATATATTTATATACTTGTACTGTATACTATCGGTATATGATCTATAAGCTATATTGCTTTTGATGAATAAACTATATATACTCTCTAGTCTAGACTCTAGCCTCTACGGTATTTGATCTTTAACATTTTGTACTTTTGACCAAAAATCCAAACTTCTACACTCTCAAAACGATGTTAGATAATTGTTATCTTAGGGTTTTAGTCAAAAATCTAAAATTTCAAACACTATTTTGGATATTGATTGTTAGTCAGAAATCTAAAATTTTGAAAATTTAAAACGATTATAAATACATGTATTTGATTATTTAGGTTTATGGTTAAGATATAAAATACATAAAATTCAGTACTATTTTGGAATTCTGAATTGTTAAGTGTAACACGGACAATAATCAAGTCACCAACTGTCAAAATTACCCACTGATTAAAAATCCTACAACAGGATATTTTTGGAACATGACAAGAAAAGACTTACCAGTCTGTCTCTTGAAGTTAGAGGAATTGAATATTAGATAGTACTTACTCCCTATTGCTAAGTGCCAAATATACATGTATTGGTATTTCTTTTGCAAGTAGAAAATTTTGCATCAGGCGTTTGAATAATTTTAAAGAGGAAATAATACAACATGTCACTGATGACTGATTCCTCTGGAGATATGTGAGTATCCCTGCAAAAGAAGACTATAAACTGTTTCACATACCCTTGTCTTTCCTATATGAACAAATAGATTAAAGTCTGAATTATATTTCTATCTCATTAAAAAGGTCAAGCCATCTAAAATTAATGGTAAACATTCAACTCATCGATTAATTCGTTTGTTGAATTGCTATATGTCGTATCAAATGCAGTCTACAACAAGCACATTTCCACTTTCTGGGGTCACAGGGTTATATATCTTGATTTTTTATGCATAAAGTTTTAAGTATCCAATAGGGGAAAAAAGAAATGATCACTTAAATTTTTAAGAGTTCTTGAAGAAGTTATTGGAAAGATATTTTTCGCGATTTGACACTGAACATCACTGCACTGCAATTATTTCATAGTATTGGCTTTTTATAAATTTTGATATTTATATAAATATAAAATGTAAGGGAAAGACAGTATTAGATCAGTATATGAATTTCAAAATGAAGTAACAGACCACAACGAAAACATCATCAAACACCCCCCTCCAACCCCCCCCCCCCCCAAAACATACAAAACAAAACAAAAAACAAACAAATAAAAACAAAAACAAAACAAAGCAACTTGCAAATAAAGAGGAGCTAAGGTATTTACCAACACGAGCAGGTTTCGGTGTGTTGTCGTTGACATTGGTCTTACCTTCGAAGGTAATTATCGCAAGACATTTGATCGAATGGAGACTTGAAGACATAGAAAACAAGTGGTTTATTTCTTATGTGTACTTACTAAAAGTATGGATATTCTGGCACTACTGCCATATCGAAAAAGAATGGCAATTATCGGGAAATCAGATTGACTGATTTGTAGGGGTTCAGGACTACCATTTCAATGTATTGTGGGCTGTTTGGATAGAATTATTTAACCGATCTATAAATCAACCTTAAAATCTTTTGTTAAATTATCAAGGATTCGGAAAAGTCTTGTTTACATCTGAGATGTGTGTGTGTGATGGGGGTACCCGCGCCCTTCATACCAGATTTTTTAATTAAGGTAGATTGCTTATAGTAAACTGTTAAAATTTTGATCGAGGACGGTTGACAAACATCTTGATACGTGGATTATATAAAAGCTGATACAGAAAGTTGTGTAGCTGTTGCTGGAAGTTCACAAATTAAACATTGTACCCTCTGAGAACAGGATTACCATTCTTTGACCTATAGGCACAAAAGTTCTTCCAAAGTTCTTCAAGTGCGTTTAATGTATTTGATATGCAGTATTACAGACGAGGCATGTAACGGCCACAGCGGGTGATTTCTTTGCAGCATTACTCGAACAAAGAGATCAGTGGAAAAAAAATGTTTCGGTTATCACTAGTGTTCGTGTCTTGCCGTGATTTTATATTTACCTTATACTTATCGATGAGAAAACAGGTATTGTCTACTGTGTCTGTAGCAGAATGGTAATTTTAAACATATATTTAAGAAATGTTCATTTACGTATTCACTCGACGCGTACGTATCCTTTATATGTTAGATTGAATCTGTTGCATTTATGTTTAATTTACGAAGCATGGACAAGCACTTAAATCAAATATCATGAAAATAGTACGGAAGTATGGAAAGGACATGTGGGAAAAAATTATCTCGTTCGCACGACTTACTAAGTCGTGCGCAAGAGATAGTTATGTCGTGCGCACGACTTAATCAGCCAATAGCAGTATCTCAGCTGTGAGATCTCTTGCTTTATCAGAAATCTTACCGAATAAATCTCTGATTTAGAAAGAGTTCCTATTTATGTTAGGAACCATGGTGCTTCAGCTACATTCCATAATTTTGTTGAAATCAGGGACTGATCCAGGATCCAGGAGTTAGCGTGGGGGGTGACGTCAGGCCAGGTCTGGGGACCGCCAAAGTCCCCACCAGGTCCAAAGCTTCATCTACCCATCCCCGCCCCCCCCCCTTTTCCCCGGAAATTCACGCAATTTGGCAAATTTTGTGCCTAAAATTTCACTGCAATTGACTGTCCTCGGTTGGTGTTATAAAACAAAACAGAGAGAGAGAGAGAGAGAGAGAGAGAGAGAGAGAGAGAGAGAGACAGAGATGTGGCAGACCTGTTATGTGATATTTTACTCGACTTCTCCTGATTTTTTTATTCCATGAATATTTCAGTCTTTACATTGCCTTTTCTTAGTTCATAATCGTCACTTTTTCTTTATACTTCAACATCCTTAAAGGAAGTGGATGTAAGAGATGGGAAAATCAAGAAAACTGCAGGTTTAAAGCGCGCTCCATTTGGGGAGGGGACGTAAGGTAAGGGAAAGAGTGTTTGTAACCTTTGTTGACACGGCAGCTGCGATACCAACTGAGCACGCTCAGTTGAAGTGAAATTGTAGACCCCAAAATTGCCCAATTGTGTGAGTTTCCGGGTGGGGTGGAGGCGAAGCTTTGGACCTGCTAGGGACCTATGAGGTCCCCAAACCTTTCGCCTGACCGCCCCACCCTAACTCCAAATCCTGGATCAGTTCCTGATTTTAACAAAATTATAAAATGTAGCCGAAGCTCCATGGCTCCTTATTTCAATGGGAACTCTTTCTAAATCAGAGATTTATTCAGCAAGATATCTGATAAAGCAAGAAAAAAACCCCCCCAAAACCCCTAGCAATTAAGCTAGTGATGTTGCTATAGGCTAATTTTAAAAATCGTGCGCACGACTTAGTAAGTCATGAGCACGACATGATAATGTTACACTAATATTTAAAATATTTAATATGTTTAATATAATAATATTAATATTTAAACATATTAAAGTTGTATACCCTATAATTCGGTATAATTTCAAAAATTAGGGCGTGTAAAACAAGAACTGTATTTTTCTCGTATGGCTGTAGTTATTAACTTTGCGTTAATAACTTCTATTGTTGCTTCAAACCTTCGGAGATATCAAAATAAAAAGAAAATACTTCGTAAATAAAGAGGGTATTCCATAAATACAACCGTAACCTGACTTCACGCATGCGCAGTTTAATCAAAACAAATACGATGAAGGGAGACTCCAAAAGAAAAAAACATTTGCAGTAAATACTAACTTTAGCAGACTTGAATGCAGATTTTTAAAGTTACTCGTCAAGTTTATTTACCTCGCCCTCCATGATGTGACTTCCGAATTAGATCACGTGATAGGTTGGTTGTAAACATTCTGTTTACAAACATCGCGTTTTAGACAGTTATATCTCACTTAATACGACGAATTTGATCACAACATTTGCAAGGGCCTTTTTAAAATATGTTTTAGGCTTATATATACAATCAAAACAGTTTAGAATAAATTGACCTATTATATGCGAGTATAGGGTATACAGCTTTAAATGTTTTAAATATTAGTGTAACAATTATCTCCTGCGCACGACTTTTCGCTGTCGTGATCACGACTTTTTATCTCGTGCGCACGACTTTTTATGCCAATTCCAAGACTTTTTAATTTTTTTCCACATGTTCTTTCCATACTTCCGTAAAATAGAGCTACACAACAAATAAGCAAATTGAACACGTAAGTAGTGGAGTAATTATTAAATCAGCAAGTGTTTGTTTATCATAAATTAACTGCAGATTCAGAATACAATAAACCATTACTTGCGTCACATTTGTTTATTACGTGTAATATCCCTTTGTGAGATTTTCTCTGCATCAACGTCTTTTATATCTTACGTACGGTATATCTTGTATTTATAAAACATCTATAAACCCGGACGGTCCTATCTCTTGAGGTATTAATCATAGTAGAGTCTTCTCATATTCTGTTATAGACTTCATATTGATCAGTACAAAATATATAAAGAAAGACAACATTAACGGTACAGATAATGGTATGAAGCGTTCTTCTAAATCACTGTCGTGTTTGATGCGAGATTGTCCCTGAACTCACCTTCTAATATCGGATTCGTTATTCACGATGACGGAAGAGTGTATGTTGTCATTAAAACATTGGGGAAACTCACCATTTTAACTTCTTGTTCATTGTGTGACATTTTGTCTACGAACAAAAGACTGCTCACACACACACACACACACACACACACACACACACACACACACACACACACACACACATATATATATATATGTATTTGACATTTAGTCAAAAATGTTTTTCCTCAGATAGAAACCAATCTCTACAAATCAGTTATCATTAGTTGCGACAGGTGTTTTGCTCCTTTAAAAATTGTTTGTGACACGAGCTTTACAGGGCTATGTAACAATAACACAGATACAGCATTAAAGTACATCAATGCAATAATATTGTTTTGTTCATTTTGACTCGTGCAATGTATATAATGGTTCAACAACCGATTGTCATCAGAATTTAATGAGCAAGTAACAACATATATGAATACATTCATAATGTGTAATATTCTAATTATTCCTCCAAACAGTCACAGCTATAATAATGCCACAAATATGTAACGTTCTTCTGTAAAAGGTTCATAGAATTAAGACACATTAATCACGTAAACAGACATCGACTGAATTTATCCAAACTTGTCATGTGTATTAATGTAAGGATAGGATTAGGGTTTACTTTTACATCGGATCCTGATAGATGATGAAATTCATTCATGTATCAATATGTTTTTACACCTCCAATTCATTTACTGTTTTCTGCTCTGTCGTTGCTAGAATCTGCCTGCCACGCCATGGTCATTCACGTCCGTATTGACCAATCATGATGGAGTTAAAGTCGATGGTGTCTAGCGTGCAATCTGTTTCATCAACGTGTTCACTAATGTCATAAACCTACAATATATGTGCATTGATTACAGAGATGTCACACATTTCTCTTCATATTTTCATTGTAAGCACAAGGTGTATAGTTTATTGATACCTGCTTTATAATTATTGTTTGTAGCTTTAGGAAATACGTTTATGACATGGAAATTTCCTCTTTTCAGCCATTCTCTTTTGATGTCATCCGGAACTTCATCGCGCGCCTCCTCGCAAACCATTTAGCCAAATGTAATGAGGCTTTGTGTGAACTTGAAGAAAATCCGGGAAAAGTCTTGTGTTAAGCATTTTAAAGCATTTGATTTGACTTCTTGGGTGCAAGTACAATATGTATAATTTGTCATATTGTCACAAGCATATATATATACAGAATTACAACATGGTACTAGGTTTTAATGTTGCACACGTGTATAGTGTAGAATTCAGGGTGCATTGTTCGATCTATCAGGGGCTAGGATTTGGACAAAGTACCAAATGAGATTGATTTCCCTTTCAGCTTTTCCTGAAGAAACGTATTTCAGTGTGCGAAAGGTGCGATTTGTAAAATATTAAGCGATGGTTTCTCATGTCTCATAAATCATAGCCATATTAATGTCATGTTCTAATTTTTGAATTTACTTGGGGGTGGTCAATACAAAAATTAGAACATGACAACTAATTTTTGAATTTACTTGGGGGGTGGTAAATACAAAACTTAGAACATGACAACTAGTTGTCATGTTCTAATTTTTGTATTTACCATCCCCAAGTAAATTCAAAAATTAGAACATGACATTAAGAGCAAAGCGTTACACAGAAAAGCAAGCATGTACATTTTCCCAAAACTAATGAGTGAGATTGCTTTATAATCGCGAAGAGGTGCCTCCATTGAGGTATCTCTTTAATGATAATGGGGATACCGATTTAAGTTCTTTTAGGTATTTTAAAGAAATTTTGATTTTCCCATTCTAACAAAATTGAAGATATCAATTGTATTTTCTGCCTAAATACCCAAAATTTTATCAACACTTGTTTTACTAAAATATTATAATGCAGAAAGGGGAAAGAGGAAATGTGAATATGTCTACCGCTGTTTCAAATGTAAACTCAGCAATGATTGTGGTTGGAAATATTGATAACGCGTGAATGTGTTTTGAAAGACAGATATGAAAATCACGTGTGTAGCCAGATCTTGCTAATCAAGGATGTCTTGACTCGGAATTTAAGTTACATATCCGTCAAAAACCAGTCTGACTTCGTTGTTAACATTGTTGAACTAACTCTACTATTACTACCAATTCGAATATCGACTCTAATTGTACTTTGATTAACTGAAATATTGTTGTTTTTTTACTGAGGAACGACATCAATAATAGTCTATTAGTTAAGTTATATATTTGATTACAGTTCTGTCTTACTATTTTTACTTTGTTTAGATCTAACCACAAATAGATAAAGACTGAAATTATTATTATTTGGGACATTGGTTGTGTCTAGAAATTTTGTTTGAAATATGTTACATGCTATGCGAAAGCTATACATTTCAGTAATACATATTGTACTTATCTATACCATGATGAACTATGTGCACTCTAACTACATTTACTATTTTCAAGACAACTTCACTTGTTTTCATCTTTCCGTAAACCAACGGGAAAATATTTAGGTACAATTAAATTGGATTTTACAGGCAGAAACACTGATTTTGGTTGTATGTTCTCCCAGTTTCATCCCGGCGTTAGGCTATTTGATCAATTTTGCCGTATCGATCAGTGTGAACGACAGCTAGGGTCTCACCATAAACCAAATCACTACCGCTGTATCCTCAATTCTTCTTTTCTCTCAATGTGTAACACGGCTTTATTGCCACAAGGGGATGATGGAAGCCGCTTGCTTTTGACTTCATTACGGACACAGAATTCTTCTCAATTATAGCGTTACATTTCACATAAATAGTGACATAGATGCCTTTACTAAGTGGACAAAACTCTTTTTATATGAGTACAATTCGTTGTCATGAACGAGCAAGATATCAGATCATTTAACTGATTATATACATAGTGGGTGAGTATATTAAGCCTATTTCTAAGTGGTTCACGTTTAAAATTAAGGTTTTAGATTTATCAATATATATATCGTCAGATTTATTAGTATATATGATCGTAGCTCAATTTATCAGTATTGTATGAAGTCTTTTGAAGCTTGCATTATTTATATATGTATTATTTGCCACGCTAAGGATGTTCCTTTCTTTATTTTTCCAGACTTTTAGCATAGTACGATTGCAACATCTTGCATTAATGAAAAATTCAGATGAATAATAATTGTTGTTATCAGCTGAATATTCCGTATTTGTTACATCTTCTGAATTAAGTAAAACAAACGATTTATCACTGTCAGTTTTTTTTTTTTCATCTTTTTGTGTCTTGTCATTGTCGTTTTGTATTAACGCCAGGAATGATTGTCTCTAAAATGCCCCCAGAAGAACTTGGTCTAACCTCGGATGAAGTTTTTCGCTCTGATCCGGTAAGATTTTCTCGCCGTCTCATCTATCAAACTTTACGTCTAATTCACTCTGTACTCGGCTTGTATAGATGACATTACTTATTCCATTAATTCGATTGATACTCAGTATAAAGGGACATAAACCTCTCGCATTTCATCTTGTTTACTTGGTAGATCTTGAAAGAGTAGCAGCCGCGTGTTCACTCCGCCTTTTGTGTTTACGAGCTAAATCAGATGATAGAATTATTGTCGGCGACATTTGTGACGGTTAAACATGTTTTGTCCTAGTCACATAACGTAACGTATAAGATGATAATATGGCACAATATGTCTGTAGCACTTTTTGTTGCCCCTTAATTGCTTCACCTCGAATTTTACTCGTTTCACGTTGCAGTCTTTCCGAGGAAAGGGATGACAATGAGGAAATCATTTCGGATTACTAAAAGTAAAAGTAAAATATATATTTTCTTATTATATGCTCAATAATGTTGTAGAAATATAATTTCTACAAAATTATTTTGCATGATGTCGACCATAGTATTTTATTTCTTTTAAACATATATATATATATATATATATATATATATATATATATATATATATATATATATATATATATATATATATATATATATTCTTACTTGCAGAGACGTTTTGCATTAATTCATGTCAGAGGTTTCGTTCAAATAGAATGTATTGACATTAAATGCGTGTAAATCAAATCAAATCTACAATACCCTTATATCACTGCATCGATGACATTGTATTCGATGTGAAAATTAAAATATTTTGATGTTGAAGTATATTATAATGTATTCTTAATCCTATATTTAGCAGAAATGAATTTTGAAAATTGTACATGAAAAATATATACTGTGTAACATTGGCATTTCCGTTAAGGATTATTGGTATCAAATGTGAAAGTAATGGTGTTTGATTAAAGTTTTTAAATTTGAAAGGATAAACGACATGATTGGAAGATTGGATTTCTAAGTATTTGCTCGTAAAAGATATCATGCTCAGGGTAGTGGTACAAGGTCAGATCAGGATTCAGTGAAAATGACCGTATTTTTTTTATATTAAAATTTTCATATCATGTTATGAGTTTAAAATTGGCATCGAAGACCTAATGGTCTAAAGCGTCATGCTAAAAGTCGGTGCATCTCTAAATGGTCTACAGCGTCATGCTACAAGTTGATGTATCTCTAGATGGTCTAGAGCGTCATGCTACAAGTCGATATATCTCTAGATGGTCTACAACGTCATGATACAAGTCGATGTATCTCTAAATAGTCTAGCGTGTCAAAATACAAGTAGATGTATCTCTAAATAGTCTAGCGTGTCATGATACAAGTCGATGTATTTCTAAATAATCTAACGTGCCATGATACAAGTCGGTGTATCTCTAAATAGTCTAGCGCGTCCTGATACAAGTCGATGTATCTCTAAATAGTCTAGCGTGTCATGATACAAGTAGATGTATCTCTAAATATTCTAGCGTGTCATGATACAAGTCGATGTATCTCTAAATAATCTAGCGTGTCATGCTACATATCGGTGTATCTCTAAATAGTCTAGCGTGTCATGATACAAGTAGATGTATCTCTAAATAGTCTAGCGTGTCATGCTACATGTCGGTGTATCTCTAAATATTCTAGTGTGTCATGATACAAGTCGATGTATCTCTATATAGTCTAGCGTGTCATGATACAAGTAGATGTATCTCTAAATAGTCTAGCGTGTCATGATACAAGTCGATGTATCTCTAAATAATCTAGCGTGTCATGCTACATATCGGTGTATCTCTAAATAGTCTAGCGTGTCATGATACAAGTAGATGTATCTCTAAATAGTCTAGCGTGTCATGATACAAGTCGATGTATCTCTAAATAGTCTAGCGTGTCATGCTGCAAGTCGATGTATCTCTAAATAGTCTAGCGTGTCATGATACAAGTCGAAGTATCTCTAAATAGTCTAAAGCGTCATGCTAAAAGTCGGTGCATCTCTAAATGGTCTACAGCGTCATGCTACAAGTTGATGTATCTCTAGATGGTCTAGAGCGTCATGCTACAAGTCGATATATCTCTAGATGGTCTACAACGTCATGATACAAGTCGATGTATCTCTAAATAGTCTAGCGTGTCAAAATACAAGTAGATGTATCTCTAAATAGTCTAGCGTGTCATGATACAAGTCGATGTATTTCTAAATAATCTAACGTGCCATGATACAAGTCGGTGTATCTCTAAATAGTCTAGCGCGTCCTGATACAAGTCGATGTATCTCTAAATAGTCTAGCGTGTCATGATACAAGTAGATGTATCTCTAAATATTCTAGCGTGTCATGATACAAGTCGATGTATCTCTAAATAATCTAGCGTGTCATGCTACATATCGGTGTATCTCTAAATAGTCTAGCGTGTCATGATACAAGTAGATGTATCTCTAAATAGTCTAGCGTGTCATGCTACATGTCGGTGTATCTCTAAATATTCTAGTGTGTCATGATACAAGTCGATGTATCTCTATATAGTCTAGCGTGTCATGATACAAGTAGATGTATCTCTAAATAGTCTAGCGTGTCATGATACAAGTCGATGTATCTCTAAATAATCTAGCGTGTCATGCTACATATCGGTGTATCTCTAAATAGTCTAGCGTGTCATGATACAAGTAGATGTATCTCTAAATAGTCTAGCGTGTCATGATACAAGTCGATGTATCTCTAAATAGTCTAGCGTGTCATGCTGCAAGTCGATGTATCTCTAAATAGTCTAGCGTGTCATGATACAAGTCGAAGTATCTCTAAATAGTCTAGCGTGTCATGCTACAAGTTGGTGTATCTCTAAATAGTCTAGCGTGTCATGATACAAGTCGATGTATCTCTAAATAGTCTAGCGTGTCATGATACAAGTCGGTGTATCTCTAAATAATCTAGTGTGTCATGATACAAGTCGGTGTATCTCTAAATAGTCTAGCGTGTCATGCTGCAAGTCGATGTATCTCTAAATATTCTAGCGTGTCATGATACAAGTCGGTGTATCTCTAAATAGTCTAGTGTGTCATGATACAAGTCGGTGTATCTCTAAATAATCTAGTGTGTCATGATACAAGTCGGTGTATCTCTAAATAGTCTAGTGTGTCATGATACAAGTCGGCATATCTCTTAATAGTCTAGTGTGTCATGATACAAGTCGGTGTATCTCTAAATATTCTAGTGTGTCATGATACAAGTCGGTGTATCTCTAGACTGATGAGAGCGTCATGCTACAAATTGAAGAATTTCTGGAAAGATCAAATTTCATCATCATACGTATAAAAGACCACATGTCTTGTCATGATACAAGTCGGTGTATCTCTAGACTGATGAGAACGTCATGCTACAAATTGAAGAATTTCTGGAAAGATCAAATTTCATCATCATACGTATAAAAGACCACATGTCTTTTCTGTTCGCTCTAGTTTCCACCACCTCCGGTGTAACTGCTAATGCCAAATAATGGATGTTTTGTGTTAAATAGTAACAAAAAAACAACAAGGAAATGAAATCAAATTAGACAAAGTTTCTTGAAATTTAGTTGTGAATATAGACATTACTATGGATATTTGTAGATACTGTCCTCTGACATATTTGTAATTTGGGAAATTAAAACATGAGGACAACACTTTTCGATTTAGAGAATAAAAAGGCGTATTCTATTCATGTTAAACTAAATCGTCCGCGAAAAGAAAATAATATTAGAAAAGCTTTGACCGTTACGCAAATGACTCGTTTACCATTTTAGTAAAAAGAAATAACGAGTAATGCCCGATTGTTGCATTATTGCTTGTAATCTAACCTTCTGTGAACGGCAACGGTTTGGTGAATCAAAGTACCTATTCATGATTCTTAAATGTCATGTTATAATGAAATGTTTTTCTTTAAAAAAAAGTATAGAAAAAATGAATTATTCCTGATATCTGGAAACGTTGAATTTCTTTTATTGAGTGCATTTAGAAGCTCTATATAGTAGTTTGGTTTATACACACCGGTGTTGACTTAAGCAGAATTTGACCAATTGTTTCAATCTATTGTGTAGTTTGATAGGGTCTGAGGTACATTTCAGCTTGACAGTTTGGTCAACAGTCACTAAGGAAGTCTGATATTCTACAATAGATCTGATCATATGCACAATAAAAGTCAGTTGTTAAAATGGCAGCAACTTTCTATTCTCCTGCAATAAGCAAGCGTTCAAGATTGGTAAATGACTCCGTCTTTCTGCATCATCAGTAATTTGCCATTCTATATTTTAGAATTTGGAGGGTTTATTTCATTTTGTAAATTTTAAGTTGGTTCGGTTGGATTTATCTAAATCACTATGCCAGTGATCAAAACACAACTAATAAAAATCTTCAAAACAATATGACTTATGAAAAAATGTCCGAGACAGTATTGCAAAATAAAACCCACTCTTTAGGACCACCGAAATCGAAAGTTTCCTGAAACCTCCCACACAAATTTAGTACTTATTGAATGCATTTTATCGAAACTTCAAGTAAATACGTTTACAAAGTATTTGTTTATATAATGAGATAGTGTGTTCTAAATTATGTGGATTTATTAAACATAATTTTTCTTAACCGGTTATGCTATAAAAAAAATCACAACAGCACAGTCAAATAATCCAAGACCACTGCATTTCAAGACGCTTCAAAATAAGTGTTCGGTTTCTGCCGTCATTTGTTTTCACCATTCATATTTGATTATATAAGAAAAACCTCATTCTATAATTGATACAACAACAAAAGCAACAATTTCAAGAATACATACTCAGACAAATAGGAACGATTTTACTTGTTTCAACATTTTGATAAGGCAGTTTATCTTAAACAGTTTGATTCTTGTTTAACTCAAGTGATTGAATTGAAATCAGGTTGAAGACTTCCCAGATTTCTTATTTGTTAACGTACTTGTTTGTCTCTTTATTCTCGATCAGTTTTCCTCATAAAAAGTGTGTATGTTTTAAGAGTAAGCGTTCTTTTTATAAAATGCGGTTGCCTGTAAACATTTGTCTATGAGAGAAGTTCTGAGTTTCGGTGATCGCATACTTATTTCTTAACATATCTTAAACTTTCAAATCAAGAATAACTTAAGATTGCCCCCTTTGTGTGTCATTTAAAATTAGATTAAATTGTAATCTTAAATTAATAAAATGGCGGAAATTAGTACTCTTTTAAAATTAGAATATTTAATTATTCGCACATTGTTCGATTGAATTACATTAACATAGCTTGATGTTTCATGTACTTCTTAGTAATAAAGCAATATGTCGTCTGCATGTAGAATCTTAGACGGATTTTCCGAATGACGTAATTTGTAATTGAATTCATGTTTGGTCGAATCATCTTTAATTCTAAAATTTCGTTTTATACACGAATGCAGAAGAAAACTACATAAAAGGGATAAATTGTCACTTGTTTACCACATTTCAGACCACGGGAGCGGAAATGTAATAAAGTCACAATTTTGATTACATTTTTGTCGGTGTCATATATGCAGAATCTAGTAATGCAATAAACTTCAAACAAATGATCTTGTTGTTAAGTACAGTGCAGTTAATGCAGTGAATGAAGAGTATAAGCTAGACTGTAACACTGTAGCCAGGGTGTCAGGAATCTACATAAACCCTACACGTGACACGGGCCAAGTTTATGATACATACATGTTTGTAACTAGAATGATAAGTATGAATGGAAGGAAAAGTTTATATCAATATACTCAAGCCTAAGTGAAACTTTTAAAATTTGATTTTTTTTTTTCATGATTTACTAATTTTGACAGATTTTTGAAATACTATCCCAAACAAGTTCTCACTGATATTAAATATCCATTCTTTTTGTATTTCTCTTAGTAAAATATCAGACCAGACCAATGCATGTTTGTTTTATATTATTACATATTTTTTACATGCAACTTGTTTCATAGGAGGGCGGGTCCGGCAATGGTAATGCATTACCTGTACAGAGGTGTAACCAGGCTTATAGTATACAGTTATACAGTTTCTACGAAGCTTCAACTAGTTTATGTATTTATATTTGAAAACAAATTATAAGAGTCACACAAAACCTAGTCTTCTTACAGTAAATTTTGCTATCGTTTCTGTGTGATATGTGTTTCCCAGGTCCTGGTATTGCTTCTGTATTCTGTATTATCTTCTTTTTAAATTCTTGTTCTGACACATAAACATTCCAGTATGCGACGAGTATTATGGTGCTAAACTGAAAAAACAGATTCATTTAAATGAAATCTTCAGTTTTACATGTTGTGTGTTGCTATAAGAAATCAATTAAGTATTTACATCGATCCGTTTCAGCAAAATGTACCTGTACCAAGTCCGATCCCTCGTTTGAAAAAGTTTATTCTGTATTTAAAATAAAATTGTCAAAATATCTCTTTGATACACTGCGAAAAATGTTTGACATTTGCAGCTGATCCAGTCGATTCTATTTCTGATTTATAGGTCTATATATTTTGAATATCAAATATACTTTTCAGTCAAAGAGATTAAGTGTTTCACTTTACAGTTACATCGAATGAAATCCGGTAGAAAAAAATCAACAACTTCTTGAAATTGAATTAAAAGTCGAAGAAACGTAACATTTTGATAAATTTGCTGCGATATATTGTATCATGTAGTGTGAATATCTCCCAAGAAAAGCAAGATCCTGTAGATGGTACACTGATTGGTGGGACATAAGGTAAGGTTAGTATATCTTTTTCTTAGATGGTATCCTAGATATACAAACGACAACATGAATTTAATCCTATTAAAGAGAAATATTTAACTTCCATCAGCTTTAGATATTTTTTACTTTTTTTAATGTAGATAAGAAATTCTAAATAAATAAAAACGTTTGTTTGAGCTTTACTACTTCCGTCTTTAATTACACAGAATTCATCCGTCTATAAACCAACTTTAAATCAAATCACATGGAACACTCCCTTCTAATGCAGTTTGTAAAACGTTTTCTGATTCGATAGTTTGAAATAACTCGCACGGAATCGTTATAAACCATGTGAATCATAAGACAAAGTTTCTGAATTGCAACAGAATTCGTAAATGAAGCACTATAATTTTGTATTGAAATCAATAATTCATAATGAAGTGATAGTCACGGTGGTCTCCGGAACTACATTCAATGATACTTGGTATTAGATACAATATTTACAGCAAGTAGGAACGTGTTTTAAGACATCGATTAGTGACTTAAATGAAAACTTCAATAAAAAGAAGGAACAGCGGACGGTAGCGTGCCAGGGTCAGATAAGAAGCTCAAGTTCAAGAAAAGTCTGTAACTCGTTAGATTCCTATGTCCTTCGAACAAGACGATAAACTGGGCTGATAAATCTCATAATTCTTTTAAATTACCGCAAAAACAAAATACTTCAAAAGAAAATATTACGACAATGTTCCCTTTTTAAATGTGTCACTTCCACCAGATGTTAATGCAAATAACATTGTATATAAGGGTCAAATATTACAGTGCAGAGGTCCAAACAACATCAAAATATGAAATGTTCTATAAAATAAGGCTCAATTATACCAATGCAAAAGGTGAAAACAACACCAAACCATAAAATAGATACAAGCCATGAAAGTACATACATAACTACATTCATACTATACAAGTCATGAGAGAGCATACATAACTACATTCATACTATACAAATCATGAGAGAACATACATCACTACATTAATACTATACAAGCCATGACAGAACATACATCACTACATTAATACTATACAAGTCATGAGAGGACATACATGTACATAACTACATTCATACTATACAAATCATGAGAGAACATACATCACTACATTAATACTATACAAGCCATGACAGAGCATACATCACTAATTAATATCATACAAGCCATGAAAGAACATACATAACTACATTCATACTATACAAGCCATGAGAGAACATACATAACTACATTAATACTATACAAGTCATGAGAGTACATACATCACTACTTAAATACTATACAAGTCATGAGAACATACATAACTACATTCATACTATACAAGCCATGAGAGAACATACATAACTACATTCATACTATACAAGCCATGAGAGAACATACATAACTACATTCATACTATACAAGCCATGAGAGAACATACATAACTACATTAATGCTATACAAGCCATGAGAGAACATACATAACTACATTCATACTATATAAGCCATGAGAGAATATACATCACTACATTAATACTATACAAGTCATGAGAGTACAAACATCACTACATTAATACTATACAAGTCATGAGAGTACATACATCACTACATTAATACTATACAAGCCATGAGAGAACATACATCACTACATTAATACTATACAAGCCATGAGAGAACATACATAACTACATTAATACTATACAAGCCATGAGAGTACATACATAACTATATTCATACTATACAAGCCATGAGAGAACATACATCACTACATTCATACTATACAAATCATGAGAGTACATACATCACTACATTAATACTATTCAAGTCATGAGAGTACATACATCACTACATTCATACTATACAAGTCATGAGAGTACATACATCACTACATTAATACTATACAAGCCATGAGAGAACATACATAACTACATTAATACTATAAAAGCCATGACAGAGCATACATCACTACATTAATACTATACAAGTCATGAGAGAACTTACATCACTACATTAATACTATAAAAGCCATGACAGAGCATACATCACTAATTAATATCATACAAGCCATGAAAGAACATACATAACTACATTCATACTATACAAGTCATGAGAGAACATACATCACTACTTAAATACTATACAAGCCATGACAGAGCATACATCACTACATTAATACTATACAAGTCATGAGAGGACATACATAACTACAGTAATACTATATAAGCCATGAGAGAACACACATCACTACATTAATACTATACAAGTCATGAGAGAACATACATCACTACATTAATACTATACAAGCCATGAGAGAACATACATAACTACATTAATACTATACAAGTCATGAGAGTACATACATCACTACATTAATACTATACAAGTCATGAGAACATACATAATTACATACTGTACAAGCCATGAGAGAACATAAATAATTACATTAATACTATACAAGTCATGAGAGTACATACATCACTACATTAATACTATACAAGCCATGAGAGAACACACATCACTACATTAATACTATACAAGTCATGAGAGGACATACATAACTACAGTAATACTATACAAGCCATGACAGAGCATACATCACTACTTTAATACTATACAAGTCATGAGAGAACATACATAACTACAGTAATACTATATAAGCCATGTGAGATTGATTGATTGATTGATTATTGTTTTACGTCACTCCACGATTATTTCACGTATATGGTGACGGCATCTGCCTGATGCATTGCATACAAATTTAGACCTTTGCAACGGATCCACCCGAAGCAGTGAGGGATCTTTTACGTGCCACACCTACCGTGACACGGGACCTCGGTTTTTACTGTCTCATCCGAAAGACAGAACACCGGTGTGCCCCGGACGGGAGTCGAACCCGCGACCTCTCGATCACGAGCCGAGCACCTTATCCACTAGGCCACACCGGCTTAGCCATGTGAGAACATACATCACTACATTAATACTATACAAGTCATAAGAGTAGATACATAACTACATTCATACTATACAAGTCATGAGAGAACAAACATCACTACATTAATACTATACAAGTCATGAGAGAACAAACATCACTACATTAATACTATACAAGTCATGAGAGAACATACATCACTACATTAATACTATACAAGCCATGAGAGAACATACATCACTACATTAATACTATACAAGTCATGAGAGAACATACATCACTACATTAACACTATACAAGTCATGACAGAGCATACATCACTACTTTAATGCTATACAAGTCAAGAGAGAACATATAACTACAGTAATACTATACAAGTCATGAGAGAACACACATCACTACATTAATACTATACAAGTCATGAGAGAACATACATAACTACATTCATACTATACAAGCCATAAGAGAACACACATCACTACATTAATACTATACAAGTCATGAGAGAACATACATCACTACATTAATACTATACAAGTCATGAGAGAACATACATCACTACATTAACACTATACAAGTCATGACAGAGCATACATCACTACTTTAATGCTATACAAGTCAAGAGAGAACATATAACTACAGTAATACTATACAAGTCATGAGAGAACACACATCACTACATTAATACTATACAAGTCATGAGAGAACATACATAACTACATTCATACTATACAAGCCATAAGAGAACACACATCACTACATTAATACTATACAAGTCATGAGAGAACATACATCACTACATTCATACTATACAAGCTATGAGAGAACATATAACTACATTAATACTATACAATTTTTATTACAGCCTTTCTAATGTACAAATGAACAGAGACTGAAAATTAAATCCATTCTTTGCACATTGATTTAGTTATGTCTAAGTAATATTTTGAAGGTTGTAATAAAAAGAATTATAACTTCTTTAGATTTCCATACATAGAAAAATCCCTCTCATTTTCTCGTTCGTAAAGATTAAACTCTGTGTTCATATTCAATTATTTCTATTTATAGGTTAGCTAACTTCTGCCATGCATAAATCTCGATTACATCAATTACTTCATCCCTTCCTGAGGCGGTTTCTCTACCCACCATTGTTTTAGCTGCTTCCATTTCTATCTTTGCCACCTACATCTATTCTTGACATTTAGGTTTAGCGACCATGTTATTTCATTAAAGTTTTGCTGATGGATTGGTCATAAAACCAATTATTTTCGTTCATTGCTATTTGTAATAATGTGATTCCATATATTTATATGCATGTATAATGTGTTACACTGTTTCAGTCCAGTTTTTTATTTTAAGTCTTATCAATCTGCCATTCCTGTTTGGTATTTTCTTTTTCGTGGATACCTGTACTCCATTACATAAATATAAGCAGCACAAAATTGATATATTCTGTTCAAAAGTCTGTCAATTTTCATATGTTGGCGTTAATTTTTTTTTTCAAATTTGTTCACCCAGAATTTGAACAAACTTGGCAGAAACAAAGAAGAACGGAAATGGATTCGTTTAACTAGATTAGCTCGGTCAACTTCAGTTGCATTAAAGCCAAATTGATAGGAGGGAACCGCCAAAGTCCCACTGATCGATTTCATGTTTGAAAAAAAAAACCTACAACTCGCAATGGTTTTCGGTATGCAATTATGGTATCTGAAAGTGATTTGTTGATATATAATATCTTTGCTTTATTTGGGGCACTGTAATGCAGCTAATTCTGATCGTCGACATCTTCGTCTTTATATGGTGAAACCAGTTATAATGGATGCATTAAATATTTTAAAAGCGAAAACGCTTACGGACATACGTAAAAATAAATTAATTCAATTCTATACAAAATATATTTTTGTACATCATCTGCAGGACATCCATGGACTATCTCCGATTAATCTATCTGTCGGTCGTTTACGAACTGTCTCCGGTTTATCTATCTGCCAATCATCTACGGACTATCTCCGGTTTATCTATCTGCCGGTCGTCTACGCACTATCTCCGGTTTATCTATCTGTTGGTCTTCTCCGGTTTATCTATTTGCTGGTCGTCTACGGACTATCTCCGGATTATCTATCTGTCGGCTGTCTACTGACTATCTACGGTTTATCTATCTGTCGGCCGTCTACGAACTATCTCCTTGTTAACTATTTGGTCGTTTACGGACTATCTCCGGTTTATCTATCTGTTGGTCTTCTCCGGTTTATCTAATTGCCGGTCGTCTCCGGACTATCTCCGGTTTATCTATCTATCGGTCGTCTACGGACTATTTCCGGTTTATCTATCTGTCGGTCGTCTACGGATTATCTCTGGTTTATATATCTGTCGGCTGTCTACTGACTATCTACAGTTTATCTATCTGTCGGCCGTCTACGGACTATCTCCGGTTTATCTATCTGTTGTTCGTCTACGGACTATCTCCGGTTTATCTATCTGTTGATCTTCTCCGGTTTATCTATCTGCAGGTCGTCTACAAACTATCTCCGGTTTATCTATCTGGTCGTCTGCCGACTATCTCCGGTTTATCTATCCGTCGGTCTTCTCCGGTTTACCTATCTGCCGGTCGTATACGGACTGTCTCCGGTCTATCTATCTACCGGTCGTCTACGGACCACTCCAGTTTCTCTATCTGCCGGTCGTCTACGTACAATCTCCGGTTTATCTATCTGTTGGTCTTCTCCGATTATCTATCTGCCGGCCTACGGCCTATCTCCGGTTTATCTATCTGCCGATCGTCTACCGACTATCTCCGTTTTATCTATCTACCGGTCGTCTATGGGCTATCTCCGATTTATCTATCTGTCGATCGTCTACAGACTATTTCCGGTTTACCTATCTGCCGGTCGTCTACGGACAATCTCCGGTTTATCTATCTGCCGGTCGTCTTTTATCTATCTTTTATTTATCTCTCTGTCGGTCGTCAACAGACTATCTCTGGTTTATCTATCTACTGGCCGTCTACGGACTATCTCCGGTTTATCTATCTGTCGGCCGTCTACCGACTATCTCCGGTTTATCTATCTGTCGGCCGTCTACCGACTATCTCCGGTTTATCTATCAGTCTTCTACGGACTATCTCCGGTTTATCTATCTGCCGGTCGTCAACAGACTATTTCCGGTTTGTCTATCTGTCGATCGTCTTTTCGCTATCTTTTATTTATATATCTGTCGGTCGTCAACAGACTATTTCCGGTTTATCTATCTGTCGGTCGCTAACATACTATTTCCGGTTTATCTATCTACTCGTCGTCTCCGGACTATCTCCGGTTTATCTATCTGTCGGCCGTCTACCGACTGTCTCCGATTTATCTATCAGTCTTCTACGGACTATCTCCGGTTTATCTATCTGCCGGTCGTCAACAGACTATTTCCGGTTTATCTATCTGTCGGTCGTCTTTTCGCTATCTTTTATTTATATATCTGTCGGTCGTCAACAGACTATTTCCGGTTTATCTATCTGTCGTCCGTCTACCGACTATCTCCGGTTTATCTATCTGTCGGCCGTCTAGGGACTGTCTCCGGTTTATCTATCTGTCTGTCGTCTACAGACTATCTCCGGTTTATCTATCTGTCGGCCGTCTAGGGACTGTCTCCGGTTTATCTATCTGTCTGTCGTCTACAGACTATCTCCAGTTTATCTATCTGCCGGTCGTCTACGCACTATCTCCGGTTTATCTATCTGTCGGTCGTCAACAGACTATCTCCGGTTTATCTGTTTGTTGGTCCTCTCCGGTTTATCTATCTGTCGGTCGTCTACGGACTATCTCCGGTTTATCAATCTGCCGATCGTCTAGGGACCATCTCCGGTTTATCTATATGCCGGTCGTCTACGGACTATCTCCGGTTTATCTATCTGTCAGTCGTCTACGCGCTATCTCCGGTTTATCTTTCTATCGGTCGTCTACGGACTATCCCCGGTTTATCTATCTGTCCTTCGTCCACAGACTATCTCCGGTTTATCTATCTGCCGGACGTCTACGGACTATCTCAGTTTTATAGTCGGACTATGCAGATGTTACCACAGGCCGATTTGACGTTAATTATTGTTGATTATGTAGAATTGATTTCTAGGATTTATTTGTTGTTTAGGCTGTCTTCAGTGAACCATATAAACGTTCATGACCAGGTATCGAAGTTTACCTCAATCAATACTATTTAGAAGTGGCATACATACATTTACATTGTCTACAATATACAGTTTTATTGCGAAAGTATCAATAATGTATATTGATTTCACAAATCATACGCAAAGGTTTCATGTACTATTGCAAAATAATATTTTTGGATCCATATTTTATTCATCTTTAAGGAGAACGTCATATTGAAACCCTGGTAATACCGGGGTTTATTTAGATGCTGTTATGACATATGTATCAAATGTAATAGATGACTTTGTATTATAAGGCTTTGGATCTTTTTAAGTATCAAAATCATCTATTTACCTACGTATCCTCCCAACCACTCACTTATTCATCAATTCATGTATGTTTTTATGTATGTATGTATGTATGTATGTATGTATGTGTATGTGTGTGTGTCTGTCTGTCTGTCTGTCTGTCTGTCTATTTATCTAATGAAATAAAAAAAGGGACAAAAAGTCAGAACTCTTTAATGGAAAGATTAATGATAAGTCGAGGTTTATAAAATCCATTTTTCTAATTCAGCTGTTTCGTTTTTAAAAGTAGGTCAGCGAAATAGTATATTGCATTATGATAAACACAAGTTGAACTTATTTATTGTCAAATCAAAATTGATATGGAAAATGAGTGCTCGATGCGCTCGATTGAATACGAAAACTTTCACACGTAAAAATGTGTCTGTCATTTGTTTGGTACAGAGTTGTATTTCTTGTATGTAAGGGATACCTGATTAAAACCTTCATATATCTATATAGCCCACAGGCACTGCGTTACATGAAAAGTGGCGTTTTGTAAAACTACCCCCTCCCTCCTTTATATCTCGTCTCGTTCCGCTTAATGCAACGAGACGATATTGGGGGTTATTGTTAAAAGGCACTCATCTTGTACGCAGAGCATGTGGTCAGAAGAAACAAATTGTGCGACGCTGTCACGATGTCCTTTAGTACACGAAGAACAAGTAATATCACATCTCCGGTAAATTCCGTAAAGGAAGGTACTAACACGATGTAATCTTCGCAGAAGAAGCCGTCTGTCGTTATTTGTCAACATAAGTTACGTGTAGATCACGCGCAAAGTCTTCTCGTCGAAATATACCGTAGATTCGACGGTATTCAAAGTATAAAAAGTTTGGAAATTGCATATTGCAAATGTCTGTGGAATATTCGTTGGACAATTAAACAGTGTCTGTGTTCTCTAATTTTGTCACTTTAATAAACAAGAGCGTCTTGACTCTCATTAAGTAGGACAAAGTATACAAGATTATAAAATCATAGAATATTCTAAAGTCAATATACTATGAGTTTATTTTATCGATATAATGCACTACTAATATTGAACTGGTAGGAAGTGGAGTTTGTAGTATCATTAACTAATCAATAAGTACCAGAAATTATGCTGTGTTCCTATTTTACGATGTTATTAAAGCGAGTTCAGAAGAGCACGTGATCGTAAAGCGAGTTCAGAAGAGCACGTGATCGTAAAACATGAAGTAGGGTTACAGGATTATGCCATACAAGTATGTGCATTTTGTAACATTTGTAGTATAAAAAAGGAAACAATACTGTTGTAAGATATTTATGTAAATCATACAATTTTCAAAAAGGAGAGTTCCTATATAAGCGTTCCTGTGAAGCCCCAGTTCATAATTTAACGTAACCTAACTCACATTTATTGATATACTGAGTGCCCACCATATAAAGATGTACAAAACCTATCACAGTTTCACTCCACATCAGACCTTCGACGGGGAGGGTCATAGGTAAAAATGTCCAAATTTATTGTCGTCTCTTTTCCAAAAATTCTCTTTCTACTGCATTTTGATTGATCAAAATTTTATTGATCATTGTTTTTTTCCCTGTGTAAAGGGGTGGGGGTGTACTGGAGTTATAAGTACATATCATTAAATCATTGACATTCATTTTGGTGTCTTTAGAAGCATAATAATTCTGTGTGCATCGACACATGCTGATCAATATAGTCATACAACACTTATCATAATTAAAGTTTGATCTGGAAAAAAAGTACTAGAACAGGCAGCATTAAATTGAAGGGATTCAATAATAGAATCACGATTAAACATTAATAAAATTTCAGTATTTTCGATCCTCGTCAATAATAATTGCATCTGTGCGTGTAAAACAAAACTAAATTAGTCATTTCTGTATATTCGCGGAACGTGAACGTGCATTTTTCGTGATTGTAGTTTTAGTGGGGGTTTTTTAGATCTAGGAAGTCCCCATTGATGAAAATGGAAGAAATGCGAAATTTATTACCTGGTTATACAAAAAGTCTTGGTGTCATTGTCACTTTCTTGTACTGTTAAATTAAACATGTAGTTTAAAAATTAAAAAAAGGGAATGTTGATGTGGTATATATTGTATATAATTGTGCTTATATATATATATATATATATATATATATATATATATATATATATATATATATATATATATATATATATATATATATATATATCTGTCTGTGTGTGTGCAGTTTAAAAATTTAAAAAAAAGCGAATGTTGATGTATATATATCTGTGTGTGTGTGTGTGTGTGTGTACAACGACATATATAAGCACATATACAGATACCTAAGCAAAGACATATATATATATATATATATATATATATATATATATATATATATATATATATATATATATATATATATATATATATATATATATATATATATATATAAGGCAATGTATGCACCATATATGACATATCAGAAGTTTTGTTTTGTTTGAAGATATTATAAAAACATTGGCTATCATTGCGCGACAGAGATATTTAAACGTGCATCAATCTCATGTCGTAACTTTACTTAGATGAACGCGATAAGACTAACCCAGGCTTTCCTTTCTATTATTATGGAAATTGTCTTAATCCTTTTTTCGTTATGAAGGGCTATGTGTTTTGTGAAGAAATGTATAGCTTGGAAGCCTTTATCTCGAGGAACCATTAGTGTTTGGCCGTCAACTAACATTCATAATGATACGGAGTCCAATCTGTCTCCTAGAATGGCCGCCTTGCAAACATCAGCTTAAACGATCATGAATACATGTATGACTCTCTTCTCGACACCGTGAAATAGGACTTACCATTTCTTAGCAATTTTTTACCTAGATATTCAATGATTAACATGTGTCATGATGTCATTGTTTCCTTGAAGTTTATTTAAAATCGATTAAAAGCTACGACGAAATTTATTTAAATTGAATAACATTTTTCTTCCGAAACATTATTTATCCGATGATTAATATCTTGCTGTAAAGAATAGGTGTCTCATGACTATAACGCAAACAAAATGCGACTGAATGAACAAAAATGAAAAGTATTGTTCCGTTAAGATATTGATCAACGAATTTGTAAGATTTCATGTTCACACAGTTACTGCCCGGACTCCGCAATCTCCACAATACCTGACGCGACAGTCCAAACAATCTAGCGACGGACATAATGATCTCGTACCAGTCAAGTGTTGGCGATTCTACGTGTCATATCAGTACTTAATCTATATCATGCCAGATCATTACTTAATCCATATCATTCCAGATCAGTATCTAATCCATATCATGGCAGATCAATACTCAATCCATATACTGCCAGATCAGTACATAATCCATATCATTGCAGATCAATGCTTAATCCATGTCATGCCAGATCATAACTTGATCCATATCATTCCAGATTAGTACTTAATCCATATCATGCCAGATCAGTACTTAATCCATATCATGCCAGATCAATACTTAATTCATATCATGGCAGATCAATGCTTAATCCATGTCATGCCAGATCATTACTTAATCCATATCATTCCAGATCAGTACTTAATCCATATCATGCCAAATCAATACTCAATCCATATACTGCCAGATCAGTACTTAATCCATATCATGGCAGATCAATGCTTAATCCATGTCATGCCAGATCATTACTTAATCCATATCATTCCAGATCAGTACTTAATCCATATCATGCCAGATCAATACTCAATCCATCTACTGCCAGATCAGTACTTAATCCATGTTATGGCGGATCAATGCTTAATCCATATCATTCCAGATCAGTACTCAATCCATATCATTCCAGATCAATACTCAATCCATATACTGCAAGATCAGTACTTAATCCATATCATGGCAGATCAATGCTTAATCCATGTCATGCCAGATCATTACTTAATCCATATCATTCCAGATCAGTACTTAATCCATATCATGCCAGATCAATACTCAGTCCATATACTGCCAGATCAGTACTTAATCCATATCATGGCAGATCAATGCTTAATCCATGTCATGCCAGATCATTACTTAATCCATATCATTCCAGATCAGTACTTAATCCATATCATGCCAGATCAATACTCAATCCATATACTGCCAGATCAGTACTCAATCCATATCATTCCAGATCAGTACTTAATCCATATCATGTCAATTCAGTATTTGATCCTTTTCATGCCAGATCAGTACTTAATCCATATCATTCCAGATCAGCACTTAATCTATATAATGCCAGATCAATACTCAATTCATATACTGCCAGATCAGTACTTAATCCATATCATGGCAGATCAATGCTTAATCCATGTCATGCCAGATCATAACTTAATCCATATCATTCCAGATCAGTACTCAATCCATATCATTCCAGATCAGTACTTAATCCATATCATGCCAGATCAATACTTAATCCATATCATGTCAATTCAGTATTTGATTTTTTTCATGCCAGATCAGTACTTAATCCATTTTATGCCAGTTCACTGATAGATTTATAACGCGACACTTACTTATCTATACAACGCCAGTCCAGTGCTATACATAATTTGCAAGTCTTTGCTAAAGAATTAACATTTTAGTATAATGCTAGATCTAGGATGTGTCTGTCCAGTTCTAGATCGGAAACATATGCCAGTCCTGTGCTAGATGTATAACGTTTCAAGTGTTAATCTGCAAATGCCAGTCCAGCTCTAGATATATAACCTGTCAGTTCTTTAGAGTTTTAACATGTCTGTTTAGAGTTGTACATGTACATATAATGTTCATGACAACTGGAAGTTTTCAAACGTGTTTGTCTTGTGTTATATCAAAATTTACTACTGCCAGATTTATCACGTGTCAGTTATTTCTGAACTTTATACGTGTTAATCCATTAAACGTTTTACGTGCCATTCTAGTCGTAGACCTGTAACGTGTCTGTCAAGTGTCAGAGTTATAACGTGCCAGATCAGTGCTAGATCTTGAACTATAACTTGCCAGGTCAGTGCTAGATATTGAGCTATAATTTACCAAGTCAGTGCTAGATCTTGAGCTATAACGTGCCAGGTCAGTGCTAGATATTGAGCTATAATGTGCCAGGTCAGTGCTAGACCTCGAGCTATAACGTGCCAGGTCAGTGCTAGATCTTGAGCTATAATGTGCCAGATCAGTGCTAGATCTTGATCTATAACGTGCCAGGTCAGTGCTAGATATTGAGCTATAATGTGCCAGATCAGTGCTAGATCTAGAGCGATAACGTACCAAGTCAGTGCTAGACCTCGAGCTTTACCGTGTCATGTCAGCGCTAGATCTTGAACTATAACGTGCCATATCAGTGCTAGATCTTGATCGTGCTATATCTCGAGCGTATCAAAGTCGATAATATTTCAGTCCAGTGTTGGAGCTTCTTGTGCCAGTACAGTATTATAGCTTAAACGACTGTTACAGCACACTGCTTGATATACGTACTGATTTAAATGTTAAACGCATGCATTGCAGTAAATCCGTTGATCCGCTGACCACAACACCATCACCTATGCTGGAAGGGTCTTATGTCAATGTTCAGGGTTTATAGTTGTCTGCTAGACGGTATTATTACTTAAAAGCTATCGCCGGTCGGATAGAAGTATTTTTCTGTTTCCGAAAGAGAAAAGGTTATGACCAGCTTTGAATTAAGTGGTATTAACCGACATAATTTTGTCATTAACATGCACAATTATTAATGATAGAGTGAAATATAAGAACGGAAACTGACCATTTCCCGCGGGAAAAAGACGAGTATTAGAACGGAAACTGACCATTTCCCGCGGGAAAAAGACGAGTATTTTTTCTTTTACCAGATGATTTCTATCGATTGTCGATGGCACCGCATCATCCTGTCAAAGAATTTAACCACGCATTTCATCATTTATTAAAATGTGGTCCGATGTCATGTAAATACAGCTAAACATAAAATCTTGTAAGATCCTACTGTTTCTATAGGGTGGACTCGTTTGATGTGGTTGAAATTGCATTGATATCAATTCCAATTTGACTGATAGCAAGGCTTTAATAATTCTTTTTGCGATTTATTGCCGGCGTTTTAGCGAACTTATAAATGACAGCTTTTAACGACGTTGAAAAGGCCTTGATCGATTAGACGTGGTCCGTTCTACGTTACATAATGTAGGATGTTGTCTGGTGGATGTTGAGGTAAATTGGAGGTTCCCAATAAGTCGATTAAATCACAAAATGCCGGAATAGACGAAATCTCGCAAATGTTGCGAAGACTGAAATCAAAATTGTCTTACGAGATACAGTTCATTATCGCCTACTAATATCACTTCTCAATCTTCTTTAGTTTAGTGCCACGGAATGGATAAAAATGACATAAGACTTTCGTGAACAGAGGTGTTTCTCCTATGATGAACATGTTTAATTCATCCTTTCCCTTTTATTAAAAATCTATATTGAATTGATAAAATGTATATGGGTTAACACTCCTGTTTAACTGAAACAGAAAATAAATTTCATATATAGAGTAAGTGTCTTATTTTGTGTTTTCACACTAACGCGCATTATATCTAATAAATGCAACAGCCATTGTACTTTATTCCTGCATGAAAACACAAAATAAGACACTTATTCTATATATATGCGCTTTTAACGCCAAAATATCATACTGGAAACCTCCATTTTCTATTTATAAACTGCATCATCAAATCATTCTGGAGGGAAGTTATAAATTGATAGAAACAGCCCATGTCCCATGACAACGTAACGTTTATCCAGAATGACATACTTTCGTCGAATGTCAAGCACTTTAGCGCAAAATACGACTTTAATGACGTCACGCAAGGTTGGAAATGTCCAACCTTTAATTATGACGTCCTAATCTTAACAATCAAAAGTCTGCCAAACATCGCTTTCTGTGTTGGTAAGTGGGTCAAATATGGGGCGTTATGACGTCACCGATCAATGTATTTTATACAGAAATAAAATACAAAATAAGACACTTATTCTATATATATATGCGCTTTTAACTCCAAAATATCATACTGGAAACTTCCATTTCCTATTTATAAACCGCATCATTATATCATTCCGGAGGGAAGTTATAAGTTGAAAGAAACAGCCGGTGTCCCATGACAACGTAACGTTTATCCAGAATGACATACTTTCGTCGAATGTCAAGCACTTTAGCTCAAAATACGACTTTAATGACGTCAAGCAAGGTTGGAAATGTCAAACTTTTCATTATGACGTCATAAGCTTAACAATCAAAAGTCTGCCAAACATCGCTTTCTGTAATGAAAAGTGGGTCAAATATGGCGCGTTATGACGTCACGGATCAATGTACTTTATGCAGAAATAAAATACATAGGTCTTGAAAGCTTTATCTCTGGCAATTACAGTGGTTGTGCATATATATAATGATAATAATAATAATTCTTCTTTGAGGTCCTACTACGGGTTCCATACTTTGAGGTCTTACAACGGGTCCCCTACTTCTGAGCCCCTTCTGTGGGTTTCATACTTTGTGGTCTTACCAGTGGTTCCATACTTTGTGGTCTTACCAGTGGTTCCATACTTTGTGGTCTTACCAGTGGTTCCATACTTTGTGGTCTTACCTCTGGTTCCATACTTTGAAGTCTTACCATGGGTTCCATACTTTAAGGTCTAACCACCGGTTCCATACTTAAAGGTCTTACCTCTGGTTCCATATTTTGAGGTCTTGACTCTGGTTCCATATTTTGAGGTCTTACCTCTGGTTCTCTACTTTGAGGTCTTACCACTGGTTCCATACTGAAGGTCTTACCACTGGTTCCATACTTTAAGGTCTAACCACTGGTTCCATACTTAAGGTCTTACCACTGGTTCCATACTTTAAGGTCTAACCACTGGTTCCATACTTAAAGGTCTTACCACTTGTTCTCTTCTTTAAGGTCTTACCACTGGTCCCATACTTAAGGTCTTACCACTGGTTCCATACTTTGAGGTCTTACCACTTGTTCCATAGTTAAAGGTCTTACCTCTGGTTGCATATTTAAGGTCTAACCACTGGTTCCATACTTTGAGGTCTTACCACTGGTTCCATAGTTAAAGGTCTTACCTCTGGTTCCATACTTTGAGGTCTTACCACTGGTTCAATACTTTAAGGTCTTACCACTGGTTCCATACTTTAAGGTCTTACCTCTGGTTCCATAGTTAAAGGTCTTACTTCTGGTTCCATACTTTGAGGTCTTACCACTGGTTCCATACTATGAGGTTTTATCACTTGTTCCATAGTTAAAGGTCTTACTTCTGGTTCGATACTTTTAGGTCTTACCACTAGTTCCATACTATGAGGTTTTATCACTGGTTCCATACTTCGACGTCTTCGTTATTTTCATATTTCACAGATTTCCCATTTAAAGTATCTTTTATTACACATCATTACACAGTTCTTTTTCCACGAAATTTATCTGGATATTTGTTACTATCTGGATATATTCTTTTTCAGTTTCTTATAATTGTTAGTATGACTTTCCTTGATGCGTTCAATTTATTTCTGAAGAATATTGTTTTTATATCGATGAAGCCGACATTGTATATACATTGGCAATACTATACAAGAGTTATTGTAGGTTACTGGGTTAGATGATCTTAATCTACAAGAAATATGAAGACGTACCCGGACATTGACGTATCAGATCAAGAGAAGGAAGCAATCCGGAGTGGGCTAGGAATCCGATACTTTGCTGTAATGTGATCATCTGTAGAAATGTTACATAACGTCATTTGCAGAAAGTTATCAAGACCCATTAAGAAAATTACTTGTATTTTTCAAAATATCACATGTTACTTCTAAACAGTAAACTTGTATTTATAAAGCGTAAAAGGTTATATATATAACAACAGTTATGTAGATGCGCATATCACTTACTCAAGGTTTAAACCGGAAGTTCCAGAGTATTTGTAGAATGAACTAATACCAAAATGACTTAAACAAAAAACCCGAAAACCAAGTTACTGTTGCAATTACGTAATATAACTAATTACTCGATTAGTTTTGTTTGTCTGATTTTTATTTTACGTCTACTTGAAGTTAGTTATGCTTATGAGGTGACGGCATCCGTTTGATTCTATAGAAATGTAGAGCTATGCAATAACCCCAGCCTAAGCAGTAAGGGATCTCTTACGTGCGACTTCTCGTAACACAGTACCTCGGTTTTACCGTCTCATCTCAAGGACCGACGTGTCAACGGACTGAGCTACGCTGTCTACAAGGTCCGGGGTCATACACTGGGAACACACTTAAGTCAATTATTCTATTTTAAAATATTCCATTGTTAAATGTTCAAATAAATTGTTATTCATATTGACTTAATTTTATCCATGAATGAAATAATACTTAATAAAGTAATAAAAAAATCGAATATTGATTAACACATTAATTAATTAACTAATTTATGGCCCGGACTCTGTTTATAGTTATCATATGGTACCATAAGTTATCACATGGTACCGTAAGTTATAAAGAACTGTACAAATCCACTTAAAATAACGGATAAGGAAAAAAAAATCTCATTTCTATTGTGAGACAATATATTAGAGTTGTGTCGGTAAATCTCCAGTTTTTCCCTATCAGACTCTCGTTTCTAATAGTCTTATAATGATGTAGTGTCATCTAGATTCTTACGTGTTCATTTCTTAGTGTATTTGTCACAGAGTATTTCGCTACAGTGTCGTCATTGTCGCTAGTCGGCTATCTCAGTGGTAGTAAGACACCGTGTTGGCATGCTATTGATTACTTAAGACGATCAAATCATAATTTCTCAGAATCGACAGTAATTGTAAGTCCCCTTGTCACCGCCGTGGAGAAGGTATCTAAACGTGTTCCATAGCATTATACAAAACTTGGACAGCTGATTGACACTTGTATGGTTGAAATTGATTTTATTACTTCGACATGATATTGCTTTTTGTCGCCGCATGACGGTGGAATCTGACCTTCAGTTTCACAAGGGCGCTTAGCTTAAGCGCAAAATCCTTAATTGTAAGTGCTTGATGTATGGATAAATTGACACCAAGATACGTGGTTTTGATGCATCGACCTCGTCGAAGAAGTCATACATCTATGACAGATTCACTGAAAAAATATCATTATTTTATAGTCCATGACGTTGCGGTGATTATATAGTAAACAACCAAGATCCATGTTCTCTTGCTTAAGCTACTTCAGAAGTATTTCATATCAATTTTGATGGAATTAGTTCATATATCTTCAGTGCAAACTTACGGTAGTTATGGATAATCTACAGGAAATGCCCCTCCTTACTGGCATTGCATCACTTCACACCTGATCAGTATTATTATTACCTTACTTGAACTGAAAGCTCAAGTAAGCTTTTCTTATTGCATTTTGTCAGGCGCCGTCTATCTGTATGTACATTTTCGACTTATCCTTTTTTGTTCAAACTTGGTATGCTTGCATTACTATTGAACCTCAACAAAGTTTGTGTTTTTATTCAGATCTGTCAATAATTGGCGCCAAAATAAACAAAAGGATGCCGGCAAGAGTGTACATCCTTTTAAAATCATGTTCTGCAGAAAGGATTCATGGATTTAAAAAGTATGATATCTGAGTGTTTTAGAAGGATATAAGATTAAGTGTTTTATTTTTGGTCAAATAGTTTAAAACAATTTGACGTTTGTTAGACATGTTGTTTTTCATTTTGCCCATGTTCAGGTAATTTCTGAGATTTTCTCCTTGTAGGTTGCTCATAATGTATTAATTTTGGATATGCTATTTGATTTTAATAAAATAAACGTTATTTTGAAGAATTGGAATGTAAAAACTATTTTTAAAATTTTAAAAGTGTTATTATATACTGTAAAGTCGATAAATATATGTACATTCAGAACACAAACATAACATCATAATTAGTAAATACATGTAACTACGAAAAGATGGCATAAACCAAACACACTGTAATAGAAAGAAATAAGCAACTGTTTAACAGTCATTGTTAATAAAAAAAGGCATTACTTAATTTTACCAAATACGCGATGAAGACGGCATAGCCTCTTTGATACCGAGGGTGAGGGGTGCCAAACAAAGTACTCCTCCTCCTCCTCCTCCTCAGACCTGTCCCAGGGGCTTTAATACTTTCTTCCTCAGACCTCTTCCAGGGGCTATGATACTTTCTTCCTCAGACCTGTCCCAGAGGCTTTGATACTTTCTTCCTCAGACCTGTCCCAGGGGCTTGATACTTTCTTCATCAGACCTCTTCCAGGGACTATTATTCTTTCTTCCTCAGACCTCTCCCAGGGGCTATGATACTTTCTTCCTCAGACCTATCTCAGGGACTATTATCCTTTCTTCCTCAGACCTCTCCCAGGGACTATTATCTTTCTGATGTTTAATAGTATTTTTGTTTGACTTTGTTTCTCTTATAACAATTTCCAATGGGAGCATCGTCCATGGATGCTAGCTCATTTGCAATGGTAGGACCATAGGTATAACACTATTCAAGAATACCCTATCAGAGGAAGTTCTCCAACATCAACAAGTGTCACTATATCATACAAGTGAAACCTGGTTAATTTGCAAATTTTAGAACCCCTTTGGAAGCATAAGCAAGATGGGATGTCTTAAACAAAGAGGTTTATCTATGAACATCTGTGATAACATCTTTATGATGATGCTTTCTGTGATACATGAATTTCATGCTGAATATAAAACATTAAACAGTGATACCAACTATTGACTGCGATGTAATATCTTTAAACCTTCAAAACATCTGGTTGAGAAAGCTCAGTCTATAGCGAAAAAGAAAAAAGACGGAAATCGATAATTAAAAAAATACAAAGAAAGTGCTGAAAAGGCAAGCCCTTAGAACTGCTTTCAATTTAGTCAACAGAGACCAAAAAAGACTGAGTGATTTAAACATAGACGAATACTTCAGACTTCCGAAAAAGTGATTAAAGCTAAATGTGTTGAATCATGGAGAGAGTACAAATAATTCTTGCTTTAGAGACCTCGAAAATTGCAGTGTATGAGAAAACATTCTCAAATAAAAATTGATGTTTGTTTGTTTTAATGTCGTGATATTTTTATTTTATTGTTTTATGTGAAAGAACACATTGAATTTATTTTTATTATACCAATTTCAACCTTTTTTGGATTTGTTCATATTTCTTGAAAATGAAATACTGGGACAACCAACATTCCTTGTGCTGTTATACAGGGTAGGATCAAACTAGTCTCGCAATTACATTTCTTTCATGATGGACATTTTCAATGGAAGAACTTATAGACGGCAACCAAAGTGAGCTGAGTTTTGATTTTCTGGGGTGTTTTTGACCTTACAATGGTCAGATTAATTATTTTCTTGCTAGCGGAAGACATATCATTTATTTTCAAGATTTTGGAGGTCAGAACATTTACTTCCCCACTTTCAGAATCGAATGGTTTTCCCACTAGTACATTTGGTAGAGGATTACATTTTTGACGTATCTGTCTGCGTTTTGATGGATTTCAACCGCTTGTATAATCATCTTGCACCAGAATATTAGAAAAGAAAAGTTAAAGAACTTAGTACTTAGAATTTGACACAAAACAGTATTATCATCAGGCTCTTTCTATATAAGGAGGTTTATATTAAATTGGCGTAGGCCTATATTTTACTTACATTTTGCATTTTGTTACAATTAAGATATAAAGCATTTATTGTTACAGATAAATGCCAAAACTGTAACAGTTGTACATGCCTTTCCCCCACCATTACGTCACGTAGATTTGTACAAGCCTCCCCCCCCCCCCCCCATTACGTCACGTAGATTTGTACATGCCTTTCCCCCACCATTACGTCACGTAGATTTGTACATGCCTTTCCCCCACCATTACGTCACGTAGATTTGTTTTTTGTAACAGTTATATATGCCCCTGCCGCGTAGATTATTTTTTGTAACAAGTGTACATGCCCATATCACAAAAAAACCCCGTTTTGTAACACTTATGCCCCTATCAAGAGTACATTTCCCAGTCTTTTATATACTTTTCGAGAATCTTTGTGATGTGCTGTTGCGAGTGTATAAATTCCTTAAGGATAATTTTGATTATAATAAATATCCCATAAAGCATAATGCTAAAAACAAAATTTTCTATATTTTGCATTGTAATTCTAGTGTGTTTTTTCGTAAAGAGATTTAAAAAGCTATTTAGATTATTAATTACTATGGATGTAGATAAAAGTATCATCAATCATTAGCTATTGTTTGTTGTTTCAGTGCTTCAGATTTTTCAATTACTTTACCCAAATGGACAAGAATGCATTTGAAATTCAATATCAAATATCGATGTAACTAGAAGGTAAATAATGGATGACTTATTACTAAATAATGCTTTTAATCTGTTACATTGATAGTTCATTTTGAAAGTGTTTTCATTATTGTTAATGTGAATTTATTTTCATCACCACGGTTAGTGTGTAGGTGGGAGAATGGACTACGTGTTACGGCGGATGGATTCGTGTTATCTGAAGGGCGCAAACCTCTCTAATTTGCAACTTACCGCCATAAACGAGATTTTGCGATAAATGGAAATGACACTAATTATATCTAAGAGAACCTTGACGGTATTACATATAAGAATACACTCCTCAGTCCCAGGTTGGAAGTATTTCATAGACAGATCGATACATCACAGCTATTATACACTCCGCTTGTGTTGTAAATACATGTCTGATGAAATATTTGATATTTCCCTAAGGTTTCGTTTACCATGCTAGTTATCTAGTTCATCACATTTAAGCCCGTTTATCTCGATCATCTCCACGTTTTCTCGTAATCTTCTCAGTTTTTCTGTAAATCACCAGTGGCCTATAGGCTTCAGCCATTGCAACATTACATGATGCCTTTTTATTGAACCAACTCACGCAAAAACGATCCAAAACGGAAAAAGGCGAAAGAGATAATGGTATCTTGGCATACAGAGAGCAAGTCACGCAAAAAAGGCAAAATTCAACGCATATAAGAATACTGAAAGATCGGTGAAAAAAAAAAACAAAATAATTTTCCAAAGAGGAGTTGGAAAATAAGTTTTACAAAATCAAATAAAAGCCTTTAATAATGAAACATTGCACTGAATCGTATATTTACCCATAAAGTCTACTCACAGTTTGTTCGAGACGCGTGACGTCATCTCAGAGTTACTCCAAAGCTCTAGAGCAAGTAAGCATAAAAAGTATGATATCTCGTGATAAATATATTTGGTGCGTTGTATAATTCTTAGATGACATCATGATCAGAAGTAAGATAAAAGCATTGACTTTAAACATAACTTTGTGAATCCAACATCAGTAACAACAAGAAAAAAAAACGTTTAAATCAGTAGTGGTTGAGACTCCAACAGATTAAGGATCTGAGCTCGCTTACATACGGGCAGAATACAGTTGACTTATGTTGATGTCGCTTAACATATTTTTGATACTAGCTAATTATTTCATAAAACGTTTCTTGTTCAAATTTGTATAACCTCTCGTCTTGAGAAACCCGTTGATCTTTGTTCTTTGTATGGAGAATTATTTATATATCTTTAACTTTGTGTCCTTTGATTGTGCTGCTTTTGCTGGGAATGGGAAGGTGGGCGCCCGTAACCCGGTAAACCACACCACCGGTTGGTTGATTTGAGTTTTTACGTCGCTTTCAACAATATTTCAGTTATATCGCGACATGGAAGCAGGAGGTTAAACATAATGGCGCAACCCAAGAATCGAACCCGGGTCGTCGGCGCCGGAAGCCAAGCGCTTAACCACCACACCAAGCCTGCCATATATATATATATATATGTGTGTGTGTGTGTGTGTGTGTGTATGTGTGTGTGTGTGCATATATTTATGTGTTAATATTGGTGTATTTATGCGTACATGTATGTATGTGTATGTGTATTCAGGTGTGTGTATATGCATATCTGTATGTGTATATATATGGATGGATGTGAGGATGTATGTGTGGATGTATATTTGCATTCTTCTTTGTCTTTTTTTTTTATCTGATGCATTATTTTTAAAGCTAATAAAGAATCGAATCGAATGACGTTTGTTACTTTAAATGACCGCCCTAAGTCGGTATTGTAATTGTTATTCAATCGAAATATTGTAATGTTTTCTGTGTTAATTTGACTATAATCATATTTTATGTGCATGTCCTTGTTGAACATACAGCTCGGTCAGATGACTTCCTCTCCTCGTTAACTACATTAATAGCTTACAATGATGTTTATTAGCTTAGATATATTATATTGATATTGTAAATTAATGCCTTAGGTAACTAAAAATCTAGTCCTGGGTTAAGTAATCAATATGAGAAATATAGGAGAAGATGGTATTTTCATAAATATATATATATATATACTTATGAAAATATATAAAAGACTGGGGCAGATAGTGTTGCACACTGTTGTCCTGTAGTCATTCTGTCATAATATGTCTTCGTGATGCTGAAGTAAAATCTTCTTTACCGCTGTATGAGTAGAAGAAGTTCTAGGACTAACTTGGTTCCGGTCTATTGATTTTAAGCAGAGTTATAGCTCTTACACTTTGAAAAATTCAAGAATTTCAATTATGGACATGCGGAACTGTAGTGTACAGGTGCAATTTGTGTAGATACTGGTCTTTGTGTGTTGGACATACGGTAAATTTGGTGTGCAGTTGTAGTTTGTTTAGATAGTGGTCTTTGTGTGTTGGACATACGGAAATGTGGTGTGCAGCTGTAGTTTGTGTAGATGCTGGTCTTTGTATGTTGGACATACGGAAACGTGGTGTGCAGCTGTAGTTTGTGTAGATACTGGTCTTTGTGTGGTGGACATACGGAAATGTTTTGTGTAGTTGTAGTTTGTGTAGTTGCTGGTCTTTGTGTGTTGGACATACGGAAATATGGTGTGCAGTTGTAGTTTGTGTAGATGCTGATCTTTGTGTATTGGACATACGGAAATGTGGTGTGTAGTTGTAGTTTGTGTAGATACTTCTCTTTGTGTGGTGGACATACGGAAATGTGGTATACAGTTATAGTTTGTGTAGATACTCGTCTTGATGTGTTGGGCATACGGAATTGTGGTGTACAGCTGTAGTTTGTGTAGGTGACGGCAATGTGGTGTACAGCTGTAGTCTGTGCAGATGCTGATCTTTGTGTGGTGGACATACGGAAATGTGGTGTACAGCTATAGTATGTGTAGATACTGATCTTTCTGTGTTGGCCATAAGGAAATATGGTGTACAGTTGTAGTATGTGTAGGTGCTGGCCTTTGGGTGATTGGCATACGGAAATGTGGTGTACAGCTGTAGTTTGTGTAGATGCTGATCTTTGTGTGGTGAACATACAGAAATGTGGTTTATAGCTGTAGTATTTGTAGATGCTGGTCTGTGTGATGTGCATACGGAAATGTAGTGTATAGTTGTAGTATTAGAAGATGCTGGTCTTTGTGTGATAGGCATACGGAAATATGGTGTATATTTGTAGTATGTGTAGCATGGACCATAACAATAAGGCTGGTACTCTATCCCAGGGGAAAGACTGAAGCCTCATATTGAACTTTTTTTTTATGTTTAAGTTATTTGAATCTTTTTAATGTTTAAGTTATTTATATGACTATGTTTCAATACTCAAGATGTAGTTTATGTGACAATTTGAGAAAACCCATCAATATATATGGAGAAAAATTGAAATTCTACATTCATTATGGAAAATATATATGGATGTAAAGATTTTAATACGATATCCCTACCCACCCGTGTTACACGACTTCCTTTTAACCACAGGTAAATTTTATAAAAGGAAATAATATTTCAAAGGAATGGTTTAACACGAAGGGATCAATGAATAGAGAAAGACAGAAAATAGAGATTGAAAAGAAGACTCCATATACCGAACATTATTGTCAGTGGAATTACAAATTGTCTTTGCCTTTTATAGTACCGACCAAAAAGTAACTGAATTATGCCATAGGACCATCTCAATGCTAATAGTTCTTATTTTTCTTATGTGTATTGTTTTGTTGGACTTCAAGGCATATAAATGGATGTTGCAATAAAGATGTCGCAGTGAAGATAAAGATCAAAGTAAAACTATAAAAAAGTTAAAACTATTAAAAAAAATTGACTCTAGAAAACATTTATTTTTGAAATTATACAAATGTTCATGAAGGGGTGGGTGTGACGCATTGTAAATAGTTTTACTAGCTTTATTCGCTAGTATTTAATATTTGAATTTTGGTAAATGCGTCTCGACAAATGCGGAAATATCGTTTGTTATTGTATGGATGTTCGTGTCATTTTGGTATTGTATGAACAACAGACACATAGATCAGCCATAGCGAGACTAAGTCAAAGTATTTTAGTATAAATTGTTTTTTTTTTAATTGATTTTCATTAAATATATTTTCATAATATCAATATTTATCAACTCAGGACTGCGTCTAACTACATATAGGCTAGCGAAAATCGAATAAAAATGTATGAAATTATTGACCTCTTCCCCATTACCATGGGTATAACACTCTCGTTTTCGTCGAGCTTTAGACTCTTTAAGTTTTATCTAGCTTAAATAATGTCACATCTACGTGATATATTTTAATAATATAACGACACGGAAAACTGGGACAGACTACCCGCCTTATCGTTAGAGATCTTTTGGATATGACGTTTGTGCGTTATGTGCTTTCGGTCTAATCTCAGTTCGTGCGTTATGTGCTTTCTGTATAATCTCAATTTGTGCATTATGTGCTTTCTGTCTGATCTCAGTTTTGTCGAGGACATTCTGATATATCCACCTTTAATTTGATGTTATTGACATATTTTTTCTCTCCAATGTTATTGGCTGAGATTTCAATAATTTTTAAATGAATAATTTATCGGGATTTATCTGTTTCTTGGAATTTTGCTATTTTACCTATGAACAATAGACAATAACCCAAATTCATAAAATGTCATCCTTTTACTGAACTCCTGGCCATTGTTCATGGCAAGAAGTTGAAGCAAAGATGATTGAGTATTTGGAAAACCCATCAACTAGCCACGAAGCAAGACTAAAATGGTATCACTGCATGCAAATCCTTGGTCTACGATAGTGCGGAGAAGGGCTTCTTTCTTTCTTATCAGACATCTTTTCTGTGGATCGCAAACTAAATTGTAGAGAAAATTGTTTTAAGCAATTGTCTGATGCTTGATTCACCAAACATATTGGTATTGTTTCCATAAAAATATTGATTACGGATGGGATTTTCGAGATTGATTTTAGGGGAAGGGATGTTGGGGGGGGGGGGGTATCAATAATAAACATAGACTTATCATATTTAGACAAATTACTGTCTGCACACTGGCTTTAAATCAACTTGTTGTGTCGCTCATTTGCTTTTAATTGAATAATGTATCGCCTTCGATGCGAGTTACTTGTCTTCGATGCGAATATTTCATTTGACAGCTGGAATGTGATTGGTTCCCTACTCTCTTCATTATAAGAGACAGTCATGTATGGACATTCATCGATCTGTTGACCGAAAATGAAATAAATCTGTGTGACAGTCAAATTATCCCACCTATAGATACTGTCGATATTAACACAAATCTTGCGCCAAGGGAATTTAGTTTCCAGAGTCCGATATTATGGTAATAATTGGGGTCAATGTAGTGACCTATAACGATTTTTTTTATCTTTGTTTTATTTTTGTTGGCGACTTAAAGGATGGTGCTTCATCGGTAGTCAGTCAGAGTGGGTCTTAGTTAAGTCGTGTGTAGTTTTAAGGTATTTTGTGTTATCCGCATGTTTTGTCTTACCGTATGTTATGGGTCATCTTGTCGGGACCAGGCAGCCAAACAGTCGATGCTGATTTCATTCACGTTTTATCTCACTTCTGATTGTCCGGGATCCATGAATGTCCACCGTGGCTCATTGAATGTCCACCGCAGTATATTGAATGTCCTCCGTGGTACATTGAATGTCCTCCGTGGTACATTGAATGTCCCCCATGGTACACTGAATGTCCTACGTGGTACATTGAATGTCCTCCGTGGTACATTGAATGTCCCCCATGGTACACTGAATGTCCTCCGTGGTACATTGAATGTTCTCTGTGGTACATTGAATGTCCTTCATGGTACATTGGTGTGACATTACTGTTACTTTTATTATATATTCTATTTGGTGGTCAGTCAGCATGATGTTTACAATGAAATTAGAAACAACTTAAAATTAGAGACGCGCGTATTAGAGACGCTCGTATGTCTTCTACTTTTGTCATCCTTATATAATTGTAAACGTAAAAAAAGGACGTGATGAAAAGGGATCAAACAGTATGAATCCTTGCAAATTTCTTCGAAACTTTGGATTGATTAACAATTAATGTGCTGATTGTGTGTGTGTGTGTGTGTGTGTGTGTGTGTGTGTGTGTGTGTGTGTGTGTGTGTGTGTGTGTGTGTGTGATTATTATAAATGTCTGGCGATCGCCTTGTAATCTTCGTAATACCCCACGTCTCGAATGTCTGGCGATCACCTTGTTATCCTCGTAACACACCACGTCTCGAATGTCTGGCGATCACCTTGTTATCTTCGTAATACCCCATGTCTCGAATGTCTGGCGATCACCTTGTTATCCTCGTAACACACCATGTTTCGAATGTCTGGCGATCACCTTGTTATCGTCGTAACACACCACGTCTCGAATGTCTGGCGATCACCTTGTTATCGTCGTAACACACCACGTCTCGAATGTCTGGCGATCACCTTGTTATCTTCGTAATACCCCACGTCTCGAATGTCTGGCGATCACCTTGTTATCGTCGTAACACACCACGTCTCGAATGTCTGGCGATCACCTTGTTATCGTCGTAACACACCACGTCTCGAATGTCTGGCGATCACCTTGTTATCGTCGTAACACACCACGTCTCGAATGTCTGGCGATCACCTTGTTATCTTCGTAACACACCACGTCTCGAATGTCTGGCGGTCACCTTGTTATCGTCGTAACACACCACGTCTCGAATGTCTGGCGATCACCTTGTTATCGTCGTAACACACCACGTCTCGAATGTCTGGCGATCACCTTGTTATCGTCGTAACACACCATGTTTCGAATGTCTGGCGATCACCTTGTTATCGTCGTAACACACCACGTCTCGAATGTCTGGCGATCACCTTGTTATCGTCGTAACACACCACGTCTCGAATGTCTGGCGATCACCTTGTTATCTTCGTAACACACCACGTCTCGAATGTCTGGCGGTCACCTTGTTATCGTCGTAACACACCATGTCTCGAACATCTGGCGATCACCTTGTTATCTTCGTAACACACCATGTTTCGAATGTCTGGCGATCACCTTGTTATCCTCGTAACACACCATGTTTCGAATGTCTGGCGATCACCTTGTTATCTTCGTAACACACCATGTTTCGAATGTCTGACGATCACCTTGTTATCTTCGTAACACACCATGTTTCGAATGTCTGACGATCACCTTGTTATCTTCGTAACACACCACGTCTCGAATGTCTGACGATCACCTTGTTATCTTCGTAACACACCATGTTTCGAATGTCTGGCGATCACCTTGTTATCCTCGTAACACACCATGTTTCGAATGTCTGGCGATCACCTTGTTATCTTCGTAACACACCATGTTTCGAATGTCTGACGATCACCTTGTTATCTTCGTAACACACCATGTTTCGAATGTCTGACGATCACCTTGTTATCTTCGTAACACACCACGTCTCGAATGTCTGACGATCACCTTGTTATCTTCGTAACACACCATGTTTCGAATGTCTGGCGATCACCTTGTTATCCTCGTAACACACCATGTTTCGAATGTCTGGCGATCACCTTGTTATCTTCGTAACACACCATGTTTCGAATGTCTGACGATCACCTTGTTATCTTCGTAACACACCATGTTTCGAATGTCTGACGATCACCTTGTTATCTTCGTAACACACCATGTTTCGAATGTCTGACGATCACCTTGTTATCTTCGTAACACACCACGTCTCGAATGTCTGACGATCACCTTGTTATCTTCGTAACACACCACGTTTCGAATGTCTGGCGATCACCTTGTTATCCTCGTAACACACCACGTCTCGAATGTCTGACGATCACCTTGTTATCTTCGTTACATTCCTGGTCTTAAATGTTTGGCGATTACCATGTCATCGTAACATCCCATGTCTCAAATGTCTATAGATCACTATGTTGTCTTCGTAGCATCCCATATCTCGAATATCTGGCGATCCCTATGTTGTCTTCGTAACATTCCATGTCTTGAATGTCTGGCACTTTATTGTTGCGGCATGAACATTGACTATAACATGGCAGTTATGTCCAATCTTAGTACACTGTCATGTTTTAATTATTTGTATTTACTTGGGGTGGTAAATACAAAAATTATGTATGTATTTACCACCCCCAAGTAAATTCAAAAATTAAAACATGGCAACTCATCATTTTCTAAGTTCATTGGATTACCTTGATATCCTTCCAAATCCAATAATGTATAGTTCCTCCCTTCTTTTATGTTCTGCATTTGAATACGAAGAGTTGGAAAAACACAATATCCAACGTTGTTATTATTAGAATTACATCTTTTGGTATTTTTTTGTGTTGCTTTTCTGACAAAGCATAACTAGATAGTCTTTGGTGATACTACCTGATAGATTGCCATGCCATGATTGGCTTTGCTGGTGTAGCACGACACAGTTCAAACTATTTCTGGAATTTTTCTCGTATATTCTGGCAGAGACATAGACTACTATGCCTCTGATTCTGGTGATGTTTACAAGCAAACTTGCAGAGAGAATATGCAGAAACAGCTTATGACTAACAAAGAACGCTGAGATTAGAACGAGTAAGTACCATGGAAAGAAGTTTGGTAGCATTCGGAACAGCGAGTCAGTACCATGGAAAGAAGTTTGGTAGCATTCGGAACAGCGAGTCGATTCTGTACATTAGGACCCATTTAGCAATCACGTGATTCGCCGTGGGGGCAACACGGCGGCTAAAAGAAGACACATTTCTGGTACTGAAAATAGTGTGATATGTGATAAATACTATTGGATTATTAAAGGATTTACTAAAAGTATAATGTGAGAGTTGTCATGGTTTAATTGATGAGTGTTTTTTGAGATGGGTTGGGGGGGGGGGGGGGGGGTTCGAATTATATTTTGGGTTTGTATTTACCAAGTAGTAGAAATGCAAAATTTACAATATGATAACTTAATGCCAAACATTCCTAGATCCAAATGTACTCTAGGCATACATTTTATACACAGATGCTTCTCACATACCACAAAATGTAGGCAATACAAAAAGTCATAAAAGTAACCGTGCAGACATTTGAAAGATTTAATAAAACACATCTGACCATGAATTTCTATTTAATGAAGGTATTGACACCCTGGACGTGATATGCCTCGCGATGTGAGCAGCTAATGCGATTTAATGACCTGATTTCTCTTGCATAGAATTTGATATCGCACCTCGTCACCTGTAAATCTTAAAAGCTTATTATATCATTCTTTGCAGGTGACAGCGGTATGGAATATACTTATAGAATGGCTCTGTACGCTTAGATCGTACCTTATGCTTAATACCCTCACCTTGCTGTCATTACAATGATGGATCGATTCACCTTTTTATGGAGCTTTAAGGCGAAATAATTTGCTATTTTGTTTTGTTTTGTTTTCAGTATGAATTATTTTAATTGATTGTATAATGTTTCAGATTGCGATTGAAAACTATTTTCATAATCTTTTTAATTCAGGTAAAAATATATATTAATTACATTTACCACTTTATACATACTTTGGTTTTTTTGTTTTTGTTTTTTTTTTTTTTTTGCTTCAATGGAAATAAAAGGATTTCACATTGACTTCTTTTGTAAAAAGGTGGGAGTCGATAAAGAATAAGTCGTCATAGTGTCCCGTCGTGAATGATGAAATTCGACGCATTTTATTGCTGACGACGTTAGTTGCTATAGGTTTCTGTATGGTTTATTAGCATTTCAATAAAGGCTGTAAGACGTACCCGAAAGCAAGCTTTGGTCATATTATAACGTTACCTGTGTAATTATCACACTCATATCTATTATTAATGCAGGATTGACGATATACAGCATGGAATAGTGTCGACTCAGTAGAAATGACACTAGTTATGATAAAATTATTATCCGAATTGTTGCTTCTGGATTCCCGAGATAATCATTGATTACTTGATTCCTAAGTTCATATTATGAGGAAATGGTATTGTTATAATGAAATACTACTCAATATTCTACTAGATATATATATATATTTAAATTCTTGTACGAACCCATTGTTCGTATATCATTTTTTTTTTGTTCGAACGTACCTCTGACTGCAGAAACACGTACTACAGCGGTACATTTCTATGCTTTTAGCGCCAACTAGACTCCATAGGGATTATATGTAAACACAGATAGCTGGCATGTAAGTCCATGCATCCATTTAAAAAACAGTATGGTAAAAACTAATGGCGCTAATAGCCCAAATTAAGAAAACATACTGCTGCACTGTTTTGATATGCATGTATAAATCTAGAAGGAAAACAGAAATAGAGGAAAGTGTTTGGTATCTATCTCCAACACATAAGGTGTTTACATGTACTTCGCTATGTAGTAACATTGATAATAACACCTACAAACGTGTGGACCTCCTAAAGGGACCTAGAAGAATTAGATCGGCGCGCAGTAATGGGCGATTTCATTAACTTCTGCCAACAAAAGGGGGCTTTCATGATCTAATATAGACGCCTTGATTTAGTAAGACAGGCCTGCTCGGAAGTAGGTTGTGCTATTAGTTAGTGATTGGTAAGGCAGATATTGCCAGTGAAAAATCAATCAGCTCGGACAATGCTCGGTAATTGAATAAGCTCAATAATCATTTATCATTGTTAATTACTCGATTCCATCGCTACACTGCCTTATTACAAAACAATTACGGGTATTGCCATGTTCTCGGGACTCCCTCCTGCCCTCACTAATCACACAGAAGCTAATCTGAAGTCATCTTCAATCTTTAAATTGCATTTATACTGCCCGGTAACAAGAAACGCAAAATCCATTTCAACCAAATCTGAGGAAAATTTCATAATAAATCTCTTGGTATGGTAGTATGAAGCAGAATTGAAGAGGAATGTGATTGCGTCCGGACATTATCGAGTTTATTGTGGCTATGGTGAGTAATAATGTGTTCAACAGTTCCAAAACCAACAAAAATTCTGAAGAAGGTGCTTTATGGATTTTCATATCATTTATAAAGATAACAACACAAGCAGCGTTAATCATTATAATGTTCCATATGTATAACTAGTTAATAATACATAAAATATTGAATGATATTAAAAGCTAAGCCGGTGTGGCCTAGTGGATAAGGTGCTCGGCTCGTGATCGAGAGGTCGCGGGTTTCGACTCCCGCCCGGGGCACACCGGTGTTCTGTCTTTCGGATGAGACAGTAAAAACCGAGGTCCCGTGTCACGGTAGGCGTGGCACGTAAAAGATCCCTCACTGCTTCGGGTGGGTCCGTTGCAAAGGTCTAAATTTGTATGCAATGCATCAGGCAGATGCCGTCACCATATACGTGAAATAATCGTGGAGTGACGTAAAACAATAATCAAACAAACAAAACAAATATTAAAAGCTAATATGGTAATTTGGTAGCCAGAGGAAAATGCACTAATATATTTTATGAAAATTACCACATTTTTTCGACAATTACCATATAGTTCGACCAAAATAAAGTGATGAGGCCAAAAATTAAACCATCTTCTGTTCAACACTTGGGATGTAGAGGTTTAAGATTGAACGACCCGATATAATATAACGTCTCCGTGTGTTTACCGACCTGATATGATCTAACGTCTCCGTGTGTTTACCGACCCGATATTATATAACGTTTCGGTGTATTTATCGACCGATATAATATAGCATCTCGGCGTGTTTACCGACTCGATATGATATAACTTCTCCGTGTGTTTACCGACCTGATATGATATAACGTCTCGTTGTGTTTACCGACCTGATATGATATAACGTCTCGGTGTGTTTACCGACCTGATATGATATAACGTCTCGATGTGTTTACCGACCTGATATGATATAACGTCCCGGTGTGTTTACCGACCAGATATGATATAACGTCCCGGTGTGTTTACCGACCTGATATGATATAACGTCCCGGTGTGTTTACTGACCTGATATGATATAACGTCTGGGTGTGTTTACCGACCTGATATGATATAACGTCTCGGTGTGTTTACCGACCTGATATGATATAACGTCTCTGTGTGTTTACCGACCTGATATGATATAATGTCTCCGTGTGTTTACCGACCTGATATGATATAACGTCTCTGTGTGTTTACCGACCTGATATGATATAACGTCTCCGTGTGTTTACCGACCTGATATGATATAACGTCTGGGTGTGTTTACCGACCTGATATGATATAACGTCTGGGTGTGTTTACCGACCTGATATGATATAACGTCTGGGTGTGTTTACCGACCTGATATGATATAACGTCTCGATGTGTTTACCGACCTGATATGATATAACGTCTCCGTGTGTTTACCGACCTGATATGATATAACGTCCCGGTGTGTTTACCGACCTGATATGATATAACGTCTGGGTGTGTTTACCGACCTGATATGATATAACGTCTCGGTGTGTTTACCGACCTGATATGATATAACGTCTCGATGTGTTTACCGACCTGATATGATATAACGTCTCCGTGTGTTTACCGACCTGATATGATATAACGTCTGGGTGTGTTTACCGACCTGATATGATATAACGTCTCGATGTGTTTACCGACCTGATATGATATAATGTCTCCGTGTGTTTACTGACCTGATATGATATAACGTCTGGGTGTGTTTACCGACCTGATATGATATAACGTCCCGGTGTGTTTACCGACCTGATATGATATAACGTCTGGGTGTGTTTACCGACCTGATATGATATAACGTCTCCGTGTGTTTACCGACCTGATATGATATAACGTCCCGGTGTGTTTACCGACCTGATATGATATAACGTCCCGGTGTGTTTACCGACCTGATATGATATAACGTCCCGGTGTGTTTACCGACCTGATATGATATAACGTCCCGGTGTGTTTACCGACCTGATATGATATAACGTCTCCGTGTGTTTACCGACCTGATATGATAAAACGTCTCGTTGTGTTTACCGACCTGATATGATAAAACGTCTCGTTGTGTTTACCGACCTGATATGATATAACGTCTCGGTGTGTTTACCGACCTGATATGATATAACGTCTCGGTGTGTTTACCGACCTGATATGATATAACGTGTCGGTGTGTTAACGACCTGTCATGATATAACGTCTCTGTACGCTCATCTCGTGAGCAAAATCAAACGTATGAATGATTCAGACCACAAATAAACAAACCGGCAAATTTTACACAAACTGTTAAAAAAAATACCCGACACGTTTCGTGTTCGTATATGTCAAAGTGACGTATACAGGGAGTAACTAAATCATTTCATTTGCATGTAAAAGTGGGACTTGTATAAGAGTTAGAGTTCGCAGCCAGTATTTTGTTTTAAGTTTAAAATGAAATGCAATTGAAATATCCGTTTGAATTTAGATTTGGATTCAATATTAATGCGATGCTGTTTACCATACAATATATAACTTTACAAGAATAAAGTGGAAAGTTTGAAGTTAAGATCTATAGCAGAGTCTTCTTAAATCTCAAGTTGAAATGAATTCCATGATGTGCTTTTGTTAATATCACGGCACGAAAATAATTCATATTTCTGTGTATTTATTCCAATATCATTATGGACAAAATTCCAGAATTTATCGGTTGTCTTTGTGTCTGTATTGCGGTAGCCGCAATTGAGAGGGTAAACCGGTACGCCTGCTAGGAATGTGGCCAATAGGAAACGTGCCGGTGTTATAAAGTAGATTTCCCCTCCCACTGACTCCTCTTAGATTACCCTCTGTGTCTACTATTCATTTTCCTCGCACTTTATGTAAAAAGTTGTTCAGTATTACTAAAGTTAATATTTCTCCCTTTAAATATAACTATCCTTATAATCAATCCAAAATAATTTCAAAATCCATAAAATCTAAACATAGCGGGTATTCTAAGATTTCTTTGTGCAACGCTAAGAGATGTCTTACTTGCCATCACATCTCTTGCAAGTCCACCATTAAATCCACTGTTAATGGTAACACTTATAATATTAAAATAAACGAGGACGTCGACTGAAATACACCCAATTTAATATACGTTATAACCTGAGTAGCAATGGGATGTAGGGCTCAATATGTAGATGAAACTTCCCAAACACTGAAAAACCATTTTCGTAATCATTCATATACAATCAGACATAATGCTAATCGTAAATACAAGAACTTTCTTTACAATCACCTCATCAAATATTATCACAATATTGATAACGTTATTATTACTCCTATTGAAAGCATTACAGAACATACCTGGAGAAACTAAATCTGAAATGAAAAATAAAGAAGTTTAGTTGCTGGACTTCATTGGATTAAACATCTACAAACCCCCGTATCCCCTTGGTCTCAATGACCAAATTTTTCAACATTTCCTCTTACCATAAGAATATCAATATATTTTCACTAAGACCAGACGTTAAGAGGAAACACAGGTCGCATGGTCGTCGCCGTAATGACAACCGCAGAAGACATGGTAGGTTAAATAAGTCATTAGACTATCTACTGCGGATTGCCAGAAATAACGGTCGTCACAAACTTCTACATGCATTAACCTCTATTTCGGTCACCAGATTAAAACCTATCCCGGATGAGGCTGATCTAAGAAGTTTACAAATATTTACGTTCACTTTCTAATAAAGGGCTAAAGTATAGATTACCTACCAAATGTCGGGATTTTGTTAAAGAAGCATTAAACACTTACTGTAAACGATGGTGTAAAAAGAAGGTGTGAAATTACATGCCTTGAATGCCTGGAAAAGTGAAATCTTAAAAATGATCAATATTCGCATCGATAATTTTACAATTAATCCCAATTTATTCAAACAGCCACCTTATATACCAGTCCAGTCTATAGAAGAGAAAATAGTTGATTTACAGAATACTTATATCTTCGTACCTGGTGACAAAGCAGCTAATGACAAGATCCTATCTGACCACTGTAAAGCTATGTGTGACTTCTATTCAAGCATTGATAAAAATGATCTTCCAACAATGTATTGGCTTCCCAAAACTACACAAAACTCCATATAAATTATGTTTTACATCAAATTCTAGTCATTGCTCTACAACTGTGCTTTCTAAACATATTACTTCCGCTTTTATTGCAGTTAAAGGCCATGTTATCAAGTATTGTAATACTGTCTTTAGCAATAGTAATATCAATTACTTTTGGTCTATCAAAAATTCTAACGAAGTCATTGAAAAATTCCGTTTGAGAAATTTTGAGGCTAATAACGTTTCTACTTTGGATCTTTCGACGCTATATAGCTCTCTACCTCATGACTTAATCAAAACCAAATTGTCTCTCAAACGCTGGTGTTTCAACAGAGAGTCTAAATCACACCTCTGTTCTTTAGTTACATCTGTATTTTTCTCTAACAAACAATATGATAATTATAAATATTGGACTTGTACTGACTTGTGTAATGCCATTACATTTTCGATGGATAATATTTATGTACAATTTAATGGCAAGACTTATCAACAGATTATTGGGATTCCTATTGGCACTAGCTGCGCTCCCTTACAGCAGATTTATTTCTATACTATTATGAGAGAGACTTTATGCATTCTATTCAAACCTTTAAACGTTTCGACTTTATTGATAAGTTCAATGACACCTCTAGATACCTTGATGATATTTTAATTATCGATAACCATGAGTTTGAAAACTATATCACTGACAGTTATCCATCTGAACTTCAATTAAACAAAGCCAATACTTCCGACCAGGAATATTAAAATTATTAACAACAATATTCATACCAACATATATGATAAATGTGACGACTTTGGATTTCCTATTGTAAATTTCCCTTATCTAGATCGTATGTCCCCAGACTCCCATCATATGGTATTTATATTAGTCAATTGGTTCGGTTCGCTAGAGCCTGCACTAACGTTTTGGATTTTTAACGCAAAAAATTCTCAGATTACTTTTAAACTTCTTATTCGGGTTTATAGATATCATAAACTTCGAAAAACGTTTGGTAAATTTTATAGATCTTATTCAGACCTTTAATCTAAATTCGGAGATGTGACTTATCAACAAATTATGTATCCATCGGAATTTCCCATCCCAATTTCTACGGTGATCTAGTGTACAAACTAAGGAGGGTTAAAGGTTCCGATAATTTCATATCGGCGGGTTCTAAATTATTAAACGACTTCGACATCGCCAGTATGACCCCGAGGTCATCGCTAAGACCATAGGTCTTGTATTGGGGCCCTCTACAACCCAGTGCAGACTTTTACTTGAGCGTTGTACGCTGACTAACAGGGTGATGGGGACTCTACGGTGGGCCTTGTCCAAACCTTTTCAGAGGAGACAAGGTCCTGATTCTCGTCTTCTCTGACTATTAGTCGGGACTCCTATTGATCAAGGATCTGAGCTCGCTTACAGACGGGCAGAGCACGGTTTACTTATGTTCATGTCGCCTTATATATTTTTGATAGCAACATATTATTCTATGTGTTTCGCGTGTCAGAAATTTTCATGACCTCTCTTCTTGAGAAACCTGCTGATACTTGTTCTCTATATGGAGGAGTATTTTTAAAATTTGTCTTTTGATTGTGCTGTTTTTGGTGTGAGTGGGAATGTGGGCGCCCGTAAACCGGTTAACCACACCAATTGAGTGACGTTTTTGACTTCAATTGAGCGTCCTAAGCGTAGCACAATCGAATATTTTTTAATGTCGTTTTTCTGTGTATATTCTACTATTATCAATTTTTTGTGTGCAGGTCCTTGGTAATTTGTGTCATACAGATTTGTCAGATGTCCTCTGTTTTCTCTTTGTTGTAGAGAAACATTTTTGGTATGATTTCAATGTCTAACTGTAAAATTCGGGGGGCGGGGTAATTTTTTGGGTTTTTTTTTTTTTTTTTTTTTTTTTTGGTTATGAATAATTTTAATTTTTCATATCAGGAAATCGATTTCTGTTATCCAGAAACCAATTTCTTGATATTAAGAAGAGGTTCAAGTTGGCTTATATCGCTCACCTGAACACAATGGCAACTGTAGTAATATCATGTGGACTGCAAAGCCTAAAACTTTAATATAATTCTTTTATTTCAAAAAGAAACGTTTAGGAGACATTGATTATTCGATTCTTGTCAAGTTTCATTAAAATCCATTCAGAGGTGAAATCGAAATATGTTAGCCAATCATAAAGGTCATGGTGGCCATATTGTTAACTTTTCGGCCAGAAAAGTGCAAACTAGGTAGATGACTTTATGAACTAGCTTCTTCATAAGTTAAAATCTATGCCACGGTTATGAAGGAAATTTCCAAATGTGTAAGCTATTTAGAGTGCAGGACAGCTATATTTGTTGACAGATAGGCCCAAATAGTAGAGGACCTTGAGTGCTTGCTTCCTGAACAGTTTTCTTGCATTCGGTTTGTTGCTATTAAGCCATTCGATCTGAAGAAGTTTGTCATTATAAGGGGCCTCTCAGTAACCTACTCTGGTCCCACTCTAGATCCAACCCAGTTTTGATCTAGCTAAAAAACCCCATAATTTTAGGTCATTCTTATGTATTTGATTTTTCGCTGTAGTCATGAGTTTGTCAAAGGAGGGACACTTCCGCTACAATTCTGGCCCTTTCTAGATACACCCACTGTGGATCTGGCCGAAAGGCGACAGGACGTGTAGGAAACCATAATTAGTCAGTCCCAACCAAATTTCAGAAATATCCATCAGGCGGTTTTGGAGAAAAATCATGTGTTCCCATGCATATACATGTACGTACATGCACATTGTAATCTCATTTCTTTTGTATATACAAACAAATGTTTTAAAATCCCGACAAAAATTCATCATTCTCTAGATCTTTGAAATATCAGCATTGTTTCGCTCTTAAACAGGTAAATTACACAAATTTCATGCAGTTCTATGACTTTAGAACGTTAAACTCTTTTAAGTTAAGAGTAGAGCCCCCCCCCCCCCCCCCCCCGAAATTTGTCTCTACACCAGAACACTCCCCCCCTCCCGGGAAAAGTCTACTCTAGAGCCAATTTTCCGGAAGAAAGTCTAGCGACAATTTTCCAGGGTAAGTCTACTCTAGAGACAATTTTACGGGGGAAATTTACTCGAGGGGGGGGGGGAGTCTATTCTATAACACCGGAATGCTGAATTTGGGTATTAATACACAATACACAAACAATAGATGAACATCATACGCAAACAATAGATGTACATCATAATGATGAGATCTTCGCGGTTATCAAGAGATATGTTTGAGGTAACCATATGTTCATATTTTTAGACAATGAATACCAAAGTTATCTTCACCTGATCAATTTCCACTTTGAAATTTTCCATTCTATTTATGCAAAGACATCATTTCTTAACTCTCTTGTATTTTAGTCCGAGAAAATCTGAAGTCAAATCGATGTAAATCTTTCAAATTGAAATTAGTCTAGTGTGTAGAAATCAATAATCAGTGTGAGAAGCTAATTGCCATGTTTACTGCCTGTACATAGAATGTACGTGTTACAGTGACTAGGTACAGATAACAAAGAAGGACAAAGACCCCAGCATCGTCACCAATCTGCCTAGCTTCATATCTCATTATAGCATTATTCTCTAGCATATTACACGCTTCGATGCTCGGATAAAAACAAAACAGGGACGATGTGTTTATAGATCGAGATGCTAGCATTATAAGCACAATGGGTGGGAAGGTGAAAGATAGGTTATTGTTTCAAATTGCAGTTGATGATATAATTAAATACTGTATCACTAACTGCTGGCATAATAAGTATAATGGTATGACGGTGGGCAGTTCTCTAAAGCACCAATTGCTGGCATAGTATATATAACGGAAAGACAGTGGGAAGTTTTCTCAAACTCTAAATATTGGCATAGTAAGTATAACGAGATCACGGTGGACAGTTGTCTCAAACTCTAAATACTGGCATAGTAGGTATAACAGGGTGACGGTGGGCAGTTGTCTCAAACACTAAATGCTGCCATATTATGTAGAACGGGATGACGATGTCTCAAATTCTAAATACTTGCATAATAAGTATTACGGGATGATGGTGGGAAATTGTCTCAAACTCTAAATACATGTGCTGGCATAGTAAATATGACGAGATGGCGATGGGCAGTTGTCTCAAACTCCAAATACTGACAGAGTAGGCATAAGGAGATGACAAGGGGGTGGGGGTGGGGGGGGGTTGTCGCAAACACTAAATGCCGGCATAGTGTGTATAACGACATGACGGTGGGCAGTTCTCTCAAACTCTTAATTCTGGCATAATAAGTATTACGGGATAACGGTAGACATTGTCACAACGCTTTCATAATAAGGATAACGGGCAGGTAGAGAAGAGCAGTTGTCCATTTGTACGTATTTGTATCATATACAATCATTCTGGTATCAAAATACAATTCTGTGGGCCTCTATGAAGCTTATAACGCAAGCTCAAAGTGGTCGACACATCTAGATAATCAGTTACAAGACTAACTCAGTCAAATAATCAGTTACAAAACTAGTCTTAGTCAAATAATCAGTCACAAGACTAACCCTAGTTAAAAAATCAGTCACAAGACTAACCTGGTCAAATAATCAGTTACAAGACTAACCTGGTCAAATTATCAGTTACAAGACTAACCTAGTCAAATAATCAGTCACAAGACTAACCCTACTTAAATAATCAGTTACAAGACTAACCTGATCAAATTATCAGTTACAAGACTAACCCTAGTTAAATAATCAGTTACAAGACTAACCTGGTCAAATAATCAGTTACAAGACTAACCCTAGTTAAATAATCAGTTACAAGACTAACCCTAGTTAAATAATCAGTTACAAGACTAACCTAGTCAAATTATCAGTTACAAGGCTAACCTAGTTAAATAATCAGTTACAAGACTAACCCTAGTTAAATAATCAGTTACAAGACTAACCTAGTCAAATTATCAGTTACAAGACTAACCCTAGTTAAATAATCAGTTACAAGACTAACCTGGTCAAATTATCAGTTACAAGACTAACCTGGTCAAATTATCAGTTACAAGACTAACCTTAGTTAAATAATCAGTTACAAGGCTAACCTAGTCAAATTATCTGTCACAAGACTAACCCAGTCAAATAATCAGTTACAAGACTAACCTTAGTCAAATAATCAGTCACAAGACTAACCCTAGTTAAATAATCAGTCACAAGGCTAACCTAGTCAAATTATCAGTTACAAAGCTAACCTGGTCAAATAATAAGTTACAAAACTAACCTGGTCAAAGATGATAAATATCCAAAAGTAAGAGATCTGGCTCAATCATATGATAGAATTCACCCCAAGGAACACATACATAAAGGACACCATTAAAATGTTGGATTACACCGCAGTGATCGTTCCCACTTATGTCTCCGTTACACATGATGCTGTTGCCGCGGTTTGGTCTGCGGTTTGTAGACGAGAGTTTGAGAAATCAGACGGATTTGCGAGCAATGGAAGAAGTATTAACGACAATCGTAATCAAAGTATTTAGAGTAAATGCAGACTGGGCCATTTTACCAGTATTGGTCGTTTGCTTATTGCAGAACATGAGGTTGTTGCAATTTTACAAATAAATCTTTCTGTACACTTAATAATATAGAGCTATGGTAAAACGTCAGGTCTCCTGAGCGATTTTGACCATATTGTCGAAAATGTACCTTAGGCCCCATCAATCTAATTACAAAACATTCTTGCGTAACTTGTAGATAATAGATTGACAAATCTAAATCATAGAAGTATTGAAATGAGCATTCAGCAACCTGTCAAATTCCGTTATTTGTGACTGACCCCTTATAGCTAACACACGTGTTAACGTCTGTCACAGTGATATTTTGACTTTGACAATACAATCTACACTATACAAAAAGGAAGAAAGGAACAATCATCATTTACGTTTTGGACTATGAAATGATAAATTAAAGCCCCCCAAAACAGAACATATTAGATATTTTTATTCGAATTACCTTTTTCTATAAGAAAATTCAAAACGGTCACCGTGCAGTACTTCATGCGGCGAAAATGTGACTAACGGCCCTTGCGATTTCCAAAAAGTATTATGTCATAATATTCCAATATACGGACACCCTACGGTAATTGGGAACTTATAGTCTCTGCTAATGCGCCATAGGTCATATGTGGTTGATGTTTTGGGACGGTCAGTTGATATACAGTAATGTGGTCAGTATGAGCCCTACCTTAACACTTAACGAGAAAACACTGCTATCAAACGCAATTGTATTTTAGAAAAAAATTATAGATAAAACTCTCGCAGAAGACCAAATTCTATTGTAACGATTTTATGTGTTAATATAAGAGATAAAAACAGTGACCAGGTGTATATGGTTAATATAAGTGATAAAAAGTGGCCAGGTATATGGTTCATATAAGTGATAAAACAGTGGCCAGATGTATGGTTGATATAAGTGATAAAACAATGGCCAGATGTATGGGTAGTATAAGTGATAATAAATAGGACAAAACATCAAGTTCTATATTGCAGATTATGGCGGCATCGATTTGCATGCAAAACCAGGTGCCAGTTATTCGAAACTTTAACTATTGGCTAAACTAACCAGTGGTTAAATTTCATCTGACTGTATCTTCGAAATAATAGTCTGTGCACCGAATAATAGCATATGAAACCAGCTCTAGATTGTAATGTAGAAAGGCATAAAAATAAACGTGACATGAGCAAAATTAATCAGAGTTCTGCCTTTCTTGAGTTTCGAACGACATCAAGAGTGGACAGGTATCATAGCCTGCCTTGTAAGAGCCCCTCTAACTGTTAATCGGGACTTCTATTGATCAAGGATCTGAGCTCGGCTTACAGACGGGCAGAGCACGGTTTACTTATGTTGATGTTGCCTTACATATCTTTAATAGCAAAATATTATTCTACAGTCTTTTCGCGTGTAATTAAATTTTTATGACCTCCTTTTTGAGAAACCTGTTGATCCTTGTTCTCTATATTTATACATTTTTGAATGTGTGTCCTTTGATTGTGCTGCTTTTGCGGTGAGTGGGAAGGAGGGCGCCCGTAAACCTGTTAACCACACCAATTGAATGGCGTTTGTTACTTAAGTCGGTATCGTAACCGCAGCACAATCAAATATTTTCGTAATGTCATTTTAAGTGTATATTCTACTGTTATCATTTTGTGTGTGTGCGTGTCCATGGTGATTTTTGTCATACAGCTTTGTCAGATGTCTTCAGTTTTCTCTTTAAGACATAGTGCAACTCTCTAGAAAATGTTTACATAGACTATAGAGGGACTCAATAAAAAACAAATTAGTTTCAAGATGATTTGAGTGTCTTTCTTTTATTTTAAAAGTCTTTCAATAAGCAACACCCGACTAGAATCAATAATTATCACATTCAGATGTTGGTATAGAATAGGTTAGAAAAATTTCCATTGTCTAAATCGGGTATAATAATTTAATATTAAACTCTTTCGCAAATTATACAATATTTGTGGTATGTGGCAACTAAAATATGACAGAATAGCAAGACCTCAAAACTTTTGAGAAAAATAATTACCCAGGTGAATGGCAAATTTAACAGAATAACACAAATTTTGAAAGACAAGGTGTATGTTCATATGGGAAAGATAATACCCATTTTCTTTATTGGCTATTGCAATTTCCGACTTAAAAATGAAAATATTTACGATCACAACCATATGTAAAAGAGTGAATAAATTAGCCTTCAGTACTGATGATACATATCAATATGAAACGACAAACAAAAGTATTCTAATTGCTAAGATAATGGAGACAAGAGAGATGTAATTGTATTATACATAGAATAGTATATCGCGTAACGAGTAGGAAAACGTGCCATATTTACTGGAAACTGGAATAATACGAAATAAGATAAATAATGTCTATGATCGCAAAAATTAGCGGAGCATGAAGTTGATCATAGATGTCTATGAAAACAGCCGACTGTAGAGTAGGCATAATTCTTGATATGTATAATCCTTGCAAAACAAAGTCAAAGTAGAACATGAAATTAAAAACAAGAAAGGCAGTCAGAGAGAGGAACAGACAGACAGAGAAAGAGACAGACAGACAAACAGAGAGACTTTAAAGCATAAAAAAGAAACCTCCAAGAGTTTAACTTGTATCAAAACACCAAAATAATCATTTCAATCCACTTTCATATCAAAAACTAAATTAGCAATGCGTTTATCAGGAAAAGATTTCTGTTTCAGTACGTCTCTGTCAACAAACATGATGATCTAATTCCTATATTAACATCGCTTGCTGATAAAATACAAAGAACATTTTATTCCGAATGTTAAAAGAGCATCTGGTAATTTTGTATACATCAGCCACTGTATTTACTTTATGCTGACATCAATATTAATGTTAAGATTGGAATTCTGAGTTTTCGACTTGTACGAATCAGATATATGTGAGAAAAGTGTTCTATGATATTGCTTTTGCAATCAAATTGACAATATCAGTAAATCTATTTAAGTATTTGTCAGATTGTATGAGGACATTATACAAAAGTTCGTATGATAATTATCATATTCCGTACTTTAGCTTTATCTGATGTCCTTAGCAACCGGTGTTTGCTTAAATTTTCCATTCAAACCAAATTAAATTCCTCTAAATTCTTACCTTTGTGCACTGATTTCCATACCAGACAAATTGTAAAAAATTTTAGAAAAGTTTAGTTTACAAACTATATGACAAGAATTACAGTAGATTATCAAAGTCTGCCTCATGTATGATTGCAATAGATATAGACTATCAGTGGATTTTATGTTAATGAATAGATGTTCGGCATTATCTTTTTGAGAAGAAATGCTTTTTCTTCTAAATTCATGTATTTATTTGAAATTGCTTTGAAGTATATTTTCATTTGTTTTCCAGTTTAGAAAAGTATCACATTTTTCGACTTGCAGCCAAAATATCATTAAAGTATTACATACGTATAAAACTTGTATAAACTGGTGTGCATGGTCGTACATTAGATGGAGAATGACCCCAAGATTGATGGCGTTAGGTGTAAGATTTCTGGTGGACGAACCAGTACAGCTGTTATACTATAGTGTACTTTATTATGATAAAGTTTAAACATAATAAATGTTTTATACTTTTATTATACTAAAGTTTAAATCATTTATTTTGTTTAAACTTTATTATGTAAAGATGATGGATAAATCCAAACCACAAGTCCAAAAATCATGAAACCATAGGACATACAAAATCAGTGAAAATGAAAAACAAATGGAAAATAACAAAATATGTCTACTTGAAGAGCATATGTGAACCCCTGTGATGGAGTGAGATCAGGTGCCCGGGGAGAGTGAGCATCTCCTGCTTGCTAGCAACACCCGTCACATATACCCCGTAGAAAGAGTCAAATCGTGTGAATTCCATATGTATCTATATATGGAGAAGTCGAAGTAGGTAACCTTCTAGTATAGAAGGTGTCAAATCTGTGTAAAGTGATCGGAATCGGTCTCAGTCCAGAATATCATTTAAAAGTCTGGATAACGAGATATCATATGGAGTAATATTATAATAAGTTTAAACATAATAAATGTATTAAACTTTAGTATAACACATACACATTAAAAGCATACTGCATACAAAACTGAAAAATATTAATACACAACAAAAGTACTTTGAGATGTAATTAAATCCTTATGATAGCTTATTTTTGATAAAAAAAATGAAATATGCAATTTCCATTTATGGCACTTTCAGTATTGTGCTGTAGATATAATAAATGTTTTAAACTTTTATTGTACTAAAGTTTAAAAACATTTATTATGTTTAACTTTATCATAATAAAGTTTAAACATAATAAATGTTTTAAACTTTAGTATAACACATACACATTAAAAACACACTGCATAAAAAACTGAAAAATATTAATGCACAAATCAAAATTACTTTGAGATGTAATTAAATCCTCATGATAGCTTATTTTTGATGAAAAAAATAAAATATGCAATTTTCATTTATGGCACTTTCAATATTGTGCTGTAGATTGGCAACCCAGTCATGTTTTATATGCTCTCGACAGGAGGAGGTATTGCCGGAAGCTAGCTCTCTTTATGTCTTTCATCTATTCAAATACACATTGCATTACCACTGTTTTATTAATGTATTACATTCTTATGATGTTTTTCTTTTCGTTACAGATGACCTCAACTAACTGCAGTGATACTCAATCTAAATAAAAAGTAAGTGCCCTTATTATTATGATAATGATGATGATGATGATGATGATTTTTATTATTATTATTATTATTATTATTATTATTATTATTATTATTATTATTATTATTATTATTATTATCAGTAGTAGTAGTAGTAGTAGTAGTAGTAGTAGTAGTAGTAGTAGTGATGAATAGGATGGAAATTAATATCTATTAACTATGAATTCATGTGGCACTCTCTGGGTTTCTCTGTCCATCCGGTTATGAAATTTTAAAACTAGTTTGTCTTGTAAATTGTAGAAACATGGGTTTCATCAGCCTTACGCATAAACATGTATGTAATAAGCATTTTATACAAAAATATAGAAATGATTATAGTAATAATGGTAGGTAGAATGGCATATATAATTGCAATTACTTGCAAACCTGATATGAAAAATTATCAAACAACATGTAGATTTCTCTGTCGAACTAGAGAATAAGGGTATCAGGAATATATTTTTCTGAAAAAAAGATATAGATGTTCATTGTATACTAAGTAACGGTATTAACTTGAAAACTTACGGTAATCTGTTTTTCACGAATATCAAGATCAGCTCGGCATTTCAGAACAGAATAGGACTTATCCTTATGGTCAGTATCAGTCGGAACAACTCCATCTTTACCTACGCTAAAGAGCTCGGCTCTATTATGTGCATTTTTTCTGCCAAAAAAAATCACGCCAGTTATATAAAATAGATGGCCTGAAAGCTGCCCTCACACTATGCCATAAGGGATGCTTCTTCTTGTCTTGTCTATTTGGATTTTCTTCTTTGTAAAATCTATTCAATCAGCGAAAGTCGTCATCTCATCATCACGTTTTCTTTGTTTATATATAAATTCATAGACCTCGTGTAATTTAAATCGCAAATTTCAGTCCGTAAACCCTTTATTCATCTTTTTTCAACAGAGATCATTTAAACATAAAAAAAAATCACGCTAATCAACGATTACTTTTAATTGGTATCAAAATCCAACTAATTTACTGATTTTGATTATTTGGGTCTTAGTTCACAGAAGAAAGGGTCGCCATGTGTATACACTGTATCGTAATAGTATTTGTACTGACCGTCAAATATTACATTGACTCATATTCTTAGTATAAACTCGTAATACATTGCGCTATATCTACATCCAATGAAGTTAATATCAAGTCGTACGTACGTAAGATGTTTGCATATACATTTTACGCTGAAGAGTTATGCTATTAATGTAAGTATTTCCTCACAGGAAATATCTCGTTCATTTATGTATATACATAAGGAATGTCGACCACGTTACAAACTAATTATATATTAAATCAAATTGTATGTGGATGAAAGGGTGTGTTACATCAAATTGTATGTGGATGAAAGGGAGTGTTACATCAAATTGTATGTGGATGAAAGGGTGTGTTACATCAAATTGTATGTGGATGAAAGGGAGTGTTACATCAAATTGTATGTGGATGAAAGGGTGTGTTACATCAAATTGTATGTGGATGAAAGGGTGTGTTACATCAAATTGTATGTGGATGAAAGGGTGTGTTACATCAAATTGTGCATAAAATGAAATTACATTTATATATTGAATCAATTGTGTGAGTTAAGTCATAAAAACCTTTTTGCTTTTAATCATTTTGCAATAAAAAACTCGCCTAGCCTTAAATTCAATATTCTCAGCTCTATTATGAATTATTCATAGGTATTGCAATTAAAGTATATCTTCGTAAAATATCAAATTTAAGACATCAGCACAACTTTTAAATCATAATCACTTAAATAAAAATGTGTACAATTACGAGGGTTTTTTAATTACAATAATGATTTGATAGGATAATACGCTTCAATTATCTGACAATTCTGCAGCTCATGTCTACGAATGTAAATACTAATTCAATGGTAATACAACAATATAATCTTACATCAAGAGTAGAAAATGAAACCATCTTTCTTTCCATGTAATTACACAATACTGTATCATAAAAAGAGAAAATTATGATAAAACATTTTATAATGTTTTCCTTGCATAAAATAATGTTTGTTGTACCACGTGATAGTTAGACGTCATCATTTTTCGAATAAATATCACGTGATTAACCATTACAAGTATGTTTATGGGGTTCCCATGGAGATATGATTCTCACGTGAATAAACCTTAATGAAACCCTCACAAAAAGGCAATAACTCTTTACTGCTGTTTATATAGTATACCACTTTTATGTCTAAACGGATGAAGATGATGAAGGTGTTTTCATTGCATTGTGTGAGAGCTGTTTTAATAACATTATACCAGAATTATCCGTCGTCTGCTGTTGTCAAATCATCTTACCTCGTCAGTTCAATTCATTTATTTTTGAAGGACCAGTAGAGAGGCAGGATACGGCAGCCTATTATTGCCACAATGAAACATTTTTATTTTTCGTTTTTCAAACTTTTCAGTAGCCTTGGTTTAAACATACATGTATTTATTCACTTTAAACAAATCGTCATAAATTATAGCTCGAACACATTGTATAACAATATACAATAAGGGTGGGATCTGAAAAAAGGCGACATACGGCTTATACCTTGAGCTGGAATTAAGAAAACATTGAAAATAGATGCTTACTCTGTGACGATGTCCCGCTGGCGGGCTATGTTGTTTTCTATCTATTCTTGTTCTAAGATTTATGCTTGTTGTTATATCACATGTCATTTGATAAATTTGGATACTCCTGATCAAAAGTGATCACTTGTGATCAGGAGTATCAAAAGTGATCAAATGACACACATGAGCCGTCATCTCTTCCTCTTCATCTGCAAAAAAATGCATACGCTTAACTCCATATCTATCAGTACATACCTTGACCACTATGTACTCACTCTTATGTCTTGGAATTGTGTATTCATGCGACATCATTTCATCCCTGTGACACACTCAGGCTTTCAACAAAAAACTTCAGTACAATTTTTATCATTTGTTGTTTCACACTGTTAACTGATGCAGGTTCAAATCACATAGATAGTATCACAACACCGGTGAGTAAGTCAAGCAAGATATCTCATTTAAATTATTTTGGCACTAAGTGCGTGGTACATGAAACAAGGGAGGGGAAGTTCTGTAGTCTATGGTCGATACACATAGTTTTTAAACTAGTCGTTTCCGTCGTTCTCTTGACAATAACACTCGGAGGTGAGCATTGGGATAATGCCCGATTTAAGCAATTTAGCAGAAGATAAAAGTATTGAGACATTAAATAAACTTCTTGATAAATAGTAAATAATGCAGAACGCGGTATGATGTGTATTTTTAAATTGATGAGGACATATATCGTATGTTGTTTGCCATTTAAAGCGTTGAAAAGAAGTAGATTTATTTTCACCACATGCAATGCAACCTCAAACCTGCATTTTGTGGTCATGTGATAAAAATAAGTTCTAGAAATCTGCTTACTACCTATATCCGAGCTTTATATTCTGGTGTACGACGGTAATGGGTGAGGTGTTCCGATAGCTCTTACATGTGATTCGCCATAAAGTTGGAGAAAAGCGTTGTAATACTGATTAGATAAATCGAATATCTTGTATTTTAAATGTTACGATACATATCAAATAATACTGATAATTGTATAATTTTTGTTGAATCGAATTCGCCACATGCGCCATACGCCATTCGCCACAATAACATTCTATGTGATCCAGGGGGCCGTTTCCATAAGAATCATACGTACGATATTTTACGTACGTACAAAAAATTCCTTAAGTCCTATGAATTTTTTTTTTGTACGTACGTAAAATATCGCACGTATGATTCTTTGTGAAACGGCCCACAGATGAAGAATTTTCATATCTGCATCTTGTGCGGAACACTATGTTGGTTGTCATTATGAGTTAATATTTATTGATTAGACTTGAAATGTTAAAAAGGGATTTCCTTTTGTTGAAAAGTGTGTAAAATGAGTTATTTAAAACATGCAACTTGGGACTGATTCCTTGACATAGAATTTATACCAATGTTGATAAAGTTTTTCTTATTAAATACAGTTGGGATCTAGTTGGTAAAGTAGCATAGACTACCGAACTTGACCACTCTGGCAGGATCTTCTCAACGCTCAGCAGGATTTCAATTCAGGAATAAGTTTATATCCAGATTGATTCTGCTGTAAAATCATTAATTTTAATCTCATTTCACTAATGGCAAGATTTTATAACCTAATATGGGGTTGTTTGAAATTTGGCAAATTTTGTGGGGTGAACCCCTTCCAGCAGGATTTTCTCGAATTTTTGGATGGATGACGTGGTCTATAGTAAACTGTAAAATTCTAGTAGAGAAGGGTCTGACAAACATTTTGATATATGGGTTATGTAAAGCTAAGATGTAGAAAGTTGTGTAATCTTGCTGGAACTTTGTTAATTTAAAAGGGGGCCCTATGGTAAAAGGAATTACTATGCTTTGACCTAGCGATATTTGTCAAGGGTTATACAGTAGTGTTGCGCAGTGTAATCTAAAAAAACCTTGACGATGTGAAGATGCTTTTGCAGATAAATGTTTCGGTTCTGAGTCGAGGCAATGGTTTACCAGTGATTGATACTTTTTTCATCTTTTTAAAACAAGTGATTATGAACTATCATTTTTATAAATTGGTACATTGCATTCCTCCGTTGTACACTTGTGCTTTCACTATATAGGTAAAAATATTTGAAATGGCATGAAACTCTGTCCATGTCCCGAGAAGATTTGTGCCTACCTATGATAAGGTCCTCTACCTTGACATAATTCATGACATACGTCAACTTGTTCCAGATTCTAACTAATCTTGTAACGCCTGATCGAAAACGGAGAAAAATTGTCCGGTAAGGTTTATGGGATACATACTAGTGTCTTTACCATTTGTATATCGCAGCAAAGCGAAAATAGTATATGTACTATCCATGAAATAGAGACGTATGAAATGTACATGAAAAATGTGTATTGTCATGTGGTTGAATGTTGCGATATAACACTGATCTAATGTAGCCGTGTTACACATGGTACCTACAACTTGGTGCTGTGATAATTCATATTGGGCATGCCATGCACTCCTCTCTTTCCTCGGCGGTCACTTCCTGTGTTAAACTTAAGTTTAAAAATTTATTACACTTAAACTTTTAAACTTTATTATAATATTCTAGATTGTAATAATAAAGTTTAAGCATAATAAAATTTTTAGACTTGAGAGTAATACCTGTTTGTAATAGAAAGGCTCTTCATTCCTAAAAAAAGAGAGAAAAATTGAAAGTTAAAACATACCAGTACAATGGGTGTTTGACAGTAAGTATGTTGACAAACCTCAAAGTGTTTATTAGAATGCAACCACAAAATACGTCTCTTCTCAACAACTTTACACCACCAGAAGTGATCAAGTTTTCTAGAACAAGGATATTCTTTATATGATTTAGGAAGTGGACCCCCATATTATTATTTGGAAAGGGGGGGGGGGGCAATCATGGACCAATTTTTTATCACGTAACGAAACTTAACTCAAAGTGGGTCCCCCTTTTTTAAATGCTTCCTATGACCCTGTATGATTTATTGAGTATTCTCCGTTTAAATGAACTTGCATACCGTGCTTCACGTTGTAACAATTCAAACTATCCTCATACTTTTTTTCTTTTCCATTAAATATGATGTCTACAAAAACTTGCTTTAAAAAAAGGAAATGCAAGAAGTTACTGTTATATCACACTTGACATTTGACGAGTGTTATACAAATAGATACCAAGTATTGATAGGTTTGGATTCAGGATTGCAGTCATTGTTTTCCTTTCCCTTCATTGGATTATAAATGGCGCTATACAATGTAATAAAATTGTCACTGTCCCTATGTGGTGAATGAAATGTTATAGTTTCTAATGTCCTCAAATCAAATCAGCTGACCGCTTATTGATATATTAATTCTGTTATTCGAATGTGACATGGACAAATTGGATGTGATCTATAATTCATAGGTAACGTATGCCACTGCTAATTCACAGTGATTAGTGATTGGACGAATTAAAGCTCTCGGTGAATTATGTTTTCAATAATCCCAATCGGATTTCATCCTTCCCCAGCCTTCAGATTCTGTTGTGTTGCCCGCCATAATGTATGCCAACTGAAGTAATTGGCTCGTGTAATTGATTAACTCACATGTTAAAAGAGGAAATTAATGTAATGGTACATATGCAAAATACTAAATTAAGTTTGCATATTTGTAATACATGTTCAGTAATGCAAGAATCTTCGTATCCTTCTGTTATCATGGTCAATGTATTCCGTTATAAACGTAATTTAGATTGTTAGAGGAAGTTCGGAACCAACATCAAAACGTTGTTACTACAAACTTAATTAAACCATGGCACTTGGGATTTAGAAACCGCAGTTATTTCCGAATCCTTTCTTATTATGCTCTTGATACGTAGTTAGTTTTTAAGCATTATATTTATGTAAATACCCAGAGATAATGTCATAATTTGCAGAATCAGGACTAAGATATCAGAGAGTTGTTAATTGCCTAAATTGGCTGTATATGCATGTATATAGGTAATGATGTACATTATTTAACATTGATATGCATGTACTATGGACATATGGGTGTATTAACAGTGATATACATGTACTATGGTTGGTTGGTTGATTGGTGTTTTACGTGTCTTTCAACAATTTTTCAGTTATATCGCGACATGGAAGCAGGAGGTAACCAACCTCTTAAACATAGTGGAGCAAGTCGGGAATCGAACCCGGATCGTCGGCGCCACAAGCCAAGCGCTTAACCACTACACCAAGCCTGCCCCTACATCTACTATGAACATATGGCCATGGGTATATTAACATTGATATACATGTACTATGGACATATGGGTGTATTAACATTGATATACATGTACTATGGACATATGGGTGTATTAACATTGATATACATGTACTATGGACATATGGGTGTATTAACATTGATATACATGTACTATGGACATATGGGTGTATTAACATTGATATATACATGTACTATGGACATATGGGTGTATTAACATTGATATATACATGTACTATGGACATATGGGTGTATAAACGGGAATGAGAATGCTAGTATGTTCATTCTTGTTGATGTTGCCCTTTGAAAAAATCTTTTCGGTTTGACTAATTTTATTTATTCCGACCTCTTTCTGTGTCACGCACATACTCAGAGAGAGAGAGAGAGAGAGAGAGAGAGAGAGAGAGAGAAAAGAAGAAGTGATCATCATTACAAATACATGTGTAACATGCTGGGTTTTTTTGTGAAACACTAAAGCCCCTGGCGGCACCAAAGTCCAAAAAGTTATTTTTAGTGTGAAGGTCATTGTCAAGGTCAAAAGGTCATCGACTTTGGTGTCATTTGAAGGGGCTTCATTAGTTGAGTACGCATGTCAAATATGAAGTCTCTATCTCTCACGGTTCAAAAGTTATAGCCAAGGTTAAAGTTGACAACAAACAAACAAACAGACAGGACAAAAACAATTTGTCCCCGATCTATCCGAGGACATAAAACTTGCAATTCTCGGCAAAGTCGTAGAAAATGATAGGATTGCCCTCGAGAACTACCGGGAAAGGGTCTTTACAAATATCCTACGAATCCTACGATTACTTAACAGTCAATTTGCTGAATGTTCTCTGAGTCCTTTGCGAATGTTTGGGAATATCCTGTCGAATGAAATGTCTAATTGCAATTGCCAGCCGAGTCACATCTTCATCAGATTTTTAACTAACGTAACAGACATTTTGTTTTCATATGATTGATGAGCAATTGCTAGCGAGAATGTACCGAAGCAATGAGAATGTTTTCCTGACCAATGGTCCTCACTCCTGATATTCGCGTAGCCCAATGAACGACCGCAAATGCTTACGTTCGCACATCGATCACCTTGTGATCATTGTAGTTTGTTGCCAAAATTCGTGAAACCATTCGTGAGACTATCTACAAAAGAAGTGACGGAACACATTATCCCTTTTTTCAGTATTAATGGTATTTTAATTGCAAGTTCAGCATTAGTTTTCAAGTTTATCTTTGTATTAGCAACACTTGCACTTCACATAATATCTATATTTGTGTGATTGTGTATGACCAAAAAGATGGAAATTTCTGCAGAATTCGTCGTTCGATTACTTTTGGAAGTTTTTATTTATCTATTTATCTAAGAAGAGTAGCAGGTCTGTTAAAATATGTTTATATTGTAATGCCCATGTCCAAATATAACTTGCACATTCCTTGTGCATGTTACAGTCTACTGATGCAGTTGGCCTTTATAGTTCACGTGAATACTAGTAAATCACATTCTATTGGCTTAAAGGGACGTGCATTTGATAGGTGTACTTGTATGATTATTGTACCATTAAACATATTAAACTCTTGTTTCGGACAAACCACATACCATTTCCGGATACAAAATCAACATAACTGGGATACTGCCATACAATGACACATGCATAACTACGATATTTCCATATAATGACACATGCGTAACTAGGATACTTCCATACAATGACACATGCGTTACTAAGATACTTCCATACAATGACACATGCGTAACTAGGATACTGCCATACAATGACACATGCGTTACTAGGATACTTCCATGCAATGACACATGCGTATATGTTTTCACATTTTCAAATATAAGTCCAATTCTGACTAACCTTTCACAGAATGATCCCCATGTTTATCTTCTTGACATAAGGGAAATTAATGTGGGCACTCCAAGAGTCACGTAGATGCTAGTAGTCAAGTAGATGCCAGTAATCAACTAGATGCTAGTAGACAAGTAGACTCCAGTAGTCAAGTACATGTAGATGCTGATAGTCAAGTAAATTCCAGCAGTCAAGTAGCTTACAGTAGTCAAGTGCATGGTTGTAATCAAGTAGATTCCTGTAGGCAAGTAGTTTCCAGTAGACAAGTACAAGTGTAGATGCTAGTAGTCAAGTAGATTTCAGTAGTCGATTAGATGATTGTAGTCAAGAAGTTTCCAGTAGTCAAATAGTTTCCAGTAGTCAACTAGATGCTAGTAGTCAAGAAGATTCCTGTAGGCAAGTAGATTTTCAGTTAGTCAAGTAGATGCTAGTTGTCAAGTAGGTTCCAGTAGGCAAGTAGACTCAAGTAGTCAAGTAAAACCTTATTGATATAGTCAAGTTGATCTAAAGCAAATTACATTGTGAAGTACTAGATCTATTCAGAAATGTTTTATGTACTTTTAATTTTAATTCAAAAGGTGTTGTTATTTGGCTTTTTAAAGAGCTAGTTGAAACACTCATTTATCAATATGTTCTACTGTGGTTCAGTGTTTTAATCAATTTTATGTGAATCGATATATTCCTTTAAACATCGGTGAAGATTGCCATGTGAGGTCCACGGCAAGTGATAAGATTCTTTTTATTTTGCTATTTATAAACATATTATTCAAAGATTAGAAAGTTCTCATAAACTCAAGATAGAACTTTCCATCGTAGAAAAAACAACATTTCCAGATTGCATTAAAACCGTCGGAATATCTCTGCCGGACATGTATGACTGATGTTGTGGCCCAACTGTGGAGTTCATTGACACCACGTTTCTCAAGGACGTTCATATATTAAACACAGCCGTTCATTAATATGAATAGTTAAAGAGGGGGAGAGAAACGTTCAATTGTAACCTTATAACCTCTTGATTTAAAATTCAAATCTGATGGTATGATGAATGTATGATGTAGATATATAGCTTGAGAAGCTTGTTTATATTAGACATGTAAAGATGGATGTTACATAGTTCTTCCGTACTATCCTAACTATTGCTTGATAAAGGCCAGGAGGCCGAAAATTTGCAGCAAAGAGTGTTTGTGTTATTTCTTTTAATTAAAGTTTGGGGGTTTTTTGGAGGGGTTTTTTTTTTTGCGTGTTACAATTTCTATAATTTCCCTAAAGCTTTGATCTTGACCATTAATATCATAATCCGTTCAAAATGAACAATACTAATATAATTAATATAAACACATCTTAAATGACAACCCCTTTTATAATGCTATAAGCCTATTACACTACGCTTCATTTCATTCACTGAAAGTTTATCGTTATGCATTTTGACTGCAATAACTACATCAGAAGGTCGTAGTCGTTTTCACACAGGTGTAGTTTATATTCTAATTTCCGACCTTCACAAAAAGTACGAAGTTTATTTTCCTTTCGATAAAATCATTGTATTTAGCTGAAATAATTTGAGATTCAGTGTACACTTTTCTTTCAAATATATAAAGTTTGTTCAGAATCGCCACTATGAGGATAATATGAGGATTTCTGTCAGATCTCGATATTTTAATGGGCCAGACAATCGCTCATGACAAATCTCGATAACTCACTGGGCCAGACAATCGCTCGTGACAAATATCGGTAACTCACTGGACCAGACAGTCGCTCATGACAAATCTCGACAACTCAATGGGCCAGACAGTCGCTCATGACAAATCTCGGTAACTCGCTAGGCCAGACAGTCGCTCATGACAAATCTAGATAACTCGCTGGGCCAGACAGTCGCTCATGACAAATCTAGATAACTTACTGGACCAGACAGTCGTTCATGACAAATCTAGATAACTCACTGGACTAGACAGTCGCTTATGACAAATCTCGGTAACTCACTGGGCCAGACAGTCACTCATGACAAATCTAGATAGCTCACTGGGCCAGACAGTCGCTCATGGCAAATCTAGATAACTCACTCGGCCAGACAGTTGCTCATGACATATGTAGATTACTCAATGGGCCAGATAGTGGCCCATGAAAAATCTAGATAACTTACTGGGCCAGACAGTCGCTCATGACAAATCTCGATAACTCACTGAGCCAGACAGTCACTCATGACAAATCTAGATAACTCACTGGGCCAGACAGTTGCTCATGACATATCTAGATTACTCAATGGGCCAGATAGTGGCCCATGAAAAATCTAGATAACTTACTGGGCCAGACAGTCGCTCATGACAAATCTCGGTAACTCACTGGGCCAGACAGTCACTCATGACAAATCTAGATAACTCACTGGGCCAGACAGTCGCTCATGACAAATCTCGGTAACTCACTGGGCCAGACAGTCGCTCATGACAAATCACGGTAACTCACTGGGCCAGACAGTCGCTCATGACAAATCTCGGTAACTCACTGGGCCAGACAGTCGCTCATGACAAATCACGGTAACTCACTGGGCCAGACAGTCGCTCATGACAAATCTCGGTAACTCACTGGGCCAGGCAGTCACTCATGACAAATCTAGATAACTCACTGGGTCAGACAGTCGCTCATAACAAATTTCGGTAACTCACTGGGCCAGACAGTCACTCATGACAAATCTAGATAACTCACAGGACCAGACAGTCGCTCATGACAAATCTCGGTAACTCACTGCGCCAGACAGTCGCTCATGACAAATCTCGGTAACTCACTGGGCCAGACAGTCGCTCATGACAAATCTCGGTAACTCACTGGGCCAGACAGTCGCTCATCACAAATCTCGATAACTCACTGGGCCAGATAATGACCCATGACAAATCTCAATTAATCACTGGGCCAAATAGTGGTCCATAAACAGATTGATTTCCGTTGAAATAATTATGGGGATTGGCGAGAATTGAAATTCTTTATTTCCAAAATCGTTGCATATCTAGCTACATTTCATTTGTACACATATTGTTTACATGGTAACTATAGAATATGTACAGACAAACACGTAATACAGCTGTGTATAAGTTAATACAAGTTATATCATTAATGAGAAAGATGGTCCTTTCTGTTCCTTATGGCGAACCTGTTCACTGAACTAGTTCATTTCATGTTTATTGTAAACCGTGTAGCTTTTAGGTGTAACGACGTGAGGCTGCCCTTGTCGTTCCTACTCTCTGAAGCTGCCTGTAGTTATTTGACCTAGTATAGACATGTACCTATCCGTGCCGCTTCTATACTTAAATAATAAACAAGATACCATATCAACTCAATGTGTCGCAACACAGAGCATGTGATGGCAATACTTCACTTGGCCATACATAACACTACATGTTTTTGACTGTTAAGTATTGAGAGCTTGGATGTTAAGGGTTAAACTGAGGTAAGATAACAATAAACTGAGGTAAGATAAGATTAAATTGCCTTAATACTCACTTATGTCAGCGATCAATAGATAGGAAAAGAATACATATAGAGTATTAGATTTAACAATGATGTTCACATATATATACTTAAATGTACTTAATACAAATGTATAAAAGTAGATGATAATGAGTGAATGAAAGAATGAATGAATGAACGAACGAACATATGAATGAATTAAATGTGATACTTGCTCTCTGATGTCGACCAAGATAATCTTTAATTATGATTCGAACAACGCTTGACCGAATTACTGACAGCGTGAAGAGAACTCTTGGAGTTTACTTGGAGATTTGTATTTTGATGTTGTACTTGGGAGGGGGAAATTTTTTACATTTATTATTAATTAAAGAACTAATACGATATATAAATTTATCAAATATTTGTCATAGAGCATAGCATACTATCTATCCTAGCAACAATTTCTGCACGTTTTCTGACTTCGTAAATCTTGGATTAAAAAGGGAATGTGGGAAGAACGTGAAAACAAATCATAAGCCAGATAAGGTACCTTAATAAGTTTAGATATGTCAACTGAGTGTTGTTTAAAACATACAATAGAGAGGGCGACTTCCGTTTTCAGCTATTTAAAGTGCAAACATCTTTCACCTGACTTATGTTAGTATGAGAGTTATCTGACATTATTGTATGCTACAAATCATCACTTATCCGAGCTTTTTCTGACATTATTGTATGCTACAAATCATCACTTATCCGAGCTTTTTCTGACATTATTGTATGCTACAAATCATCACTTATCCGAGCTTTTTCTGACATTATTGTATACTACAAATCATCAATTTTCTGAGCTTTTTCTGACATTGTTGTATGCTACAAATCATCACTTATCCGAGCTTTTCTGACATTATTGTATGCTACAAATCATCAATTTTTCGGTCCTTTTTCTGACATTATTGTATGCTACAAATCATCACTTATTTGAGCTTTTTCTGACATTATTGTATGCTACAAATCATCACTTATTTGAGCTTTTTCTGACATTATTGTATGCTACAAATCATCACTTATTTGAGCTTTTTCTGATATTATTGCATGCTACAAATCATCATTCGTTTTCCGTTACGCTAAAACAAACTTACTCGTTTAATAGGCCTATAGTTATATGTATATGCATTACTGATGTACTAACGTCTTTGTGTTGTTATCTTAACTATTAATATTTTCTATCTTAAAGGTTTCGTACCACTAACAAATTGTTGAATGTCTCTATATCATCAGACTTTTTTAGACTCTAGTAGTTGTGAACGTAGCTTAGATTTACAGAGAAATCAGAGAATGCAAAGCCAATGCATTATTCTTTTATTTCCTATTTCAATTTACATAATTAAAAGTAAAAGCATGACTACAAATGTTCTCCCATTTTGTAACCTAGTCAATGACACGACTTTATCAGTTACCTCACTCCCTCCAATCCTTTATAGGAGTGCGTCATTTATAAGGTGTAAACTGTATAATCCATGCATACACATACAGCATCATAGTAACTTAATCATACTGCATTGAGCAACATATGTTGTCAAGTTTCTGAATGACTTGCGTAATCATTGAAGAAACCAAAACATGTTTTGAGTTAATATTGAGTAATGTTGCACATTAAAAACGTGACAAAGTAAGAAGCAGTATAAAAAGTAAAACGTAATTTGGCATTCTTACAGGGTACTTGTGACTATTTTAAGGACGTTTCCTATCGCATGTCCCTCTATATATGAAATAAGAAGTACTATAAAAGCAACTCGGATTACAAAAGCTGTGGCGCAACGATTGTATTTCATGCAGTGTTATATTCTTACCTTTGCCCTTAGATCTAAGGGAGAGTGTTCTATAGAGCGGTGATATAAAGCTTGTTTGTGAAGTAATTCCGAGTGACCAAAAAAGAGAGTCAAGTCAGTTCAATCAAGTCCAGTGTAATACACAGTCCAAAAATGTATTGCAAGATTCGGGAGTAAGCTTTTGGAGTACCATCCTTCTCCTATTGAAATATTATTGAGCCAGATAGTGTTCTAGGAACTAAACATTGCAGTATGTATTCCCATTACGGTTTTAACTACCAGATTCCTCTTGATTTGCCATGGACTGAAAAAAAGATATTATACATACCATACAAATTAAAAGATAAGCTATGGTCATCCATCGATTAGGAATGATATTAAAAGTTCTACTTTGTAGTCAACAAGTTCACTCGGTTAACTTCATGACGTCTCTATGACATCTACATGACAAATGGATGTCACAGGTAAAGACGAGGACAGCGATCTTTCAAATCTGACGCCTCATTATTTTGTAAGATTATCATTTATGTAAAGACTTGTCTTCTTGACAGAGGCTTATAAGCTAGATTTATACCATGACATTAAATATGATTAAAGTGTTACAAAACTACTCAGTCTGTGCATGACTGTGCTTAATTCTTATAGATTTGTAGCCATTATTGGAGACTGGAATTTCTAAACCTACTTGATGCTGCATTGATACGTAAAATAATGTCTGTATCGAAACTCGGTGTTGCACTGAGTATTTATGTATCTTACACGATAGTGCAAATATGGTAACAATTAATGTTCTCTAAATTTCTAGCATTCTTATCTCTGATATTGTATTGTTCATTTTCCCATTTTTTTAATGAGATTTAGTTTGACAAATTTCATCTCAGAATATCGTTCTTGTTCGATTTTCATTCTGTGTAACATAATTCTACCAGAATTGTTTCCCTTTGTAAAATGTTGCTACCATGTCATTAAGTGAGGGATATATTATGCAACGTTGACTTGTTCTTGTTATATCTTGTATTTAGTATTTCTATATTCCACTTGGATGTCCGGTATCTACTAATCTACTAGTTAGTGGCCTACAATATACATGTACATTGTAAGACTGTATGTATATATATATATATATATATATATATATATATATATATATATATATATATATATATGTGTGTGTGTGTGTGTGTGTGTGTGTGTGTGTGTGTGTGTGTGTGTGTGTGTTTCAATCGGTGAAGTGTTTGGCTTCTGACCTAGAAGTCCCCAGTTCGACTACCGCCGATGTCAGATGTGGCACATCCCTTTTATGAGGACCGATGTGGCGCGCTCTATATCCTTTATATGAGGACTGATGTTGCACGCTATACATCCTCTATATGAAGACCGATGTGGCACGTTGTATATCCTTTATATGAAGACCAATGTAGCACGTTGTATATCCTTATACAAGGACAAATGTGGCACGTTGTGTATCCTTTACTTGAGGACATATATGGCACGATGATTTATATTCTTTATATGAGGACCGATGTGGCACGCTTTATATTCTTTATATGAGGACCGATGTGGCACGTTGTATATCCTTATACAAGGACAAATGTGGCACGTTGTGTATCCTTTACTTGAGGACATATATGGCACGATTTATATTCTTTATATGAGGACCGATGTGGCACGCTTTATATTCTTTATATGAGGACCGATGTGGCACGTTGTATATCCTTATACAAGGACCAATGTGGCACGTTGTATATCTTTTACATGAGGACCGATGTGACATGCTTTATATCCTTTATATGAGGACCGATGTGTTATGTTGTATATCCTTTATATGAGGACCGATGTGCACATGGCATGTTGTATATCCTTTATATGAGGACCGATAAGGCACGTTGTATATCCTTTAATTGAGGACCGATGTGGCACGCTATATATCCTTTAATTGAGGACCGATGTGTTATGTTGTATATCCTTTATATGAGGACCGATGTGGCATGTTGTATATCCTTTATATAAGGACCGATGTGGCACTTTGTATATCCTTTATACGAGGACCGATATGGCACGCTATATATCCTTTATATGAGGACCGATGTGTTATGTTGTATATCCTTTGTATCTAGATTTGGTATGTGACGCGTACCCAGTATACAATAGTACATCTATCAGTTCTACATTCCTGATATAGTAACGAATTACATCCCATCTTGTAACACATAAGAGCATAGCATTTTACACGGGTAATGTTTACAGAGATATATGCTTTACTATCATTTTACTTAATTATATGTATCAAAGGGTTTGTCACTATATTATGTTTAATTAATCATAGTTTTACGTTACTCCGAGATTATACCACGTAAATGGCGAAAGCATCTGTTTAATGCATTGCAAATGAACCTTTGCAACAGTCCCATCCGAGGCAATCAGAGATCTGTAACTTGCCATGCCTACCACGACGTGGGACCTTGATTTTTACTGTCTCGTCTGAAAACCAGAACACCGTTGTACCAATGGCGGGAGTCGAACCCCGGACCTTTCAGGCTGGAGAAGAGCAACCCATCCATTGAGCTACATCGACTCCGCAGTATTGTGATACGTACATAAAAGTATGCTATAAAATTTGTGCCGATTACCTTGATGTTTTAATTAAATCATGATTAAAAACAAACATTTTCTCGAAAAGTTGTTCTTCGTTTCAACATTCGTACGTGTTTGTTTATATTTAGTTAGATTATTAAACATCAAAAGTCCATCCGAGCTATTCATGCGGGTACATCATACAAATATTCATAAAGTGATAACATTTAAATGCAAATATATGCAGGGTTTTTTTTAATTTGTTAGAGTTGATATCAAATGAATCATAAAATGTAATCAGATATTCATTAAAGGCAAAAAGTTACCACAAAAGTGATTTTCTGGAAATTTAGCAAACCTCTAGTTTTTACATAGTCGTAGGTTTGGTGCTTATTTATATCATCAGTGATAGAAACTTGTAATGTTTTGACTTGGAGTGTAATGCTTGCATGCTTGGCATTGGACTGAGAGGTCTTGAGTTGGAGTCCAACCTATTTGCCGTGATTTTGGTTGGATTTACATGTATATACATGTATCATTGCCAGGTAAGGTCAATTCCACGAGTCTGACCAAACTTTACTCGTAATAGCTAAATTAGTCAAAAACAAATTCAATTAGATATATTTGTACAAAGGTCACAGATACAGTCATTTTTCACTTGTTTGGCCCTTTTATGGGCTAGATAAGTAAAATAATTGCTAGAAAAGTATCAAAGAACGTTCCCATGCTCTGCGATGAAGTTTCAATATCTTTTTAGGAACATACCGATTCTGAAACTTTCATCTCTCCAACACCTAAGTCATTCATAAACTTTTGATCGGCTTTACTCTGCAGCTTTCTCTTTAACTATGCGTAATCGATCATCAGACAGTTGTCCGAATGAGTTCCAACTTACTGTGGCGTACGCCGCATTGTGTAGATTGAACAGGCGGGGGAAGTTTATCCTAGATTCAAAGAAAAAAAAAAACAATACATCTCAAATGAACTATCGATAAAAATCGAAAAGATTATTGGGGAAAACACGCCAATGTTTATAACATTGTTTGGCATGAATCCTGTTGTCATTCTAAATGTTTCCAACTTGTTTTCTGGATACTGTTTTCTGCATTCTATGTGTTGTATTTCAAAAGCAAGTCGTTGACTGTGGCACTGTTACTTCCGTGAATTTGACTGCATATTACGTCATCCATGTATACTTAGTTTTTGGCAATTTTGATAATTTTTTTTCTTAAAAAGCAATATAGTCCCGGATTGCGCTAATCAACTTCGTTCCATCTACATTTATTTATTGGAATTACATATCTTTAAACATGTAAGTATATTTATTACGTTGTCCGGAACACTTGAGAGAAATTGTTTTTAAATATCATATAGGAACACAGAACAGCCTTAAATGTTTCTATTTTAAAGTAAAAGTGTAATTCATACAAACATTTAGATTCAATTTTCGATATTTTAAATGAAAGAAAATAAAATAGAGTTAACAATTTAAAATGCAATACTCCTACGGAATACGATCAAAGTACATGTATATGACAAGAGATTTGTGAGATCAGTATCTCAGATTTGACCGGTAATTCCCACCTTAGTATTAATGGTCGCGTTTCTGATGTATGTGTAGGACTTCGAGAAATAAAATAACACTATCCTTCATGTGAAAATGAGAAACTTTCGACGTCCATCAACCACGTATCAATTACTGTCTGGCCATTCGTTTGCAAGTGTACTTGACATTTGGCAGGTTTGTGACCGATGGTCGAGATACTTTGTCAGATAATATTAAATCAATGTACTGATTTAGAATATTTGAAAGTACGAATTATGGTTAATCTTAGCAACTTCAATGAGTTCGATATCGTATTAACGTCGTATTTACCTGAAAGGTGATCACATTTTCAAAGGGATTTACTATTGTATGCAACAAACCAATACATATATGTAGAAGGGGTTTTAAAGTTTAAACTTGAAAATCGTAAAATTATGAATTACGACAGAAAGAGGTACTTCAAATCATTTGCAAAACATTGATAATGCTGAAAATTCAGCGAAAATGGGACAATGGAGACATTTTCTAGAAAAGACTTAACATATATCAAAGTATTGTTGTTGATACTACATCTCTTGCGACTCATTTACAAGTAGAATATTCATTTACCTGACTACTAAAATGCTTCATGTTTTTAAACTCAGCGACTGCGTCAGCTGATATTGTTGATATGTTCATTCTTGGAGCGCTATAGTTGGAGTTTCTTCTAATCACCTGCAAAATTACTGAACACAAACCAAAGAATAATATGAATATCCTGGGTTTGCCTGATTTCCTTGGAGACTTTTACTTCTCCTGATATCGTTGTTTGATTGTCTCTATGTGGTTTACCTATCCCGGTGGATCTTAGTCTGATAGCCACGAGTGTACAATCAGGGAATATTGCCAAACTCAAAATGACGCAATTGCAACCCCTGTTTTCAGACAAAGGTATAGCTGAAATACTGAATGATCGCAGACTTTTTGAAACCAACTAACAAATTGATAAATAATTGAAATAAGTGCACTTTGTATACTTTCGACCGTTGAGATGTTTGTACTCGAGGTTTTTGTGCATTGTGTAGATTGGTGTTGTTTGCTACTGCGAATGGGATTCAGAAAGAAGTTAAACAATAAACGGAACATGATTAATTGCTCCACCTACTTTGAAAACAGAAACCTTCATACGAATTTAATATAATGTTACCTACATAAGGAATAGAAATGTGCACGACTGTAGAAATGTTTTGAATGTTTGTATCAAATAAATTTGTTTTCTGTAAAATTTTGTCAAGATGTCTTGCATATTTAAACATTATTCTAAAGTAAAATCATTGGGAAATGTGAAAGGTTGGTAGAAAGTTACTCTTAAAACTGCGTTACACCTTCATGTATAGCTTAGACTGCAGCGGTTTATAAAAGATTTAAACATTTTAAGAGTGTATTTGAATAACTTAATACGGTAAATTCTTTAGCCTTTGAATCAAATCAAAAATATATTATACCAGAAATAACAATTCAAGCGTGTGAAAATTTCAAAACGGAATGTTGAAACATTGATGCAAAAGTGTAGGCAGTGTGGTCGGCAACTGATACAAAATAAACTGCTTGATATTCATTTTGAACCCGAATAAAGCTTCATGCTTGAGTTCATTCAGTTATATAAAAATCATTCTGTTGAATTGCTTTCGATAATATTTTGTCAAATTCATTCAGAGTGGCTACTTTAATATACCCCAATCCGATTCCTGTTTGGCTGAATACTTTCCTTACAAATTGGCGAAGTCATTTTATTTATACAGTAGGCATTTAAAATTGTTCTTTCCACGGTAGATCGTGCTAATAATTTTTACCAAATGGAATACATGAAAGAATACATACATTTGCAGTAGGTATATGTTATTTCATATATTGTTTTTAGATTTACTGGCATGAAGTTACAAACACATCGATTTTTTAACAAATGCGGATGGTTTTGTACAAGGCTTGAACTTTTAAGATCTCTTTAGGACTTTTTTAAATTTCGTGGAAAACATCATATAATAATATAGTACTTATTACGCTAGTCATTCTATAGAAAAAGTGTACATCCTATTACAACTTCTACGATATCTTATCATCTTGTATGCTATGCCCAGTTGACGTCTGCATCTGCAGATAGACAAGCTTTTATAATACTCTTCAATATACAATGTTATATTGTGCATGAAGACAGTCAGTGTATCGGGTACCATACACGTCTTTGTCACATGCCTGTCATTAAAAATGTTCGCTTTCTACTGACATCCTCAGAAGAAAACTACTGCACTGTGGATTCTTACTGTAAATTTAAGTTGGTCTAAATATTGTTATATCGGTTCCTAAAACTATTTTAAGATCAGAATGAGCAATGTTAACTGAAACTCTTTTCAATCCTGTGGTAGGGATTTCTTTCTCCGTAATGTTTTCAATATGCAGTGAATGTAGTACGTGTTATTTATTACCCGAAACAAATACGTATATATAGAGTCCATACCGTAAATTTTATCCGAACTTGAAGACTTACATTATACTCATACGTCTAGTTACTTTATAATTAAGTCGTTGTAACGACTTATATGTTATTACGACTTGATATCCCGTTATTACGACATACGACGGATGTCATTATTACGACATATGATCTCGTTATTACGACATATGATCTCGTTATTACGACATATGATCTCGTTATTACGACATATGATCTCGTTATTACGACTTGTATTTAGTCGTAATAGCGAGTTTTGCCAGAGTTCGGTTGTATGTTGTTTGCATATTTTATATCTATATGTATTGTCATGTTTTTCTTTCCTCCAAATGCACTTTTCATACACACACACACACACACACACACACACACACACACACACACACACACACACACACACATATATATATATATATATATATATATATATATATATATATATATATATATATATATATATATATATATATATATTATATATAAATATATACAGAGAGAGAGGGGGGGGGGATATTCTTCGTTTGATATCGTACTTGTATATGCATATAAACAATGTGGTTTTGCTAATAAATTATTACTACTACTACTGCTACTACTACTACTATGTCGTTATAACAAGATAATTAATCGTAATAACGACATCCGTTGTATGTTGTAATAACGAGATATTTAAAAGTCGTAATAACAATACATATGTCGTTATAACGACATAATTTTTGTATGTGGCACGTATAGGCTTCCTTAGTAATTTTAAAATTTTGAAAAGAAAAAGATCCTCAAGACAATTTTACTAGAAAAGTGATTGTATATTCTTGATTATTTGTTAAATATTTCACCCCCTGATCCCAACATAGATTCAATATACAAGGTCCTTGGCGCCACTGACCTTTCAGCTATATACAAAGTGTCTTTAAGTAGGTATAGTGGTATGCTTTAACAGTGTTATATGCAATGTTACGCGATGAATTCGGGGAGATCACTCCGGGGGTTGATATTGTTGAGTTTATCTCACTAATTTCATTTTTCTGGTCATTGAATTCCTTTTTTTTTCTACACCACAACCATAAGACTGAACTAGTGTTGTGTTCGCCCCTATCCATATACAATGTAATACAACTGACTGTAATGCCTGTAAAAGCATCATATACATTTGTACTAAAAGATCATATTTGCAAATACTATCTCACGAGGGCATTGTTAACAAATGGATATTTCATGCGCTCGTTTATTTGTCCTACCTTATTGTCTTCGTCATTAAAGATATTTCATGAGCTCTTGTGAAGCTAGGCTGGATTGATATCACATCATTTAGATTTACATGTAGATGCTGAATACTTCATTGTAAAATTCATATCACTACTGAGGAGTAACAAGCCCACAAACATAGCGACAAAATCTCAAATCAAAATCCTTGTTCCCGGGCAGTCTCGGTCTTTCAGGTCTAATACTTATTAGAGATCGGTAATTAAATTTCCTGTGATTTTCTTTCGTTATCGGCATGTTTTGTGCCAGCTAGCCTTTAGGTGTTCTTATTTTATGACAGTATATGCGATTACAGTAACCAATGACTATGATAGATAAGACAGAGTTGTCTCTAAAAAGTACCAATGCTGCTACGACCGAACAAGTTTTTTTTTTTTTTTGGTTTTTTTTTTTCACAGTTTGTTTACTTGTTCGTTATAACAAATTTTAAATCACTAAAACGTTTGCTAAACAATGATGGAGCTATAGATGAAGTCATATGTCCGGTAAATATATGCATGTATAGATGGAGTCACATGCCTGGTGCCGTCACCATATACGTGAAATATTCGTGGTGTGACGTTAAGCAAACATCTATCAATCAATCACACGCCTGGCAAATTTTTGCATGGTTTCTCATTTTTTGGTACAATGGTTTGTTCTCCAGTGTTATCGCGGAAGCAATCTATGTACTTTACTGGTTCTAACAAATGCACAAAGGGACAAGGGAATATGGATGAGCGTCATTCTCTGTATTCTAAGAAATGGGCCCACATTGCATGGTTTAATTTCATCAATTTATTCTTCCAACTTCCAACTGAAGGGTCCTATTGATCATGGCCAATGTCAGACCTGTAGTCGACAGTCCGGCACTGCACACTGCCCTATGGTGGCTGATACTTTCCTTTGAGCTACATATTCCATCGACCTTTACAAACCATAAACACTTTTACTAAAACTCACTCTATTTACTGGTCAATAGAAATTCCAGCTAAAGTACTTCTAATTTAAACTGCTGCTATGCAGAAGAGTTACCACTTTCAAGCCTTCATGAAGGAAAGGCTTATTCCACCCCTTTGGTCACCTCTAACTCCCACTAATCAAAAGGCACTCTGTACCATGAACTGTTTCTGACTTTCAAACTATCTGCAGGATTTACATCAAAAAAGGGTTCTTGGAAGGAGGGCTGCCAAAGAACCATTTTCCCACTATCCAAAACTTGAAGACTTAATGATGAGATTTTGTAACAGGGCTGCACGATATTGTGATACAGTTTGGAAATACTTCATGTTGTCATTGTTCAGTTTCACAAATGTCAATCCCAGAGTATTTATTTTGGCATATCATCATACAGTCATAGAATGCATTGCTTAAACATCGATATTTCCAGAACCACTTGATATGTCTTGACAAGCCTTGTTTGAAAAGTGCTGATGGTCCGTACTATACAAAGAGGGAACCGATTGACTGTTAGTATTCATAGAATTTATCGGTGTTCGGATTTTATTGAGGATCTCTTGTTAATAGCGATGAAACTAAGTCATGTTCCGAGAGCCTTTTTTGCATGTTTTGAGAATTAATGTTTATAAATCCCATGCGTGCCCCTTGTGTATTTGATGGTAGGGTATGTACCGCATCAGCGATCCTCCGGGAGAAATAATCAATGTACCCAGGAATGAGACACCATGCACACATCTACCAAGCATCTTACCCTATTCATATACATCTATGGCGCATCTGACTCTCCAAACATACAAACATCTATCAGGCATCTGACTCTATCCGTACATTCATACTATGTTAGGAAACGCACGAGTTATTAATTTAATTTGTCATACAAATTCTTAATTTGTAATAATAAATTAATTATTTGTTATTAAAAATTCTTAATTTGTTATTACAAATTATTAATTTAAATTAACAGACGATTAATTTGTAATAAGAATTATCAATATGACATAACAAATTGATAATTTGTTATAACAAATTACTAATTTATTATTACATTGTAAAAATGAGTAAATCGTTTTAACAAATAAGTAATTTATTTTAATACATTATTAATTTGTTTTGACAAATTATGAATTTGTTTTGACAAATTATGAATTTGTTTTAACAACAAATTATTTTGTAAAAACAAATAATTAATTACTTTTACAAATATATAACTTGTAAAAACAAATTATAAATGATGCGACTTTATTAAGCTTCCGTAAAAAAGGGAGGTTACACTCGTGATAAAAAAAAGCTGACTTGTGAATATTGAATCTGGCAAAAGAATATAGAGGAGAATCTCGTGAAAATAAAGTTACGCTTATATGAAGTATTTTACGGTAATTAGGTTATATCAGGGTCCGTATCGTGAAATATTTTTACTCTTCAAATGCTTCATAAACAATTTTGGGACCTTCAAATATTTACTCAAGAGGCTAAGATATTATTTGAAGACTGTTTTGACGCCATCATTGTATTTTATGGACTGACTTGTACATCAGAATTCCATATGAACTGTTTCTGACATATTCTGACCTATTAGTAGTCCGAATGACCTCCGTTACTTGGATTATATCAAGCTCATTAGATTGAGTTACATCACCTAGCTTATTCGTTTCTACTAATCTGATACCAGGTACATGATCGAACAGCTTGAACGCAATAAGATTATATGGAAAAATCAATTATTCATCGAAGATGAAAGTTACCATAACTCGACAATATTAGATCGTAAACATAATTTGTTTACAGAAAAAAATATTCATCAGCGTGTGAGTGGAATGTAAGAGATCTGGCACTACTTTACTTACACTCTCTCCATGATTTTCTGATATTGGTTCGTCATGATGAAGAAATGAAATCATCGATCCTACACCAAACTATCCATTCCGACAAAATTAAAGAATCCTTCTAGAAATTGTGCATAGAGTTTGTATGGTTGCAATTTGTACAAATTTCCGAAAGGCGTTTTAAAGCACAATTATTTTAGCAGGATAATAAATGGAGAAGGACATGTTGAATAAACACATAATCGAGCTTGACAAATATAGCTGAGCAGAAATTGTTGCATATAAATTGATATTAAAATTCGTTCTAAAAGTATGTACAAGTATGCATAACGGTATTTTTAAATTCCTTGTAAATTCCTTGATTAAATATTGGTGTTTTTCTCTGCATACAATTTACTTATTATCAAATAAATATGTAGACATTAATTCCTTTTGATAAATTCTTGTGATCACTTGGCAAGTGAAAACTACAGTATAGTTTCAAATATTTCATTTTCTATTTTTAGAGAGAACGAAAACTGTGGACTAAGGATTTGATGCACTAAACAAAATTTTGATTCCCGATACGTACGAATCTTTCTCTCATTGTTACCCATGCTGCAATGACACTTTGATTTGATGCTTGCTTACCAACACCCATCATAACCAGTGCTTGCTCGTTTAACGTTTGTACAGGAGCAAAGACCGAAAATATCAACGTACGTGAACCTCGTATCATACTGTATAGAAGGGATTATACTAATATCTAATTGTTCCCTTCAAAAGAGGTAGTCAATATTCTGAGTTGAATTTCTTGCAGCTTATGTTTTGCCAAATATAGGGACCACGGTGGAATAATAAGGGATTTACTTTCGCTTTGGATTAAGATTTACTTGAGACGTGAATAATCACTTAAAAACGGAGTATTTAGACGAGCTAAGGGTTTAGATTCATAACAACAAAGCTGCACTGATTCGTACGGTTTGTAAACGAGAATGGTGAAAATTGAGGGGAAATATTCCATGGATTGATTGTCCAAAAACCTTCTTTGGACAGGAATGCGAATTTAAGTACTGTGTCAACACTGAATTTCCTGGTGGAACTTCATCTGTACCTCCTACATATATCGATATCGATTTCCGGAATCGAATCTTTCTCAGAAGCTTTACTTCTTGCTTTGAAAAACAACAATTTAGAAAAGGATTTCTAGACAGAGACGTAAAGGAGAATCTGGTCTCACCATGGAAAAGTCTATCGTTGATCATCATCCAATTTACGGAGCCAAACTAGTATTGGACCGTTCGCATTCATCGATCCTTAATATGCTACAGAATTAGTTTGGGAATGGTATGTTGTGAAAACGTTATTTGTCGACGACATAAAAGTTTTAAACAACAAATCTGTGCTGGTGCCCGATTTAATTTATTCACCAATGAATCACTGAAAGGCAGCGTTTTACTAGCCATAAGTCCTATATGATAGTGTATACTCCCTATAGGACTCGGTTAACCCAGGATAACAAGCAAACATCAATGACAGAGACACACATCTGTCATGCATAGGAATTCTGTCCTCCCTCGGGAGAATTGCTGCGCCCACCGCACGGCTTCCGAATAGAGTTCAATCCTCTTGTCTCGTACATCATAATGCCTGCAGTAATCATTGATTTGTAAATAATTTCACATTCAGTAATTGTGAATATTGCAATTAAGGATGATTAGAAATCTCGTGAATGAATATTGAATATGGCTTGAAATATGGCTTGAATTATCGTCATTAGATGAAATTCGTCGTATAACAGAGATGGAAGCTATCAACAACAGATCTAATCCAAACTATACATTTTATAATCTAACAAGTAACATCAATGTTACGATTTCAAACTGGAGTACAAGCACGGTTGGGAGTACGGAAACCCAGCCTCCGACTTCTCCTTATAACTTATGGCAACAAATCATTATTACGTTTTTGTTGTCCTTGTTAACATTAGGAACAATTGTGGGTAATTCACTGGTATGCATCGCGGTAGCAATAGTCAAGCGGCTACAAACGCCGTCAAATTTATTAATTCTTTCCCTTGCCGTATCGGACTTGCTGGTGGCGCTGCTAGTGATGCCATTCACCGCAATTTTTGACGTCATGGGATATTGGCCACTAGGAGCGATAGTATGTGACTTGTACACGTCATTAGACCTCATTCTATGTACTGCTTCTATTCTTAACTTGTGCATGATCAGCGTCGATAGGTATTTCGTGATTACCAGACCCTTCAAATACGCCATGAAGCGTACTCCTAGAAGAATGGCCATCATGATTTCCATGGTCTGGATTCTATCCGTAATCATTGCTGTTACGCCCATGTTGCCGTTACTTGGATGGAAACAAGAATTTGTGGAGTATAGATGTTCTATTAGTCAAGAGATCGGTTATCAGATCTATGCAACCCTTTGTGCCTTTTATATTCCACTTATTGCGATGATTTTTGTGTATTATCGTATTTGGAAAGTTTCTTCCCGACTTGCCAAGAAAACGAGCATTTCACAGCCTGGAAGTATAGATCGTGGGAATGACGTGTTGTTCTTACCATCCACAAAGTCCTCGCGAAGTAGTGGACAGAGTGATACCAGTTCTCACCACGCAAATGGATTCCTGAAGACAAACGGTAATCATGACGTACATGATAGTGATGATCCGACACTTGACATGCTCAGTCAACATAAAAGTAATCATAATCATACGCGCAGACGCTTCACAATAAAATCTCTTCTGTCTCGTAGCAATAAGACGTCTTCGCACAGGGATACTAGGGCCACACGGACGCTCGGAGTAATAATGGGTGGATTTATTGCGTGCTGGTTGCCATTTTTTATTTTAGCTGTTGCGTCGCCAATATGTGATTTACCGGGCATTGGCCCCTGTCATATCCCCGTATTTCTGGTAAGACTTTTTACGTGGTTTGGTTATGCGAATTCGTTCTTAAACCCTGTCATATACGCACGCTTCAACAGGGATTTTAGGACGCCGTTTAAAGAAATATTATGCTTCAGATGTCGCGGGATTAATAACCGCCTGCGATCAGTAATATACGTTGAGCAATACGGCCCTGATCCCACGTATCGGGATAGTTTAAGGCCGACGACGGATACCACGATTCGATATAACAGTCATGGACATACGGTTGTACATCTAGGTAATGGAAACGTCAGACCTGACGATGAAACGAAAGTATGACGTCATTTTGTGCATGGAGGCATTCCGAGCTTTGTAGCGCGAAAAGTGATGGACAAGTTGATCGAACCGGATAAGAGTAACTCTACGTGAAAAAAAAGTCGGTAGGAGACACAAGTTCAACAGGGGTGGGAAACAATGTGTTCTTTGGTAAGCAAGGTATCCATAATTGTAAATACATGATTTTGCAGCCTGTGATATCAATATTTATTTTCGGCATAATATTTAATTAAAATGCGCGTATTTGCATGATTGTGATTTCTTGTACAGAGATTTGGCGATGACTATTTCTAAAAGTCCCTGATATATATCCATACAATGTACAGAACCATGTTATTGTGTCATATGAAATTAATTATGAAATCCTGTGTGTGCCATAAAACGTAGTAGTACTGAGAATTTACTTATATAGTAATACTTATGGATTTTAATTTCATCTTAATACATAGATATACTTTTAGCCTTATCATGTCAAATTCCACATAAGACTGCTCTTTACTGAATTGTTCAATACAATTTTATACAGCATGATATAAAATATTAAGATATTTTGTCACCGACCTCGCGACAGATTTAATACAACCAGATGTGTGTACTGCCTGTTCATTCCAAATGTTACAAAACAGCTTAGCTATAAGGATCTTAATTTTGTATGGGTTAGCTGGAGATCGGGCACACTTTTATCCTCTTAATACTTTAAATACATAAACTTGATCGAAAGTAAAATCTCTTTAATGTAGGAATTTTCAGCTCGTTTACTTTTTGTTAATGACCCTCTGGCGTTTATTTTTGTTTAAAATTTGAGTAACTTAAAAGCACGATGACCGGCTTGATCATATTATCTATAATTATGTCTATCACACGTGTGCATAGATGTGATCCATTCCCATTATTGACCTGTATGGGATGTTTTAGTAAAAACCGGTAATAAATAATGTACCTTCATAATCTAAATATATAAATATAAACACAGATATAAGCTCACCTCTCGTTTATAAGGGTGAAAAGGGGGGGGGGGGAGTTGGGCTGAGAATTAATTATTTATCTCGTATCTATATAGTTAATTACACATTTTATCTATTTTTAATGTATTGAATCCCTGTCAAAAAGAGAGATGAAAAATTCAAGTGATCGATTTCTATAGAACAGACAGTATCTTTTCAAAATAATCATTTAACATTTTAATATTTAATATTTGTATTTTTGACTTGGTTGCTTCAAAAGATAATATTTGTTTTAAATAAATAAATACCTTAATATATAAATATATGAACGTCTACCTCAGATCTACTTTCAGACTTCTCGTAATGCTAGTCTTGCCAAAGTAGACTGCAGATCAAATGGTTTAGCCTGATCAGACACGGAATGAGATTTTGTTTTTCCGAATAGGGGGACCACCCAAGGGATGAAGCAATGTTTTGGGGTGTAAATTACCTGCAGGACAATTGATTTTGCCTATTTGTACGGTGACATCGACACTAAATTCTGGATTAATGCATCCTGCCTTTTTGTGGCTAGATAATTCCTAGTCAACCAGATTTCGGGAACCTGTGTAGTAATCAACTCAAAAGAAAATTTTATCCCTTCAGTTGCTAACTTGTTCTCTGTGGCGACTAAACACAACCATTTTGTCTATTTGAGGGATTTTCAATGAATCTGGTCTAGACCTGGGTCCGGAGCCATAAACTGAGAATATTCTTAAGTCAAAAATTCATATTCTTCTGTTCATCAATGAATTAATAACTGGGATTTGGATTTTATTTAGTTTTATTCTACTGATAGATAAAATTAAACCATTCTGCATTAAAATTTATTTGAACATTTGATAATGGAATAAATTAAAATGAAAATTTCAACTTAAGTATATTCTCAGTTTATGGCGCCGGACCCTGACCATACCACTTTCGGTTAGTCCATTTCTTGATTGACTTCATATATATTTCAAGAATGTCAGTTCTTAAATAAAAATAATAGAAAAGCATCTTCTCCCCATAAACGATGTCCCTCTTGTATATCTTTGTTACAACAATAAAACCATTGTATTTTATATTATTCGATGTTCTTCTATTAGCATAATATGCTTTTTATTTTACTGTGACGTTACTGCTGAACGTATAGATGAAGTATATAGCAATAACCATTATGTAAATTATGATACACGTTACTGGTTGTCTCGTCGTATTCTATTTTTATCTTATTGCGTACGGGGATCTACTTAAGGTCATCAGCTCAACTTTAAAAATCAACCTTGACATATGTCTAGTTATCATTGTCCATGCAGAATAAATACTCAACGTACATTTAATATTTACCGTTTGTATTTTGTAAATAGCATACCGTGATATCAAGCTGAGAAATGAAGTGATATTTCAATGCATTTCTTATGGATAACATACATACATTACTTGTAAATATATCATTTATTTATAGTTAATCTAGCGAGGTGCGAGTGTGAGTGTTAAGGAATATTTTGAGATTTTAGCGATAAGCACATCTTTGTCCTCGTACCTGTAGAGTGAGAGGTCGACTTTACTACCTTTTGATATGTTCATAATCTATCTTGGATTAAGTCGAATATGAATGTTACCTCTCTACGCCCAGTCTTTGTTTTTCACAATTTTACGAAAAATAAGAATATGTATGAATTTTTCGTTTCGAGGACGAGGAAGCGAAATTCAAATATTGAGATACATGTATATCAAGGAATAGAACACTTCTTATTTTTAAAAGAGAATAGCAGAAACATGCATTATAAGTACATGTGTACTAATGTGCATTTTCATACAAATGTACATGAATAAACAATAGCTATGTACAGTGTTTTCATTTACTTGTGTATTTTGATAAATTCACCTGTATACATCTAAACTTTGATAAATGCACCTGTGTACAGGTGCACACTTTGATAAATGTATCTGTGTACAGGTGCATTTACCAAAATGTGTTTAAGTAATGACAGTGTCCTCAGAATATGGACTAAATAATCTATCAATAGTTCATATTGTTACATCTTATTATAATTTTTTCTAAGTACAATACATGTAAATTGTCTTGAGTACATTATAGATGTAAGTTAGTTGTTACTTATTGTTGCTCTCTTTACAAATACATTGTTAAGAAAATAAGAAAGACATAAATGAGTATAAAGGTCATCATAAATGAGTATAAAGGTCATCGTAAATGAGTAGAAAGGTCATCATACCGTATTCACTAATCAATATACCCAACTTTTCATTTTGTTTGAGCTGAATTTCTATTTTGTCTATATTTTTTAGTGTTTAAAAGAACGGATTTTTTACACAAGCTGTAATCGAAACAATGAAAAAGACAATTGTTCTGTATGTTACTGTTCTTACATATATAATCATATTGGACCTTGTTTTGAATGCATCAAACACAAGAAATATACATCCTTTATGTGAAATTCATAATCTAAAATCTGTACCATAATAAAGGATTATAATACAGGCTCCATTCTAACGAAAATCTTTCTAAAATATGACACCATATTTTTCTTTAGATATTTTTTATTTTATTGTATTTTTTAATCGCTGACAAATTCTGTGAATAATAAACCTCATTTAAAGAATGATCACTTAAGTCGCCCTACACTTTCATATTTAAGCGAAACGACATCATTAGATGATGCACCAGGATGATGTAATAATACCAAGAAGGAATAATGTCATTATCATAGAATTCAACACTTCATAAATTTGTGAGTAATGTTCTGAACATTTACACTGCTGAGATAGCGTCCCGTAATACATTAATATCGCCAGCTTATGTTGTTGTAAATGGCTTGTTATTTAAAATGCAGTTATATAAACGTTGCGCCAAAATAACTTATTGAATAAAACATTGGAATGAATCAGCTACCATTCATTGGTTGTTTTCTTCTTTAATTTTCTAGTGAGTATTCAAAGGAACAACGGCAACATACATTATAAATGCACGGCAACACACATTCTAAATGCACGGCAACACACATTATAAATGCACGGCAAATGCGTTTATTTTCTACAAATGCTGTGATTTTCTACAGAGGGAATAGTCCAGATGTGTAGTGATTCTATCTTTTTCATTCGTATATCTACCCTTTTAAGTCCATACTATGAATGTGGGTCATTTTGTTTTATTTCTTTTTCATTTTAAGGTATAACATTTAATTCTTTTCTTTAACTATAATTTTCGTCACATTTGAACTATTTCACTTAAATGTCTATGGAATCAAAACTTTCATTTGAGTAAAACGTATATTTCATTTCGTTGGGATTTTTCATTCATATTTTCATTCATTTATTCCATCCAATGACCGGTAGTGGTGCATGAGCAGAAAAGATAACTATCTTTGTTTCAAGTATCTAGCATTTCGGAGAGGTCTTATTCCTACACAGATATAATTAAGGAATGACTGTCTTTTTTTCTAGGTTCATGGGGAATGAACTTCGGTGAGAAACAAACAAATCACGTAAACCGCGAAGCGCTTCTCGAATGATTTGTTTGTTTCTCATCCAAGATCATTCCTCGTAAGCCCAGAAAAAAGACAGTCATTCCTTATATTTACGATGCATTTTAAAAGGTTCTTTGGTGAAAAAAATATCAAATTCTCCGTTATCAAACTGGCAAGGACCGAATATTTCCTGAAGTGGAAAAGTACTTCCGCCGCGCAATATAGTGCGTGTCCAGAATGCTAAAAATACTCTATCTGTCCAGGTAATTTCTTTAATTGCTCAAAATTAACAGATGTATTAATTTCTTTATTACAATTCTTATATTTTATTAATTCAATTATGCGAGAAAAGATATTACAATTAAAGATTTTTATATGTAAAACCAGTTAATATTGCATTTTATATAAAAGTTACATGGAGTTAATCACCGGTGAAAAGTATCTGTGGAATGTGGTTCTGAAGTGTTACCATACCCGCGTTCTGATCATGCACGACAGTGATTGTAAACCCCATCGGGGGTTTGCATATTACGTTGTTGTCTAATGTGGAAATGCACATGTGCGGCATGATTATGCTGCATGCTGGGAAAACATAGCCTCCAAAAAGTAGTTGCTTTACTTTACGAGGTCAGGCAGTATAAGTTTTTTATTGTCCATGACATCTATATTTCTAATGCGCTTAATAGGAAAATGAATGAAGAAGAATACCCTTGCTTTCAAAGGCAATGCTCAGTACTAAATCAATGTACCACTGAGCGTTCCAAACGAATAGTTTTACCGTACTTTCAAACGCAGAGAGGAGTATATGAGGATAGGGCTTTTAATAGGATAGACATTATGACTTGGGGTTGATTTTCTTTAGTGAATGCATATAAATGATAAATAAATCTTACATGCAATGTATTCTAAAAATCAAAAAATACTTTAAAATACTTATTTTTAGATAAATTAGTGGATGCCACATAAGTATGTATAGATATGAAGGATATTCATATTTTGGAAATCAACATTCGTGTAACCTTTCCCACGGCAGCAGTGGTATAATCCAACAGAATTTTCCCGCGTAATACTAATTAGGTGTTCGTACCTTTTTAGCGTATGTACATTATCCGGCTATAGAAAGTCTCGAAAAGTTCCGAGTAAAGGAAGGCGGAGTATCAGGGATTTCTAGCTGTTTAATTGGTGGAGCAATTACTGCGCAGTTTGTAACATTCTTTGTACTTATACAAACTTCCCCAGCGATTATTTGGGCACAAGAGGCCTCGACGGGGAGTTTGTGTTCTTAGGTGTTGAAGTTGGTGGAGCATTTAGTTTAGTTTATTAACCAAAAGCATGATAACTTATAGGTACATGAATACAATCAGATATAGTTTACATAATATAATGGCATGCGGAGGAAAGACAAAAGGTACACAATTTCACAACAATAATTCTCTGGATTTCATAGAAAAATACAGAAATTTACCTAAATTGAGTAAGTCGAAAACATTTTGACGAGATAAGAATTGCAAAAGTTTAAATACAGATGGTTTATGCCAATAGTATTTCTTAATAAAAATTTTTTCGGTTAATTGTGTAAATAGGACAAACCAAAATGAAGTGATACTCATCTTCAACATCTTGTAAATTACATACACAACACAATCTGTTATGTTTTTCAATTTTAGTGTAACGACCAGTTTCAATATTAAGTTTATGAGCACTTAATCTGAATCGTGTAATAAAGTGTAAATAAACATCAGGAATTTGTTTTTTAAGGTAAAATTGAAGGGAAAATGTGTCAATCAGATATTTGTAAAGATTACATTTTGATGATATGTTCAGAAATGCATCTCTCTCTTGCAAAAATATATCAGCTAAACGCTGCTCAACGACTTGCACAAAAAGTTTTTCTTTAACAACAGTTTGCATCAACCATACATCATTAAAACCAAGCCTTTCAAGTAAAGACTTAACCTGACTTAACCAAGATTAACAAATATTTGAAGGTTCACATTGACATGCTTCATATGCTTGTTCATAAAGAGATTGCAAAATACAATTATTAGATTTAATTAGCTTTAACCAAAATTTTATAATTCTAAGTTTTCTTTTTATTATGAAGGGGACTCTGCCAAGCTCAGAATATATCATGTAACTAGGTGTTGATTTTTTAACTTTTAATACATTTTTGCAAAATTTAGGTGCAACCGTTCAATTGCTAGAGCAGAGTGAAACCCCCAAATTTCACACGCGTAATTTACTACACTACCAACGTAGGTATCAAAAACAGACAATTTTGTTTCAATATTAAGATGCATGTCTTTCATACAACTATATAGTCCAAAATGACATTTTCTACCTTGTGTGGCTAAAGCAACTTGTGATTTGTAAAAATTACCTGTATAACTTAACATCAGGCCTAAATAATTGAAACTGTTGACAATTTCGATTTCATTATCAAGATAAAACCATTTGTCATATTTACTTAATTTACCTGCTTTGCGGAAAAAAAAACAATTTTGGTTTTATCGACATTGACAGTTAGTTTCCATTTATCACAGTATGAATTTAGAGAATTAAGCATTGTTTGAAGTTCTTGAGCAGATTCAGCCAAAAGTACAGTGTCATCAGCATACATGAGAACAAAAATAGCTAGGTTTTTAAGTTCTATATATGGACAGTTGTTTGTAATAAACTAGTTTTCGAAATTGTTCAAGTAAAGAGAAAATAAAAAAGGCGACAATGCCTCACCCTGTAAATCACCAGTGTCAACATCAAATAAGTCTGAAAATTCATTTTGATATTTAACACAACATTTCACTTGAGAATATAACGACTGAATAGCGTTGAAAATATTTCCACTCAAACCCATTCGGGATAATTTGTAAAACATCAAATTTCTATCAATACAATCAAACGCTTTTTTATAATCAATAAAACAGCAATACAGCTTTTTACCGGATGAAATATACTTCTCAATAATACTATTAAATGCAAAAATAGCTTCTGTTGTTCCAAGACCTCCTTTAAATCCAAACTGTGCATCGGTGATAATAGAGTTATCTATAGACCATTTAAGTAGCCTATCGTTCAGAATTGTAGTAAAAATCTTTAAATGACAGCTCATTAATGTGATTCCACGATAATTATCTGTGTTATTTACATCACCTTTCTTATGAATTGGAACAACAATTCCTTTACACCAGATATCGGGTATGTATCCAAAACGTAGTGCAGTATTAAATATTTTACAAAGAATTGGGTTTAGAATTCCATTAAAGATTTTAAAAAAATCATTAATTAGACAATCGATACCAGGGGATTTGTTCGTTTTCATATTTTTTAGAACAGCATTTATTTCATCTAAAGCAAGTACTGCGTAGTTTGTATGATTTCTTCCATGTCTAACTGTACTTAGGGTGTTCGAAATGTCTAAACGGTGACATCCCGACATATATAGTCAGCTTTCCCAACCCAAGTCTAAACATAAATTAACATTAGAAAGGAGGTATTAACTATTATTTAGACAACAACTTAGCTAACATCATCCAAAAGGGTCTTCATTTTAAAGTGACCCACAAGTACCATTTTCCTCGCAATTAAAAATACTACAGGGTTTGCGCTCTAAGCTTTTTTAAAAGCTAAGCTTGTACAGTACAGTGTTGGTCTATATTTACCTCATGTATGCAGTGTTCGTTGTGTGTCTTCGTGTGTAGGGGGGCCGGTGTGGCCTAGAGAATAAGGTGCTCTGCTCGTGATCGAGAGGTCCCGGGTTCCACTCCCGCCCTGGGCACACCGGTGTTCTGTCTTTCGGATGAGATAGTAAAAACCGAGGTCCCGTGGCACGTAAAAGATCCCTCACTGCTTCGGGTGGGTCCGTTGCAAAGGTCGAAATTTGTATGTAATGCATCAGGCAGATGTCGTCACCATATACGTTAAATAATCGTGAAGAGACGCAAAACAATAATCAATCAATCAATCAATCGTGTGTAGGGTTCGGGCACCCATGCATGCATTTACAATGTATGTCGTCGTGTATAGGGTTTAGACATTCATGTATGCAGTGTTTCAGTGTGTGTCGTTGTATGTAGGTTTTGGGTATTCATGCATGCATTTACAATGTGTGTCGTTGTGTGTAGGGTTTTGGCATTCATACATCCATTCATACATCCAGCTGCAGTGTTTGTAGTCGTGTGAAGGGTTTGGGAATTGCAATCTGTGTCTTCGGATGTAGGGTTTGGGCATTCATGTATGCAGTGTTTTAATGTGTGTCGTCGTGTGTAGGGTTTGGGTATTCATGCATGCAGTTGTACATAATGTGTGTCGTCTTGTGCAGGGTTTTGATATTCATGCATGCAGTGTTTCAATGTGTGTCGTCGTATGTAAGGTTTGGACATTCATGCATGTAATGTTTCAATTTATGTCTTTGTGTGTAGGATTTTGGCATTTATGCATGCAATGTTTTAATTTGTGTCGTCATGTGTAAGGTTTGGGCATTCATACATGCAGTGTTGCAAAGTGTGCCGTCGTATTTAGGCTTTGGGTATTCATGCATACAGTGTTTCAGTATGTGTCGTCATGTTTAGGGTTTGAACATTCATGCATGCAGTGTTTCAATGTGTGTCGTCATGTGTATTGTTTGAACATTCAAGGCAAGTGTGGCTAGCCGTACAGGAGACGCTTTCTCTGAGGCGCCTGATCTTACTTCTCGGGGATCCATGGATGTATTGGTACATTGTTGTGGGTGTTACATTTAAATGACACCAGTTGTTTTCGTATTTCACATTGTAATAATTCTCTGATAGTGTAGTCATCTGACACTAGGGAACTTAAAAGGAGACAAGCTATTAAATCTCTCCTTCGGGTATGAGGTGGAATTAGAAGATACCCAGATACCCATAATGATACTTGTTCAAAATAGTCCTTTTAGACATAAATGAGAGTAAGCGAAAAACCGATGAAATATCTTTGAACGGGTGCTGTACATATCATGGACGCCAGTATGAACCTTGACAGACATTCATAATGAAAAAAGTATTTTCTAATTTGTTGTTTAGTCTTTCGGACGAATGAGATGCATAGTCAAATTCTAGCAATATACATAAATTGAAAAGACGCTGAACGATGTCCTTTCAATACATGTGCGATATCGAAAATTCCGGTCGGGACTCTATTCTGTCACTTGAAAAATATGGATCTCAACTTATATGATGCCCGATGGACTGCCCTCCGATGATCGAATAATGGCCGTAAGATCATAGGCTCCAGAAAATTGTTCTAAAATTCACCGGTTACCTTCTGAGGTCTATAGGGAAAAATAAACTTCCACGCTTTTTTCGATTTGCCCACTAACGCCCAGTTTTCGTTAAGTGACAACAGAATGTGAAAATGTCATCAACAGACTTCCCCCAAAGTATTTATTAACGAATCAATGGAAATAAGACAATGATATAAGTACCCCTTATGTCTTACACTTCATTGACTTATTTCTTAGAACCATTTTGATGTGTTACTATACTGGAGCTATGCCAAATATACTTATTAAACCATTTTCCCATACTGTATGACATTTCATAAATTTACCCAGAAATATATCTTAATTGTTAATATTATTTCATTGGGATCTGGCCTTCAAGACCTCGGTCACAGCCAAATGGTTCTTCAGTGTGGAGCTCGTAAAAAGTTCCCCACGGAGGGTTTGACTTCAGTGTTATTATACTTTTTCCTGATGTTGTGTGGATGTGGCACTGTCTACACAGTGTATGTTCACATTTATGTATATATGCAGTGCTGAATTATATTTGGTTTGTCTGTGTCTAAGGGGTATTCACGGCGGGTGTGGCTAGCCAAACGGGAGACGCTCACTCCTCCCGGGCACCTGGTCTCACCTCCGTATTTCGGGGGTATGTGAATGTCCACTGTGGTGCATTGTTGTTAGTGCCATAGTCATGTGACACCAGTTACTTCGTAATTTACATTGAAAATTAGTCAAGCATCACTTCGATTTAAAACCATTTCTAGAAGTATCCAAATTATTACGACCTTGACATTTATATAAATATTTTATCAAAGCATCTAAGCTATTTTACATTTTGATAAATACTTTTCTTGAGCTACCATATCACTCTATTTTCAAATATACATACCTCTTTGAGCTACCATGTTACTGGACTTTTGATTATTGTGGGCCGGCACTAGCCGGCCCATCCTTTGATATAGGTTTGGAAAAGTTGCATGCGTTTCTGCGGTACAGCAAGGCCCCGCCCCCAGGATTTTACACCAATGATAAAATTAGGATTATATTCACTGCGGAGAGAGCATGTGTCACATCGCTGACCCAGTTTGATAGATTTATGTAAGAGTAGTATCTTCGAGACTTTCGCTGATTTAAGTATAAAATCTGTTGGAATATTTTCTGGGGATGAGTGTTACCTTACAATTTTTCAATATTTGACGCGCTTTCTTCATAAGCAAACTTATTATTCGGTTGCCTAAGTGACTTTCGGTTAATAATAGTCAATCGGAACATCATCGCTATTTTTTACAAAAAAAATCTTATTTGTGTACGGAAATGGACGAGTTGTTACGATTGTATGATAGTGTGATGCAAGTCCTATTAACGTTTCTGAATACAGAATGCTGCGCTAAGAAGGACTAACATAACCAATTATATTTTACAATTGTTTATTATGGTAAGACGATTTTGAAACCTTAATTATTGTTTATAAATTAAAACTTGACCAGCACGGCCACACTATTACCACAAGTTTAACCAGTAAAGGTTTGTTACCCCAGCAAACAGCCAGTTGCTTATAGATTGGTTAAGTTTTGTTGTTGAAAATAAATAGTAGATTGATTAATTATTGTTTCACGTCACTCCACGATTATTTCACGTAACGGACCCTCCCGAAGAAGTGGGGGATCTTTTACGTGCCACGCCTAACGTGACACAGGACCTCGGTTTCACCGATGTGCGCACGGCGGAAGTCGAACCCGGAACCTTTCGGTCACCTTATCCACTGAGCCCATCGGCTTAAAGCAAATGGTAGATGATATGGCTAGTAATTTTAAAAGTACATTTCCATACTAAATGCAGGCTAATCCGTCCGTCTAATAAACTCGCTATTGCCTTATGTACTTAATGGGCTAAATGAACCAATTTTATAAACTATTATAGCTGAAAAGGAAGTGATACTGGAAACTTTAAAACATTATTTTGGTTTTTTTTTTAATTCTTTGCAGTTTTATTATCATCACATTCCGGCCCACACTTTGGTGCTTGCACCAAATTGTTTCTTGTATATACTTTTTTTGAGTTACCGTGTTATCAGGTTTTGAGCTGCCATATTACCAGATGCTTAACATATATTCTATTCCACACAAACGACTTTAACAATATTGCAAGTTCTATCTTATTACTATTTCTTAAGATATCTATCAAGGAGAATATTTTCAATTGTGTGTGACAGCTTACTCTAGCAATAATGTGAAACAGATAAGGATAGTTTAATGAATAAATGAAAACCTTAAACTTATGGAAAAAATCAACGTAACTATTTTCATCGGAATTAGCGAATCGAGACGCATACATGTAGTTAGAGATAATACAGGGTCGGTCTTACATTATGTCTGCCTTTAGTAAATGTCACATCTTTTACTGCAGAGTGATATCGGTAAAGGTAGATGCTATCAATAGTGTGTGGCACACAAGATTGATATTGTTACCACACTATCTCGCAAGAATTCTTGTTAAGTTCCATTATGACTAGAAGCTCAAAGGATTTTACAACAATGTTATGATTCATATGAGGAGAACGGATTCCTAGAAATAAGCCGCAATGGAGATGCTACTCTATATCACAACATTTCTATACATTATATCAAGACCGGTGTAGCTTAATAGATATTCTCATTTGATCGATGAATAAATCTCGATTTCCTTTCAAATTCCACTGACCTTTGAATTTGCATAGTGTAATATTGAAGTGATATCCAAAAAGGATTGCCACAGATTAATCATTGACTCATTCATCTGTTGTTACTGAATAATTATAAAATTATTTCTAAATCCAAAACCACTAGTGTATGTTTCAAGACTTGGTTCAAACCTTCGAGCTATTTATTTTCTACCGTCCACATTTATAACACCTGATACAGCAAATCTACAGTACAAATATTGTATTTTATGTACCTTTTACTGATTCCATGTAACAGATACAATGCACAGCATAGATTTCGAAAAAAAAATCCAGATTATGAAAATCTAATTCTCATTCATGGCGTTTTTGAAAACAATCGTTGTTATTACATTTGGTTAAAATAATCTTTTATACATATATACAAGATTCCAAATCTTTTTATTAAAAGAAGCTGGTATGGCCTAGTGGATAAGGTGCTCGGCTCGTGGCCGAGAGGCCCCAGGTTCGACTCCCGCCCTGGGCACACCGGTGTTCTGTCTTTCGGATGAGACAGTAAAAACCGAGGTCCCGTGTCACGGTAAGCGTAGCACGTAAAAGATCCCCCACTGCTTCGGCCGGGTCCGTTAAAAAGGTATAAATCTGTATGCAATGCATCAAGCAGATGCTGTCACCATATACGTGAAATAATCGTGGAGTGACGTAAAACAATAATCAATCAATAAATCTTGTTAAGTGTCACAGAGATCATAATGCCTCAATTTGATGGACGTAAATGGAAGACGTTCTGGTACATTATATCATAAGATATGTCATGAATGTAAATGGTAGACTTTCCGGTACATTATATCATAAGACATGTGATGGACGTAAATGGTAGGCTTTCCCGTACATTATATCATAAGACATGTGATGGACGTAAATGGTAGGCTTTCCGGTACATTATATCATAAGACATGTGATGGACGTAAATGGTCGACTTTCCCGTACATTATATCATAAGACATGTGATGGACGTAAATGGTAGGCTTTCCGGTACATTATATCATAAGACATGTGATGGACGTAAATGGTCGACTTTCCCGTACATTATATCATAAGACATGTGATGGACGTAAATGGTAGACTTTCCGGTACATTATATCATAAGACATGTGATGGACGTAAATGGTAGACTTTCCGGTACATTATATCATAAGACATGTGATGGATGTAAATGGTAGACTTTCCCGTACATTATATCATAAGACATGTGATGGACGTAAATGGTAGGCTTTCCGGTACATTATATCATAAGACATGTGATGGACGTAAATGGTCGACTTTCCCGTACATTATATCATAAGACATGTGATGGACGTAAATGGTAGACTTTCCGGTACATTATATCATAAGACATGTGATGGACGTAAATGGTCGACTTTCCCGTACATTATATCATAAGACATGTTATGGACGTAAATGGTAGACTTTCCCGTACATTATATCATAAGACATGTGATGGATGTAAATGGTAGACTTTCCCGTACATTATATCATAAGACATGTGATGGACGTAAATGGTAGGCTTTCCCGTACATTATATCATAAGACATGTTATGGACGTAAATGGTATACTTTCCGGTACATTATATTATAAGACATGTGATGGACTTAAGTGGTAGACTTTCCGGTACATTATACCATAAGACATGTGATGGACGTAAATGGTAGACTTTCCGGTACATTACATCATAAAACATGTTATGGACAATATGCTTTATATGTATAACTATAGTACAACCTTCGTTAGCAGAAGTAAGAAATATGCTATTGTATGACAACGCAGAAATAACGTAGAAAGCTTTAATATTGAAATATTGATTATTAAATATGAAAACACCAAAATGGTAGAAGCTTAAATAATCAATTAACATTGTATGATAGTTAAAACTAAATTACTTTTTGAATACAAATTACTAATTAAATACTAAATAAGTAATTTCCTGCATATGGTTTCTCAATGTCTCAACTGATCCAATACGCTGAAGCTTCTTCAACATACGGTTCATTCGTTCATCAAGGCAAAGTACTAAGTGAAAAGTTAGTATCACAATGACAAGATCAAGACGTTGAAGTCTACATTCCACAAATTTTGCAGTCCCTGTAAAGGCCTTTTTTGCATTATCAGAAATCGATGACATGTTGACTTCATTTTTTGATGGAAGTTCTTGTTAGACCATTTGTATTACGATAGCACAATATCACACTATTCACACTTATCATGACCTTTAACTGATTTTGACTACGGTTATAACATTACCATTGAACATGACTGAGTCATATCTATGACATTGCAGCTGGCATGACTGGTCAGCAGGGAATGCTTACTCCTCCATAGCACTTCATCATACCTCTGGTTCTTCCAGGAGTCCATGATAGACCATATCTTTTATTTATCTTGTATTAAAGAAATTCCTTCTTGATTACTGCTCAGTATCCTAGCATTTTACATATGAACACAGAAAATGTTAGGAAGAAGCGTAAATACTAATATAAATTACTAGTATATGATATATGAAACACCGAAAATGATAGAAGCTTAAGTACTAAATTACCAATTTATTATATGTGAAAACACGAAACGTTTTAGAAGCTTTAATACTAAATTACTGACGTATTATATAAAATATATCAGAATATGTTAATACGCAAGATCGATAATACTCACTTCGGTCATGTTCTGTATTTTAGTCACCGACCAAATTTATTGTTCTTAACTTGGGCAGAAATTATGCCCCACTGGAGAACAAAACAAAATGGCATGTATAAAAGCACGAGTCAGAACGGTGAATCAGTCATGACGATCTTGATGACCCATATGCGCATTTCGACAAATTATGTCTATTCAGTAATGCCGAAATTGTGAAAATCCAAAGTATAAATGCATGTATTTGAAAAGCAAACTAACTATTAAACTGACCTAAAGATCAGAGTCAACGAATCAATCTAAGGACAGAGCATGAGGGAGATACGCTTTAAGATAATTTACAAAGTTTAGCAACAGCCAAATTGAAGTATATATTTTGGGCCAGTACAGAAACACCGAAAACTGGGATTGTGATATCCTTCTGGAAGTAATAGTACGCCAGCATCAGCATCGACTCCTTAGTGATAATAACAAGAGCAACGCCTAGCGTGGCATAATACGCCCGTCCCTTAGCTTGAAAGGGATCAGTTTGAATGAATGGCCAAGTTACAATCCAATACCTTGAAACAATGCATAAAGAAATCCGGAAAACTGTAAAATCCTTGGAAATTTCCAAGTTCAAGGGGCATAACTCTAGCAAATCCAAAGCACTCATACCCAAATGCGAATTGGTACTGACCCTCATTGATATAAAGTAACATACCAAGTTTTAATCCAATACCTTTAAAGACTGCAGAAAAAAGTCCGGAAACTGCAAAATCTTTGAAAATTTCTAAGTTCAAGGGCCATAACTCTGACAAAACCAAAGTAATCCTACCCAAATACAAACTGACACTGACCATAAATGGTACAAAGTAATATATGAAGTTTTAATCCAATACCTTAAAAGACCACAGAAAAATAGTCCGGAAAACTGTAAAATCCTTAAAATTTCTAAGTTCAAGGGCTGTAGCCCTGGCAGAAACAAAGCAATCATACCCAAATGCGAACTGTCACTGACCAGTGGCAGATTTAGAGGGGGCCACTCCTTTTGGCCACATATTTACCAGTAAAAATCCAGATTTTGTACCAAGAATGGCCGAATAGTTTGGCTAATACACATGTGAGGCCCCCTCCCTTTTCAGAATTCCTGGATCCGCCACTGCTGACCATCAGTGATTTAAAGTAATATACGAAGTTTTAATCCAGTTTTTACCTTTAAAGACCGCAGAAAAAAAAATCCGGAAAACTGCAAAATCCTGAAAATTTCTGAGTTCAAGGGCCGTAACTCTGGCAGAACCAAAACAATCATACCCAAATGCGAACTGGTACTGACCCTTGTTGATATACAGTTATTTACTAAGTTTAAATTCACTACCTTTAAAGACTGCAAAAAAGTCCGGAAAACTAAAAATCCTTCAACATTTCTAACTTCAAGGGCCTTAACTCTGGCAAAATCAAAGCAATCATACCCAAATGCAAACTGGTACTGGCCCTCGTTGATATGAAGTTACATACCAAGTTTCAATCCAATATCGTGAAAGACTGCAATAAAAAAAATCCCGAAAACATGACCCCGGCCGGACGAACGGACGCACGCGCGCACGCACGGGCGGACGGGCAACGCCATAACATAATACGTCCCGTCTTGTGACGAGCGTATAAAAATCAGAGCATATCAGTATATCAATCTGATGCACCATATACGCATTTCCAACTTACGTCTTTTCAGTAATGCTCAAGTATATAAGAAAAGAAAATTGTAAAAAGAAGCTTAAATATTAAACTACTGATGTTTATATAAAAACAATGTAAACGATAGAAAGAAGTTTAGATACATAATCTATGAGTAAATTGTAAAATTATAAAAAGAAGCTTAAATACTATATTAATATTGTTATATAAAAAGATGACTGCAGCTAGTTATGAAAAAAAACCTATCCCATGGTCTGACATTCCAGAGGTCCATGAATGACTACTGCAGTCAGTTGCTGCGATTGACACACGAAGTCACGGAGATACTCTCTTATTTTACATTTACAGCTTTGGCATAAATATTGGTAACGATAATAATATGTGGCACATTTTCTGTAAAGTTTTGTTGATTTAAAACTTGGAAATGAAAGGATAAAGATCTGTAGAATAAAATCTTATTCGATTAATCTAGATTACATAAAATGGCAGTGCTATATAATGAGACTTTCATGTTCTATCCATGTTTACCTGGTCTGTATAAGGTTTTTTCCCCCAAGCTTCTTAAAGAACCCATCTGTTGTGCCATCGTTATCCTCTTGCCATCTGTAATACGGTCTTGGTCTTCGCACCATCTGTTGTGTGATCGTGATCTTCTCATCATCTGTTATGCGGTTGTGATCTTCTGGCCATCTGTTGTGCTGTCGTGATCTTCTCACCATCTGTTATGCGGTCGTAATCTTCTCACCATCTGTTGTGCTGTCGTGATCTTCTCACCATCTGTTATGCAGTCATGATCTCACCATCAGTTGTATGGTCGTGATCTTCTCATCATCTGTTATACGGTCATGATCTTCTCACCATCTGGTGTGCGGTCGTGATCTCACCATCTGTTGTATGGTCGTGATTTTCTCACTATCTGTTATGCGGTCGTGGTCTTCTCACCATCTGTTTTGCGGTCGTGATCTTCCCACTATCTGTTATACGGTCGTGGTCTTCTCACCATCTGTTATGCGGTCATGATCTTTTCACCATCTGTTGTGCGATCGTGATCTCACCATCTGTTGTATGCCCGTGATTTTCTCACTATCTGTTATGCGGTCGTGATCTTCTCACCATCTGTTTTGCGGTCATGGTCTTCTCATCATCTGTTATACGGTCGTGGTCTTCTCACAATCTCTTGTGCGGTTGTGATATTCTCGCCATCTGTTGTGCGGTTGTGATCTTCTCACCATCTGTTGTGCGGTCCTGATCTTCTCACCATCTGTTGTGCGGTCCTGATCTTCCCGCGTGTGTTATTCCTTTTTTTTTCATAAACTTCAAAACCTAATACCACCTATCTCTAGTATAATATAGTCAGAACTATATAAATTTTTAAAAATTACAATATTTGTTTGCAAAATTTGTCACAAAGACAAATGTCATTGTCATTGGCAACATTTATAGACCAACTTCTCGACTAATACCGAATTAAATCAGGACATGGAATTAATATTTTATATCTGTTCTTCTTATCTTACCTGTAATTCTGTTTCTTCAAAGAAAGATTGTGAAGAAGTAAATAACGAAGCACCGGAGGGTTAACCATATCTCGTCCATGTAAAAAGGACAATATCGTGTATAGTGTCAATATGAATTGCTGTGGAACTAAAATGTAGGTAGGTAGCTAGCTAGCTAGGCAGGCAGGCGGGCGGGCGGGAAGTTAGGCAGGCATTCATTATGACAAATCAAGTATAGTCTAAAAGTTAGGACGGTTAGTTTGTATGGTAAGATGCCAATGTATAAACATTTTGATGATTTTATGAATTCTATCATTAACAATGCGGATTATAATTTCATAAAGGACAAATGTAGAATAAACAGACAGATACGGAAGTATGGAAGGGAAAAGTTATCTCGTGCGCACGACTTGCTAAGACATAAACAGTCTGCGCACAAGATAAAAAAAGTCGTGCACACGAAATAATTATGTCGTCCGCACGACATAAAAAGTCGTGCGCACGACATAATTTGTTGTTCGCAGTATTTACTAAGTCGTGCGCACGAGATAATTAAGTCATGCGCACGACATACATGTAAAAAGTCGTGCGTACGACATAATAAGTCGTGCGCACGAGATAGTTATGTCGTGCGCATGACTTAATCAGCCAATAGCTAACATCTCTCACATAATTGCTGTGGATCTCTTGCTTTATCAGAGACGTAGCTGAATACATCTCTGATTTAGCAATAAATCCCATTGAAATAAGGAACCATGTCGAGTAAATTATCGGATAATAAGTTTGCCACATCTCTCTCTCTCTCTCTCTCTCTCTCTCTCTCTCTCTCTCATAATAAGTCGTGCGCACCAGATATTTATGTCGTTCGCACGACATAAACAAGAGAGAGAGAGAGGTGGCAGACTTATCATTTGATAATTTACTCGACATGAAATTTTAGACCCAAAAGTTGCCAAATTGTTTCGACTGACTTCGCTCCCCTCCTACCCTAAATCCAAATCCCCTGATTTCAACAAATTTATGAAATGTAGCTGAAGCACCATGGTTCTTGATCTCAATGGTAAACTCTTGCTAAATCAGATTTATTCAGCAAAATCTCTGATAAAGCAAGAGAATTCATAGCAATTACGTGAGAGATGTTTGCTTTGGGCTGATTAAGTCGTGGGCACGACATAACTGTCTCGTGCACGACTTTTTATGTCGTGCGAACGACATAATTATTTTGCGCGCACGACGATTTATGTCGTGCGAACGACATAACTATCTCGTGCGCACGACATACTACGAGATAATTTTGTCCTCATGTCCCTTCCATACTTCCGAAGATAGAAGAGTTTATCAACTTAACATTATACTAACGTTTCCTACAACAGTAAAGATATTATGTAAAGTTTTATCGCTCACTTTGATTAGAGGTAAGAGACCTGACGTAGGTGATTACAGGTAAGAGACCTGACGTAGGTGATTATAGGTGATTACAGGTAAGAGACCTGACGTAGGTGATTACAGGTAAGAGACCTGACGTAGGTGATTACATGTAAGAGACCTGACGTAGGTGATTACAGGTAAGAGACCTGACGTAGGTGATGAGAGACATGACTTAGGTGATCAGAGGTAAGAAACCTTACGTAGGTGATTAGAGGTAGGAGATCTGACGTACGTGGTTAGAGGTAAGAGACCTGACGTAGGTGGTTACATGTAAGAGACCTGACGTAGGTGATTACAGGTAAGAGACCTGACGTAGGTGATTAGAGACATGACTTAGGTGATCAGAGGTAAGAAACCTTACGTAGGTGATTAGAGGTAAAAGATCTGACGTACGTGACTAGAGGTAAGAGACCTGACGTAGGTGATTACAGGTAAGAGACCTGACGTAGGTGATTAGAGGTAAGAGATCTTACGTAGGTGATTACAGGTAAGAGACCTGACGTAGGTGATTACAGGTAAGAGACCTGACGTAGGTGATTAGAGACATGACTTAGGTGATCAGAGGTAAGAAAACTTACGTAGGTGATTAGAGGTAAGAGATCTGACGTACGTGATTAGAGGTAAGAGATCTGACGTAGGTGATAAAAGGTAAGAGCCCTGAGGTAGGTGATTAGAGGTAAGAGATCTGACTTAGGTGAGAAGAGGTAAGAGATCTTACGTAGGTGATTAAAGGTAAGAGATCTTACGTAGGTGATTAGAGGTAAGAGACCTGACGGAGGTGATTAGAGACCTGAAGTTGGTGAGTAAGAGATCTGACATTGGTGATTACAGGTAAGAAACCTGATGTAGGTGATTAGAAGTAAGAGATCTAACGTAGATGATTAGAGGTAAGAGACCTGACGTAGATCATTAGAAGTAAGAGAACTAACATGGGTTGTTAGAGGTAAGAAACCTGACGTATTTGATTAGAGGTAAGGGACCTGACGTTAGATGTAAGAAACCTGACTTGGGTGATTAGAGGTAAGAGATCTGACCTAGGTGATTACAGGTGAGAGACCTGACTTGGGTGATTAGAGGTAAGAGATCTGACCTAGGTGAAACGTCAGGTGATTAGAGGTAAGAGACCTGAGGTAGGTGATTAGAGGTAAGAGACTTGAAGTAGCTAATTGGAGGTAAGAAACCTGCCGTAGGTGTATGACAGTGTCCGATTCGGATGAAGCAAAAACAATAATAAGATGTGAATAAACACTATAAAGCATGCCGGTGAATTTGTCCTACAGCCATAGTGCTGTGTTATAATAAGACATAATAAATGAATGAGACAATTCTACAAATGGCACATGTTTGAAATAAGTAGCTGATACAGTAAACACGATGACTGTGGACAATAAATGTAAAAGAAGTGTGACAGTAACACCCACCATGACACTATTTACGAGATATGAACAAAAAGATCTCGCCCCCATGTATTTAGTAATACCCATGAATGTTTTGTGCACTTTTGTAGATCCTGCCTTTTAATGACATTTAGTCTTCGTTGATATACAGCGCCATTAGGAGGGTTGCCAATTCTTTGTTTCCACGTTGCAATATGACTTAACAAATCGTCTTGGTCAACACGAAACAAGTACTTACACTTGTAATTACTGAACGACATTCAAGAAGGAAGAAGTAAGGGATCCAATGCCTCACACTAATCCAGTCGCATTTTATTTGAAATACTTTGGACTGAAATTGATTAATACATGTATTGGCAGTATATTTATCCCTAGTCCTTGTTAACCTATTTATCGTTATTTATAAGTTAAACCATATGTCGACAAGCAGGTACGAATTAATCCACCTTCAGAATTGACTATTTAAATCAGTTGCGTAATACGCTTTAAATTGTTCTCTTCACCATTGTGCTGTCGGTATTTTTTATATTTTGCCTATACATGTCCTATTAGGTTTATATCAATTTGAGCATGACAGGTTATAACTGTGCTGCTCGGAGTAAAATATGTCCATCTGTTTTTTGTTATTCTAATGATTTTCGTCATGATTTTCAAACATGTTAGTTTATTCCTTCATTTCACAAATCTTTCAATCAGTTTTTCGTTTATTCAATGTTTGATAAGAGCTGCAATGTTATTTCTTACAGAATGAAAGAACTACGTCCGTTTAAAAATGCCCACTTCCGTTCGCTGCAAGTCGATTTTAAAAATGCCCACTTCCGTTCGCTGCAAGTCAATTTTAACCATGTATAAATTTACGGTCCATATAATGTCATTTTAGTATGATTGGTTTGATTGCAACTTATAAAGTTTAATTAATGATATAAATATCACACTTTTATTCTTCTGTTATGTTTCCTTTACATCGTTTTCGCGTGTTGTAACAGAGTTACATGTGACAGAGTTAACGATGTACCCTTCGTTATTCCCGCCATTATCCCTTCTTCTCGGGTGCGTGTCATAACGTTTATGTATGATTGATAAGCATTTTCATTTCAATTACAGTCAATAACAAACATGAACCACAGAAATAATAGTGATTCATATACGTAAATAAACTAACTGGTCTTCCTACTGTACAGTCTAATGTTCCCATAGCTTTCGAGCATTCAACTGTTGAAATTCAAGAAGTGTAATTTAGTATATATGGGAACCAATACTTGTATTGAGAACATAAGATTTTTTTTATTTATTAACCTTTCACTCACTTAATTATTAGCCCATTTGCTTCTTCTTCTTCTTTCTTTGTTTTTCTCGTTTATTTGTTTTTGTTTTGAGGGTTTTCTTTTGACTTCTCTTTCATTTTTATGGAGAGATGTTCTGTGTAGTCATGTGTTGATGTACCTTTCAGTAAAGATGTTTCTAGTAAATGACGGTTCTTTATTTGAAAAATTCAGGTAAAAAATTACTTTGTATTTTGTGTACATTTTGTATGGAGTTACAGTTGGGTTTTGGCTAAATGGCAAGTGTACATTTATTTGGTGATATGTAACAAGAGTGAAAGAAATTGAATTTTAAAAGAAGAAGATCGGCAAGCGTTACTTTTTTCGTTTTTACAAATCATGTTCTGAAAATAGCAACGACGGAAAGTATAGTAAAAGCTATTGGATTTCAGCGGACTTGTATGATCAGAAATAGTTCCGTTATGTCGCAGATTTATCTTAACATTAATTCCTATTAAATAATCTGAATTGATCTAAATTCATCTTTTTTTGTATCTAATTTCTTTTTCCAGCATAAACTCTTTCGTATAATTTATAGGAAATTAGTCTGGTGATTTGATAGCATGTCACGAAAAACTCAACACTCCCTGCAATGGGTAAATGGATATTTCTTTCATAAAACAAATGTTTCATATTAGACAGAAATCGGGCTAGATTTGTGCTTCTTCTGTCATCGCTGTTTTAATGATACTACTAAATAGATATTCTATTTTGAAAAGTGATTGGTTAGTTGAATAATGTTTTACATTGCTTTCAACAATTTCTCAGTAATGTTCCGACATGGAAACAAAAGGTGCCCTACTTCTTAAACGTATTATTATACCTCATATAACATATGACAAATAAAGAAATACGATTGGTCTAGAGAAGTCAAGTGGGAGGGAGACAAAACGTCGTGTCTCCCGTTTCGACGTCGTGTCTCCCCCACTCGGAACCCCAATTCTACGTTAAGGAAAAGTTTTAATATAAAAGATGTTAATGTTTATAATAAATTGTTCTTCGTATTTCTCAATGTCAGGTTGACTAGGTAATACTATGTCTAGTGTCTGTCTCACTTTGTCTGTCTGTTTGTCTGATAGTCCTGAATCACACTTTTAAAAGTATCAAAGCTTCTGAAGGTTACATGTGTTTTCTTGACAGAAGCATTTCGTAAGGTAACACTTTGTCCAGCGTCTGTCTTGCTGTACATGTCTGCCAGTCTGATTGTATGTCTGATAGGAATCACACTTGTGTATCATAGCTATTGAAGGTTACATGTGATTACTTGATAGAAGTACTTCGTTACCAATAACCGTTTTGCCAATTTTACATGATGTAAGGGGCAATACCGGACAAATGCAAAATTACCGCTTAGATTTGCGTCAAATTATTATGACGTCACTTTCCAAGCGTTAACGTCATAGTGAAAATTCTGGCAAAAAGTGGTTTATCTGGTGTAAGACTCCTTACATCATTTGAAATTGGAAAAAGGTCTATTGCAAGAGAAACGTGAAGATTTCACGTCCACTGCTGATTAATAACAATTTTTTCAAAGTCTGTCTGTATGGTTGTCTGTCTGGTGTCAAAGTATTACTACAGCTAGCTACTGCAGGCTACATGAAAACATGTTTTCAAGAATGACCTTGGTATTTCTTCAGCTTTCGGTATAATAAACAATTTATTGCCCAGTAGGAGGGATACATGAAGATTTGTTCAACCCAGAAACATCATGTCTCCCTCTGGCTTTGCCCTCGGGCGACATGATTTTTGGGGGTTGAACAAATCTTCATGTCTCCATCCCAACTGGGCAATAAATGTATAATGGTGAATTTCGATCAGTTCTCCTATAGTGTGTAATGCTTTGTGTATGTGAAGGAAAATGTACAATGTATATCAATATATGAAATTTTGCCTCTTATTGTGCATTGGGACTTCGTCTTTGTACAAAATTACAGCAAAATTTTTGTTTGTACTTTTGCGCATTTTCGAAAAGTGCTGCACCTATATAATGACTCGATATTAATCTGCTACCAAGGGCCCCATCCATACGAGTATCCACATAAACTGTTACCAAGGGTTCCGTCCCTATACGTGACCATGTAATCTGCTACCAAGGTCCCCATCCCTTAAAGTATCCAAGTAAAATGCTACCAAGGGGCCTCATCTCTATGAGTATTCACGTAATCTGCTACCAAGGGACCCATCTCTATGACTATCTACGTAATCTGCTACCAAGGGCCCCATCCCTATGAGTATCCACGTAAACTACTACCAAGGGCTTCGTCCCTATACATGGCCACATAAACTGCTACCAAGGGTTCCGTCTCTATACGTGGCCATGTAATCTGCTACCAAGGTCCCAATCCCTCTTAGTATCCAAGTAAACTGCTACCAAGGGCCTAATCTCTATGAGTATTCACATAATCTGCTACCAAGGGCCCCATCTCTATGACTACGTAATCTGCTACCAAGATCACATCCTTATGAGTATCTACGCAATACTGTACAAAGAGAAGCGTCTCTATGAGCATCCACGTAATCTGCTTCCAAGAGCCAATCCTTATGAGCCCGCACATAATCTGCTACCAAGGACCCCGTTTCCATTATCCACGTAACCTGCTACCAAGGACCTCGTCCCCATTATCCACGTAATCTGCTACCAAGGACCCCGTCCCCATTATCCACGTAATCTGTTACCAAGATGTAATTCTTATGAGTGTCTACGTAATCTGCTACGAAGGGCCACGTAATCTGCTACCAAGAGTCCTATTTCTATGAGTATCCACGTAATCTGCGTCCAGTGGCCCCATCGATCCTGTGAGTATCTACGTAATCTGCTACCAAAAAGCGCAATTCTTATGAGTATCCACGTAATTTTTGCCTTTTAAGGCTGGTTCTTCACACAAACTCTATCTTTATTTTTCAGTTATTTGACAAACAGAAGAGCATAATGGATTATAAGAATCCGAATTCTAGTTTCAAGCTAGGATTTACGGAAAACGTTAAATAGAGGGCATTACGAAAACGGTGTTAACTAAACAGTTAGAGATGTTTTGTATACACAAAGAAGAATGAAGATTGTTAAACACATCCACTTTGCATATTGTGAGATTGGCCCTTATTTTCTACATTGCATTAGACTTTAATTCCTCAAACTATCAAACATCATTTATTTAGATTTATTTTCGTTAATGATATACATATCTATGTTCATGCTCGGCATAAGAAGTACCTGAGAAACCTTGTATGAGATTCCACACATCATTTCCCAGGGCGTACTTCTTCATTTTTATGCTGTTATTAAAATTGACATAATTGTCAAATGATGATAGGATTTCCATGATGTTTTCTCGAGCAATTAACCAATATATTTATCTTGGGAATTTCTCTCAAATCCAATGCGTGAGCAGGATTGCGTTGTACGTCTCATGCGGGGTGTTTGTTTCTCCATGGGAATCCTTGTTCAATTTGTACAACGTAATGGCGCATAAGACCAAATGATTGGTGTAATCAAATCTTCCGCTATATTGCCAACTGACCGTTCCGCTATACAGAAAAATGACACAATGGTGCTTTCACTGTATTTGCATATAAAATGTTTCTGTACTTAAGTTTTGCTTGCAGCTTTGTATCTATATTTCACGCTTGACTTTGATAATAAACTGCAATCTAAATACATGTTAATATCTTAATTCAATTACCAATTATACATTTCTACAACACCTTATCGACTATATCTAATATTACAGATTCTTATTTTGACGGATTGCTACGGAAGGGCATCTCTGTGAAGGATAAGTCGGTGTCCGTGCATTCCAATAATCTGTGTACATAACAATAGGTAAGAATGTGGGCTTTGTACCTCTATAGACGCCTCTGTATCATGGAAATGTTGCTGGCGTACTCCTAGCGTCAATATACCCAACTGACGTATTTGATGTATTCTTGATACATCACTGCACAACCGTCTAGTATCACGTTATTTGTATATTACTTGTATAATGGACATTTTCTTGTTTTAAATTGTAGTTCGTAAATCATTTACACACATAATAACTCCAAAACGTAAGAAAGTAAAACAGACAAACAAACAAACAAACAAAAAACCTAAAACAAAACAAGACAAAAAATAAAAAATAAAACACAAACCACCGATAAATATATTTTTTCACCAATACAAATTATGTGCCATGGTAAGTCTTTAGTTCTGATAACAAAATCAATAGCAATTTCCTTGTAAGTCCTAAAATCAAGAAAAGAAACCATGCAATAAATCTGATGGTTGACTTTATTTCCATAGCTAAAAGGATCAACAGCTTTATCCAAACACCAAACTCTATAAATGATAAAAGGGAAGGACCAAGCGGAGGAATCAAAACAGTATAGGAAAAGCAAATTTAAAATATTGATAGAATCATTTTGTTGATATCATACCGGTAAATTCTTTTGGATGTCAGAGTGGTAAAGTGTAGCAAATAATTACACTTAATGGATTGATGTAGGCTGAGGCTATATGTAGTCAGCTACTTCAAGTTCGCCGGGTTTCACATGACCTCGATGTAGCTTGGTACGTTGGTCGTACTATAAGTTACATGTGGACAACATGTGGACAGGAAAGTGCATCAGAGATTGACTTTTAACTACAGAAACTGAATACAACATCATGCATTTACATATCCACAAAACTGGAAATTCTATTGCAAAATTCCTGATTTCAATTCTAAAAATAGCTCTTTATCGGTATCATAATTAATTTTTGATCAAAAATTGAAATAAGTTGAAAATGGGTACTGTGTAGTCTTTTCATAATGTTATTATAACTAACATGTCTATGAATTCATACAAACTTGGTTGTTTTGAATTTTTGAATATCATGCTGTTTTTGTTGTTGCTTCTGCTGTTGTTGTCGTCGTCGTCGTCCACGTCATTGTTGTTGTAGTTGTTGTTTTGCACCACTTTCATGAATGTTTCAGTTGAAATGTGGCTGCATTACCAAATTACCAGTATTTAGTTATCTTGTTATGACTGATTTAATACCTACTTTGATGCAAACAAATACTACGAAGAATTCTGATCGGTTAATGCCAGGAAACTTGAGACATGTAAATACTCCATTACATGCCGCAAATTCGATTTTGTATTAATGCGCGATATGGATGCCTTTCAATGTGAACTATATGGCAGATCATAGAGATCAAGAGAATTCCAGTAAGTTTAGCACAATGTACTTTCTATGATTGAATTTGGAGCTGGGTCTCAAGATACAGGACATATCAGAGGATAATTTCAACACAGACTTCAGTGAGACGATGAGTTTTTAACACTTGTAAATGGTTTTATTTAAGACAAGCATTGTAGTGCAGCAGACATGCAAACGGTCCAGATGTCAACGACAGCAACATGTCGGTGATTGTCATGTTCTAACTTTTCGAATTTACTTGGGGGTGGTTGTCATAATCTAAGTTTTGTATTTACCACCACCCCAAGTAAATTCAAAAATTAGAACATGCCAGTTATTATTGTCTTCAAAATGAATGAAATAGTTTCATTTCAAACATACTTTTTTGTTATTACTTATAAACGATTTCCGCAAAGTGTAGAATACTTTTTAAAGCGTGTGCATAATATATAGGAGTAAATCGGCGCCATCGGCTGTTCGGCAGGGTCATCTGTAGATTACGAAAATGCACTGTAGACACAATATGAATAATGACATGCTTGATTTTGTTTTCAAATTTCCAGCATGTAATTGGGTGATTTACAGGTCGCAAATATCGGATTTGGACTCCGCTAACAGGTCCAAAAACTCAATTTGCAACATGTAAATTAGGGCTAATATGCTTGTTTTCAAATTTGCGGCATATAATCGGTTATTTACAGGTCGCAAAAAAGGAGCTGATGCAAATTCTTTATAAAATGCATTTTAGAAATCTACATATCACCCTATCAAACCCTACCTGATTGCGCCCAGTTACAGACATCAATATACTTCTTTCCATGACGTATTTGTCGTCTGCACGTCTATTGTGCTACATCACCTATCTATGTTAAAACTCATTGTCCCATTTAGAATCTATGTTGGAACTGTTCATTGCCCCATTTAGAATCTATGTTGGAACTCTTCATTGTCCCATTTAGAATCTATGTTGGAACTGTTCTCTTATATGTCTTGAATATTTAATCTCGCCATAGATTTCGGCATAACAATATTATTTGCTGGACCATAAGAACTCTGTCTGGCGTGTTTTCGAGTCCCAAAATATTGTTCACATGGACAGGCATCCGTAACACGAATTAATACAAATGTTTTCGCAGAAACTAATCGAGTATATACATACCAAAGTTACACTCATTTACCAATCAAAATTAGTGTGGCTTATATACTAAAGGAAAGAAATTGTGTAGTTTAGTAATTTCGTTTATAGATTCATATATATACAAAATATGCTGTTGCGTTATGTATATCATTATTTAATAAAATATATTGTCTTTCAAATTCTAACATCAGATCACGGATTATGTCCATTATGGTAGATACAAAAGCCACTGAAAGTACGGGGTGCGAAAAAGTTTCACAGGTTTAATAGCGTGTGTGATCGAAATTTGCACCGATGCATTCTTCACACCTACGACGCATTGAACAAATCAGCTTATGCAGAAATAAGTGGGGAATGTTCTCGCCATATGCAAAATAAAGAACGACGCAAAGCGTCCGACGTAGCAGTGGGGTTTGACTCTTGAGGAAGACGTTCCATTTTGATCTCAAACATGTTCTATAGGCGATAAATTCGGTGACATCGCAGGCCAGAGTAGCACATTCACGTTTTGCTATGTAGACAGCCACTAACAACGCGTGCGATGTGCGTTCGTGCGTTTTCCTGCTGCAGAATGACGTTACGCTGATTGTTGTAAATGAATGGAATGCCGTACTGACGTAGGGGCCCTTCCATGTATTGTAATTCCGCCCCAGGAACCCGTTTCATCAACATGTGTGTTTTCGACTAACTAAATCTTATGCCAATGGTGTAAGTCTACTTGCGTACATTCTAAGTTCAACGAAATGTGTGTTTTATCAACCGGTGTAAGTGCGTACACATACGTAAGGATCCGACTAGCGAGATGACTAACTTTATGCAGTACAAATGCATGCGTGAAATATATTGGAATATTACTTTTCATCAGTCAAAGTTTACTTTTTTCAGATGTTAAACTTTTAAAAATACCTTTTTTTGCAACACACGCGTACATTTGTATCTATATGATGTACATTAGATCTACGCACGATGCGCTTGTAAACAAGCGTCATGGAATCGTATGAAAATACGTCATCAAGTGACAGAGATTAACCGATAAGTACATATGTGTCCACATAAATCGATAACGTCAGGCGGATCACGAATTGCGACGAAATAGAAAAACAGAATCCTCCCTTCCCTTTCGGTCAGTCTAGTATATAATAATGTAAAATATCCAAGACGACTAACACCCTCCTCAAGTTCCCCCTAAAATAAAATTATCAAAGTTATGGAAGGCAAACTATGTTTCTTGCTAAATGTGGATAGTATATTGTACTGTTTACTAAATGGAATTTACACTTATTTACGCCAACACTTAGTAAAGGTAGGAGGCTGACGTATAGATTCGACTAAATCTAAGCTAAACGTAGAGTTACGCCGTTTAATGAAAAGCAAAATAGTTAGAAATTTATTCTAGTGGGGTATTTACGCCCAACTAAGACCATAACGCTTCCTCTGCCGAATAGACCTTTTCCAATTTTATATAATGTAGTAGGTCTAATACCGGACAAACCACATTTGCCGGAATTTTCATTATGACGTTAATGCTTGGATTGTGACATCACAGTAGTATGACGCAAGTCTATGCAGCAAAACTTCATTTGTCCGGTATTGCCCCTTACAAATTGCAAAAGGTCTATTGGCGGCGCTGAATAATGCAGATGTCAATGTAACGTTCTCCGGTACGACGGTAAGCCCAACAAAACCCAAAACAGAACTTCCGCCCAATCTCTGTTATTGAAACGATGATGCCTCCTACACCATGATAACCCCGAAACAAGATGGCGCCGGAGCAGAACAGGGCGGATAACAGAACGTCGAGGACAGATGTTGGCCTCTCTCAATCTATTCCTTACGGTACGAGGACTAATCCGTCGATGCCGATTGGAATCAATAGGCGATCTTCATATTTTACATGATATTTAAGCGGCCCAATATCTGACATGTTACTTTTTGTCGGGATTTTCATTTTGACGTAAAGGACTAGATAGTGACGTCATAATTTAAGCAAAAATCCCGGCAAAGAGTTCCATGTCCGGTATTGGGCCGCTTATATCATGTAAAATATGATCGTCTATTACGTATCTTGCTGACGTGACGCAATCTTGGGCGGTCTCGAACGGTGGCATTTTTCTGATATCATCTCCATAAAGCATTTACAGTGTTAATATGAACTTAAAACTGCCTTGCTACATTGCTTTGGGACATCCCAGTTTCCAGCATGCCAGTAGCAAGCAAACGATCATTTCCAATCGTGCGAGGCATCTCTCAATAAAATTTTATTCCAAAAACCAATGTTTTTCTGTTTCAATACATTGAATACTGTCAATGACTGCAAGAAATTCTAATCGATTACTAACAACGTGTCGCCTAGGCTCGAAACTACAGGAATGCGTGCTGTGGCCATCAAGGCGAATAGAACGCGATGTTTAACAAATTGAATACTTAAAAACACGCGTTTAGTATATTATACTGTACCTTTAAGAATAAAGAGCTATCAAAGAATACTTTTTTTCTAATTTTTTAAGTATACAGTTTTTTCCGCTAGTATATGTTTCAATTAGATTCATCGATTGCAAGTAGGACATTTGAAAACACAACCATGTTTCGCTTTATTGCAATTTATATCGCAAGTAATATTGTTATAAGGTGACGCATTACCTGTAGCGAGTGATTATGTTATATCGTGACACATTACTGGTTGCAATTTACCTTGCAATATCGTGACGCATTACCAGTGGCGATTTACTTTGTCATATGGTGGCGAATTATCAGTGGCGTTTTACCTTGCTACATCGTGACACATTACCATCGGCGATTTACCTTGTAATATCGTGCCGATTTACCTAGTGATATCGTAACGCATTTTTAATGGCGATTTACCTTGCTATATCGTGACGCACTACAAGTTGCGATTTAATTTGTTACATCGTGACGCATTACCAGAATTATAATTGGTGATTGACCTTGCTACATCGTGACGCATTACCAGTGGCCACTTACCTTGATAAATCGTCGTGACGCATTACCAGTGGCCATTTACTTTGTTATTTAGTAGTGGACTACCAGTGGCGATTTACCTTGTTATATCATGACACACTACCGAAGTCGATTTACATTTTTATATGGTGACGCATTATTAGTAAAAATTTACCTTCCTATGTCGTGACACATTACCAGTAGAGATTTACCTTGCAATATCGTGACTAATTTCTAGTGGCGATTAACCTTGTTATATTGTGACACATTATTAGTGAAGATTTAACTTTTTCATATCGTGGAACATTACCAGTAGAGATTGTCCTTGATATATCGTGACGCATTACCGGTGGCGTTTTACCTTGTTGTATCGTGACGTATTGCCAGTGTCGAGTAACCTTGTTATATTGTGACGCATGATCAGTAATGATTAATTTCCTTGTTATATCGTGAAATATTACCAGTGGCGATTTCCCTTGTTATATCGCGACGCATTATTAGTGAAGATTTAATTTACCATATCGTGACGCATTACCAGTGTCGATTTACATTATTATATCGTGACACATTACCAGTGTCGATTTACCTTGTTATATCGTGACACATTACCGGTGTCGATTTACCTTATTATATCGTGACACATTACCAGTGTCGATTTACTTTGTTATATCGTGACACATTACCAGAGTCGATTTACCTTATTATATCGTGACACATTACCGGTGTCGATTTACCTTATTATATCGTGACACATTACCAGTGTCGATTTACTTTGTTATATCGTGACACATTACCAGAGTCGATTTACCTTATTATATCGTGACACATTATCGGTGGCGATTTACCTTGTTGTATCGTGATGCAGTACTAGCGGCGGGTCATCTTTATAAATATTATTAATGCGTCACCAGTGACGAGTTATCTTGTTAGAGTGTAATACCAGATTGAGAAAGATTTGATGAACCCTGGTAGAGATATATTACTTAAGGTTCCCTACATGTGTTGTTACTGGCCAGATCTGTCGAGGATTCAAGGCGGAACAAACCCTCGTTCGCCAACTTCTTAAGACAATAGATTGACAAACTAAATGCATCAAAGTGATCTAATAGAGTGTCTTAAAGTAAGGGTTGCTATCTGTCATACATTTTTGTACCGTTGTATTACCCATGTAGTATACCAATATTTTCATCAAGAAGAGCTCTGTCATTTTAAGTTATTCAATGGAACATTGCTCGTCCCGAGTTTTAGACATTAAGACAAGTCAATTTTGTCCTTTTCCGCATTCCATAAATATGATCGTTATAACTGAATAGACCATTTTCCGGTTTTGATAATTGCTGTCTTTTTGTCCGAGATAATACATTTTGGCGTTGTTTTTCATAGTGACGTCATAACGCATGACAAAGATTCATTATAACGTCACTATGAAAACAACGCCAAAAGGTATTAGCTCGGACAAAAAGTCGTCATTTATCAAAACTGGAATATGGTCTATTAAGCTCTCAATATCTAACTACCTTATTGGTTACCATGGCAAAAAAAGGAAATCAAAATACCGTTATAAACACTTACCAAAAATTGATACCATCAGCATTGAACTATTATAAACAAATAAGCTTATAAAAAGCATATGTTACGGTACTTGTTTCTATGCCAACGTAATTCCATACCATCCTTGTAACGCTCAGATGAAGCATCATTTTCATGTTTTAGGACAATTTCCAGCAAATTATAACGTTTTTCAATACAATTACATATTAAATGTAATAAATTTGTCAAAAATTGCTTCTGCATCCTCTGATATTTGAAAAACCATGTATGCATTAATTAAAAAAAACCCCGTTTTACAACGTTTTTGGACTGTCCTGTTACAGATTTTGAAGTGAATTATTCTTTTTCCTCGTTATGGATTCATTAAAAGGCACAAAATTAAGGAATTTGTTTTGTTTCAAGAAAATTGTTTATGAACATGTTTTCTTTTTCTTTCTATTAAAAAAGGGGCACACTATTTTGTGGGATGAAATGATGTATGAGCTGCCTAGAATAAAAATCAAAATCTACTCGGTCTTTTCGTTATACAGAGTTACTTATCATTTGGAATGGTATCTGACGTAAAAGAATTATGACGTCATCAAATTCTATGGAAAATGATCTAAAACTCAGAAAAATGATAGTCCACAAATGACGTATTCATAGGAATTTGATGACGTCACAATTTTTTTACGTCAGATACCGTCCCAAATGGGAAGTAACCCTGTTTAACGAAAAGACACAATTACAGTGTGCATGTTGCTTGTCTTAGTTACATATCATTTTTCTGCATAGAAGTTCTTCTAAAATTTATATCCATGTCCCCTTTGATTTTCGGTCACTAGCCGAGCACCTCATCCATTGAGTCACACCGAGTTCTGTATTAATTGAAGGTCAAGTCATCCGATTTTACGACAATTAATATCTTTTTGAAATATTTGTGGATATCACCACCTAGCTACTTTGCACGACCAAATCAAACTTCTTCAGTAAAAGGAAAGGAAATCTCGATTA